>CM031240.1:376725536-377385536 GCA_018340775.1 Taxus wallichiana var. yunnanensis
TTAAAACATGTGATAGATCTGAAACATATTTCTTAAGCAAAGAAATATGGAAAACATCATGCATGCGAGATAAAGCAGTGGTAATGCTAATCGATAAGCTACAAGATTGATTATTTCGACAATTTGAAAGTTCCCACGAAACGAGGTGACAACTTGGTAGCCTTCCAAAAGTTATAGAACTCTTTCTAGGTTTAACTCGAAGAAAAACCTTCTCACCCAGCTCAAACCTTGATCAACCCGATTAAAGGTCAAGGACGCATAGCTCTTCTGCCTATCCGATGCTTCCTTTAATCGTTCACGAATCAGCTTAACTTGCTGTTCCATTTCAGTGAGGATCTCTGGTCCAATTACCACTCTATCCTCAACACTATCCCAACTAACAGGGGTTCTGCACTTTCTTCCATAAAGTGCTTCAAATGGTGCCATTTTAAGAGATGAGTGATAAGTGTTGTTGTATGCGAATTCAACTAATGGAAGATACTCTTCCCATTTATACTGTTGATCCATGCAATACATTCGCAACATGTCTTCCAACACTTGATTTACCCTCTCAGTTTGTCCATCCATTTCCGGATGATATGCAGAACTGAAGTTTAGTTTCATTCCAAGAGTTGTATTAAGCGTTTGCCAAAACATTGACGTCATTCTAGGATCCCTGTCAGATATAATCAATTCTGGTACACCATGTAATCTGAAAATTTCATGTACGAATCTTTTGGCCAGCACTGGTGAATCATCCTTTAGATTTCTAGCGATGAAATGAGCTACCTTAGTTAGTTTATCCACAACTACCAGGATAACATCATGTTTATTCCTGGACATGGGTAACCCTTGTACAAAGTCCATGGTTATTACTTGCCATTTGTATTGCGGTATGCTTATGAGGATATAATAGTCCAGGCCGGGGTGCATATGTTACGCCTTAACTTTGTTGACATTCCGGATAATGAGTTACAAATTCAATGACATCCTTTTTCATACCTTTCCAAAAGTATTGTTGTTTCAGATCAGCAAGCATTTTTGTGATACCCGGGTGTCCAGAGAAAGGTGAATTATGAAATTCAACTAACAACTTCTTTCTCAAATCATTCAGCATAGGTACGTATACCCTATTTTCATAACGCAAGATTCCTTCATTATCAAAATGAAAACCTTTATACCTTTCATCATTAGGTTACATGTAGCAAGTTTTGCTTTTACTTCTTTGAAAGTAAATATCAGATTACGAGGCACTTTTTACCTCATCCTTAAACTGAGTTCTTAATGTTATAAGAGCATAAATGTGCCTCCTACGACTTAGAGCATCTGCTACTCTATTCTCCTTCCCTTTGATGTAGCTAATATCAAAATCATATTGTGATAAAAATTCTAACCACCTTCTCTGTCGGCATTTAGATTAGGTGAGTGAAAATATATTTCAGTCCTAAGTGATTAGTTTTCAACTCAAAAGGTTTCCCAAGTAAATAGTGTCTCCGGACTTGAAGCGCATGAAAAATGGCGAAGAAGCTCCAAATCATGAGGAGCATAATTCAGCTCATGTAACTTAAGTTTTCTACTTTCATATGCTATGACTTGATCATTTTGTAACAAAACACCTCAAGGCCTTCCCCGAAGCATCGTTACAACAATAAAGCTCCCATTAGGGTGCAGTACAACTAATATAGGTGCGGAAGTCAGCGGCTTTTAGACTTTTGAAAGCCGCTTCGCACCTATCATTCAAATAAATTTCTTATCCTTCTTGATGAAGTTATCGGTGCAGACTACTTTAGAAAAATCCTTAACAAATTTTCTATAGTAACAAGCAAGACCCATGAAGCTTCTTACTTCGTGCACATTCTTTAGTGCGAGCCACTCGATTATTGCCACTATTTTTGAAGGATCTACTGACAATTCCTTCCTTACTAATGACATGACCCAAATAGTGAACTTCGAATCAAAGAAAGAACATTTGGATAACTTACCATACTGACTTTCTTTTTCTCAAAATCCCCAAAACTATCTTCAAATGCTCATTGTGCTCCTCAACACTTTTAGAATAAATGAGAATATCGTCCAAGAATACAAGTACAAACTTGTCCAAATATTCTTGAAAAATATTATTCATTAAGTTCATAAAAGTTGCGGGTGCATTAGTTAATCAAAGGGTAGAACCGTGAATTCATAATGTCCGTACCTTGTTGGAAAGTTGTTTTATGAATATCTTCTTCTCTAATCCTTAACTGATGATAACCGGATCGAAGATCTATCTTAGAATAAACCACCGCCCCACGCATCGATCAAATAAATCGTCGATCCTTGGAAGTGGATATTTGTTCTTGATTGTTGCTTTGTTCAACATCCGATAATCAATACACAGCCTAAGTGTTCCATCCTTCTTTTTCACAAATATTACGGGTGCTCCCCAAGGTGAAACACTTGGTCTAATCAAACCTTTAGACAAAAGTTCTTGCAATTGTGCCTTAAGCTCGACTAACTCTGTAGTAGTCATCCGATAAGGTGCTTTGGAAATAGGTTCAGTTCCTGGTTTGATTTCGATGGTGAAGTCAAATTCCCTCTTGGGTGGTAACCCTGGTAATTCCTCGGAAAAACATCCCTGAAACTTTGTAGCAGAGGAAATCGTTTCATGGAATCACCATCTTCTTCTGAAAATTTAGATATCTTTACTACATAAAGGGTACATCCTTTGTTTTTAGCCTTTTTAAGCTGCATAGCTGACAGTTTTCTAACTGAAATTTCCCGTTTAACCCCTTGAATCTCTGTTGTTTCCAACTGATCATCTAAACATCTTATATTCTTTTCATAGCAGTCTACTTTTGCTTTATGTTCAGCTAACCAATTGACACCAATGACAATGTCGTAAGACCCCAAAGGTGTAACATAGAGGTCAACTTCCGTGGAAAAGTTAGGTAAGTCAAGGACTGACCCAAAAAGACACATACTCACTTTGTATGAACGAGTTATTACCATCTTTATGCGAGTCAAGATTTATCCATTTTCTAGCTTTTCTCTTAAGTTTAGAAGCAAGTTTATTAGAAATAAAACATTCGGTAGCTCTGTATCAAAAGAATAGTGTAGGTATGCCAAATAACTTACCAGGAACTTCTATAGGTGTCACTTGCTTTTCACTTGCATGCTGCTCTCTGCGGCATGTATCTTATCTTTGCGATTACGATCATCCTTCTTCAAAGGGCACTGATTTGCGTAGTGGTCTTTGCCACAATTGTAGCAGCCTCCTACAGGTCCCTTTTTAGGCTCAAAATTGCCTCCAGTCTTGTAATTATCACGTTGTCCTCCATAGGGCTTCTGCCCATTGTTATAATTTTTGGCAAAATTATCCCTTACATTTCCAGCAGGCTTATTTGCTACTGCTTTCTTACTATTATCCCCTGGAAACTTACTTTTGTTTCCAAACTTTTTCCATGGTCCCTTTTTGGGTGCAAGAGAGGTTGAAGAAGGGTTTGCAATCTTCTTCGCACTTCCTCTTTATGAGCAAGAAATAGCCTTTAATTTTTGTTCTTGTCTTATGGCCTTTTCAACAACTCCTTCCATAGTGGTTGGATTGTGAACATCGACCTCTCCCCTATCACGGGATTCAATCCCATGATGAATTTCCGTATTCTGAACTTCTCGTCAGTTTGATACTGCGGTACATACTTGAGGAGTTTTGTAAACCGCTCCCAGTATTCAATTACCGTTAGCTTCCCTTGAGCTAAGTTCTGGAATTCTGTCATTTTCTGATCATAGAAAAGTTGTGGCAGCCATCGTTGCCTAAAATAGCCCTTAAATTGATCCCAAGTAATATTGGTCTCATCAATATTTAGCTCAGCTTTATGGCTATCCCACCACGAAGATGCTTCGTGGGAAAGCTGATAGGCTCCCCAAATAGCTTTGGTTTCCTCTGAGAAGTTTCTTATTGCAAAGTACTTCTCCATTTCAGTTGAGCCAGTTCTCAGCTCCATCTCCTAATGTGGTGCCATCATACTTAGGTGGGCTTATCCTTTTATATCATTAGTGAGTTCTGCGCCTGACTGGCCTTTTTGTTTTCTACGGTTGGACGAGGTGCATTTCCAGCATTAATATCAACACCCAAATCGGGGTTGTCCTCGGGGAGGTTCTTGATTGTTATTACCAGCTTCTTCATCCTCCTCATTTCCCATCACTCTTTGTTCAAGTACACCTAAATGATCTCTTGTGTCAAGCGGGGCAGCGAGGATCTCATCAAGTTTTTGGGTTGTTATTGCCCCTCCTTGGTGGAGCATTATTCGCAACGTTCCCCTTGTTCTAACCATTTTATTACAAGAAAATTCGGGTTTTTATCGGATTATGGACAAAATAGGTCCAAGAGCTGCAACCTTCGACTCACGATACCAAGATGTAACATCCTCATTTTTATACATTAGAACAAGTAATTTTTTTTTTTTTTGACAAATGCTTCTGGTTCTAAATACATAATTTAGAACTCACAAATCAAAACAACCATTCTTATAACCATAGATAACCATATGCAGCTGTAATGACTCGGAGTACCTCTCGATCTATTCATTCCATGACTCGGTAATCTATTCGATCTATTCATGAGTATTAAGAGTTAAGAGTTGGCGTTTTTATTTAACACATCACTCTTGCGGTTCTCTTCCCTAATCGGGATTGAGAATGCTCATCGAGGAACCTATACGAATAATTGTTACCATTATTCATCGGCATCTCATCCCTTAGACTAGGTGACTTAGGACAACGCAATCAGCACTGCGATACTTTGGCCAAAGATTTGAAACATACCGCTTATGTCTCGTATTCCTTGACGGCATACTCCAATCGGAATACGTCCTTCACCCCATTCCTATGTTATGTAGAATGTCTTATACTGACTTCTGTCAGACTCTCCTGTCCCGAGTTATTCACTCGGGAGCGGATTAGTAAGATGACAACGTTATAGGGATGCTCCAGAGGACTAGGGATACGGCTGACATCTTTGGGTCAACCCTAGTTAATCCAGTGTGTCAAGATACCCGAGTCTCCTAGGGCAGCCTTATAACGTGACCACATTCCTAATCGGTCCCAGAGTAACTTGTTCGAGTTTAAGGTGTAAATCTTAACGATCAATGCAAAGGGTGTCGTCATAAGTCACTGCGTTGTTGTATCTTGAGAAGATCCTAATCTTCTCGAAGGTATAACCACCGATTGACTTGTGCCATCAACCTTTAAATCCACCTCGAAAAGATCTACTTATTAATAAGTGTTACATACGTTGAGTTAAAATTATACTATAAGACGCTCCCTTAAGGTTAGTCTTTCCCAATCCCTAGGTTCCTCACCTTAGAATTACCTTTCATAGTAAAACCCATTACACAAGAGAAGTTATTAAGACTAGAGGTCCCTTCAAGGAGTTCATAGAATATACATAATTCTAAATCAACGAAATTGGACAATAACCCTCAACCTTCACATGAGATTGCTAACCAAACCCTTTTTAGGTTTATATCAGTTCTCATAACTGAATTTATATCTTACTTAATAGTATCGAGATATAGTGATTAAGAATCCAATTAAACGTTGTCTTGACTTAGATCAAGACTAGGAAGTAATAATTTATTCAGCTCGTTTAGCTTCCTGCTCAGGTTTATTTTAACCCTAGCTTCCAGAAAGACAGTGATCTAAATTCCAATTTAGCTTAGATAGAACATACTAGAACTACTAAACAATCATAAGTATTCGATCACATAATCTTGCAAGCTTACTTAGATAATCACAAAAGTCTCCACTTTATACAATAATAATAATGCTCTCAAGATCATTCGAACCGAAGAAGGTCAAACCATCAAGATACGAATACAAACACATAAGTAACAAATATCTCTTTTCATTCCTTTCAAGCTAATCAAATACATTTTATGCATTCAGCATACTTGATACAATACTCAACAGCAAAAGAACATCTTTCTTCAAGTAGTACATTCAGAGAATCAAGCTGTAATTCATCATAAAACCAAATTAAACAATCTGAACATCCTATCAGATCTGCGTGCTTTTACCACTTACGGCAACCATCTGCAAAAATTGTCAACACGGGTCAGTTCGATGGCCAGGCATGATAAGCACTAACTCTTAAAACAAATGCAATCCACCAATTGCTCTCATTGAACAACTTTGTTTAAATGAAATCATTTCACCAAACATGAAAACATACTTGGACTATGCCCTTTTGTAATTCAAACATGACTATAACGCGTAACTCGTATTATAGTCACTAAATAGTCCTAGATACTTTTCATGTATTTCTTCATAAATGTTAGTGACCAAGAAGAAAAAATGCATCTAAAACAACTATCCATCTGAATCCCAAGGACAGCAACATCCAACAGGCCATTATATTCAACAAAATGAATATCCTAACAATTCATGAATCCATCAGTATGTTTTACAAATCCAACAATTAAATATAAATTTATCAACATATACTTTACAATGAAGAAAGAAACCGAGACATTCAGATGTCCCTTCCAAACATGCTCATGACTGTACCGTCCACTTAAGAGTAATGCAATCACATTATACACCTGCGACTAAGCCAGTCGAGACCACAGGAAGAACTACAGTTCGTCAAAATACACATATAAAAATTTCCTGTAACTTACTGAACAACACAGTAGCTCTCGTGACAAGGCAGTGATGAATAATCCATCAAATAGACTCCACATAACCTTCCATATTATTCAACAAATGAGAAAATATCCAACGCCATCGCTTGTCAAGGTACAGTTAATAGCTCTTTACTTCAGTCAAGCACACGACTAGATATTCACGCTAACAGAAGACGTAATCATGCTCAAACACAAGAACAATCCCACTGAGTCGAAACTCTCATCAACATACAGTTCAATCTAATCCCTACTAAAACACAGCAAGGACAAAAATCGAGAATCGAGCCAACACACAACATATCATGGGCTCCAACAGTGCCAAATTCAACCAATACTTATATTAAAGGTTTAAATTGAAGTTGAATTCATATGACAACAAATCAAGGATCCTAAAAGTACTCACAGCAAAAACTTCTACAGAAGTTACAACATAAATTACTTTTCAGTGACTCCATCGAAGTCGATAACATTTAGTATTCATAATAAAACAACAACATTCATAACCAAGCTTGACAGAAGTTTAAAATACTAGATACCTTTCAAGGACTCTCACTGAGTCAATATCGACCGTAATCACAACTGGGCTTACAGTAGAAACACCAGTTACATATCAAGGATTCCAACTGATTCCATAACAACAGTATTCACAACTGAGATTATTCAGAAGAGAAAACATAATATACGCCTCCAGGATTAAAAAGGAGTCTTACCCATGTGGTATTCTTCAAATAAACTTCTACAGAAGTAGAAAGATACAAGATACATATCAAATTCAAGAATTCCAACCAAAACAATAACATACCGTATTCACATCTAAACTCCTTCAGAAGTAGAAACGTATGGCATTCACGACTAACTTCTACAGAAGCCAAAATACAAGATATATATATATATATATATATATTAAGGATTCCAACAGAGCCAATAACAATAAGTATTCACAACCAGGCTTATACAGAAGCAGAAACACTGGTTTCATATCAAGGACTTCAACTGAATCCATAACAACAGTATTCGCTCTAAGCTTAAGCAGAAGATGAAACATAAAAAGAACTCCAACTGAGTCTGTACCAACGAAATTCATTGCTAAGCGAAAGTATTCATAACAAGGCAACAGAAGTCGTATTACCAGTTACCCCTCAAGGACTCCAACTGAATCAAACTAATAGTATTCACATTTATGACTTCTACAGAAGTCCAAAATATATGAAACATTCCAAGGACTCCACAGAGTCATTTCGTATATATATAAATATATTGCAAACTATCAAGCGGGTTAAATCCCATAATTACTGACACAAGGGGGAAAACTTCTACAAAGTCGCATTCAAATACTATAAACACAACAAGTTATCCAATCAGAAGTAACTTAAGTATTATAGCAAGATCCAACAAGATTCAACAACCATAACATATATTACTCATGACAAAACTTTTAAAGAAGTCGTATATACTGTACATTCAAGAAATCCAACAGTATCATTTTCAACAAGTGGAAACAACAAGGTATCGACTGAAGTCTGAATCAAACAAGAAAACAATTCATGGACTCCTACAGAGCCGAATTCGTATATTTTCCTTGCAACATTTCTACAAAATCTAACCAGGAATGCAAAACACAGCAAGATAGTACATCCATTCGAAACAAAATGCACACCCATCAAGGGTTCACTTGAAAAATCGAGCCAGTAAGAAGATACAACAACTAATTCACACAAAGCTACCATAAAAACCAACTGATCCCAAAAATCATCTGAACAGAGTTGTTCTAATGAAATCATTTGAAAGAAAGCAAGATTTTTAAAAGTTAGGGCCTAACATGCCTGGTAATGTTGCTTAAAAATCTGAAGAAGACCATTGAAAGAGCTCGAGCCTTCTCCTCTTTTTCCACGTTAGATTCAACAACAATAATTTGTTATTTCCATGCCTTATAAACTTTCCTTGACAGAGAAAAGAGCTAGTTACTCTCATATTTTGCCATGCAACACCAAGTAGACTGGTGCGAAGAACCAGTGATCAAACAGAGAGAAAACCGGAGCGCATGAAAAACCAAACAAACTACCAGTTTTCCATTTTGCATGTCTTCCCGAGAAATCCGAGCTCGAAGACCGAGTTCATTAATTGTATTAACTCCAAAATTCCCGCTCAATCTCCATTGCCACCAACCGCCATAGTTGGCGATGGACAAAAACAAATCAAAGACCATTTCTAGGTTTGGCGACTCTGCCACGTCGGCTTTCACTAGCCATTTGAAACCTCCGCTAATTCCTTGTCCTTCATGCTTATCTCCTTCATTTAATGCCATAGAAACTACCGCCCATGGCTCGCACCCCTTCATAGGTCCCCTTCCTCCACTAACATTTGTTAGGTTAGAAACATAGGTTAGGATTTAAGATGATACTTAGTCTAACCTCCTTAGCGCTAGGTTACTAACTTTAGGAACTTTTAGCTTATAGCTTAGGGCTAGGTTAGATTAACACTAATCCCATCACTTAGGTTATTAACCTTAATAAATCTAGTTTAGGTCTAACATTTAGAATGTTCAGAATAAGAACCTACAGATATACATTCACGAAAAGGATTCACTCCAGCACTGCCAATAAGCTAGTTGAATAAATGTATCTGAATTTATTACCTGGCCCACGATCAAGACCTTCATGATATTACGATATCGGGGAACCAATTCATTTAACACGATCAACTTGAGTTAGACTCAAATAGCTTATTCAACGCATTGGACCTTGCGACTGCGTAAGGTCTATAATTTTTGTTCATCCCAAATAAACTTAAAGCATCTCTTGGATCAATGCCACTGATCCAAGGTGGGTCTTATAGATGGATAAACCCACAATTCATTAGAGATCAGATTAAACTCGGGTGCAAAATGAAAGAAATAAAAGAGTCAATCATATTCGACTCAGTCAAAGATCTTCAATTGCAAAGAAGATACAAGACATATCAAGCATGACTTCACAATCAAAGGAACACATCCTTTTACGAAGAAATCATATATCAACACTTGAATGCTCAAGAGGAAGTAACATCGATTCGAGTGTTACAAAAAGGAAGCTCTCACGGTCATCTATGGATCAAGAAGTCATACACACGTAACAACCTTCAACTAACTTTTCAATGGTATTCCTTTTAGCCCTTTTACCCTTATCTATTTCGTGCCACATTGCAAGAAATGCTCTAAGAATCGGGTGAAACATTTTGGCATGCCGGTGGGACACATTCAGGGTTCCTTAAATTTCTTCATTCCTAGGTGAAAGTTGCATGTTTTTTTCCTTTCCAAAAGGTTCTCACATTAAATTTCTTCCCTGGAATCTTCTATCTCTTTCTATTGTCTCAAAGCATCGTGCTTTGGTGCTATATAAAAGAAATCTTCTTCTCCTTCATTTGTACTGCATGAGTGAAATATCATACTCTCTCTTGTTCATCTTTTTGTGTCATCGAATTTAATATTTCAATTTGGGCTTAAAATCAACTCCATTTCATTCTCGCTTTGCATTATCTCACATTAAATGAGGGCAACCTATATGCTGGAAGTCATGCCCAGATGATGGTTGACAAATGAATCATATAAAATCACTTTCTTTCTCTTTCTCTCTTTGAGTCTTACCAAACATCACAAAATTTAAAAATAAACACATTCTTAAACAACATCTCACCTGTAAGAAGTTGTAGGTGATCACACGATCGTGGTATAGTGGTCACCCTTCTCGTTACTTTTTCGAGTCATTATCTTAGAGGATGGCCCGCCCCGCCATAACATAACATGAAACCTCTCCTTGTAGATATCCTTCTTCGTAGGAAGCCTTCCTCACTAAAAACTATATTCTAAAGTTCATGAGTCAATCTTCTAAATAGCATAAGATGAACAAACATAAAGGAAAAAGCACTTTTAGGATCATATTTTTCTTAGTGCTTCGCTAGCTTGTGTTTTGAGGTGAGAGGACACGTTATTCATCTTTTTATTTCTCCTTGCACGCTCCTCATCATAGTTGGTGTATTCCAACTTTTTCTAAGTGTTCCTTGACCCCATTCTTATCATTCTTAGAGTTCGGGTTTGATTCCACACTTGATTTAAATTATAACCATGTTTTTCTTCATCTCTATTTCAATTTCACAGTAACCGGTGTCGGTCTAGTGACCATCGTGGTTACCCTCTAACCATCACCGGTTTTATCCAACCAACGTCAATTTACTATTCTTTTGGTTAACCTACCCAAAAGGACACCTGCTTCATCTTATTTGTTGTTGAAGTCTCTGTAACTCTCAATATCTTCTCTATTTTGATAAAATCCATCCTATAGCTTATCTACCTGGTAGATTATCAATATTTTGCCTTGTTTGGAAAACTATTCTTTTCCACAGTGACCAACCGTGGTTACCTCTAACGAAATTGGTTTACCCTAACCGACATCAATTAACCTATCCAGTTTCCCATCGACATTTTAAATCAATCCACTCACTACTACCTTTTTTTCCTATTTCTTTTATATTTTTGTGTCATTTCTAAAGCAGTCCTATGAAATTAGTACTTGTTCATATGGTGTTGACTCGTAGCTAAGAAAACACCCTCATATTCCATGCTAATTGTCAATCACTCCCACCTAGTCCTTCACCACCTTCCATTCTATCACCCATGGCTCCTACCCAACCTATCACCATTGCCACAAGTGACGAGGAGTTCGCACGACTCCTTGATCAGAACCCTTCCGCCTTATAGTTCTATCTTTCCCACTCGTCCACTCGAGATACCTCAGGTCAATTGATATATGGCATGCCCGTATCTATCCCCCTAACACTCATTCCTATACGTGTCAAACCCTTATAGCTCCACGCTACCCATACTTACCTTTCCCCAGGTCATTTTGTAGCTATGCCATATACATGTTATGGCCGCCACATTCACCACGTCTATTGCACCCACAGCATCCACTATACCTTCATCAACCACCCAAAACATAACGTCATCCACGCTTATTGTCTAACATATACCTATAGCAACACAACCACCCTCGGTGTGGATGACCCCTACCCCTTTTCAAAACATTTTCCTTTCTATTCCACAGTCCTTAGCCCCCATCGCTACTAGAGTCACCTCGATCCTTCCACCTTCATATGCATACTATTAGCAGCCTCCCATTTCATCTCTCATTCATTCTGGGTATGTTCCCCTTATCTCACTCCCTCATTATCAACCTACCTACACGGCATCACCATATACTATAATGCCACCTCCATCATATGCCCAACACCAACCCTCTTATGCTACAGGAGGTACCCATCCATCACTACCTACCAATGGCCTCATCAATTTAATGATGGACAAGATGTAGACACTGGAGGCATCGGTTTCTAGCTCATGTAACTCTCTCACCTATGATGAAATTTGCAATGATCCCATACACCCATCCATTCCTATTCGTCCATATCCTATACATTGGGAGATGCCTAAATTTAACCACTTCAACAAGTAAAAGAACTCGTAACATCATTTGCGATCTTTCAAACATGGATGTTATCTGATCACCATTATGACACTTTGCTTCTAAGAACCTTTCCCATGTCTCTGATCGGGCCCGCATTAGACTAGTATAGTGGATTACCTAGACATTACATCTACTCATTTAATCAGGTAGCCCAAGCCTTCTTGGATCACTTCTCCATCAACATTGTTAAGAAGGTTACCATGACTGACCTCTACTCTACACGTCAATATGATGATGAGTCTATCACAGATTTTGTCACTCGTTGGCGTAGCCTAATCAATCAACTCACATTCTAATTACCACAAATTGAACTCATAGAGCTCTTCATGTGGGCTTGTGCTAGACATATTTAATCGACCCTACAAGTGCAGACTTTCGAACCTTCGATGAGGCATTCACCATGGCACAAAAATTAGAGATTCGGGCCATCAAAGAAAATAAAATCCAACTATGAAATAAGAACATGGAATTTAAGTCAAATGATACCTCTTCTTCTTTGAAACCACAAAATAATTATTCAAAAGCCAAGGGAACCGCTAACGTGGTGGTACTCAAGGCTAGCCTAGCTCATCCATCAAATTAGGCTAAGCCCTCATCTAATCTTTCCCCTGTCCAGACTTTTCAATTCAGATGAGAACAATGGAAATACACCCCAATTGGGGAGCCTTATTCTTCTATTTTAGAAAATCTCATTAAAGTTGGGGCCATCACCCTTCCTCCTATAAAACCACACCTTTGGTTTTGATCCTTCTCACCCCACACCTACATGGTACAAAGAGCATGACTTCTACAACTATCATCAGGTAAAAGGTCATAATGATGGCAATTGTATCACTTTCAAGAACATTTTCTAGGAAATACTCAAGAATGATGAGTGAGTATTGGATAATATGAACACACCTACTAACCAAAACCTACAAATTTTCAAGAAACCATTTCCTAATCACGCCCCTTCTTCTAACCAAACTAGAAATATCTCAACTAACGATAGCAATACCCACAAGGTCCATGCTATTTTCAGTGATGCACCAATTGCTTCACAATTATCTCATATTTCTTCCATAGAAGAAATCCTAGCCTGAAGTCCTCCACCTACACATGAACCCACTTCACCTATTCCTCCACCCATAGAGGAACACCTCCATCTCCTCCCTCACCGATGAAGGAGCCTTCTGTTAACATCGAGACCACTTCGCCTTTGGCTTCCCCACCTAGAGAGACATCACAGATTTACCTCTCGACCCATGGGAGATGCTTGTTCATGCACCCATTTTCATCTCCTCCACCTATCAAAGATCTAGTAGAAATGTCATTACCTATAGGTGACCATTCTCCATCAACCACCCAAGATCCTGCTGACTTACTTTTGGCTCTCTTACCCACAGAGGTTGAAGCTAGCAATTTCCCTATTTCTAAAACACATTTTACGGGAATCACCATTGGATCCACATCGACCTCACCTATAGTAGTTTCATTCTCATGCTTAGCCGATCACCTAGATTATGTTGATAGAGCCTTACTTTGGGGGTGTCTTCTACTTCTGTCTCAACACAAATGTAGATGTCACTCACTGACACCTCCACTATCTATCCAAAAGTGTTTCAACCAATCGAACCAAACACAACCATTATTATCTCAAATTCTCCCACGACACCACCCATAAACCACCATGCATCTGCATCCAAACCCACACTTACATCATCTTTGTGCCTAAACCTATTACTACTTTAGGGGTTATCCCAATGGCTAGCCTTACTCATCCACCCATCAAATTAGATTTAGCTATGTCTTCTAAAACTAACACCAAATTTAACCTGTCCCCTAAATAGAAGAGCCAATCTCCTAGATCTCATACCCAACCTTACCAACCACACCCTTGTCACCTTCACCCCTTTCGTCCATCCTAGGACCTCACCCCTTGACCCAGGCTAAGAAACCCCCATCCACTGAAAAACCAAGGACACAGCAACTCATTTCCCCATCGTAGACCTATAATATACCCAAGTGCCCCACATAACCTCCTCCCACACTTGTAACCTTTTTACCACCCATACCTCTAATACCATCAATAACTTCTTCACTACCCATGACACTTCCTTCCATTTCCCTCACACCTCTTGCCCAACCCACACCATCTACCTCCACAGCACCTTGGTTACCCCCATGGGTAACCCACCCTCATCCACCATCTGCTTTCCCTTTCCATCTCGTGCACCCATATCACCTTTACCTAAGAAGGTGCAACCTAAAGGTGAAAATCCGCTACCCTCCAATAAGGTATTTAAACCAACCACACACTCTATGGCCAATTCATCTACCATGGTCCTACCCAAGCGAGACACGACCAACACCTAAGAGCATAGCTCAACCCAATTCCCCTCTTGCAAATAATCTTCCTCTACAATCAGCCGCACCTACTGAAACCCACATTCACCTCCCATTATGATCCACTAGTGGGATCCTATGCCAAAATCTTAACCAATCTCCTTAAAACTTTCATCATCACATTACCGCCTCTTAGACCTTACGACCCACTCAAACCCAAACCAAAAGGGTTTGATGAAACCAAAATTTTTGCCTACCATCATGTGCCAGGACATGATGTAGAGGACTATAAGGCTTTGAAATCTGCTCTTGTCCAGTTGTGTCCTCCTGAAGAAAACTTTGACGATGATGATCTTCTTGATGAGGACCCCATTTTTCCAACACCAATTTCCACAATTCTTCCCTCATTGCCTACTCAGCGACCAAAATATCCACCCCCACAACTCTTAGAGCCATCCTTGAGATTTGAAATTAACATGGTTCATATCAGAGAACTCGCCAAACCTCCACCCAAATGTCGGTGTGCCCAACTCATTTCACAAGGTTCCTTCCCACCTCTTGGCTTCTACCCTTCCTGTCGTTACACCTTTCATGGCTCACCTACTTCATCTACCTCCCCACCTCAAATCAACATGATCCACATTGCTACCCATGCTCAAAAGAAAAAGGAAAGGAAAATTCAACGACCCACCAACCAACCCTATACCCAACATACCATCTACACCCACACCTAAAGTCACTATCCGGCCCCACATATCCTATTTCTAATGGGGTTACACATCGCGTGATGCTCAAACAATTACACCAATCCTCCCTCAAAATGTCCCTATATGACCTCATCCAAACCTTTAAATCTCATCGCCAAGCTCTCATGGAGGTTCTTCAATCTATTAAGGTTTTACCCAATGACCCTACACCCGCAACCTCCATTATTACACCTCATCATGTCGCCTCTCTTACCAAATTACCACCTTCTTCTACACCTCCACCTATTCACCAAGTAGCCACCCTAGCTTCTTAGATGAAGAGATCACACCACACCTAATGGATGACCACGATCCAAAGCACTTTTCATCTCCGTCCATATCGATACTATACGTGTACAACATGTTATGATCGATGAAGTCACTAGCATTAACATCATCTCCTCCCATACATTCGACCAAATGTGCATACTCGACAATTACATGCATAAACATCCCATCATGTTACGTTCATTTAATGACGCTATCACTTCTACACTTGGCACCATCATCCTCCATGTTCACGTGTGGTCCCCGTATTGTTCTAGAGTTATTTTACATCTTGGAGGGGGAATTTAAATATAACCTATTGCTTGGTAGACCTTGGATTCATGTCATGGGTTGTGTTCCTTCCCCTTTGCATCATTTTCCTATACCATTCCGGTGACCCATCACCTTTCAAAACTTGCAACATGCTTTACTAGCCCAATGACATGCTTGTACCCATTAAACAATCTACTTCCATGATCACTTCCTCTTCACCCACACCTCCACTCACCGGTGTCACTACTACATCAACCGCACATATATATCTATTACTACACTGCTGCCATAACCTCCACATCCGACACCGTCACCTCCCAATCAGTTGGCTCCATCTCCGATCTAACCTCTAACACATCATTTATCCCAACTACCCACATATTGACCATCAATCCCTTAGAAGCTATTTTTCAACGCCTCACTCTGGGGAGTACCACCTATATAATGTCAACACATTCCTCACTCCATAAGAGTATGGAAGCCTTCACCAACACCATCACTATCATCATTGCTGCGCATAGGAGAGTGTCTCATTTATGGTCCTCCCCACCTTCACACCAATATAACCTATGGGGACTTGATACTTCCACTTATACACACTGAATCATCATCACAAACCCGCCCCTTTTGCTAACTTCCGGGTCACTCACCAATCATGCTTCTCCCACACCTTCCTACACCGATGTGTATGGAAAGGTTTTGGTTTTAGATTTTATGAGCAAGGTTGTCACACTTTGTTATTGTATGTATGACCCACAAACATAACAAATGTAGTGGTGTTGTATTTGCCTAACTACCTACCAAGAAGGCCTACATTGAACTCATTACGGATATCAATCCTTCTCCACCTTATTCACCTGCTCCACCTTCTTCACCACCTTCATCGAAAGATTCAATAGATCCATAATCCATTCCTCCTAACTTTTTTTTTTTTTCATAAACACCATTTCCTTGGGGCCTCGACTTATCAACGTGAGGGCGAGGCACCCTCTTCTCTTCCCTTCTGTATCTGAAATGATGATGACGATACACCTTCTATCAATGTCATTTAATTTCATGATGATAAATCTATACTCACCTATCTTAGTGTAGAAGACTCTTATATTCACTTTGTTCATTATAATCGAGACACAAACCATGTTTAATTAATCGACTATCGAAATCAACATCCATACTCAAGATGACCACACACTCTAAAGATCATCAATCTTTAGATACTACACGAACAGAAGCCCTCCCTTCTTTTCTCAAAATCATAACCATGCTTTCACTTGGTCTTACGTTGATATGCCTGGTATTGACCCCACCATAGTGGTCCACAATATCGTAACCATTCCCGATGCCAAACCCGTAAAACAAAAGCTGAGGAAAATGCACCCTCACATTGCTCTTCTAGTTAAAGAAGAACTTTAGTGCCTTCTTTCTGTTTCCTTCATCTTACCCATTGATTATCGCCGAAGGATTTCTAACATTTTCCCTATCACTAAGGCAATAGGGGGACTTCACATTTACACAGATTTCCATGACCTCAACCTAGCTTGCCCCAAAGACAACTTTTCTCTACCTATTATTGACTAGTTGGTTGACCTTACTACTGGTCACAAAATGTTATCAATCATGAGTGGTTTCTCGGATTATAAACAAATCTTGCTTGTCCTAAAGGATCAACACAAAACCACATTCATCACTCCTTAGGGGACCTTCTACTCTAGAGTCGTGCCTTTTGGCCTTAAAAACACGATGCCACATATGTGGGCTATGAATTACATCTTCCATGATATCATGCACCATTTATTGGAAGATTATGTAGACGATATCCTTGCCAAATATAAACGCCACTCCAAGCACCTCGTTGTCCTAAAAACCATCTTTGACTACCTCATTAAGTATTGTGTTCTCCTTTAGCCCAAGAAGTGTGTCTTCATAGTTCTCTTAGGAAAGCTCCTGGGATTTATCATTTCCTTACGTGATATAGAGGTTAACCCTACTAAATTCAAGGCCATTCTTGAAATTCCTCCACCCACTAACCTATGGAAACTTCATAGCCTACAAGGTAAGTTGAGTCTATTCGCTATTTAATTTTGTAACTTTCTAATCGATGTTAGCCATTTCATCATCTTCTCATATGTCTCCTTAAAATGGGATGATGACTGCCACAAATCTTTCAAGGCCTTGAAACAATACCTTCTCCAACCACCCATATTCATTCCACCTAAAGACGATCCCTTCTACCTATACATATCTACTACCGATCATTCCTTAGGGGCCATGCTCACTCATCACGATGAACAACATAGGGAGCAAGTGGTTTACTACACAATCCATACTCTTCTAGACTACGAAACCCGATACACCCATGCTGAAAAACTTTTCTTAGCCTTAGTTTTTGTTGCCACCAAACTCTGCCATTACCTACTCAACCCAAAAACCTATGTTGTGACCAACACGATCCCTTGCACTTCATGTATGCCAAACCTTATCAAAACCAATAGGCTGCACATTGGCTTATGCTTCTAGCCAACCTTGACCTCAAATTCATCCATAAAAAGTCCCTCAAGGTCCAAGCTATCACCGACCAATTGGTCGACGTACCTATTTCGAGGATCAACCCTCTAACTTTGACTTTCCAGATGAGTTTATTGTTACCCTTTCCCTTAATGAACCCACTTACCAAATGACACTCTTCTTTGATGGTTATAAGTGTCAGTGTGGGGGTGGGGCTGGTGTTATCCTCATTCTGCTTGATGGTGAACCCATGCCTTTGTATTTCAAACTCAATTTTGATTGTACAAATAATATTTCTAAATATGAAGTACTCGTATTTGGTCTCCGGGATGTTTATGCCTTAGATGTTAAGTCCATCATCATCTTTGGTGATTCTCAGTTGGTCATAAACCAAGTCAATGGTATATACTAGTGTTGTAATGAGATACTTCAAAAATATAAGCATCATGTGGACATACTTTTGACCACCTTCAACTATTATGCCCTTCAAACCATCCCATGTTCTACCAACAAATTTGCAGATACCATGGCCTGCTTAGCTTCTTAGATACCCACTTCACCCATGACTCTAAAATATTTGTCACCATACAAAGACTCCAATCACCCTCTTATTTACCTCATGAAGTTTACTCTATCAAAACCGCTGCTCCTGACCCAAGTGACCTTTGGTATAAACAATACTCAGAGTATCTTTCCCTCTCCATCTTACCTCCCGACCTCACTCGTAATGGACAATGTGCCTTTCTCAAAAGGGCCTCTCGTTACATCATCATGGGTGGCCTCCTCTATAAGTGTGGCTTTGACAATATTCTCTTACGGTGCCTTACGAGTTTTGAAATTCCCTATACCATTAAGGAAGTTAGTGATGGCATATGTGGAGGTCACTTCAGTGGTCTCACGGTTTCCAAACATATTCTCCACCTAGGCTATTACTAGCCGACCCTTAACCATGATTGTTGTAACTACGTTAAACGTGTAAAATTCCAATAACATGCCAACCTTCATCATACACCTAGTCATGCCTTACACGTCGCACGTGACCTTTGGACCTTCTCTCAATGGGGTTTGGATCTCGTCAGAGAGATCAATCCCCATTCTTCCCAAAGACATCAATGGATAATCATCGCTACTAAATACTACACCAAATGGTTTGAGGTTGTACCTCTCATCTCCAAAACCCAAGAAAATATGTGAGTTCATCAATCATCACATTATATGTCACTTTGGTGTTCCACATCGCCTCATCACTGATAATGGAAAACAATTCAAAAATAAAACCTTGCGAAAAATTTGTGACGCCTTTGGCATTCAACTAATTTTTCGTCACCTTATTACCCACAAACCAATGGCCAATCTGAATCCACTAATAAAACCCTAAACAAAATTCTCATGAAAATGGTTAATAATATTGGGAAGGACTAGCATACACACATTCCTTTCACATTGTGGGTGTACTGTACTAGTATTCACACTTCCACTACTGCCACTCCTTTTTCTCTGGTCTACGGTATAGAGGTTGTTCTTCCTCTCAAAGTCTGGATTCCATCTCTTCGTATTTCCCTCCACGTCATGCTCAATGATGATGAATCTTGCTTGGACTATTTAACACAACTTGAGTTATTAGATGAATTTCATCTTAATGCTCTTGACCATCTCCAAGTTTACCAAAAATGTATCAAACATGCCTATGAAAAATGTGTTCATGAACAAACCTTCCAAGTTGGTGATCTTGTCTTGAAGGAAAATCAACATGTGACTAAAGAAGAAAAAAGTAAACGGGGAAAATTTTCTTCTAATTGGATTGGACCATACATCATGACTCATGCCTATAGATCAGGTGTTTATCATTTATCTTCACTCGACAGTAAACCTGAACCTGAGCCCCTTAATGCCTTGCATCTTCAACCATTCTACTGTTGAATTTCAATCATACCTCACCTTCTTCCTCTTTTCATGCTCATCCCTTGAGTGCCATTCACTTCCCTCCTTTCATTATGCCATCCCCAATTATTAAACAAGAATAATGTGCATACCCGTCACTCTTTTACCCTCTCTTAAATATGTGTAGCATGACTCTGCACATGGCATGTTTCTCATGGATACTTTTCATCTTCTCTCAGATGAGATCCCATGGTTGTTTTCCCTTGCTTTCTAAACAAGAATTTGATTCTTCACCTTAGTCTTGTCCATGACTTAAAATCCCTCACATAATTTCCACATGGGATCCAACTCCTTGAGTCAAACTTCCAATAAAAAGATGACTCCCTCAAAAAGGACATCTTTCTCTCTACATTGTTGTTATAAATAGACTTCTCCCTCGAAGGAAAGCTATGTAAAGCATGGTCAAAAAAAAAAAAATTTGAAGCTTCCCACATCGATCAGCTTCACGAAGACCTCAAGGAGATAATTTCCTCATCCCATATAGACTTCCCGCATCGATCAGTCTATCTCAAATACAAGTCAAACAGAAAACTTTTTCATCATGGACTTGCTCATTGTGATCTTGGATCTCTTGCCAACAGGCATGCTACCTCATATCATATAACCTAACCATTTTTCACCTTCTCACCCTTTGCAGCTTCATTCCCTACCACCTCAAGGGACCTATTTGAAACTGTGACATTTGGTGATCATGTGAGTATTCTTCACCTTTATAATAATCAATCATGCAATTTCTTTAGGGTCTTACATTCACCAGCCTATCTAAGGTATGATCCACCCATTATGATCCTTACCAATTAGGTGGCTCTCTTGCCTCCTCTTATCTTTTAAATTCTTCATTACGTATTGATCATCCTATACAAGACTAGACCCTCGACGCTTATCTCTAAGAAATTTTCCTCTTTCACCACAATCAACTTAAAATCACCCATACCTATTTGCCCACAATTCAACCATACCTAAAATACCTTGACTCAACCATGCCTATAACCTACCAACCCATTCTCATACCTCCTCACATTTTTCCCTAGCTTATGGGAGAACTACATTGGCCTGAGGTCCCCTTTTTCTAGGACTATGTAGGCAGCACTTCGAGGGCATGGGGCCCTTGAAGGTTAGCTTGGCCACTCTCTACCCTCACCAATTTTCCCCTATTTTCCTACTCACATTCTACCTAATTTTTTCCTTTTGTATATCAACAACTGGAAGTAAGATCTCAACATATAATAACTAATACACATATCTACCATCCATGTTTCAAACATCACCATAACATTCACCAATTCATCATTTCATATTTCCACACACAACAAAAATTTGGAAATCTACATCATCACGTATATCTACATTACCATTTGTTATCTGTATCACCAATTACTTGCAATCTACACCAAAACCTAACTCAATCCATGCCTATGACCTGACTCAATCCATGCCTAAACCCGTTCAATCCATTCCTATGAATTGACTCCATCCATGCCTAAACCAAAACCTGACTCAATCCATGCCTATAACATGACTCAATCCATGCCTATGACCTGACTCCATCCATGCCTAAACCAAAACTCGACTCAATCCATGCGACTGACTCCATCCATGCCTAAACCAAAAACCTGACTCAATCCATGCCTATGACTTGACTCCATCCATGCCTAAACCAAAAACCTAACTCAATCCATGCCTATGACCTGGCTCTATCATGCCTACTTGGTTTCCATCACATATACAAATCATAATAGCAAGTTACACACAACCATATATACATCATGCCATAATCACCATCATCTCTATAAATAAATCATCCAAACATGTGTATCCATATACATGACTCTCAAATATCTTGACGCAGCCGGTGTATATAAAAATCTCAAAATGCTCATGTACATCCTCACTGTCTTTAGCACGCAAGCCGGTATATATGTTAAAAATATGATGTCAAAAATAAAATAATCAATCATAGAGCTCAATCATCTCCCCATATGATATCTAAGCCTATCTCTTTTGTCTCCTCCTTCACTCCTCTAGCCCAACATCCGGCTGACCTCTCTTTGCCTCACCCTGGTCTAGCCCCTGATGGTCCTGCCTCTGGAGCTAGCCTTTGTGCACTAGTGGCCTCACCTTGACCTAGCCCCTGGGCTTGCTGGCCCCATGTACTCTCCACACTATGTGTGTAGGATCTACTCCTCTCACTCAAGGCCCTCGATGTGCTCTATGCTCGGCATATGATAAGACATATATCCCCGCTGCCATCAAGTGATCCTGGTAGTATCTCACCTCACCCATGGCATCTCTCAACCTAGTTGTAGGTACTATTTGTGGTGGTGTCATCGGCCTCTAACCCTACCCTACTCTTTCCTGAATAATGGGACCCTATCCCTGCCCCTGTGGTGGTGCCATCAACCCCGAAGCTCGCACTTGTACTGGGCTGAAGGGCCGCTATATGTGCCTATGTAGCGGCCAACTAGCCCTGTAAACCTGTAACATGTCCCTACACCGTGTCCAACTAGCCCTACAAACCTATCACCTACGCTTGTAGGGTGGCTACTCACCCCATCTCCATCTCCACCCTCTCCCTCTCCCCCTGGTGTAGGTACTAGTCCCTGTACTCTAGCGCCTGCAGAGTCACAACCTATGCCTCGGCACTCGTCATCGGATGTCCCTATACTATTCACAACTACATCACGGGGTAGCCACCGCCCTTATATGGCATCTCTCTAAACCATGATTGTGGTGAATCCGATTACCTCAACGTTAGCGGTACTCCTCGTAATCGTGCAGCCCACCACTTTCTATACCTGTCTATCACCCTAACATCATCTATCTATCGATTGATTGGTTTCCTCCTCCTACGAGTCAAGATCAAGGTCATGGTAGAGACATAGGCCTCTCCACATCATCTCTCCTATACTATGGGAAGGGTGCGGGTATATCCCGTGGTAATCAAACTATCATTTGATCCAGGTCTATGGGTGTCATCCCACTTTCCTCCTACCCAATTTCTCTCCTCCTCCACCTACTCAAAACAAACAACAATAGGAATGGACTCTTACCTCATCACACTTTCGTCTACGTGGTGGCACCTTGAGGCCACTACATAGGTCCACCCAATCCCTCTCCTACCTTTTCCATCACTAATTCCTGTTGGCTCTCCACCCAATCAAATCAATCACACCATACTCATAGACCTACCAATCGACCAATGATCACTCACTCTCAGACTTGCCAACTCGGCTCTCGTGTCACTTGGTCACTTTCCACCTCTCTCTCTCTTGTCATTTTCTCCTACGTGGCAAATGATAAATGATTATCAAAAACACATAACTTTTCCTTTTTATAACCTTCATGACTTGACCGGTAAAAGTTTCACCTTGACTAACATCGGTCTGTGCCCTAGCATACCGTGGTCGGTTGATGGCGACCGACATCGATTAATTATGATTATTGTCATTTATCCTGCTAATTATTATTATTACCCATTACCCATAATTTCTGGCTCGAATCCTTTCTACATTACCCATACTTGACTTGGACACTTCACTTTACCCTCCCGACCTCATCATTTACCACCTAACCTCTTCATCATTTATAGACTCGTTATTTTACCCATACCTCGTCTCGACCCATGTCGTGACCTAGCTACTTGGACTGGCATATTTCTAGTGACATGTGACCTCATGTTCTCGCTATAACTTGTGACACTATTACTCGTGTTGTTTGACCTAATGACCTTACCTTGCCTCTTACCGTGATCGTTTATCCCGACTGACCTTTGGTGTACCAGAACATACCTAAATGTTCCTACACCTGATCTACATTGTGTTTCCTAACCATATCCTATACCTTGGATACCAAAATCACCTCAACCTTATTTGGATAAACCTATTGACCTTATAAAATGTAGAGTTTTCATGCTCTTCAAGTCGATACCATGTTGTTGTTTATACATGTGTGTGTGTGTTTGATTGTTACTACCTTTGACCTTTACCCATTACCTAGATTAACCGATTTGACCTTTACCCCTTTACCCTCATTGTCCACCTTCCTCTTCATCACATTCACCTTTTATCAAACCACTCACTGATTGTCTTTTACCTTATCGGTTTCTAGTTTGAGAGAGATCACCTTCACCCACACATGGGGAAACCACATCTTATTTTTGTTAGTGTTTCTTACCAATACAAGCTACACAAAAAAGGGGAAAAATGTAAACACCAAAATTGGGTCACACTCCCCTCGGTCCATTATCAAATAACCAACTCAAACACACTCACCTAACCATGGCCCATTATGCCCCGCACTAATATTAATTTAATTAAATTAATCCATGTCCTCACTATATTTATTATTTAATTATCCTAATTAAGATAATTCCCACACCACCACCTCACCTATACACCTCACCTAACCACCTCACCCTAAGACTATTCTTAGTATGTTTCCATAACTAACTAAGACCCAACTAAACCCTAAAAATCAAAGCCTACATTCCCTCTAACCACATTCCCGCCCATTAGAAAAGAAGCTTCCATTCTAATCCACGAAAAGAAACTAACTAGATCCAAGAAATCAAGCAAGATCTACCCATTTTAGTAAACCTAGGAAATCCCACCTAACCGACGTCGGTCAACCCAAAACTATTGTTGGTTACCTTTTATTCCCTTTGGTAACCTTATTTCAAGGTTGGCACATTTATGAGAGAAAGAGAGAATAATCACATCTACATGCAATCAGAGCAAGCATCCATTCACACCTAGACATCCACAACCATCTAAGCCAAGATCTGATTCAGCCAAGCAAGGAGGAAAGCCCAGGCAGCTCAAGCAAGAGTCTCCTATCAACTAGTGGACCTTCACAGAAGAAATCTCTCACCACCATCTCCACTCTTCACCACAAAGTCAATTGGTAGCAAATTCCAAGTAAGTATATTGCTCTATTTAGTCCATTTTTTTAAATACTTTCAGTATTTAGATTCTTCTATGTGTTATTACTTTCCTAGCCACTCACAAGTCCTCTCTGGTAACTATCCCCTATACTTCTTCCAAAACCCCTCAAAACCCCATCCTAGCAATCCAACACTCCATTCCAACCTACCCAACCCTTTGTGTAATCACAAAGAAGATCCAAAATCCATTCTGCAACATCTCCCATTTTCCCACAGTCACCGACGTTGGTCTCCCTAAATTGTTGTCATTCAATTCTATACGACATTGGTTTACCTATCTAATACTGCCCCTTTACTAACATTCACCAACTTAACCCATAACTCCTCCCAACTTCACCAAAACCCCACGAGATATTTTGCCACCGACTGCATCCCCACTCACACCTTCTGGACACCTCACTTAGCTCCCCATTAACTTGGAAAATAGACCAGAACCCCTGTTCTTGACCCGCTATCATTTCTTCAGTGACCGACATCAGTCATAATTAATTAGCATCGGTCTATGTGTTTGTCAACATAGTACTGAGACTAAAGAACCTACCTACTTACTCCCAAGATACCTATAATCACTTGTGACCTTCATTAGATCTCTGTTAGGCCTACGAGACACCCAAAACCATTTACCCGACCCACGGATCTGATCCTAACCTATCCTTTTAGAACTTTTCCATGAATGATAGCATCTTGTGACCAGCAATAAGGTCAACCAGATTATCAATGCAGCTAGAGGAAAGTCATCTTTCAGAAAGCTAGGTTTAGGTCACGAAAATATATGCAGATGCAAAGTCCCCTATTGTCTTAGTGATAGGGACAATGTTAGAAATCCATCGGGGATAATCAATGGGTAAGATGAAGGAAACAGAAAGAAGGTGATGAAGTTCTTCTTTGACTAGAAGAGCAATGTGAGGGTGCATTTTTCTCAACTTTTGTTGTACTGGCTTAGCATCGAGAATGGTTATGATATTATGGACCACTATGGTGGGATCAATACCGGGCATATCATCATAAGACCAAGCAAAAGCATGGTTATGGTTTTTGAGAAAAGAAGTGATGGCTTCTTATTCAGCAATATCTAAAGATTGGCCGATCTTTAGAATGTGCGGGTTGTTCTGAGTATGGATGTTGACCTTAATGGTCAATTCATTCAACATGGTTTGCATCTCAGATGGTAACGACCGGTGAATATAAGAGTCTTCCGCACTAAGGTAGGTGAGTATAGATTTATCATCTTGACATTGAATGACATTAATAGAAGGTGTATCATCATTGATCATTTCAAGATACATAAAGGGAAGAGAAGAGGGAGCCTCGCCCTCATGTTGATAAGTTAGAGGCCCTAAGGAAATGGTTTTTATGAAAAAAGGTTAGGAGGAATGGATTTTGGATGCTCTATCCGTGAAGGTGGTGAAGAAGGTGGAGAAGGATCGATATCCACAATGAGTTCAATGCGGGCCTTCTTTGTAGGTAGTTTAGTAAAGCCAACACCACTACAGTCATTATGTTTGTAGGTAGTACATGGAATCAATAGTGTGTGACCTTGCTCGTAAAATCCAAAACCAAAACCTTTCCATGCACATCGGTGCAGGAAGGTGTGGACGAAGTGGTAATTGGTGAGGGATTGGAAGTCAAGAGGAAAAAGGGGCGGGTTTTTTATGGTGATTCGGGTGTATATGTGGAAGTATCAAGTCCCCCATAGGTGAGATTGTTACGAAGGTGGGGAATATAAAGGAGACACTCTCTATGCGGTGATCAAAGTGAGGTTTTCAATGAAGGATTCCATACTCTGTGGTGTGAGGAATGTGTTGACATTATATAGGCAATACTCCCCTAAAGTGAGGTGTTTAAAAAACCTTCCAAGGGATGGTAGTTTATATGCGGGCAATTGGGATAGATGATGTGTTAGAGGTTGGATCAGAGGTGGAGCTAGCTAATTTGAAGGTTGTGGGTCAGCCATGGAGGTTGTGGCGCGGTAGGAATGGAGGATTTAGGTGTGGTTGATGTAGTGGCGGCCTTTGGTGAGTGGAGGTGTGGGTGAAGAGAAAATGGTCCTAGAAGTACACGCTTTAATGGGTATAATCACGTCATTGGGTTGGTAAATCATGTTACAAGTTTTGAAAGGTGATGGGTCAGTCGGAATGGTATATGTGTGTCCTTCATGCTCAAACTTTACACAATGATGCAAAGTGGAAGGAACACAACCCTATTAGAGTAGGTATTTACCTTAGCTCATCTTCACCTAGGTACTTTATTTACCTTTATTGTATTTATCCTCACCCACTTATGTGTGTGGATATTTCTTTTATCTTATTTAGATATTAGGAGATACTATCTAGTTGTTAGGTATAGTTCTTTCCTTGATCTATGGTATTGACTAGTTATTTCCTTGATCTATGGTCTTGACTAGTTCTTTGATGACTAGTTATTTCCTTGATTTATGGTTTGATCTATGACCTTGATTGGTTCTTAGATTGTTATTCCTTGCCTATTTAAGCAAGGCCCATTCTCAATGTATTGCATTGAGTTCCATAATAATATATGATATTACTTCTCATTTATTTACAAAGGTTTTATGTAAAGTTATTCTGGTAAATTACTTTCATCTTATAGATCATGGTGTTTGATTAGCATCTATGTTCTTGGCTTGGTATGATCTGGTTATCATTCCTTTCATGGTATCAGAGTAGGAGATTGTTGTTGACATCCGTCTGTAAGTTTTATTTTGTAAATAAAATTTGTGTATTCATATATTTGGGATTTGGTCATATTTTGTTGTTGCATGCATTTTTATGCAAAACAGAGGCTTCCATTGGATCGGAAGGTGTGAAAACCCTAAGATTGACTATAAACTCAGCCATTTATGGGGGCAGTCATTTTTGTGGTTACAGTGAGATACATAGGTTCCCCTGGGATTTGTGCCACACAATTAAGAAACCATTGGATTTTGCGAGATCTACATTGGGTTGTTTTTGGTACAACAGATCATTTTTGGGTTACGTGCAAAAGAATTTCAATTCTTTCCTTTTTGGCAGGGGTCCATGGATGTTATGCACGTTTTTACTATTTCGGGCAAATCCGCATGTTGTTATTTTTGGCAAACAAAGGTCACTGTCTACACAGTCCAGAAATAGTAATTTTTACCAGAAGAGGTAGTTGGATGTGACTTTCTTGAAAACACACGACACACCCCAGAATAGTAACCCATTAAAATCCTTAGCCCTTGGTCATATGAGGGATTAAAGCTTGTGATTCCTACTAGTAGGTGCTTAGCTTCAGCCCTCTTTAATTTTAATTTTGTGATGAAGGCAACAACAATTTATTTTGTTTTAGTGGCAACTAAAATAAATAACATAGCAAAATATTAAAAATCTTGTAACTTTTGATCGGTAACTCGGTTTTGAGTGCCATTTTTTGCAAAAGTGATTGTTTTTTCATGCTCTTTTCATTTGAGTTATTTATTTTTAGACTTGCACTATAATTATAAAGTGCCAAATATGGAGGAGTGTTGTAATCAATTGTGGATGCAATTTGCTGAGCTCGACGTCCTAAATTTTTGGGAGTTACAATTTGTACCTATCATGGATTCTGAGAATGATATGATTTTCTCTAAAGTATGTGGACTTTAAGAGGATATTGTAAAATTTGTGGAAGAAAATAGATCACTCAAGAAGTGAAATTCTCTTCTACAATCACTCATTCATGATAAGGATACAATAATACACTCCCTGAACAAACTTGCTAGCCTACAACATCACCATCATATTGTGGACAACCATATCCATGCTCCTAGTCCACTTGTAGTTGTTTCTCTTGTACCCACTGACATTGATATGCCAGTCTTTGAGCCTGAACCTACTTTTGATGCTCATACACCTATGAAGCTTGTTACTACATGCTCTTCCACATCTGTGCCTATTACAGTACCACATGTTGTGTATCCTATTTCTTCTTAGCTGCATGGATTTTTGAGAAGCATACCACTGCATTTAGTTCTCGCATGCTCCATTCTATGGGTCTCACTAGTAGAGTCATTGAAACATTCATAGGGTATTGTTTCCTCTATTCCACATGTTAAGTTGAATTCTCATCATGACATTGGTTTTTGAGCAGATACTTCATTGGGATCACACATTGACAGAGCTCCTTTTTTGTTCACTCGACTCTTTCTGAGGATCATGAGCAGCACATGAGTTCTACACCTTCACTCAGGATTGAGAAACCTAAGATTTCAACTCTCAGACATGATCAATTTGACACACATTCTGATGTTCTTTTGCATGCACCCATTGTGCATTTTACACAAAGTCATATGCAAGCATCTTCTTCATCCATCCGTGTTGATTTGGGGTGGATATCTGATCACTCGTGGAGGTGACATAGGCATTCATTGAGAGGACTCTACAGGCGTGGCTCCTCCACCATTTGGCCTCTTACTCTACTTTCTATACCTTATGCATTGTGATGCTTCTTATTTTGAGCATTTTTATTTAGTAGGTGTAGTGTATCTCTCTTGTTTGTTGAGAGATTTTGTATCTATATTTTCGACACTTTTGGCATGTTGACAGTCTCTCTTGTGGGGGAGCTATTCTGGTGGAGCCCAGTGTTAGTTTGTCAGTGTTCAAGTAGTTGTTTTGACAACTCATACAAATTTATAGCGCCACTCCACCCATTCAGTAGTATGGGAGGGTGTGGTGTTGATCCTGCTTCTTTGGGTTTTGTGTCCTTGCCTTGTTACATTGGCTTTTCTTGGATCGTGACACTCTAGATTTTGTGTCCTTTCCTTGTTGCTTTGGTTATTGTTCTTGGATCGTGGCACACCTATTTGTAACACTTGATCAAATTATGTTTGGTGTTTTTTTACACTTTCAACATCACTCCATTGACAGTCTCCTTGTATGGAGCTATTCTAGTGGAGCCCAGTGTCAGTTGTTTTTAGTTTTGTGATCGAGCAGTGGATTCAAACCACAGTGCACACCAAAATTCTTTAGCATTGTATGATTTTTTTTGAGCGAGTTTCTTGGGGTGCCTTGGAGAAAGTCTTTACTCTCTTTACTTTGTTATTATTGGTTTTGGGTACCTTGTAGTGTCCCTTTTTTCCAGTTATTGTACATGAGTACCTCATCAGGCCTAGTTGCGGGACTCATACTGTGGACATGCCACTTCTATTTTTTCCCCTAGCTTCACTTGAGGGGGTGTTAGAGTAGGTATTTACCTTATCTTATGTTCACCTAGGTACTTTATTTACCTTTATTGTATTTATCCTCACCCACTTATGTGTGTGGATATTTATTTTATCTTATTTAGATATTAGGAGATATTATCTAGTTGTTAGGTATAGTTATTTCCTTGATCTATGGTATTGACTAGATCCTTGATGTCTAGTTCTCTCCTAAATCTATGGTCTTGACTAGTTCTTTGATGACTAGTTATTTCCTTGATTTATGGCTTGATCTACGACCTTGACTGGTTCTTAGATTGTTATTCCTTGCCTATTTAAGCAAGGCCCATTCTCAATGTATTGCATTGAGTTCCATAATAATATATGATATTACTTCTCATTTATTTGCAAAGGTTTTATGTAAAGTTATTCTGGCGAATTGATTTCATCTTATAGATCATGGTGTTTGATTAGCATATGTGTTCTTGGCTTGGTACGATATGGTTATCGTTCCTTTCAAACCCATGACACAAATCTAGGGTATACCAAGAAACAAGTTATAATGAAACTCCCCTCCAAGATGTAAAATAAATCTGGAATAGTAAGGGGGCCACGTGAACATGGAGGATGATGGTGCCAAGTGTAGAAGTGATAGCGTCATTAAATGAATGTAACATGATGGGATGTTTATGCATGTAATTATTGAGTATGCGCATTTGGTGAATGCATTGGAGGAACTGATTTTAATGCTAGCACCCCCTATCGATCATAACACATCATACAAATATATTATCAATATGGATGGAGATGAAAAGGGTTGGATCAGGGTCATCAATTTGGTGTGGTGTAATCTCTTCATCTGAGAAGCTAAGGGTGGCTACTTGGTGAATAGGTGGAGGTGTAGAAGAAGGTGGTAATTTGGTAAGAGAGGCTACAGGTGTTGGGTCATTGGGTAAAACCTCAATAGTGAAGAACCTCTATGAGAGCTTGGATACGGGATTTAGAGGTTTGGATGAGGTCATATAGGGACATTTTGAGGAGGATTTGTGTAATTGTTTGAGCATCATGCGATGTGTAACCCTATTAGAAATAAGATATGTGGGAATGAGGATAGTGACTTTATGTGTGGGTGAAGATGGTATGTTGGGTATAGGGTTAGTTGATGGGTTGGTTGCCTTTTCATTGCCTTTTCCTTCGAGTGTAGGTAGCAACGTGGATCATGTTGATTTGAGGCAGGGAGGTAGATGAAGTAGGTGATCCATGAAAGGTGTAACAATAGGAAGGGAAGAATCAAGAGGTGGGAAGGAACCTTGTGAAATGAGTTGGGCACATTGAAATTTTGGTGGAGTTTTGGTGAGTTATTTGATAAAAACCATGTTAATTTTGAATCTCGGGGATGGATCTAAGAGTTATGGGGGTGGAGATTTTGGTCACTCAGTAGGCAATGAGGGAAGAACTATGGAAATTGGTGCTCGCGAAATGGGGACCTCATCAAGAAGATCATCATCATCAAATTTTTCTTTAGGAGGACACTGCATTTGGACAAGAGTGGTTTTCAAGGCCTTACTGATTCTCTACATCTTGTCTGGCACATAATGGTAGGTACAAACTTTGGTTTTGTCAAACCCTTTTGGTTTGGGTTTGAGTGGGTTGTAAGTCTAAGAGGTGGTAATGTGATGTGAAGTTTTGAGGAGATTGGTTAAGATATTGGCATAGGATCCCACTAGTGGATCACAATGGGAGGTGAATGTGGGTTTGGGTGCGAGTTCCACTAATTTTAGAGGAAGAGTCTTTACAAGAGGGGAGTGGGTTGAGTTATGGTCTTAGGTGTTGGTGTGTCCACTTGGGTAGAGGCATGATAGTTGAACTAGTAATAATGTGTGTGGTTTGTTTAAATACCTTATTGGAGGGTAGTGGATTTTTTCCTTTAGGTTACACCTTCTTGGGTAAACGTGATATGGGCACACGAGATGTAGAGGGAAAAGCAGATGGTGGAAGAGGGTGGGTTACCCATGGGGGTAACTAAGGTTTGTGGAGGTAGATGGAATGGGTTGGGCAAGAGGTGTGATGGAAATGGAAGGAAGTGTCGTCGTTAGTGAAGAAGTTATTGATGGTATTGGAGGTATGGGTGGTAAAAGGTTATAGGTGAAGGTTGTGTCGGGGCTAAGGTTGTGCATCCTCGGGTGCTTGGGGGTATAGGTCAAGGGTGAAGGTGATAAGGGTGTGGTTGGTGAGGTTGGGGTATGATGTTGGAAATAAGGATAAAAATGCGGAATAATCCATCACTTCGCAATGCGTCTCTTAGTTCTTGGTGGATGGGGTTTTTCTTAGATCCGTTTGGAGCTATGCTCAACAAACTCTACAAAAGTCGAGGGTGAAGGTGATAAGGGTGTGGTTGAGAAAAGCAGGTTAGGTTATGAGATCTAGGAGATTGGATCTTTTGTTTCACCGTGGGGTTGGGTTACATTTGGTGTTTAATTTTAGAAGACGAACACAGCTAAATCTAATTTGATGGGTGGATGAGTAAGGCTAGTCTTTGGGATGACCCCTAAAGTAGTAATAGGTTTAGGCATGGAATATGATGTAAGTGTGGGTTTGGATGTAAATGCATGGTGGTTTATGGGTGGTTTCGTGTGGGATAATTCAAGATAATTGTGGTTGTGTTTAGTTTGGTTAGCTGAAAAACTTTTGGATAGATAGTGGAGGTGTCACTTGGCGAGTGACATCTATATTTGTGTTGAGATAGGAAGTAGAAGCGACCCCAAAGTAAGGCTCTATCAACATAATCTAGGCGATCGAAATGGCTAAAGGAGTGATTTAATCTTGATTAAACCTCTTCAGACTTGTATGGTGAGGTCGATGTGGATCCAATGGTGATTCCCATAAAATGTGTTTTGGAAATAGGAAATCGCAAAGCTTGGGCATCCTCAAATGGGTAAGAGAGCCAAAAGTAAGTCATAAAGCGGGATCTTGGGTGGTTGATTGAGAGTGGTCACCTAGAGGTAATAACATTTCTACTAGATCTTTGCTGTTCTAAGTCTGCAAGTCTTGGCCACTATTGGAGGAGACATTTTTACTACAAGCATCTCACATGGGTAAACCCCGAGAGGTGATGGCTCTCTAGGTGGGGAAGACAAAGTCATTCTCCACATACCACTGAAATGTTCCACCTTTCTTACCATACAGAGCCTCCTCATGTGCCTCCATCTGTTTTCCTTGCTTCTATCAAATATGACTTTCATGCTCCGCATTCATTAGAAGACGGAACTGCGTGATTCCATTCTTTCATATCATTCAACAACCCATTAGCAGACTTTTTGTTTCATGAGGCTGCATTTTAAAGTGGTCTCGATGTTAAACGAAGGCTCATTCATGGTGAGGGAGGAGATGGAGGGTGTTCTCTTACCCTAAAACGTGGGTGGAGGAATAGGTGAAGTGGGTTCATGTGTATGTGGAGGAATTTGGGCTAGGATTTATTCTATGGAAGGAATATGAGGTAATTGGGAAAGCAACTAACCAAGTGCATCATTGAAAATAGCATAGACCTCATGAGTATTACTTATCATTAGTTAAGGTCTCTCCAAGCACTTGAGGGTGAAGAAGGGGCATGATTAGGAAATGGTTTCTTGAAAATGTGCAGGTTTTGGTTGGCAGGTACATTCGGATTATCCAATACTAACTCACCATTCTTGAGCATTTCCTAGACAATGTTCTTGAAAGTGATACAATTGTTATCATTATGACCTTTTACCCGATGATAGTTGTAAAATTCATGCTCTTTATACCATGCGTAGGTGTGGGGAGAGTTGCATCAAAACTAGTGTGTGGTTTTATAGGAGGAAGGGTGATGGACCTAGCTTTAATGAGATTTTCTAAAACAAAAGAATAAGGCTCCCCGATTGGGGTGTATTTCTATTGTTCTCTAAATCGCATCTCGAACATAATTGAAAATTCTGGAGAGGGAAAGATTAGATGAGGGGTTAGCCTAATTTGATGGATGAGTGGGCCGACCTTAAGTACCTTTGGGTTAGTGGTTCCCTTGGATTTTAAATAATTATTCTATGGTTTTAAGAAGAAGAGGTATCATTTGACTTAAATTTCGTGTTCTTATTTCGTAGTTGTATTCTCTTTTCTTCGATGGCACGAATCTCTAGTTTCATGTCATGGTGGATGCTCATCAAATCAAAGGTTTGGAAATTCTGCACTCCTACGGGGTTGGAAAAATATGTCTAGTTTAACGTAGGTATTCCTTGTTTGAAGATCTCTCTCAAGCCCAAGCCCGCATGAAGATCTATGAGTTACAGGTTTGTGGTAATTAGAATGTGAGTTGATTGATCATGCTCACACGGTCCGAGTGAAAAAATATATGATAGACTCGTCATCATATTGACATGTAGAGTAGAGGTCAGTCATGGTAACCTTCTTAACAACATTGATGGAGAAGTGATCCAAGAAGGCTTGGGCTACCTGATTAAATGAGTAGATAGAATGTCTAGGTAATCCACTATACCCAGATCTAATGCAGGCCTATATTTGTGTGAGATAGGAAGGAGACATGGGAAAGGTTCTCAGAAGCAAAGCATCATCATGGGCGATCGATAACATCCATGTTTGAAAGAGCCATGAATTCTATTACGGGTCCTCTTTTTACTATTGAAGCGGTTAAATTTAGGCATCTCCCAATGTATGGGATATGGAAAAATAGGAATGGATGGTTTATGGGCTCATTGAAAATTTTGTCATAGGTGAGAGAGTTGTGTGAGCTGGAAATGTCTCTAGAGTGTTCGCATCTTGTCCATCATTAACTTGATGAGGTTATTGGTAGGTGGTGATGGATGGGTACCTCCTGTAGTGTAAGAGGGTTAGTTTTGGGCATATGATGGAGGTGGCATTCCGGTATAGATATGGTGATGCCACATAGGTAGGTTGAAAATGATAGAGTGAGATAGGGGCACATACCCAAAATGAATTATAGATGAAACAAGAGGCTAATGATAGTATGCTTATGAAATTGGAAGGGTCAAGGTGACTCTAGTAGTGATGGGGGCTAAAGAATATGGAATAGAAAGGAAATTTTTTTGAAAAGGGGTAGGGGTCATCGACACTTAGTGGGGGTGGTTTTGTTGTTATATCTATATGTGAGACAATAGGTGTGGATGAGGTTATGTTTTGGGTGGTTGATGAAGGTATAGTGGATGTTGTGGGTGCAATAGATGTGGTAGATGCAGTGGTCATAGCAGGTATAGGGCCTAGCTATGAAATTGCTAGGGAAGCGAGTAGGTATGGGTAATGCGGAGCTAGAAGGGTTTGACACAGAAGTAGGAACAGTGTCGGAGGGATAGATATGGGTATGTCATATATCAATTGACCCGAGGTATCTTGAGTGGATGAGTGAGAAAGATAGAACTATAAGGTGACATGGTTTTGATCAAGGAGTCATGTGAACTCCTCGTCACCTGTGGCGATGGTGATAGGTTGGGTAGGATCTATGGGTGATAGAATAGAAGGTGGTGAAGGACTAGGTGGGAGTGGTTGACAACTAGCATGGAATATGAGGGTGTTTTCTTGGCTATGAGTCAACACCATGTGAACAAGTACTTATTTGGTAGGACTATTTTCTATAAATGACATAGAAATACAACAAAAATAGGAAAAACAAGAAGCGGTGGGTGGATTGAGTTAAAATGTTAGTTGGAAAAATGCACAAGCTAACCAATGTTGGTTAGGGTAAACTAATATCGGTCGAGGTAACCACGGTCAGTCATTGTGGAAAAAGAACAATTTTCCAAACAAGGTCAAAGACTGATAATCTACCAGGTAGATAAGTTGTAGGGTGGATTTTATCAGGAAAGAGAAGATATTGAGAGTTACAGAGACTTTGAACAACAAAGAAGATGAAGTAGGTGTCCTTTTGGGTAGGTTAACCAAAAGAATAATAAATTGATGCTAGTTGGATAAAACTAGTGATGATGGAGGAGGGTAGCGATGATGGTCACTAAAATGACAGTTATTGTCAAATTGAAACATAGATGAATAAAAACATGGTTATAATTTAAATCAAGTGTGGAATCAACCCAAAACTATGAGAATGATAAGAATGTGGTCCAGGCACACTTAGACGAAGTTGGAATACACCAACTATGATGAGGAGCATGTAAGGAGAAATAAAAAGATGAAGAATATGTCCTCTCACCTCAAAACACAAGCTAAGAAGAAACACTAAGAAAAATATGATCCTAAAAGTGTTTTTCCTTTGTGTTTATTCAACTTATACTATTTAGAATATTGACTCATGAACTTTAGAATAGATTTTTTGGTGAGGAAGGCTTCCTAAGAAGAAGGAGATCTACAAGGAGAGGTTTCAGGTTATGTTATGGTGGGGGTGGGTAGTCCTCTAAGATAATGACTCTCAGAAGTAATGAGAAGGGTGCACATTGTCCGTGATTATGTGATCACCTACAACTTCTTCCGGGTGAAATGTTGTTTAAGAATGTGTGTATTTTTCAATTTTTTGATGTTTGGTAAGACTCAGAGAGAGAGAAAGAGAAAGAAAGTGATTTTCTATGATTCATTTGTCAACCATCAGTTGGGCATGACTTCCAACATATAGGTTGCCCTCATTTAATGTGAGATAATGCAGTAAAGCAAAATGAAATGCAGTTGATTTTAAGCCCAAATTGAAATATTAAATTTGATGACACAAAAAGATGAACAAGAGAGAGTATGATCTTTCACTAATGTAGTACAAATGAAAGAGAAGAAGAGTTCTTTTTATAGCACCAAAACACGATTGCTTTGAGACAATAGAAAGAAGAGAAGATTCCAAGGGAGAAATTTAATGTGAGAACCTTTCGGAAAGGAAACAAACATGTAAATTTCACCTAGGAATGAAGAAATGCAAGGAACCCTAAATGGGTCCCACCAGGCGTGCCAAAATGTTTCACCTGATTCTTAGAGCATTTCTTGGAATGTGACGAAATAGATAAGGGTAAAAGGGCTAAAAGGAATACCTATTGAAGCTAGTTGAAGGTTGTTATGTGTGTATGACTTCTTGATCCATAACTAACCATGAGAGCTTCCTTTTGGCTAGGAGGAACTACTTGAAATAGAAAACAAGACCACCAAATGGAAGTTAAATAGTATATGTAGTGGACTACCTAGCGTATGCTAGATCTGGGAAGTATGATACTCCCTAGAAGGCTATCAATCCATTGTTGTAAACAAATTAATGTGAGAAATAAGGTAAATATTTTCCTACTATAGTCAATATGATTTAGGCATCTCATATAAACACAATAAGAAAAATCTAATCTAATAGGCTAGGTTAGGATCAGATCTAGAGGTCGGGTAAATGGTTTTGGGTTTCTACAGGTCTAACAGAGATCTGATGAAGGTCACAGGTGATTATAGGTAACTTGGGAGTAAGTAGGTAGGTTTTTAGTCTATACTATGTTGTGACAAACATAGAGATCGAAGCTTGAGTTGAGTCATGACCAATGCTAGTTAATTATGACCGATGTCAATCATTGAAGAAATGATAAGGGTCAAGAATAGGGGTCTAGGTCTATTTTCTAAGTTAATAGGGAATTGAGTGAGGTGTCTAGGAGTTATGAGTAGGGATGCAAGTTAGTGGGAAAATTTGGTGGGGTTTTGGTGAATTTGGGAGGATTTATGGGTTAAGTTAGTTAATGGTAGTAAAGGGAATATCGGATAGGTAAATTGATGCCGGTATAGAATCGACTGACGATGGTTTAGGGAGACCAAAGTCGGTGACTGTGGGAAAATGGGAGATGTTGCAGAATGGATTTTGGATCTTCTTTGTGATTGCACAAAGGGTTGGGTAGGTTGGAATGGAGTTTTATATTGCTAGGATGGAGTTTTGAGGGGTTTTGGAAGAATTATAGGGGGATAGTTACCAAAGAGGACTGTGAGTGGCTAGGAAAGAAATAGCACACAAAAGAATCTAAATACTGAAAGTATTCAAACAAAAGTGGTGAATGAACATTATACTTACTTTGAATTTGCTACTGAGTCATTATGGGTGAAGAGTGGAGATGGTGGTGAGATATTTCTTCTATGAAGGTCCACCGGTTGATAGGAGACTCTTGCTTGAGCTTCTTGGGATTTCCTCCTTGCTTGGCTGAATCAGATCTTGGCTTAGATGGTTGTGGATGTCTGGGTGTGAACGGATGCTCACTTTGATTAATGCAGATGTGCTTATTCTCACTTTCTCTCGAAATGTTCCAACCTCAAAATAAGGTTACCAAAGGTAATAAAAGGTAACCAATGATGGTTTTGGGTTGAAGCGGCATCGGTTTAGGGGTGACCGATGTCGTTAGGGTGGGATTTCCTAGGTTTACTAAAATGGGTAGATCTACTTGATTTCTTGGATCCAGTTAGTTTCTTTTCGTAGATTAGATTAGTTGGGTCTTAGTTAGTTATGGAAACATACTAAGAATAGTCTTAGGGTGAGGTGGCTAGGTGAGGTGGTGGTGTGGGAATTATCTTAATTAGGATAATTAAATAATAAATATTATGAGGACATGGATTAATTTAATTTAATTAATTAAATTAATATTAGTGTGGGGTGTAAGGGGCCATGGTTAGGTGAGTGTGTTTGAGTTGGTTATTTGACAAGGGACCAAGGGAGTGTGACCCAATTTTGGTGTCTATATTTTGCCCTTTTTTGTGTAGCTTGTATTGGTAAGTGACGCTAACAAAAATAAGATGTGGTTGCCCCATGTGTGGGTGAAGGTGATCCCCCTCAAACTAGGAACTGATGAGGTAAAAGATAGAATCGGTGAGTGGTTTGATAAAAGGTGAATGTGATGAAGAGGAAGGTGGACAATGAGGGTAAAGGGGTAAAGGTCCAATCGGTTAATCTAGGTAATGGGTTAGGTTCAAAGGTAGTAACATTCAAATGCACACACACATATAAACTACATCACGGTACCAAGTTGAAAAGCATGCAAACTCTACATTGTCTAAGATTGATAGATTTATCCAAACAAGGTTGAGGTGATTCGATATCCAAGGTATAGGATATGGTCAGGAAACACAATGTAGGTCAGGTACATGAATGTTTAGGTATGTTCTGGTACACCAAAGGTTGGGTCAGGATAAATGGTCATGGTGAGAGGTAAGGTAAGGTCATTAGATCAAACAACATGGGTAATAGTGTCTTAAGGTATAACAAGCACAAGAGGTCACAGGTCACTAGCAATGTGCCAGGTCCAAGTAGCTAGGTCACGACATGGGTCGGCTGAGGTAAGGGTAAAATAACGAGTCCCAAAATGATGAAGAGGTTAGGTGGTAAATGATGAGGTCAGGAGGGTAAAGTGAAGTGTCCAAGTTAGGTGTGGGTAAGGTAGAAAGGATTCAGGCTAGCAAATTAGGGGTAATGGGTAGTAATAAGACTAAGTAAGATAACTAACAACAGTCATAATTAACTAATTTTGGTTGCCATTAACCGACCACATTATGCTTAGGGCACATGACCGATGTTAGTTGAGGTGAGACTATCACTAGTCAAGTGAGAAGGTTATAAAAAAGAAAATTTCTGCATTTTAGAAAATCATTTGTCATTTACCACATTGGAGAAAATGAAAGAGAGAGAGAAAGAGGTGGAAAGCAACAAAGTGACATGGAGAGCTGAGTTTGCAAGCCCGCGAGTGAGTGATCGTTGGTCGATAGGTAGTTCTAAGAGTGTGGTGTGATTGATTTGATTGGGTGGAGATCCAACAGGCAATTGGTGATGGCAGAGGTAGGAGATGGATCGGGTGGACCTGTGCAATGGCCTAGAGGTGCCACCACGCAGATGGAAACGTGATGAGGTAAGAGTCCATTCCTATTATTGTTTGTTTTGAGTAGGTGGAGGAGAGAAATTGGGTAGGAGGAAAGTGGGTTTTGGGGGGAAAATATTAAAATTTGAATGTGGGGAATTTAATGAGAAAAGGGGAACAAGGGAGGGTAGATTTAGGTAAATGAGGGGTGGGAATAGGTATTGGGTAGGAATTGGTGGGGGAAATGGGTAAAAAGGAGAAGTGTAGGTAGAAAAAGGGCAGGGCGTTGTGGGTTCGTCGCCGCGACAGTGACCGACATCGGTCCACTCTTAGCCAGCGTCGATGGGTGAGGACCGGTATCGGTCACAAATGCGGTGACCGATGCCAATTATTGTTGGATCGTGATCAATTGATGATGGTGATTCGGTTGTAGGATATAGAGGAAATCCCACAAGGAGCTAAAATAGATGGGTTATGGATAGATAGGTAGGGGTAGGGAGAGTTAGGTAGGGGGAAGAGTTATGGGTATGGGTAGGTGGGTGAATAAGGAAGATCGGTGAGAGGGGAAAAATGAAAATAGGTGAGGGTCCGAGGCGTGGGTAGATAGGTAAAATGAAAATAGGTGAGGGTCTGAGGCATGGGTAGATAGGTAGTGTTGATTTAGGGCATAGATATAGGTGAAAGGTTGATTTAGTTAGGGTAAGTGGTATAGTGGGGGTGGCAAGGTTGCATGCAGGTATGGTCAAGTGTTAATAATATGATTGGTTGTATGTAGGCCAAGGACCAGCTATGGATGAGGGATAGGGTACCTCCCTTTCTTATGGAGATATGGGGAGAACAACACATGAGGAGTGGATCCATGTTGTAGATGTGGGCCTAATTAGGGTCAGATGCTACCGGCACGTAGTTCGGGAGGTGAGTTTGATGGTTTCCCTCATCGATAGATGGGATTCGGCAACCAATACATTCCATTTGTTGATGGGTGAGATCACAATCACCCTAGAGGATGTTTATAGGATCCTACGACTACCTATAGTAGGTACACAAGTTTACTCAATCTCCTTAGAGGCATTCGAGGAGTTATTGTTACCAGTGTTTGGAGAGGGGATGGCATTGTTAGGATTCCACAATGCCAGTATGAGCTACAGGGTGATGTACCGAGCCTACCCTAAGGAGATGAGGCTGGTAGTGATTTTGATGGAGGCAATATGCTATTTTTCATTTCCGGATGTAGAGGGTTATAGATTCCCATTGTCACTAATGGGGATTCTACATGACATGGTGGAGAGAAAGAATCGGTTTGCATGGGCACTGCATTCTTAGTACAGCTATACAAGAATCTTCTGTATTGATTAGCTTCACGAAGACCTCAAGGAGATAATTTTCTCATCCCATATAGACTTCTTGCATCGATTAGTCTATCTCAAATACAAGTCAAACAAAAAAATCGTCATGGACTTGCTCATTCGTATCTTGGATCTCTTGCCCATGAGAATGCTACCTCATATCATATAACCTAACCATTTTTCACTTTCTCACCCTTTGCACCTTCATTCCCTAGCACCTCAAGGGACCTACTAAAACTCTAACATTTGGTGATCATGTGACTATTATTCACCTTTAGAATAATCAATCATGCAATGTATTTAGGGTCTTACATTTACCACCTATCTAAGGTATGATCCACCGTTATGATCCTCACTAATCGGTGGCTCTCTTGCCTCCTCTTATCTTTTAACTTCTTCATTACATATTGATCATCCTATACAAGACTAGACCCTCGACGCTTATCTCTGAGAAATTTTCCTCTTTCACCACAATCAACTTAAAATCACCCATAACTATTTTCTGCAATTCAACCATACCTAAAATATCTCAACTCAACCATGCCTATAACCTACCAACCCATTCTCATACCTCCTCACATTTTTCCCTAGCTTATGGGAGAACTACATTGGCCTGAGGTCCCCTTTTTCCAGGACTATGTAGGTAGCACTTCGAGGGCATGGGGCCCTTAAAGGTTAGCTTGGCCACTCTCTACCCTCACCAATTTTCCCCTATTTTCCTACTCACATTCTACCTAATTTTTTCCTTTTGTATATCGACAACTAGAAGTAAGATCTCAACATACAATAACTAATACACATATCTACCATCCATGTTTCAAACATCACCATAACATTCACCAATTCATCATTTCATATTTCCACACATAACAAAAATTTAGAAATCTACGTAATCATGTATATCTACATTACCATTTGTTATCTAGATTATCAATTACTTGTAATCTACACAAAAACCGACTCAAAATGACCCGACTCAATCCATGTTGACTCAATCCATGCCTAAAACCTAACTCAATCCATGCCTATGACCTAACTCCATCCATGCCTAAACCAAAAATTTTACTTAATCCATGCCTATAACCCGACTCACTCCATGCCATGACCTAACTCCATCCATGCCTAAACCAAAAACCCGACTCAAACCATGCCTAACCTAATTGCATCCATGCCTAATCCAAAAATGACTCAATCCATGCATATGAACTGACTCCATCCATGCCTAAACCAAAAACCTGACTCGATCCATGCCTATGACCTGGCTCTATCATGCCTACACTACTTGGTTTCCATCACATATACAAATCATAATAGCAAGTTACACACAACCATATATACATCATGCCATAATCACCATCATCTCTATAAATAAATCATCCAAACATGTGTATCTATATACATGACTCTCAAATATCTTTGCACGTAGCCGATGTATATAAAAAATCTCAAAAACTCTCATGTACATCCTCACTTGCCTTGACACGCATGCTGGTATATATGTCAAAAATATGATGTCAAAAATAAACTAATCATACATGGAACTCAATCATCTCCCCATCTGATATCCAAGCTTGTCTCATCTATCTCCTCCTCTATTCCTCTAGCCCGATGTCGCTGACCTCTCTCCACCTCACCTAGTCTTGCCTGTTGGTCTTGCCTCTTGAGCTGACCTCCATACACTAGTGGCCTCACCATGACCAGCCCCTAGCCTCATTGGCCCCCTGTACTCTCCACACTATGTGTGCGGGATCTTCTCCTCTCACTCGAGGCTGTTGTGCTCTATGCTCGGCATATGATAAGACATATATCCCCGCTGCCATCAAGTGATCTGGTAGTATCTCACCTCACCCATGGCATCTCTCAACCTAGTTGTAGGTACTATCTATGGTAGTTCCATCACCCTCGACCCTACCGTTCTCTCTACCCGAATAACATGACCTATCCCCACCCTTTGTGGTGGTGCCATCGGCCCCGGAGCTTGCACCTTTACCTAGGCATGAAGGGCCTCTATATGTCCATGTGTAACAGCCAACTAGCCCTATAAACCTATCACCTACACTTATAGGGTGGCTAGATACACCCCATCTCCATCTCCACCCTCTCCCTCTCCCTCGAGTGCAGGTATTGTTCCCTGTACTCCATATGACTTAAAAGCAACCACTGTGCCTATAGAGTCAGTCACAAGCTATGCCTCAGCCCCTATCAGATGTCCCTGTACTATTCCCAACTATGTCACCATGGTAGCCACCTACCCCTGTAGGGTGTCTCTCTTAATTGTGATGGTGGATAAATCCAACTACCCCGGCCTCGGCGGTACTGATCGTAGTTGTGTAGCCCACCACTATCTATACTTGTCTATCACCCCAACATCATCTATCTATCGATCAACCGGCTCCTCCTCCTTCCCAATCACACTGTAGGTCATGGCGGAGACATAGGCCTCTCCACATCATCTCTCCTATATTATGGGAAGGGTGGGGGTATATCCTATGGAAATCCGAACTTTTGTCTGACCCAATCTACGGGTATCATCTCATGCTCCCCTGCCCACCACCCCTCTATCCACCTATAAATTTATAACCCAGCCAGCTCCATCACCATCTACCTATATGAAGGGAAGCCCACATATGGCCTCCAAATGATGTCCACACTAGAAACCCCTCTAGTAATTGCCTATAATAGGCTACATCATGTGTAGCTCTCACCACTCGATGCTCTCCCATAACTTAACACCCATCACTGTAGCCCACTCAAACAAAACCTGGCTCGAATGCATCAACCCAAGGCATACCAACTAGGTGCACACACACAATGTGCTCATAGGCCCAACAATGTAATAGGAATGTGTAGCACAAGCTGAATCGCCGTAGTCACCCATAAGCCCACAGCTCCATGTATAGTTATACCAAGAATGTAGGCACCCATGCAAACCGAGTCCTGCTCTCCACCATGTCATGTAGAACCCCCATTAGTGACCATGGGAATCTCCCACCCTCTACATCTGGTAGTGCAAAACAACATACTACCTCCATCAAAATCACTACCAGCCTCATCTCCTCGGGGTAGGCTCGGTACATCACCCCGTAGCTCATACTGGCACTATGGAATCCTAACAATGCCAACCCCTCTCCAAACACTGGTAATAGTAACTCCTTGGATGCCTCTGAGGAGATCAAGTAAACTTGTGTACCTGCTATAGGTAGTCGTAGGATCTTGTAAACATCCTCTAGGGTGATCATGATCTCACCTATTGGCAAATGGAATGTATTGATCACCAAAACCCATCAATCGATGAGAGAAACCATCAAAATCACCTCCGGACTACGTGTCGGTAGCATCTAACCCCAATCAGGCCCACATCTTTAATATGGCTCCACTTCTCATGTGTCATGCTCCCCGTATCTCCATGAGAAAGGGATGTACCCTATCCCTCATCTATAGTTGGTCCCGACTGCATACAACCAATCATATTATTAACACTTGACCATACCTGCATGCAACCTTGCCACCCCCACTATACCACTTACCCTAACTAAATCAACCTTTCACCTATATCTATGCCCTAAATCAACACTACCTATCTACCCACGCCTTAGACCCTCACCTATTTTCATTTTTTCCCTCTCACCGATCTTCCTTATTCACCCACCTACCCATACCCATAACTCTTCCCCAACCTAACTCTCCCTACCCCTACCTATCTATCCGTAACCCATCTATTTTATCTCCTTATGGGCCTGCCTCTCTAGCCTTCCAACTAGCATCGGTCATCATCAACCAATTAACCATGGTCCAATAATAACCGGCATCGGTCACCCTTTGCATCTATGACCGATACCAATCCTCACCCACCGACATGGCTAAAAGCGACCGACGTTGGTCACTATCATGGTGAAAACCCATGACGCCTACCCTATTTCTACCTACACTTCTCCTTTCTACCCATTTCCCCCACCAATTCCTACCCAATACCTATTCCCACCCCTCATTTACCTAAATCTACCCTCCCTTGTTCCCCTTTTCTCATTAAATTCCTCGCATTCAAATTTTAATATTTTCCCCCAAATCCAACTTTCCTCCTACCCAATTTCTCTCCTCCACCTACTCAAAACAAACAACAATAGGAATGGACTCTTACCTCATCATGATCTTTGTCTACGTGGTGGCACCTCAGGCCGCTGCACAGGTCCACCTAATCCCTCTCCTGCCTCTACCATCACCGATTTCCCGTTGGCTCTCCACCCAATCAAATCAATCACACCATGCTCATAGACCCACCTATCGACCAATGATCACTCGCTCATGTGGCTCAAATCAACTCAACTCTCTATGTCAATTGGTCTCTTTCCACCTCTTTCTCTCTCTCTTGTTGTTTTTCTCCTATGTGGAAAATGACAAATGATTTTCAAAAACACGGAACTTTTTCTTTTTATAACCTTCCCAACTTGACCGGTGACGGTTTCACCTTGACCGACATTGGTCCTATGCCCTAGCATACCGTGGTTGGTTCATGGCAACCGACATTGGTTAATTATGACCATTTTTGGTTATCCTGCTCAATCTTATTACTATCTATTACCCCTAATTTGTTGGCCCGAATCCTTTCTACCTTACTCACACCTAACTTGGACACTTCACTTTACCCTCGACCTTGTCATTTACCACCTAACCTCTTCATCATTTGGGACTCATTATTTTACCCATACCTCCGTCGACCGACCCGTGCCATGACCTAGCTACTTCGACTGGAACATTCTTGCTATTGACCTATGACCTCATGTGCTCGTTATACCTTACGACACTTTGTTACTATGTTATTTTACCTAATGACCTTACCTTGCCTCTTATTGTGACTATTTATCTTGACCTAACCATTGGTGTGCGGAACATACCTAAACATTCATGACCATATCTTATACCTTGATACGAGAATCACCTCAACCTTACTTTGGATAAACCTATCGACCTTAGACAATGTAGAGTTTGTATGCTCTTTAACTTGGTACCATGTTGTAGTTTATACGTGTGCGTGTGTTTGACTATTACTACCTTTGACACCGACCCATTACGGATTAATCAATTGGAGATTTACCTCTTTATCCTCATTGTCCACCTACCTCTTCATCATATTCACCTTTTATCAAACCACTCACCGATTCTATCTTCTACCTCATCAATTCCTAGTTTGAGAGGGATCACTGCGCCCCACACATGGGGCAACCACATCTTTTTTTTTGTCAATGTCACTTACCAATACAATCTACACAAAAAAGGGGAAAATGTAGACACCAAAATTGGATCACACTCCCCTCGATCCATTTCAAATAACCAACTCAAACACACTCACCTAACCATGCCCCTTTACGCCCCACACTAATATTAATTTAATTAATTTAATACATGTCCTCACAATATTTATTATCTAATTATCCTAATTAAGATAATTCCCACACCACCACCTCACCTATACACCTCACCTAGCCACCTCACCCTAAGACTAATCTTAGTATTTAACCATAACTAACTAAGACCCAACTAAACTCAAAAATAAAATCCTACATTCCCTCTAACCACATTCCCGCTTGTTAGAAAAGAAGCTTGTTGTAATCCGTGAAAATAAACTATTTGGATCTAAGAAACCAAGCAAATCTGCCCATTTTAGTAAACCTTGGAAATCCCACCCTAATCGACATCGATCAACCACGGAACCATCATCGGTTACCTTTTATTCCCTTTGGTAACCTTATTTTGAGGTTGACACATTTTTGAGAGCAAGAGAGAATAATCACATCTGCATGCAATCAAAGCGAGCATCCGTTCACACCTAGACATCCACAACCATCTAAGTCAAGATTTGATTCAACCAAGCAAGGAGGAAATCCCAAGGCAGCTCAAGTAGAGTCTCCTATCAACCAGTGGACCTTCACAAAATAAATATCTCACCACCATCTCCACTCTTCACCCACAGTCGACTGGTAGAAAATTCCAAGTAAGTATACTACTCTATTCAGTCCAGTTTTGTTTGAATACTTTTAGTATTTAGATTCTTCTATGTGTTATTGCTTTCCTAGCCACTCACAAGTCCTCTTTGGTAACTATCCCCTATACTTCTTCCAAAACCCCTCAAAACCCCATCCTAGCAATCCAACACTCCATTCGACCTACCCAACCCTTTGTGTAATCATAAAGAAGATCCAAAATCCATTATGTAACATCTCCCATTTTCCCACAATCACCGATGTCGGTCTCCCTAAACCGTCATCAGTCGAGCCTATACCGGCATCAGTTTACCTACCTGATACTACCCCTTTACTACCATTCACCAACTTAACCCATAACTCCTCCCAACTTCACCAAAACCCCACCAGACCTACCCATTAACCTACATCCCTACTCACACCTCCTAGACACCTCACTTAGTTCCCCATTAACTTGGAAAATAGACTAGACCCCCTATTCTTAACCCCTGTCATTTCTTCTTGATTGACATCGGTCATAATTAATCGGCATTGGTCAGGACTAGACCGACATCAATCTCTATGTCTGTCAACATAGTACAGACCAACAACCTACCTACTTACTCCCAAGATACCTATAATCACCTATGACCTTCATCAGATCTCTGTTAAACTTGTAGAAACCCATAACCATTTACGACCCTCAAATCTGATCCTAACCTAGCTTGTTAGATTAGATTTTTCTTATTGTGTTTATATGAGATGCCTAAATCATATTGACTACAGTAGGAAAATATTTACCTTATTTCTTGCATTAATTTATTTACAATAAAGATTGGACTGATATCCTTCTAGGGATTATCATACTTCCAGGATCTAGCATACACTAGGTAGTCCACTGCATATGTTATTTAACTTCCATTTGGTGGTCTTGTTTTCTATTTCAGGTAGTTCCTCCTAGCCAAAAGGAATCTCTCACGGTCAGCTGTGGATCAAGAAGTCATACACACGCAACAACCTTCAACCAACTTCAACAAGTATTCCTCCTAGCCCTTTTACCCTTATTTGTTTCGTCACATTCCAAGAAACACTCTAAGAATCAGGTGAAACACTCCCATTTGGGTGGAAGACCGGGTAGTTCTTCTAGAAACACATTGCTGAAATTTTGTAACAGTGGGTATCTTTCCAAGAAGTCACTATCCCCTTTAGTTGTTTCAGAAATTTTTACTACATACAAAATGCAACCTTTGTTTTTGCCTTTTTATCGTTGCATGGCTAATAATTTCCTAACTGAAATCTCACATTTTACCCCCTGAATTTCTATTTTTCTATAGGTCATCCAGATAACTAATATGTTTTTCAAAATAATCAACCTTTACCTTATGTTCAGCTATCCAGTTAACACCTATGATTACATCATAAGACCCCAAAGGAGCAACATAAAGATCAACTTCAGTGGAAAAACTAGGTAAGTCAAGGACTGCTCCAAAAAGACACATACTAACTGTGTGGACAACATTATTTCCATAATGTATAGCCCATGATTTATCCATTTTTCCATCTTTTATTTTTAATTTTGAAGCTAATTTAGTAGAAATAAAGCATTCAGTAGCTCCAATATCAAAAAGTATAGTTATAGGTATACCAAATAACTTACATGACACTTCTATAGGTATAACTTACTTTTCAACTTGTTTGTCAGCTACTGCAAAGCATGTATCTTATGCTACTGATTGTGGTCATCCTTCCTCAAAGGACATTGATTTGCATAATGATCCTTGCCACAATTGTAACAACCTCTTACAAGTCCTTTCTTAGGCTCAAATTTATTTCCATCCTTAAATTTATCATTTTGTCCTCCATAGGACTTTTTTCCATTATTATTGTTCTTGACAAAGTTGTTTCGTACATTAGCAACATGTTTATTTATTGTAGTTTTCTTGTTATTATCAGAAAAAAAATTTGTTTTTCATACCAAACTTTTTCCATGGTCCCTTTTTGGGTGCAAGGGATGAAGAATAATTAGGAACTTTCTTTCTGATTTCTTCCTTATGGGTAGAGATCGCATTTAATTTCTACTCCTTCCTTATGCATTTTTCAATAACCCCTTCTATAGTGGTTAGGCTATGAACATCCACTTCACCACTTATAATGGGATTTAATCCCATAATGAGTTTTTCGTATCCTAAATTTCTCGTCAGTTTGGTACTAAGTTATGTACTTAAGGAGCTTATTAAACCTCTCCCGGTGCTGGTTACAATTAACTTTTCTTGAGATGAGTTCTAAAATTCAGTCATTTTTATCATAGTAAAGTTGTGGCAGCCATCGTTTCCTAAAATAATTTTTAAATTGATCCCAAGTGATATTTGTTTCATCAATATTTAACTTAGCCTTACGGTTGTCCTACCAAGAAGATGCCTCATGGGAAAGCTTATAAGCTCCCCATATTTCTTTAGTTTCCTCATGAAAAGTTCCTTATAGTGAAGTACTTTTCCATTTCATTGAGCCAATTCTCAGCCCCATCTCCTAGTGTAGTGCCATCAAAATTAGGTGGACTTACCCTTTTATATCATTAGTGAGTTTAGCTTACAATCTTTCCTTTTTATTCTCAAGCTGATTGGGTGTATTTGCATTAGCATTGACAACATTATTGTTATCAATGCCTAAAATACGTAATATTAGTGTTGTCCATAGGAGGTGGCTGATTTTTATTACTAAAATCTTCTTCCTCCTACTCATTGCCCATTATTTGATGTTCAAGTACAACTAGATGATCTCTTGTTTCCAACAAGGAAGCAAGGATCTCATCGATTTTTTGGGTAGTATCTTCTTCTCCACCGAGTGGTGGGTTGTTTGCATAATTTCTTCTCATTCTAACCATTTTCTATTAATAAGAAAATTTTAAGTTTTATCAAATTATGGACACAATAGGTCCAAGAGCTGCAACCTTCAACTCTGATACCAAGATATAACATTCCCATTTTAAGACTTTAGGAAAAAGGGAATTTTTTTTTGCATAATGTTCTTTGTTCTAAATGAACATAATTTAGAACACACATTCCAAGCCAATCAATCTCATAACAAAAAACCATATGCTAGTGTAAATGACTCGGTGGTACACCGATCTCTCATTTCATGACTTAGTATCATATTGATCTCTCATGTTAACTTAATAATTTTTATACTATGTATACTTGGTTCCTTTACCCTTTTAGGGTATTAAGTGTTCTGTTTAAGAGGCCTACCTGAATAATTGTTACCGATATTCATGTGAAATCACGCTTCTTAAACAACATGACATAGACAACACAACCAACAACTTGTGATACTTTGGCCAAAGATTTTAAACATATTTTTTATGTTTATATTCCTAGATGGCATACTTGTCATACAAAATACATCCTTCACCCCACTTGATCTATTATTTATAATGGTCTTCACGAAATTCTATCATTCCACTTGTTCAAGGTTAGCAACATGGCCTAGTGTCGAGGACTGCTTATGGTGACTAAGGGTATTTAGACATACTCAATCGACTTGCATCGATTGGGTGTGTCTATTCATCCTAATTCAACATGAGTTGACCTCAACACTAGGTCATGCCCTTATCCCTACCTAGGGAAGAACTATGATCAAGTCAGAGTTTATGTTAGTCTAGATGAACAAACTCGAAAGGGTGTTGAAACATGTCAACTACAACACAATATCCTTGTGAAGACCCTAGTCTTCCCAAAGGTACTTCCCTGCAGTTGGCATGTGTCAACATCCATATGAGATTTCCTCATCTAGAGAAAACATACCTTATAGAAAGTTAATGACTTATTAATTATCTCATTACAGATTAATTGTAGTTACCCTACCGAGCAACTAGGTTCATTTAACATTAGGGTTCCAAGTTAAAAACTGCAATTAGAAGTAGGTATGCAAATACATATTCCCTAATCATTTCATAAGTTATGTTTTTATACCATTAACATTCTTATTTATATCTTACATAACAATTCCAACACACATTTAAAGAGATGTTTGCTTACTTAATTACCCAAACCTTATCTTACTTAAGTTCTGAGTAAGTTATTTTTATATTAGACTTCAATGGAATGAATTCTAATCCCATTTATTTTCCTTTTCTTCATTCCTATTCTTGTTAAGTAATTTTTCAAGAGGAATCACACCTTCTACTATCCAAGGATAACATTCGGATTCATTCCCAAAAGGTCTTAAAACAAGTTTATGATTCATTACATGGAAGTTTTCTTCCCTTTTCTTATAAAGGGTTAATGTTCATTTATAACCCCATAGTATATTATAAGTTATCATCATAGTTTTATTCACCCACAAACATTTGATTTAAATATAGTCATAGTGATATAGTTAGATAACCATGCAAGAATGTAAACTTACTAAATTGCATTTTCACTAGAGAGGGAATGTTACTAATATAAAAATTAGAGAAATAATTAACATTTCCATTCATAGAATACCCAAAAAGATTACACATCAAGTTCAAGAAAGTCCACAAATATTTCATTCATCAAGATTATTCATACATTATAAATCCAAACACTTCAGACATTTCTAATGTCAAACAACAATAACAAGATCAATTATAAGTACAACTTTATTTTTCCATCAAATACATTTCAATAATGAACATATTTCATCATAAAAGATCCAGTCTCTTTGGTAAATAAATGTAACTTCCTATAAATATTTTCCCCTTTTATATCTTTACGAATTCCATCAAAAAATTGCTAGCACGAGTCAGTTCCTTAAACTGAGTATGATAAGCACTAAACATTAAAACAATGTACTTTTAGCTAATTGTTTCATAAAAAGAACTCTTGTTATGAAATAGTCCTGAGCAATACAGAAAGACATACCAAAAGGAGTTACTGACACATTTAATGTCCAAGAGAGAGAAAAATCTATAAACCATAACATAAGTAAGAATAGATCATGATATAAACAACTTCAACCTTCTATAGTATTGTCTTTCATAAAAGAATTAAAACAATAATTCAGATAAGTAATATTTCATCACAATCACAATATGAATTTCATACATTACTTTACATGATTCACTTCTCAGTTAAACCTATTTAACATAAGAAGATAACTATCCTAACTATCCTTTAGGAATAGTTCATTAGGAGATAGAACAACAATACTTCCATCTAGACATTTCATTCACCTAAGTTCATCCTAAAATATGGGATGCCAATAATCCAAATTAAAAACACAAGAATAAGTTTAGGATGATCCAAATCACATAATTTAAATGTGTTACTGATTTAAGTATCCTAATACTCAAATTCAGAATTAGAACCCAATTTAAGTTAAAGTCCAACAACTAAACAGATCTCATCAAAAGGATAAGATTAAATTAGCCTGCAATTGGGACTACACTCAATCCCCAAAGAGATACAAAAATTACCATCATTAAGTCAAGAGATTAGAATGGTAATATTTGACAATCAGATACAACTAAATCAATCATACCAATATTTTCTACTAACACAAAGATTTACTCAAATATTTCCAACCAAACGCAATAATCCATCTAATCATTCACTACTTCAGCTATGTTTCCCTAGCACAACTAGAACTCAATCTTATCAAACAGGTCTAGAAGTTAAATAATGGTACCGATCAAAGAAGGACAACACCTTCATCCATTTTGAAGCAGGAAGAAGATTGATGAAAAGAGAGATATATATTAATTTCTCTTAACTCTAAGCATGATTAGGAAGAGACCAAAAATAACTATGAACAAATACTAACCATCTTAGTTTATACATTCCCAAACCAAAATATCATACAGAGAACAAATCAGGAACAAATTTAATGACAAAAGTCCCAAAGAAGGGAAGAAATGACAAACCAAAACATCATTACCTTTCATCATTCAATGGGGACAGTAAAGATAACACCTAAATCTACAAGACAACAAGTAACCATTTTCCAATAGACATAGAGGAGAAAGGAAGAAGATTATCTGAAGGGTAAGTCTACTCAGTCTTCCTAACTTAGATCCACAAGAGGAAGGAAGTATAGAATGTGATTTAACCAACAGGGGTCACCATTCTTTTTCATCAAAACAATACTATCAAAAATCTAAATGAACTGAAACCGAGTTCGATGGCCAAGGTCAAAGATCATGCAACTAAACACATCAAACAATGTCCATAGAACTGTTTAGACGTTCAAGTTGACAACAACAATTGTAAAACAACATGCAAATACCTAAGATAATTTTTCCTTCTTAACAACAATTGCCTCAATTTTAGAGGTTACCCAAATACTCAAAAGAATAGAACAGAATAACACTTCCCTTACAGAGCTTCCAAGCAATTATACTTCCATAAGAAAGGATTCCTTTTGAGGAGCTAACAAGATTATACTTACTAGACCCTCAATTAAAGAAAAAAGTTATAGCAAGCCCAAACAGATGAAACTCCATTCCATGCAAAAACCTTGAACAATTTATCTTTCCCCAAAATCATAGGGACAGACGACTGCTACGGGAAGGGTAAGAAAAATGAGAACCTAAAATCACAATCACCTTTGAAGTGATAAGAAATAGACACGATAATAAAAAAATTTATCCTTCTATAAGAACTCAAAAGAATATGCTAAAACCAGATTCCTAGAATTTTACCCTTCACACAGATTCATGCAAGGTCAAATAATCAAACAAGTTATACAAACAGATTAGCACATGAAGTCTTTCCACAGTGGTGAAATAAGATATTTTACAACAAGTCCCACAAATTTAAGCAACTCGAGCTACTTAAAAGTTTACACAGTTCCAAACTAGATCACCAATAGCTTCGACATCAACTCAAGCTCATGCAAAAGGATAAAAGCATAACCCAACAAATCAATCAAGAGAAAATGAAACCCAGAACACACTTCCTTCTTACCAGTGGAGTCGAAACAACATTCATATAAACAACACCACAAAATAAACATATGCAGAGATGATCTAAACAACCATGCTAAAATAAAACCACAATGTTAAGAAGAAGAGAAGAGTTGTTTTTATGATCATTTAAGTTAAAGAAAAACAACTTAATGGGTAGAGCCTATCATGCCTGATAGAGCTTCTCCTTCATTGATTTGCAAAAGATTTCCAAGCAGAACTTCAACAATCTCTTCTTCACCAAACAACACCAACCAACTTCCGATACAAGTATACCTTCTTCTTATCATTTTTATAGATTATAATAATATCTCTATGTAATGTAAAAATAACCAGTCATGTAAGAATTGAACTGAAGGTTTGAGGAACTAAAAAACATCATGTAAATCTCGAGCTTGAAAATGAACTGAAATATCAAAACAACCATGTAAAACCCCTCATGCATCTTCCTAGGCATTTTTTCCAAGTTTAAAAACATTAAATGCCAAGGACTGTTAGTTCCCTCCTTTTTCCACACCACCGCCATCTCCATATTTGGCAAAGACTAAATTCAAATTTGCATGCAACCAAACTTGGTGGAGGTGCCAACTCAACCTCCCCTAATTTTTCTAATGCCCATGCCAAAGTTGGCAGTAGGAAGAGATAAGAATGCATTAAATCCCAATTAATATTTAGAAACCGATGCCACCGACCACCTAATTCCCATGTCATTCCATTAGGCCCCTTTAGGTTAGCCATACTTTAAGTTAGGTTAACTTTAGTTTAGGAAATCATCATAGGTCCATAGGTAGGTCTAAGTTTAAGTCTTAACATTCTAACTAACAAAATATCATAGAGACATAGATACAATAGGTTCCCATTCAAAGAAAACATTGCATGCTAACAAAAGAAGAACTGGTTATGACATCTGCATTCAACATACAACAGGGTCCAAATACTTCATCAATTCTCTATCACAGATGAATCCAACGATCAACTGATCTAATCAGACTTGGTCATTATGACCACAAAATTATGAATTAAAAGCATACCTTGGATCAATGGAATTGATCCAAGGTAATGTTGTTCTGAAAGAATATTTTATTAAAATGGAAACCAAATTTCTCAATTCAAGCAATGAAACTAATTCTACATAAGGAGGTGGGTTTCTCTTATTAAATTCAAAAAAACATGACAGAATGTACCTTCTCAATGGATGAATTATTTTCTACTGCAAACATGATTTCCAAAGTGATAAGAGTACACCGTCATAATACAAAATCACATGTCAATGTTTGTACCTTCTAAAGTAGAAATCATCATAGGTATTAGTCATGTTTGGAGGCGTTACATTTCTTTGGTCCCGATATTTATATCGATTGTTCCCTTGATTAAGGAGGTGTTTCCTTCCTCAAACTCAGGTGGGGACGGAGGTAACTCTAAATTCCCCTCTTCTCCCACCTCACAAATTTTTTGTTACCTCCCAGGAGAGGATTCCATCATGGGATTTCCAAAATAGGAAGAAGAGTGTGGAATTAGAGAAAGATTAACCTCATGATGTATAAGGTGTAATTTTGTGAGAGAGTTTAGATATTCTAGAGTTTCTTTGTTAATGTCAATGTGATCTGCAATGACATACTCACTCTCAATCTCTACGTATGTCAACATTTGAGTTGGCGGTGTCTTATGAACCAAAGGTTCTACACAAACCGAGACTGTGAAGTTTGAATATTCCAACTCACCACTTGGAGTAAAGTGAGAAGCGGATGTTGTGATTGAGTCTGCAAGGAGATTTTGGTCTCATGGAATTTCTTCAATTGATATGAAGTCAAACCTCTTTTTAAATTTAAAATTGTTGTTTTGTAGAGTTGTAAATGCTCAGCTCTAGTCTCATATACTTTGGATACTTGATTTACAACAAGTTGTGAATCACCCAAGACCCTGATATTAAGAGCACCCATTCTTTTGGCCATGATGAGACCAAGTAGAAGGGCTTCGTATTCAGCCCCATTATTTGTGCACTCGAAGTTTAATTTGAAGGAAAAAGGTATAATTATTCCCTCAGGAGAGGTAAGAATCACACTTGCTTTGGCTCCATCAAAATGGAGAAAAATGGAAAAATGGATGTTGGATCATCCTTTGAATCTTCCTCCTTTAGCTCAGTTACCTTAACTATACAAACCTCATTTGCTAGCAGAGAATCGATTCCTAGGGTATGCGTCATGCCCATAGAATCGAAAGGAAGGAGAATGGGTAAATATTTTTCTAATATTTCGACAATATTTTCCATAGTTCCTAATGATACTATCTCTATGATGAAGGTTTCATCTTTGAATGTCGGAATGCCTTCAATCAAACTTGTGACTTCTAATTCCATTTAGGAACCAACGTTTCCTCTGGTACCGAGCTTGCAAGTTTATTTAAGTGATTTTAGGAAGCTCAAACTTAGATTGGATTCCTAGCCTCTTTTTCAAGTTAGCTAGGTGTATGTCGAAGGGTTTTGGATCACCCTGTACCACAAAGACCTTCCCTAAATGTAGGAATCTGACTTCTGAAACAAAGTGGAGGGAATCACCTTCATGCAATGAATCCAAGGATGACCAAGGATCATATTATAGTTGGTTTCTTGATCTATAATATAAAACTCGGTTAGTACCATCTTAGGTCTAAGGGTGACTAGAAACACTATAGTTCCGATTGACATTTCCTTGAGGTTGTCGTAGCCCCTCAGCATATTTCGTGTCGAAGAGCAATTGGTCTCTCTATACCCTATCTTTTGAAGGAAAGAGAAGGGGACTATGTTGACTACTTCCCCATCATCAATCATTACACACTTTACATAGTTGTTGTAAATCTAGACTTGTAAAAACAACATCAGATTGCCTCTATGAACTATTTCAGTGTCTATGGGCATCTTGCTAATGTCAAATACAAATCCAACATCTCTTTCAAGCTTCCCCAAAGGATAGACATCAAATTCCACGTGGTTTATTTGTGCTTCTGGAGGAGGGTGACATTATCCAAATGACCAAGACCCAACGCTTCTAGTAGAGTGACCCTATGAGCAGGGGAATTATTTAATAGATCTAAGAAGGAAATGTGTGAGAATTTCTTAGTTAAGTCACTGATCAAATCGTAAGCTCCTACTAGCTTGTTTCAAAGCACATCATGAATACCATTTGATGTAGTTAGGTAGATTAGGATAGGCTGTAAAGAATAATCCTTAGTTCTAGTAGTAGTGTTAATTTTTGGTTCAATGTCTAACTCTACCAACCCCACATCATTTCATTACTAGTGACCATCTAAAGGAGGTGCCACTTGTGGATTTGACTAAGTTGAGGCTTTGCGATCATGGGTCCCTATTACAATAACTTTCTTGAACCGTTGGAATCTATTCTACCATCCTTTGGTTGCATGGGGAGAGGATTGTTAAAGATTCCCAATGGTGTGTTCTGTGGAGATACCGGTCCCATGTAGGTGTTTTGAGTGGGAGCTGTTGGGTTTGCTAAAAACATGTCAACAAATAACTATCTTTGATCCTCTGGAAAATGTTGTAAAAACTTGTTATAATCGCGACATGTTCTTGTGTCATGCCCACGAACCCTATGGAAACCGTAATATAAATCAGGATCGTAATCTCAAGGCCTTTGGTTTGCACCTTGTTGTGGCCCGAAATTATGGTTATTATTCAGCTATTGATTGTTATTGTTAAAATTTGGGAACCCTTGCCCTTGGTTTTGAAATTGGTTTGGATACCCACTTGGGTATTGGTTAGGGCCTTGGGTCTGTGTTTTTCTTTCTTGCTGAGGTTGTTGTTATTGTTGTTGTTGATGGTTAAAATCTACAACATTGACTGAGGGTGAGAAGTTATTGTTTCTTTGATTGTTATCATTGTTATGTGGCATTTGTTTTGAAGCATAAGTATTGGGAGCATTAACAACATTAGGCTTCTTAGGTTGGTCTGTCACCCCATCCGTCATGACTCCATGATTCTTATTAAGGATTTTTGGTCCTTGGTTATTATTCATGTTGTTGGAGTAACTGGGGTTATTTTGATTAGGGGTGACTAACCTTCCATTAGCTCCATAATTCTTACAACCATTATCAATGGTTTCTTGGTCAATTTGAAGAGCACCCTCTAGTACCTCTTCATAGCTCCTTAGTGGGAACTTTTGAACCTCTTCCTTTGTCTCCCTATTGAGAGAGTGGAGGAACAAATCACAAAGCTCTGTTTGATCCATATTTGGAGCACTTGCAGAGGAGTAGAGAACTTTTCACCACCTTTGAATGAAGTGGGCTGCAGACTCATTGTGCTCTTGCTTGATATGAATGAGTTCCTTGATTCTTGTTCTCAAAAAAATTTCATATCAAAAGATTTAATAAATTTTGATACGAGTTTCTTGAATGAGTGTATTGAAGCCTCTGGTATCCTATAGTACCAGTCGAGAGCAATACCTTCTAGTATCTTAGGGAAAATTTTCACAATGACTACATCCCATGGGAGTAGCTCTTGAATAGCCATTGCATAAGCCTTTATGTGGGCATTAGGATAACCTTACCATTTGAATTTTGAAAGATTAAGAAAGGGTCTCGGGAGCATGATTTTCTAAATTGAGAAGTCTAGGGGCTTCTTGAGATATTCAGAATAGGTCCCCATTGCGTATGTTTCCACCATTAAAGATTCTTTTTGGGGAGGTGGAGGCTGCATCGGTTGTTAAAATGGGACAACATAGATATTTTTTGGGGCATATGACATCCCATACAATTCTCTATGTGAACACGGGTATGTATCCATGACCCCTTGCAGAGATTTAGAATACATGTGTACATAGAGAGGTTAATTACCTTGATATGGAATCAAAGGCACGAAGTCAAGGAATGTTGCATTTCTAGCTGGTATGGCATTTGAGAATTCCGGATGGTGCTTCTTGTAGATATCCATACATGGCTTTAGGGGGCATACCCAAGGTGCCCGTCCTCATAATAAGATCTCCAAGGTTTAGAGTACTCATCTAAACTAGAGGATTCTATGCAATAGGTACTTGTTTGTAATTTCGTAGATAGGGAGAAGTTCATGTTTTCCCCGCGTATGAATTCTGAGTATTTTGGACAAGATCTAGCTCTAGGATTTTTCTACCAAAGCTGATATGACATCACCCATTGATGGGGCAGTGCTTTTCTTAGGTACTTTTTTGTTGAACCCTCGTGAGGTTGTTGAGGAGTATGTTATCCCTGCTATGAATTGTTCACTATGTTGCGCGCCCTCATTAGTAGTATTTTCGGTTGGTGGAGGGTAGCATTATTATTTTGAAGTATGACATCCCTTGTCCTTACAACCTATCGAAAGATCAATTCATGTTCTAGAATTTTTTTCACTCCTAGCATATCATGCCAAATACTCCTCATCTAGATGCAAGAGTTAGTTGATTGCATGCTAATGGGTCATTGAAAAATACCTAGGAGATGAATTTACATCACCAAAGTGAAATTCATGTTGTTTGAACTTGATTTTTTGTGAGGATAGGTCTTTGTGACTTGGTCAAGTTCCTCAATACATACAGAGGAACCAACATTGGTTCCCTGAAGCACAGGGTTTTGAGCCAATGAGCAATTGTCCGCCCACGTTGAAAGTGAAGGTGATTGTTGTGGTATATTTGATTGGTAGTTATACATGTCAAAAATCGAGAGGGTTCGACCGTACTCATCGTATCTCGACATAGTCAAGGGGTATAAGAATACTCATAGAATAAAGGATGCATGAAGAAAGACGAAACATTTAAAGACTAGCTCTTCACGCGTCAAGTTCACTAATTTTTACAACAAAAATCAACACGTGACCTTCTTTCAACTCGACATATCAAGGTCGTTTGAGACAACTAATGTATAATGAATGTGAATGTGAGTTTAATGATGGGGATCAAGATAATTGAGCAATCTTATATCTTCAACACACAATATCAAGATCTACGAGTCTAAGAAAGAATTCTCTCCTAACTTGAAGTGGTGTGATGGCTCGGTCTGAGATAATAGCCACTCAAGACTCGATCAATGTGAGCTCTACCGATATTTTGTTTGTATGTTTTTGAACATGTGGAAAATGACCTACGGGAACCTCTTATAGATTTCCAGAAAATTTCATGGAAGTAAGAACGAGAGATGTGGTGGAGCCATAGGGATTTATGGGTGATTTTATGGTCTGGTCCAGAAATTATTATCCTGATCGGCTACTATGTTCAATAAGGAAAGTTGTGCAATAAAATCTGGTGGAATTGGTGAATATCGAATACTAATGTACACATAAACTAGTGTCGATTTTAATTGATTAGCAGGCCCATTGGGTTATGGGACCTGAGGATCAAAACCAAAGACTTGTGGAGGTTGTGGCCCTTATATGGTAATGCATGTAATAAAACCTGCTGCGGGAGTAGTCCAATAGTCGTAGGCTTGATTAGCAAGTGATGTTTAGTGTATTGAGTTGTTCTATTTTCTCAGCAAAAGTTATAGGTGTGCGTAAGACTGTCAAACATAAACTGGTATCAATGTCAGTTATCAATTTTGGCCCATTGGGTTGTGGGACCAAGGGATCACAATTGTATGTATTTTCTTGTTGTGGACCATTAATGGTCATACAAAATGAAATAAAATGATTTTTGATAAGAAAAACTAATTACTGAAGGAAATCTAATCTATGTTTTTGGAGTTTTCACAATATATCAAATCAAAGCAATAAAAGAAAACTAATCTATCAAAGGAAATATTTTTGATCTTTTCTAATTTTTAAGCAATGTGTTCTAATCTAATAAATAAACTAAAGACAAATAATCATCTAGATGTAGCTGGTTACTTGTGCGAATGTATGAATCTAATCTAAAACAAATAACCTAATCTAATCAAAACCCTTCAAACCCTACCTCATAGGTGAAGAACAAATCATGACCCTAAAAGGGCTATCATTCCCCACAACTTCCCCAAGAATATTAAAGAGGAAAAATTACTAAAGATTTAATATACTTGTGATTGTATACTCTATTGAAATGAATGATCATCTACTCTATTTGATATGTAATTGAAACTAGTGATTTGAAATTGACAATTTAACAAATAAAGAAAATAAACACACAAATCCAACCTAGACAAGCAAGAGCTTTGGAAAATATTGTTGTTCGTATCCATCCCTAAATATGTTCCTTTATTTCTTTGAGTGTTTATGTGAGTCCAAGAGATGGGAATGCAAGAATAGAAGCAGGAGGACATCGCTTGAGTAATGGCAGCTTGATGGTATCCTAGATGCAATGCAAGTAGAAGAGAGATAACACAAGAGATTAGAGCTTGGTTGCACAATTCATAGCAAGATTGTGCTAGAAATACATTACAAGATACACAAAAATTCTCAAGCCTTTTTCTTGAATACAAGAATGGAATATATAGGAATTGAGGATGGGAGGTGCCTTCATGCACAAGGCAAGAAGAATCAGTTCTAACTAATTAAATCTATTTAAAAATAGAAGGAAGGAGAACCAAGAAATCAAAGCTAATTTTAGACAATTTGGCTCACGGATGCATGTTAAAAGTGAAATTAAGTGAACCATCATATGTTAAAACATGCATGATGGAATTTGGAAAAAGTGGATAAGATCGCCACTCTGTGCATGGTAGTGGTTTCAAAACTGCCACCTAGGCAGTAGTAAGGAGGTCTTAGCACTAAAGGCTAAAACATGTGTAGAAAGAGGAAGAAATATTTAAAAGTGTGGGAAGGATAAGTAAAGATGTCTAAGCCACAAATATACACGCGAATGGGCTTTGGAGCTCTAACACCTTTTGGAAAGGACTTGAATCATCGTTGGGGACTTTTGTAACCATTTTTAGACAATATAACACATGTAATTTTGGGTGCATACGGTGTCCTTTGTTACAAAGACATGATAAGGAATAATGTTTCTTGTTATTGTAAGATTTGTAATTCCACCACTCATGATATAGAGAATTATATATTGATATATCAAATTCATGATGTTATTGAAATGGGTGTACATCGGACAATGTTGCCAACAATTATAAGGAACAATTTAAACATCATAATCATAATCACAATGAAGGGCACTCTGATGGAGGTGGTAGAGGTAGAGGTTACCGTGTAGGATTCTAGAGGTCAAGGTCGTGGTGGTGGAAGAGGTGAATTCCCATGAGGAACATTTTATACATGTGAATCCCCTTATCATTATAGACATGAGTGCCCTCATAATATTATTTTCTCCTGGTGCAGAAAGAACCACAAGTTTGAGGAGTTCCTAGATTTGTATGAGGACATGAGAAAGTAGCACAAACGGGATAAGGGCATGGGAATGGTTAGAGTATAATACCCTGTGGAATATCAATGGATGGTGAAGTTATAACCTAGCCCTGAGATAATCTTGGTGTTGGTTATTACACGTGTTGAGGTTGTGCGTGTGCTTGAGACTCTAAAGTAAAAACATTTCATTAAAAATAGGAGGTATTGCATGTAAAGTATCTAGATCCTTCTCATCCAAAAAAAAAATATAAGGAAACTATGGAGGTTATTAAAAAATTACGGGGTAAGATACAATGCTTGAAGGAGTAGTCACGGGTTGGAGTAGGTAAAAACAATTGAGCTTCCTCAGAAATATGTTGATGACTTAAAGGAGGTTTGTAAGTTATTGTGCAAAGAAAACATCATTCCTTTATTAGGGGAATGGTTAAGGGAGAAGATATTGTGCACAGGTGTTGAGTGTGAGAGATAGATATTGCATGTGAACTTACCTCCTCACAGTCTTGATTATGATAAAGATATCACCTTGAATGCAGTTGTTGATGGATGGTTATTGAGTAATATACTGATTGATACAATGTGCGAAGTGAATGTACTCACCTTGGACACATGGAATCAGATGGGGAGGCCACCATTACAACCATCTTTAATGTTTTGTATATGGCAAACAAAACTAAAGCCACACCCATTAGAGTATTGAAGGATGCCACTATTACTATATAAGGGTCCAAGTTTTCTTTGGGAACTTTGAGGTCTTGAAACTTGCGAAGCAAACAATTTTCTATCTTTATTTTGGTTCCCTTAGTGTTATGCAAATAATGTTGATTTGCACTTTAATAAAGGTTATATCAATTTTGAGAACAAGGAAGAGCACGTGATTATTCCTTTGGTAGATGGAAAAGTTGCACCCTATGTGGAGCCATTAAGTGAGGAGGATCTTAATATAATTTATGTGCGCACCATTAGAGATCCTGAAGTGCTTGAGCCATCAAAAGAAGGTATAATTCAATGGTATGATGCACAGTCTATGAGTGATACAACCAATGTTTTCTTGACAACTAGGTGCATGGGACTTATGAAACTATTGGGAATGAGATGAAGAGTATAGTTACTCATGTAAGAAAGAAACATTGTATTAGGTGCTTAGGCAAGATCTAGATACCAAGGTACATTGGCGAAGGAAATATTGATGTATTTCTACACGTTATAGAATCCCGGTGGGTAGATCAATTGGAAATAATGAATATGCCAATATATTCCTTACATAGGACAACAACACACCTTTGGTGGATGACACACATTAGATAGTTTTTAGAGTGGTGGGAGGTGAGAATCACCTTTTCTACTAGATTTCTTAGGAGCAATGCACCTACTAAGACATGTGAATTTCATGGGATAGATTCTACTTTGCACCATGTTTAGAAGTGTGAGAGACTCTTGAAAAGGGGTGGGAGGCCTTACCTTCTTCAATGTGGGTGCACAAGTTCTACTACAATTTTGTGTGGTTGTGTGTGCGCATGGTAGGTTTATGCGAGAATTCAATCGAGAGACAAGGGGGGAATTGCAAGAATTGAATGCAAGTATGATTCAAACCTTTGACTATTTTTCTACTAAACCACCAATGAATGAGGCATTACAGATTATGAATCACTTGACTATGGGAGATAGTGCAAAGGTGAGGAGCTTATTTAGGAATTACTAGGTGATTCAGATCTAGAGGTGTGCTTTGAAGAAGAAGAGACAGATGAAGAACAACTTGGGCGTGTGCCTAGTTAGAAAAAGAAAAAGGTAAACTAGTTTACATGATTGATGATGAAGTGGAAAATATGGATGTTGATCATACTATGGGTACACATGAGGTCTTGGATAGTGCAGATGAGAAGGTATGTGCATACCATGATCCGATGAAAACAAATAAGGTAAACATTGGGACAAATGTAGAACCTAAGGAGGTCATCATTGGTGATTACTTATCTGAATCAAAGGTTGCAAAGATAATTGAGTTGTTGAGAAACTTCCAAGACTTATTTCCTAGAGGCTATCATGATTTGAAAGGGTACATCACTATTTGGGTGAGATAAGGATCAAGTTAAAGGAAGGTGTACGCCCGGTTAGGAAGAGGCCTTACAGGATGAATCCTAATATGTGTGTCAAATTAAAGGAAGAGATTGATAAGATGTTGAAGTCTGGAATCATTGAGCCCATTGAGGAGTCAAAGTGGGTTAGCCCTATGGTGATAAGCATAAAGAAAGATGAAAGGATAAGGATCTATGTAGATTATAGGGATTTGAATGTTGTTTGTGTAATATATCCCTTTCCCACACCATTTACAAAGGATATTCTAGAAGGTGTTGTAGGGTGTGAGATCTACTCCTTCACTGATGGATTTTCTAGATATCATCAAGTGTGGATTGCTAAAGAAGATCAGGAAAATAAAAATTTCACCATTGAGTGGGGAAGTTTTGCATACACAATTATGCCTTTTGGATTGAAGAATGTGCCTACAATCTTTTTGCACATTGTTGTGCAAGCATTTCAAGACTTCATTTATAAATTTTTGTAGGTTTACTTGGATGATTAGACTATTTATGGGCTAGTAAAATATCATTTTGATAATTTAAGACTTATGTTTGAAAGGTGATGGTAGTTGAGCATCTCCCTAAACACCAAGAAGTGAATTTTTCTACACCCTTTGGGACTTTTCTGGGTCATATCATATGTAAATAAGGCTTGTTGGTAAATCCTGCTAAAGTTGTTGTCATTTTGGGCTTAGAGGAACCTACTAACTAGAGTGAGGTATGTGGATTCTTCGGGCACACAGGTTATCTAGGAATTTCATCAAGGGTTATGCTTTAGGATATCCATGCCCTTGTAGGAATTGCTAAAGAGTAAGGAAAATTTCCATTGGGGTGAGGCACAATAGCGTGTGTTTGAGAAATTGAAGGAAAGGCTTACTTTTGTGCCTATTCTATACTTTCCTTCATGGACAAAACCATTCCATGTGCATGTGGACACCTCTGGCATGGCCATTAGTGTAATGTTATCCCAACCTAGAGAAGGTATTGTTGATCATCCTATTTTCTTTGCAAGTAGGAAATTAACACTAGGTAAACAGAATTATACAACTACAGAGTGTGAAGCATTGTCTATGATTTGCATGTTGCATAAGTTTCAATAATACTTGTTAGCAACTTTGTTCATATTATATACATATCACATGACAATTAAGTATTTGGTCAACAAGCCCATTTTGAAGGGGCACATATGTAGGTGGATTATATTATTCCAATAATTTGACTTTATAGTAGTGGTGAAGCCAGATAAGAGTAACTCAATGACCAGATCATTTATAAGGATTAATTCAGGTGAGGATGCATAGAGCATTGAGGATACAATGTTGGATGCACAAATTTTCAGATTGAACTGTGTGCCCTATGACTTACAAGACATTGATGTATTCTTGTGTATAGGTGTGGCACCTGAAGGAATGAAGGATTTGGAGAAGAAATAACTTATTATATGTGTCACACCTTACATGTTAATTAGTGGATATTTATACAAGTTAGGACAAGATGAGTTTTTTTCCGGTGTGTACTTGAGCATGAGTGTACTTCCATTATGGAGGAATCTCATGGTGGGATTATAGGTGGAAATTATGCAAGAAATGTTACCACATGCAAGATTTTATTGGCAAGCCTTTGGTGGGAAACAATTTATAAGGATTGTATAGAATATTGTAAGGCATGTGACCATTGTCAATGCCTTGGAAATGCCTGGGCATAGAGATGAAATGCCTTTGAGGCCTATTACTAGTGTAGAACCTTTTGAAAAGTGGGCAATTGAATTTATGGGTCCTATTTCCCCACCCATGTGTAGGATTGGATCATGCTATATTATAACTTGTATAGACTATCTTACAAGGTGGGTAGAAGTAAGCACCTACAAAGAATTTTATGACACTACAACAACAAGGTTCTTATGGGAGAACATTATCAGCAGGTATAGATGTCCATTGATTCGACAAGTGATAGGGGAACTCATTTTCTTAATGAGACCATCAGGATACTATTGGTAGAGTTTATGGTGGCACACCATAAGACAACACCCTATCACCCATAGGAAAATGGCACTACTTGAGGCTTTCAACAAGATATTGGGACATACATTGACTAAGATTTGTGATGTTGGAAGGAAAGACTAGGATGATAAAGTCTCTACTTTGTACTTTGGGCATATAGAACAACTTATAAAATATTGAACAAAGCCACACCCTTTAGTTGGTGTTTGGTGCGAAAGCTATCTTACTAATGTAATTTATGTTACCTTCCCTGCATATGCACACACATGAGGATTAGATGATGAGAAATCACTTGAAGAGCGCATTGATAAATTGATGTAGTTGGATGAAAGGAATGTTATTTCTAGGTAGATCCAAAAGATAGAAAATGTTAGGAAGAAGGCATGACATGATAGGCATATTAAGAATAAGCAGATTGAAGTTGGACAAGATGGTTCTTTTGTATGATTAAATTTTTTGCACCATCCTAGAAAGTTTGAAGTGCATTGGTTGGGACCGTATGTTGTGACTTACATACTTGATTTAAATGTTGGATGGAACACAGTTTCCCAGTTATTTCAATGGGAGTAGGCTAAAGCCCTACTATAAATAAGTCTTCTTGGTGTTTTTAATAAGACAATATTTCCATTAGATTAGATTTCCTTTAATGCATTCCTTTATATATGTGTTTCCTTTCATTATTTCTATGTTTTTCAATTTAGTTATGTGTTTTTTGTAATAAGTGTGCTTGTGCACCAGAAGCTAATTATTATCTATTGAATTCATGTGTAGAGGACCACACATACTTTTAGTGTGGGGTGGAGTATATATAGGATAAATGGACCAAGTTTGAATGTTCTCTGGAAGATGGGTATGCATAGAGAAATATTGTATAGGTTCTTAAAGTAAGGGTACGGATAAAAAAAAAAACTCATGAATAAATACCATGTGTGGATGAATGGACACATAGTGTAATGTGAGGTAGGCTACAACAATGGAAAATACTTGGTTTGAGGAACATTGGATAAGAAATTTGGCATATGAAGGCATGCGTAAGGGAATTTTGGCCAAGAAGTAGTGGGTATGCTAGAAGGTTATGACTGGGGTGTGGAAAAATCAATGTAGAAAAGGAAAGAAATGTCATTTAATGTTGAGTATAGTGGTAGGTGGAGAGAAATAAATGTGGAGGAATTTGTAAAAGTTATAAAAGGTGGGCTTGCGTTATCATTTTCACCTTGCATTGTGAAACATTCGAGTGAGTTGAAGAGTTGAGCGAGTGAGTGGCGTAGAGAAAGTGTGAGAGAGTTGTGATAGAGATTGAACTAGATAGATTTGTGCACATGATCGGTTGGCACTCCATTGGAGAAAGTGTTTGAGCAAAGAAAAAGGCATGCATGGAATCAAATCGGAAAGTTAAGGTTCAAGCTGAAGCTAGGGCATGTGGGTTTAAGATTATAGAGCTTGAATTTCATGCAAGAAGGTATTTTATCATGATTCACTATTTTATGAAGCAATCACACTAGAGCAACTACAAGGGGTAGGAAGCAAAAGGAAGTAGAAGCAGAGGTGGAAGATACCCCTGAAATTCTATTTTTAGAGATGCAGTACCCAGAAGGTGTATTCATGGGACACAATTGGGAGTCACATGTTATATGATGCAAAGTAAGTGACTATAACCATTACACAAATGATAAAAATGAAAAATTGGACAAGATTATGGTGGTGTGAAAATAGATCTATGAATAGAGAATGACATGGTTAGTATGATGATGCATGCGGTGAGAAACTACTTCGAAATGTGGAAGTCTTGCAGCTCTATGAGCTCCCATATTTTGGCAAGCTAGAAAAGCTTTACTAGTGGTTGATGAGCCAATTCCATGAGGAATTATTTTACTTTTTTGGGTGGCGAATGAGACTTACCACACCCTTGATTGGGAGATTGACAAGGTTAAGAAGCTCGAGCACCAATATTAATAGTGATCTTCTGCATGACAGGAGGAAGGCTTACAAGCAACTATAAAATTGGTGTCTTTCACAAAGGAGGCCTGGAATGGATATTTGTATGTTACAAAAAACCCATGTTATTCACACAAGCAAAGGCACCTCCTCACCAAGCTAAACAATCAAGAGCGCTGGTCACAAGTGAACAAAATGTGGTTACATGTTTTAAGAAGATGACAGAAGGAGTGATCTACAATTTTTCTAACTTCATTTTTGAGACTATCATTGCAGAGGTGTACCAAGGGGATAAGATAAGTTTTTGTGCATTATCCTTTTGTCCATTGTGTTTGTAGAAATTGGAGTGCCCAATGGGCCAAAAGATAATATTTGGCAATACCCTGAAGAAAAGAGATCCCTTACAAATAGATTTGCAAAGTATACATGTGATGGATCCATGAGTGGACCCTACAAGTAGAGGACATAACTGGTATGAGTGCCTATGTGTTGCATTTGAATATGATGGAGGATACCCAAGGATCTTCCTTCGGTATTGGAGAAAAAAATTTACATTTTTGTTTACCAACATTTTTGCATAGGGCGTTTTGGAATGAAGGATGGCAATGGATTCCATGGTGCAAGATTCCATATGCCTTCACCACATGCTATTTCTAGACATTTGTACACAGGTTTTCAAATGCGTGTAGGTTAATTTTCAATGCAGATAAAGTAGACTATGAATATCATACACTCAAAAAGACATATGTCTACTTGGGTAAGTCTTCTTACATTGAGAAGTTAATTTCAGATGATATCAATATCAATTCTATGAGTTTGGAAATTGGGAAGGCTGGAGTGGCTAAGGTATACATCTACCTTAAGCCCAAGTTGGAAAATGGAAAATACATTGAGAATGAATTCAAGCTCCCTAAATTACCCAAGGGGAAACATATTGTGGGCACATTACAGGATGAAGAGTCTACTTTTCCCCATGATGATGAAGAAGAAGAGGAGGAGGAAGAACTCAAGGAAGATAGTGGTGGCTTAGAAAATGGTAGAAGAAAGAAACTAGCTATATGAGAGAAGAGAATGTGCAAGCTAACTCTCGAAGAATTAAGAAGGTGAAGAAGAATAAGGGATGGAAACTAGCGTTATGGGGATAGAGTGTTCAGAAGAGGGCACTAAGGACCAGAAATTTAGGAGAGTATTGAGGAGAACAAGGACTCAAGGTGCATGGCCATCATAACCACCAAGGAGGTCACTTAGAAACTCTCCTGTGAAGGCAGAACTGGAAAAGAAAAGGCAAGTACATCCCCACTAAGGATAGTGAGGGTGAGAAATTAGAAGACAACACATAGAAGACTCATGTTAACACTATGGATGTGGAGGAACCTCTGGGGTGAAGAATTGAAACATGATGTAGAGAGGTTGGATGAAAATAATTATGCGCAAATGGCGATGTTGTTACAAATAATGGTGAAGATAGGGTCAAACCATTCGGTGTGAGCCTCTTGATATGCATACTAGAGTGATGAGGACTAGTTCTTGATGTGGGAGTGCATATTCCAAAAGGTAAGCACTCAGGGGGAAGAAGGATGAGGAAATGTATCAAACTCCTACATTTGGTTATATCAATGATCCTACCAAGATCATTCATGCTAGGTTCCAAAGTACTTTGGATCTTGAGGATATTTATGGCTGGGAGTTGATGGATCCTGAGATGGAAACCACATGCACCTATAAGTAGTTATCATGGAGTATGTAGACTCACATGGATGAGCCTGATTTTGATGTGTGTGAAGAATCATGTGTCTCTCGGAGGATGAAGAAAGCCCCACATTCCTGCCATGTAATAATCAAGCCAACTCATTTTTAGATGAACAAGTAATGCATTAACAAAGGTATCTATAGAGGTTGTGTGTAGAAATATAGATAAAGTGGCAACTATTCAAACTTTTTAGAGGATAGAAAGGATAAAGAAGTAGAGATTAAGCACCTAAAAGAGGAAAAAGAGAGAGGTGAGGTGAAGGTGTGTGAAATAGTTGATATGGTTGGGTAGATAGGTGATGAAATTTTGAAGGCAAGGCCACATTTGGAAGAGAAAGTGGCTAAGAGGTTCCCATATATTATGCATTATTTGCACACACTGGTTCATATGGTGTTGGATGAAGGTACAGTGAGGATGCCAAAACCAAAGAATGTTGAAACACATGTGGAAAGGATTAAAGCAACAATAGCATGTTGGATAATAGGTTATGAGTCTTTGCTCTAGACCTTGAAAGATGAGATGAAAAAGGTAGATTTGGCATTGAATATGTGTGCAGATCCTGAGATAATAATCAAGACAAGGACTCTAGTGGAAGAGAATGTAGTCCTTACAGCAAAGAATGATGAAACACTTGGGCATGAGGAGAGGATGACATTATTAGTAGAAAAAGCACGATGCACTCACAACAACCTCGGGAACCTCATAAAGATAGAATAAAGGAGATTGGGAAGATGATAGAGAACGAAGAATGGATGGGATGGATGGGATGATCTTGATTCTTGTGAATGTCCTTAGAGTATTGTAGAATGAAGGTGAAAACATGACTATGGATGAAATGGAAGGAGTACTCGTAGATATCCCTAATAAGACAAATAAGGTGCTTGGTGATTGGAATGAGTTAGAGGAAGAAATCAAAAGTGAATATCTTGAGTTAATGCTACCTTCAGAAGGGTAGGGCACCCAAATTCTTTATGGTATTTATTCATTCATTATGTATAAAACATTATTTTATTCCTTAGTCTGTATTTTTGAGAGATAAGGCATGATTACCCATTATCGAGGGTGAAAATGAAGCAAGTGCAAGGTAATGTTGGGTTTATGAATTACATCCTAGGTACTGAAGGTGTATAAGATTGGGGCATATAGGCATGCACATAAATGTAGCAAAAAATGGTGCACCCAGGAAAATATGAGTTCAAGACTTAGTTGTTTTGCATGGATAGGATAAAGATAGGTTTTAGTGTAGAGCACACAAAGGTATGAAGACTTGGAGACTAAGAAAAGGATATTTTGGGATGAGTGGAAGATCAAGTGACATGTAATGTTTTGATCTAATAATAGGATCTAAACTAGGAGTTAACTATAGGAGATATATTATTAGGAAAGCTTGTATGCTTTTGTATTTTTCTTGTAGCAGCGGATAGCTATTCTTGGCATCTAACCTACTTTGAGGATGCATAGGCGGTGAAGGAAAAGTCCCAACCCCTATATATATGTATTGATTTGCATGTATTTAGTATCCATGAATGCTTATAAGGTTATGTTTTTGGTTTATGGGCGCACATGACTTATGGTGATACTATTATGTATGTATTTGGCTTCTGTGTTTTACAGTGATTAATATAATGGATATTTGTGGTTGGATAATGGTTATTGACATATCTATTTCTGGATCTTGTATGGTAGATCTGATCTTGATTCTTGTTTAGTTCATTCTTGCATATGGTTGTGATCTAGATATGTTTCTGGTTTATCCTTATATGTTTGTTATGGATCTAGATTATATGTTTGTTTATCATGTTAAATCCTTGACAAAGATACCATAAAAGAGGGACCCGGTATCCTTGTACACTTTGGGTGAGAGCTTAGGTTTTCTAAGTGATGTGCCAGCATGCCTTGGGTTGTTTGGTAAAATAAAAGACTACCTAACTCATCTAGGTTAGGACTTACACAAATATTTCTCAATATAATTCATGGGACACTGATTCAATCTTCTTAGAATGTGAAAATGTAGTGTTTTGTGGGTTCTCCTCACCTGTGGAACAAAGGAATGAGCACTCAAGACTTAGGTCGATTTTGGTAGAGTTAGTGTTTTGCATGGAGTTGGTTATTATTTTTTAGAACTAAGGAAAGTAATACTTCTAAGGTTGGAAAGTTATAACATCGTGAGGTTGCACATTCACGTAAATATATAAAATTGGCTAAGGATGGAGTCCTCGAGTGATAAAAGGAAGTGAGAATGCATTTATCACTCGCAACTTAGAAAACATAGTATCATGTGGACTCATAATACATAAGAATTCCTTAGAGTTTTCAATTTTTCAAAACCAAGGATAAAAGTCCACAAAATTAGGAGTCACACATCACTAGAAAGGTAAATTCAGAAGTGACTAACTTAGGAAGCCATAAGACACTAAATTAGTGTTTTTCATTCTCAATTCAATTGAACGAAAAACATAGCCATGGGTAAAGCATCTCATAGAAGGAAAGAAAGGCCTCTGCAAAGCATAAAGGGAACATCTAATAACAAATTATAGAAACACTCAAGAACCACCAAACAAAGGAGGCTCCATTCATCATTTAGGAAACATGAAAATCTATGGTAACCATGGGTCAAATTAAATCTATGGAAAACCATAAAAACATCATACTTCCTTTAAAGGCCACAAAGACGTGCATGTCGATGAGACAAATACCCCAACCACTAAAATTTAATTATACATGGAGTTGTTCTATGTAATTTGAGGTTGTGTGATGGAATCAAGGATTCGTGTTGTAGTAGTTTGTTTTCTTCACATGATGCCCATGTTTATACTACAAAACTCTATAAGGAATCATGGCATCCATATTTTTCTAAAGACGATTTCAAAGAGTGGTACGTCAACATGTCACTCTTTCCTTATCTCTACCCTTTCTCTATCTTCCTCATAGGAATTTTATAAATGTAATTTACTTGTAATGTTATAAGGGTTCTTTAATTTTTCTTCTTTAGCAACCTTTATTTGAGAAAATCAAGATTTTATGCTTCCCACCTTTGTAACTTGTGAATGAAGAATTTATTGACTTGATATATATATATATATAATAAAGGATTGATTAATTTAAGTGTGGTATCTCTCTTTCCTTCAAATACTTTTTGTTTGGTGTGAATATCTCTGCCCTCTTGTGTATTGTGTATTCTTTCACTTATTTGCATTAGAATTGTGTGCATCTTCATGGTCTCTTTTATGTGAACTTGCATCTATGTCACTTAGAATTGGAGGATTTCCACCTTCTTTCTAGTGCTATCACTTCCCCTTTAGCTTAGGATTTGATTTTTATAGTTTTATTTCATCCTCCCTCTCCTGGTTATTTGGATGTGTTAGTGTAGGTTAGCTATAGAGTAGTTTTAACATTAGAGTAGGTTGTGTTCTGTGGGTTTTCCTAATCCATGGGACAGAGGAAGTCAAAATTCTCCAAAGATATGTATCAAGCCACAAGTCCCACATTTGGAGATAGTACCATGTTTTCTCAATATTATGAATCTTCCATGATTCGGATTAAAGTGCAATTTTGAGCTCCAACACGTCTCAACCCTTCATTTATTAAAAAAATAGTAACACAAATAAAAGAGACCTTGATGTCAAGTAAAATCAATTTTATCTTAAGGTTGATTCATGTAATCTCAAATGGGGCTATGAAAACCTAGCTAGTAGTGGAGTGAGGCCTTGAATGGAACAAAAGGTAAATCTTTCAGGGATATGGATGCCTAGATAGTAGTAGAGAAATTCTCAACCTTCTATATTTAAATAGAAATATTAATTCTATTATATTTTCTCACTCCTATCTAAATTTTTCAAATAATGATATATTAATGCACATATCACACATTTATAACTCTTGGAAGATTTTTTGAAATATTATGTAGTATAATAATATCAATATCATGATTTCTAAATATGTTTCTTATTTTTAGTTATTTATCTTTTTTGGTTAGTGACCTTGATACTTATATATTGTAAACACTTCGATAGTTTTTTCTCATAGTAGTCACCATTTTTGTGCATAACACACCCCTTCTTTCTTCATAAGAAATTGGGGACCCTCTTGAAATTCATGGATAAATTAAACTCAAAACACTTGTGAAATTTTGGTTCCCCTTATTATTAGTTTGATCCCAAAACCTATTTTAAATTCCACCATGATCTAGTTTACGTTAGGTTTAAATGATCCGTAAAAACCTCAACCAAATTCTTTGCCAATGATGCATTATTGGCCCTCTGAAGTCACATACATTTGGTTATAAGTTGGAAAAATCTAGTAAACTCAAAAGGCCCATGATGGTTAAAAATTTACATATTTTTTATTTATAGTTTGAAATGTTTTCACGAGTTTGTATTTGTGTTTATATTTTACAAATGGTGTAGTGTTCACTCCACTAGTTCCCTATTTAGTCTATGTTCCTTTATATTTTTATAAATTTTTATATCACTTATTGTATATGTTATATCGACATGGGATGCTTAGTATCTCATACTTGATATAGAGGATTATTACCTAACACTATTATTTTATCAAGGCACAAGGTGTCAGCAGGATGCATGACTATTTTAACATTATATAAAATGATGGTGTTAGATGAATGTTTTCATATGATGATGTTATTGAGATGTTTTGTATATAATGATATCATATGGATGCATTTTTATCATGTTTTTTTTGTTTTGTATATGTAGTATATATGATGTGTATTATCTCTTAATCTAGCATTACACATAATTGACTCTATTATTTGAGCGCATCCGATGGATATGTTGAGTGTGCATATGGTTAAATAGTACTTTATATTCATACACAAATAAATATAAACATACCAAAAGAGTATGAAGTGAGAATAACTCCCATGAGGCCTCCTAACCAACATAGGTCACATAGTCTTGAAAAAAATAGGTTTCAAATATGTGTGGTGACCATGTGTGATTTAAATTTATCATTTGTTTTTGTATTTTCCTCATATTCATGGACCCTTAAATTAATTAATTTGATTTATTTATCAATTTTATTAAGCTTAAGTTGTGTGCGGGTTAATGATTTAATCCTCCTTACTTATTTTGGTTCATTTTGTTTTTATTTGGTTGATGATAATTGTAGACACCTAAATTCTGTTCTTGTAATCTTATTGCAAAACGTGCACAAATCACTCTCATTCTTACCATTTCTATTATAATTAGTGATTTCGCTAATTAACTAACATTTCTTACCATTTTGGTCAATTAAAAAGTAGTTTATTACCTAACCCTTTCGCATTCAAGATGCCACTTTACAACGAATCGTAAGTTAAAATCCTCTTCCAAATAGACAATTAGTGATTATTAGCTAATTAAGCCTATTTTCCCCTTGTATTGGTCAATATACCCTATTATTGGCTCAAAACCCTCTTTTAGCCACTCAAAATCACCCCACTTCCCTCCACAACATCTGAGAAAGCTTAAAAATCTTATCATAACCTTCTAATTGACCCTAAGCGGTTGATTAAGGCTCCTCACATCTTAATCACTAGTTAATTCACTTATTGTGATTAGAAAAGATTAATCATGATTATTAATTATTCATATAATTTTTTATTTTAGTCACACATGCACCAATATTCTAGTTTTCCTCAAAGGAAAAACTATAAAAAGGACTCATCACATACCTTTAAACTTTACACCATGCTTTGAATTGTATATCATATAAGAAATATGATTTATAGACAAGCTCAATCCTTGCCTTAAGTATTCAATGGGGTTAGTAGATGGGTATCCAGTATGATCTTGTATTCATTGTTAGAGAGACCATCTCACCTTCCTTAGAGTAGAAACAACTCCTAATTTGATTTTTCCTAGATCTATTTGGGTCTATGTTAGTTAATTGAAAATACTAGTAGGCATGCTTTAGCTAGGTTTTGAATTATATTCATGATTAGTTAGAATTCCATTAAGATTTTATAGTTGATGTAACTATTGTTATATTCAATAAGAATTTTCTTAATTAGACTATGTTGTGTTAGTCTTATTAGTTTAACTTTGCTTGGAACTTTTAGTAGACTTGAGAATTTTCCATTTATGGAAAATTGAATTTTTGTTTGTAGGAGACTTTGGGTGGTGTATGGGACAATTAAAAATTTTCCCACGCTCCTTAAACTTCCCCATACACCTACCCATTATAGTAAGTGTACTTTTTCATAACCTTTTGGCCACTTAAGGACTCAAAAGGACCTCATAATGAGCCTTAAAAATCCTTTCAACCACTTTTTGATTAAATATTGTGTAAGTAATCCTAATAATTTTGCAAGTTGATTTGAATGAGTCTCTTTTGATGTGAATTGCATTTAAATTTTGATTTTTATATTTTTTTTTTAGATTTCATGTCAAAATCATGTAAGAGTAACTTATTGTTAGTATTTGATTTTGTGTGGGGATGTGATCTTGGCACATGGGGGCATGTAAGAGACTTTAAGACCCATTAGGGAGTTATTTATTTTAGGAATGTGGACACGCCACTTGGCATGGTCATATTCAAGTGCTTTGTTTTAATAATTTACCTATTTAAACAAGCCTCTTTTCTTGTTTTGGGGTTAAGCATTTTGGACTTGGAGAGGTGTTGTTTGTTAGAGGTGCATTTAGAGTGTTTGTGGAGTGTTTGGATTGATTGTGGATTTGTTGGAAAAAAATTATTAAGAGGTAATTTTCATTCCTCTTATTTTTCCTCATGTGGAAAATGGTTATTTTCTTCCTTTTTCTCTCTTTTTAATGGCATATAATTGTTTTATTTCTCATTTGAGAATGTATATTTTTTCGTTGAATGTTTAATACTTTATTAAGCACCCAATGTGGTTCTAGAAATAGTAGTTATGTGTATAGGATAATTAGTAGATCATATTAGAGGTATAAGTGGGTAAAACATGAAGAAAACATTATGTGATAACATATGGATGAAACGAAGGAAAGGTAGGTTAGCCCTAGTGGATTTATAAGTGCTTTCAAGTTCTAATTAGAGGTATAAGTGTAGTCATTTTTTCTCCCATCACAAAAGGAAGGAATCCCATGCACACCAACCTATCACCCAATGGAAGCTGAGCGCTCACCCAAGGCACGCGTGGGTACTGAGTCTCTCTTTTATGTGAGTTTAATGGGAAACATCATCTATGATTAGTGTAAGAGTTTTCATGAGGGAGGTTGAAACATACAAGAACCATAGGGCTTAATGGCCTCTAGATCCTTGTAGTCACTTCAGACCGAGTGTTTTAATAGAATCCAGAACATGCATTATGATAGAAATAATTATACAAGCATTCATTCATAGCATGAAAGGAAAGAGAACTTATAAGAGAGAAAATATGCATTAGAACAATTGATATTTATGTCTATATTATATTAGGTAACCTTATTACATTCATTAAACCAATACAAAGTGTCACAGAGAAGCAGACCGTAGCCATGCCTTTCACTAGACTTGTGTAACTAAGCTACCAAAATAAAAATTACAACTCCATGCCTAGTACATTCTCTCCCGAATGTAAATATTCACTCGTAGTAATTTTGTAGAGCTCCACCCATGCTATCCCTAAAACTCGTATATATATCAAACTCCTTCTCCATCTCTTTTACTTAGCAAGCACTTGTATTTATAACTCTCCTATACTACCAACTTGCCTTCCAGCGCCCTCGATCCGGTGCAAGTGTTAAAAGTGGTCCTTCATGAGCATGCTCCTCTAGGCATGAGCTCTCCACTTTATCTCATGATGTTCTTCTAGAAGATTCCATCGCAGGCATGCTCCTTCTGGGCCAGCCTATCACCGAGGATGGCACCTTATCCATGTAACGGTGATGTGTTTCACATGTTCTACCCTCGGGTGCTAAAATTGACTAAGTCCTGAACCTCCTTTCACACATCATGCATGCTATGTGCTTCCTTAAGCCTTTCTCTCGTGCACTTTTGCATTGTGTGTATTTTCATAATTGGGACCCCGCATGCCTATGTGCCTTTATAGTTGGCCAATATTCCAGGGGTCCAACATCACCCCACACTACGCCTATTCTCCATCCTCGTAAAAAAATTTACTTATCAAGATGCATGTTGCATTAGGGAACCAATGTATAATCTTACACTTTACAAAGAATAAGGAATGAAAGAATTGGGGAAAGAATGAAGAATGGGGGAGCATCAATTCAACAAGCTAGGGAAATATTTTTACAAATATACCTCTAGCTTATTCCACTCTTCGACCTCGCCCTATGCCTTCTGGCAGAGGTCACCCACTAGGGTGCTCACTTCATCAAAACTCAAGCCAATTCCCTGGGTGCCCAAAGTGTCCATGATTTGTTCCATCTCTTTGCCTAGGTCCTCGAGTTTATCCATCCTCCTAGTAATCTGGGGGTATAGTTCCTTTAGTCGGGCCTTAATTGAGCTCCTTAAAGCCTCAATTGCCTCTGATTTCTTCTCTACTTTAGCCAGAACCTTGTCCCTCTCCACCCTGTTCCCCTTGTTCTTTTCTTGGAACTCTTTTAACTCTACTTCAAGTGTGGCGACCAAGGAGCTCGCCACCTTATCCATGTCTGCACATGTATCATATGTGGCTTCTGCAGATTGGGTAATGACCTTAACCTCCACGAGTACTTGGCTATACTCAAAGAACAAGTGCTACCACCTTCAATCTATCCTCCTCTTTCAAGCATGTGGCCACTTCTTTTGTAGATTCTAGGGCTAAAGGTCGTCTCTCCATAGTGAGGATGCATGTTAGATCTTCTATACACTCCAGGAGGGATGAGTACTTCTCTGCGGGTGGTGCTAATTCTAGGTGCTTCAAAAGGATAATGCCCTTTATAGATTCCATTTTCTTGTACACTTCATGTGCCTTTATCTTCTCTTCCTTTAACTCACGCCTTAACTGTGTGCTGATCAGTTCTTCTTGTTTCAAGCTCTTGGCCTTTTCTACCAATTATTCTTCCTTCTTCCCTAACTTCCCTTCCAACACTCTGATCCTATCATTGCACATGAATAATCTAGCCTCGGTCTCGACTGTGACCTTGTTAAGTGCATTGCAGACTTGCTCGTCTAAGATCTCCGAGCATTCACTAAGGGATTGACCCCCTTAGATTCTAGAAATGTGATGAGTGCTCCTTGGCAGACTTCAAAGTTTGGCTCATCAATGTGGGACTCGAATGCCTAAGAGAGCATCTTCTTGGTTCTAGGGTATGCACCATCCTTTTCAAAAGACCCCATGGCTAGGATCCTTTACATGGGTATAGTGCTTTGGAATCACACATGTAACACCTTCTTTGTGTCATCAACATATCCCATTACTTGCCTCTATTCTTCAACAAGAGTTCTCCTATCCGAGCGCGCGCCTTTGGGGAAGTTTACTGTCAGAGCGGGGCCTCCCGAGATATCATGTTATTTTTTGATGTTCTCCTCCTTCCCCTCCTTCAGCACTATGTCCGCACTGTGCTCCAACTCTTGGTCTATCAGGACCTTGAGCATTCTCTGTGCTTCTCTTTCCGCCACCTCAGTGATCTGATCCTTTGTAAAACTTATGGCTCCCTGTTTCTCCCCACCAACCTCTTCATACCCCTTCATGTCTCTAGTGTCATCCTCATCCTTTGCGCCTTGCACCACATGAATACGAACTCCTGCTTCCCATCTCCACTCTCCTCTTCTAAGTCGTAGACGATAAACACATGTGGCTCCTGGTATCTCTACCTCTTCTTCCTTGCCATCATCTTCCTCACTCTAATATTCTCTTACTCCCAAGTATTTTTCTAAGATGTCGGTCACCTCCGAGTCAGTTTCCTTATCCACCCTTTACTTTTTCCCGAGAGGTGGTTCTGATCGTGGGATTCAGCCTTATCTTCTTCCTCAGGTGATTCTTCCTTGGTGAGGGTTACTTAGGCACCTCTATTTTGGCATTTTCTCCCTCACTAGGGACTTCTTCCTTTGTATATAGGTGTTAGGCTTGGCGCTTTTGTTTACATGCTCACCGTCCGAGCATTTGGCACACTTGGTGCTTTTTCCTCTCTTCCCCTCTTCTTGGGCATGAGCTTCTTTCTCTCCATGGGATCCTCATGTATGGAGACTTCATTCTCTAGATATGCACCCTTCTCAAACTTTGGACTTATACGCAAGTACATGCACGTTGTGGATCCTATAGTGATGGGTAGCATCATCGGTCTTGTCATTTGAATCTCATGCGACACGTACCTCTCTACGTATGCGCGCTTACCACATGGGTAATTTAGCTTCTTTCTCATCTCCCTATGTTCCTGTCTAGTCTACCCAGCTCCAACCTTAGCTTCTTTGACTCCTTAAATTTGTTTACTCCCACTTGGAAGTATTGAGCAGTGAACATGAAGGGGAGCTTACACTAAGGGCTCCATGATTCATCTATCATCTTGAATCTACCCAAGTGAGAAGTGTTGATAAACCATGAATTTAGCTTCCCCTTGGTGGCCACTGGGAGGTGTTTAAGGATTCTCCACTCGCTCCAAACTTGTTCCTCAGGCGCGTGTACCATTTCTCTAGCCACCTTGTGGGGTGTTGTCATTGTATCACATGCATACTTCTCAAACCTCTTCGCGGGTGAAGGATCCTCGGTGGGGTACTCCCATAAAAAAATTCTGGTATGTCAGGCACCCCAATCTCCGTGAATACAATGTGAGTAATACATTGTTGAAGAGGATATTTCCCCTTCCTTCGCACACTTAACGATTTATTCTGCGATGTATGTGGATAGGTTATATATGGTGCCTTCTATAATTTTCCTATAGACATGTAACCAAGGTTTGTTGACCTATGTCCACCTTTCCTAACCATTCAGCTTAGTCACCAGATGTGTGGCCATTTTCATTACAAGTTCCTTGATGTCTGAAATATCATAGTACCTTGACCCCTTCTTGTAGGCATATTTGGTGATGGTCTCCGAATAGCCTCCTTGTCGCCAAGGTCATCTTCCAAGATATCTCCCTCACATATGAGGCCTATAAATTGTGAAATAAGTTGGGAGTCACGTGCATCTTGCACCCTACAAAGTAGAAGTAATCTTTGTGTACCCATGACATCAACCATAGGTGTAAGCACTACGGATTTCTAAATAGGGCAACTCATAGAGTTACGTAAGCCCTACCTTCTCCATTTTGACCTTAACATCATCATTGTATATTGGAAAACCCTCTGGTGTTTGTTTTCTAGTGGGGCGCACTAATTCCAAAGTGTCATTTCATTTTCTATAGTGTTTTGCAATGATTATAGTCACTAATGAGTTCATTTCTTAGGTGGGATTCCCATTCCTTCCCCATCATCACCCCATCTAGGTATTGCATGAAAGGAATGATAACCAAATCATTCCAAGCCAAGAATGTAGATGTTAATCAAACACCATGATCAATAAGATGAAAGAAATTCACCAGAATAACTTTACATAAAACCTTTACAAACAAATGAGCAACAATATCATATATTATTATGGAACTCAATGAAATACAATGAGAATGGGCCTGCTTAAATAGAAAAATGAATAACAATATAAAAACCAATCAAGGTCATAGATCAAGCCATAAATCAAGGAAATAACTAGTCATCAAAGAACTAGTCAAGACCATAGATTTAGGAGAGAACTAGACATCAAGGATCTAGTTAATACCATAGATCAAGGAAAGAACTATACCTAACAACTAGATAATATCTCCTAATATTTAAATAAGATAAAAGAAATATCCACACACATAAGTGGGTGAGGATAAATACAATAAAGGTAAATAAAGTACCTAGGTGAAGATGAACTAAGGTAAATACCTACTCTAACATTGCACCTCCGCATACCATTCTTCATTTGTGTTTACTTCGGGTTCTTGTTGTTTGGCCTTGGCCTTGCCCTTTCCTTTCTTAGGTGCCATGGTCGAGGTATTTTTATCACTCCTACTCTCTCCTTGTTACTCTATCTTACTTCTTCCAATCCTCCGATCTCAAATCTATGATACAACTCTTCTAAACCCATGCCCTAGTTTGTCAAACCCTAACTAGGATAAAATATTCACAAGACAATGCCTCTTCAACTCTTTCCACACCCATGTAACCCCTTGGTTTGCAAACTCAAATTGGCTTCTCACGCTTCAATCTCATAGATCTTCCTTCACTCGATCAAATCTGAAAACCCTAGTTTATAGAACTTGCTTATATCTCAAACTCCTCTATTTCGTAAAGTAAAAATGAGAGTGTCCCGACCCTTATAGTTTTTCTCTTTTCTGAACATTAAATGTTACTTCACCTACCACCATACTTTTTTATTTAATGTGGCTTTTTTTAAACAAATCCCATATTCAATTCCTTCACTTATGCACCCAACCTGTGCGAAAAATCCTCCAAACTTCTGGCACGCAACCAATCCAACCTGATAGGAGACTCTTACGCATGCGTAACCCATGTCAAAGGCACTTCTTCTATCCCGATTCTTTCTCTTGCCTACCTCGTGTTTCCTTAAATGCACTTTTTCCTCCTTAGTACATTGGATCTATAAGTAATTTTACCCTGGCACCAACCATTCTTTTATCTTTTCTCTTTATATACCTCTTTCAACCCGGCTACTCAACAAGGCTTTTCAACACAACTTCCTTGGTACTTTAATCACATGCTTATTCACTTTGTCCACCCCACACTTAAAGTGATGTGCGGTCCTTGCCCACTCAAAATTCTAAAAATAGTAATAAGGTTACCAGCGCCCAAGGCGTAAAACAAAACAACAACACAAAAGGGAAACACAAGAAAGGAAAATGCATAAAGGAAAATTCTAAACTATCTAGAAAAACTACCTTATTTACAAACATGCAGAAGAATTATTTATAGTAGGGCTTTAGCCTACTCCCATTGAAGTGTCTAGGCAATTTCATCCCATCCAATGCTTGTAACTGGCACGTGCCTAAATCAAGGATGTACAAGATTGTGTAAGGACCCAACCAATGGACTTTCAACTTCCTTGGATGGCGTAGAAACTTAGAATCATATAGTAATACCATCTACCCAACCTCAAACTTCTTATTCCTAATATGGTGATCATGCCAAGCCTTTTTCTTTGCTTTCTCTATTGTTTGGCTCCATCGAGCGAGTGATCATCTCTCATCCACTTTTATTAACTCATCAATCCTTTCTTCCAGCACTTGTTCATCGACTAACCCTCCTATGTGTGCTATTCACAGAGAAGGAAACATAAATTCAACTGGAAAAATAGCTTCCATGCCAAACACCAATTGAAATGGTGTGGCTTTGTTCAGCCTTTTATATGTTTTCCTGTAAGCCCATAATACTATCGATACTTTTTCATCCAAATCTTGTCTTCTGACATCACAAATTTTGGTCAAGGTATGACTTAGTATCTTGTTGAATGCTTCCACAGTTCCATTTGCTTGTGGGTGATAGGGTGTAGTCTTGTGATGAGCCACCATGAACTCTGATAATAGGATCCTCACGGTCTCATTAGGAAATGTGTACCCCTATCACTGGTCAAACTCAATGAGCATCCATACCTTGTGATAATCTTTTCCCATAAGAACCTTGTCATTGTTAATATTGTGCGTCTTTAGTGGGGCTGCCTCTTCCCACCTTGTCGAGTAATGTGTGTAAGTGATGACATAACGTGACCTATTCCTATGTTGCTAGTGTAATAGGTCCTACAAAGTCTATCGCCCACTTTTCAAAATGCTCCACACTAGGAATAGGGTGTAAAGGCATCTCATCTCTCCTTCCTAGTTTGCCAATGCACTAACAATGGTCACATGCTTTACAATAATCTCTACAATCTTTGTACAAGGTTTCCCACCACAAACCTGCCATTAATATCTTGCACGTAGTGGCATCACCTGCATAATGCCCACCCACACTTCCTTCATGTGCTTCCTCCATGATGGCCAGGCATTCATGCTCTAAGACACATCTGCGTAAAAATCATCGCGTCCCAACTTGTATAAGTATCCACTAATTAACATGTAGGGCACGGTGCGTATGGCCAACTACTTCTTTTCCAATGTCTTCATTCCATTCGGCACCACACCTTCCTTTAAAAATATTACAATCTCTTCCAAATCCAAGGGCACGTGCCGCAACCTAAACAATTACGTGTCTGGCATTACTTCCTCAATACTTTGCGCATCCTCCCCTGAATCAATTCTTGACAGATGATCAGGCCCACAATTGATTTTTCTGGGCTTCACTACAATGGTGAATTCAAACTCTTGAAACAACAATACCCATCGACATATGTGTCCTTGTATAATAGGCATGTTCACTAAATACTTCAATGCCATGTGGTCGATGTAGAACACAAAGGGTGTTCTTTAACAGACATCGCCTAAACTTGAAGAGCATGTAGATCATTGACAATGCCTCGTGGTTGGTTGTGGTTTAGTTTTTATCTACTGGTGTTAGCTTCCTGCTTGCAAAACATAGAGGGTGATCAAAAATTCCTTCACCTAGCTGTGCAAGCACTACTCCAATGGCTATCCTTGAGGTATCTACATGAACATGAAAGGGCTTGTCTTAAGAGGGAAAATGTAAAATAGGTGTGGTGATAATCCTATCTTTTAATGTATCAAATGCCCTCTCTATTGCGCTCTCCCTAATGGAAGGCACTCTTATGTCTAAGCAGAAACTCTAAAGGCATGGTGATCTTGGTATATCCCCTAATGAATTCTCTATAATAGCCTGTATGCCCAAGGAATCCATGCACTGCGCTCTGGCTAGTAGGATCCCTTAACCCCATAATAACTGCAACCTTAGTGGGATCTACTAGCAAGCCCTCCTTACATATGATATGCCCCAATAAAGTCCCAAAGGGTGTAGTAAACACACATTTCTTAATGTTGAGGGATATCCTCAACTACCTACACCTCTCAAACATTAACCTTAAATTGTCACAATGGTCTTTAACTAGACCATATACTATCCAATCATCCAAATAGACCTGAAGAAACTTATGGATGAAGTCTGGAATGCTTGTACCACTATGCACGAAAAGATACTAGTGCATTCTTCAACCCAAAGGGCATGACCGTATATGCAAAACTTCCCCACTCAATGGTAAAATTTGTCTTCTCCTGGTCTTCCTTTACAATCCAGACTTTGTGGTACCCTGAAAATCCATCGTAAAGGAATAGAATTCACACCTAACGACTCCTTCCAAAATTTCTTCAGTGAAGGGGGTCAGAAATGGATCAATGACACAAACTATGTTCAATTCCCTATAATCCACACAACTTCTAATCCACCCATCCTTCTTGATGTTGATTACCATCGGGCTTATCCACTCTAATTCTTCCACTATATCAATGATCCCAGAAGCTATCATTTTTTCTATCTCCTTCTTGACCTTTACGCACAAATTGGGATTCATCCGATAGGGCCTTTTTATAACCAGACACATATCGTCCTTCGTTTTATCTTCATCTCTCCCAAGGAGTGGTGAACACCTTTGAGCTCATGGTACTCGCATGGGAATAAATACTCAAATTCACGTACTAGATCAATGATCTTTGATACCTCCTTTTTCATCCAAAGTAATCTCCAATAACAACTTCCTTAGGTTTTTCTTCTAAACCGATGTTAACTTTCTTCATTTTTAAAGGCTCATGGTAGGCGCATGAGTGAGTATCTCGCACCGCCCACTACCTTGCACATCCCTACAGAATGGCTAACATCTAATCTTTCTAATTCCTCTCCATCAATCACATATACCAACTTTCCCTTCTCTTTTTCCAAACATGTGCGCTCAAGTTGTAACTCTTCTGCTTCCTCTTCTTCTTCAAAGTGCACCTCCAATCCTTATTCACCTAGTAATTCCAAGCAGCCTATCTTCTATCCTGGCACTATCCCCCATGGTAAGGCACTTGATACCTTACAAGGCCTTATCAACTGATGGCTTGGTACTCCAATATTCAAAGGTTTGAATAAGGTCAGCTGTGAGCTCTTGTAAATTCCGTGTCTGGCGGCATGTCTCCAAATGAATGTACCATGCATGTGCGCAACCCTATAGTGTAGAATACAACTTGTGCACCTAGAGGGATGGTGGAAAATCTTCCACGCCTTCTCTCCAGACCCTTTCACACTCCTAGATATGGAAATAGGTAGGCTTCTTCCCATGTTAGTCTTTGATGATGGTGGGCACATTACTCCTAGAAAAATCGACAAAGAGAGCAATTATTACCTCGCACCACTCCAAAAGGCTCTCCTGATGTGTGGCCCACCACTGAGCTGCTATGCCAAGCAAGACATAACTTAACATCCCCCTTCATTCCTTTCCATCCTTCCACTGAGCTTCCACCTCCTACAGAAAGATCTTAGGGAAGGCTCCTCCTAAATACTTGGGTAGTTATTTTCCTCCAAGGCACCTAACCATGTGTGCCTTAGTCACCTTGGTCACCGACCCTCTCAACTGTCATCCCATTAATTTGTAAGTTCCATGCACCCAATTGTCACATGCTAGACTAGTGGTATCACTCATTGACTGAGCATATTCAAATTGGATAACCCCGTTAGTAGGGTGTATCATCTCAGGGTCTCTAATTGAGTGCACATAAATCCTATCTAGAACTTCCTCTCCCAATAGTTCAATATATGGTGTCGACTTCCCATCAGCCAAGGGTATAATGACCCGTTCCTCCTTGTTCTCAAAGCTGATGTACCCTTTGTTGAACCAAAGTTCCGCATTGTTTTTTGTAACACCAAGGGCACCCAAGTAGTGCTGGGAAATTGTCCACCTCAAGCAAGCGCCAAGACTTCAAAGTCCCCAATAAACTTGGCTCCCTAGATAGTAATAGCTACATCCTTCAAGACATCGATGGGAATTGTCTTAGTCTTGTTTACCATATACAACACATTTGAAGATGGTTGTAATGTAGGTCTTCCCATCTGATACCATGCATCTAAAGTCAGAACATTAACCTTCACACTGTGTCAATGAGGATATTGTTGAGGATCCATCCATCTACAACTACATTCAACGTAATCTCCTTGTCATAGTCAAGGTTGTGAGGGGGAAGGTTCACATGTAAGACCTATCTCTTGTGCTCTTCTCTAGACGTGTGGTACCTTCTCTCTCAACCAGGATCCTAACAAGGGAATGATATTCTCCTACCTTAGCATTTTACACACTTCCTTGACCTCATCCAAGTCATTCTTTTGCACCTCGACTCTCCTTCCTTTTTCCTCCCTTCTAGATTGCTCCTTTAGACATTGGATCTCCCCTTGTAAGCTCCGAATAACATCCATGGTGTCCTGATATATCTCCTTTTGATGTGCGGGGTCTGGATACTTTCCATGAACAACCTCCTCCCTTAAAACCAAGGTTTTCTATCTTGGTACCTCTCTTGTGCACGTAGCTTCTTCCTTTTTGTTACCAAGATAGGTTCCAAACCTACATCTCATGTTACCCAAGGCATCCACTATATGTCTTCCTTCTTGATGTTGACCATTGCAATGCCCTTGTCCTTCCGGTGCTACTGATTCATATGCTCAAATAATTCTGGGCACTCCTCATACTTATGCTTCTTTTCCGCACCATGAGCACTGCAACAGTCTAGGCACTCACATTTGTAATGTTCTATAGATCCACAATTGAAACATGTTCCACATGGGAACTCACTCCTTCCTCCTCTGTAGTTACCTCGACCATGGAATCCTCCTCAAAAACCTCTTCCATGTGCACCTCCTTCTACGCACTCCTCATAACGGTGATCATTATCCTTGGAACCACTGGTAATGCTAGTTTGGCACACCCCATGATCAATGGCCTCATAGATTTGATCGATGATCCTACAGTCCTTAGTATCATGGGTTGTAGAGGTGTAAATTTTGCAATAACAAGATACATTCTTCCTAATTGCACACATTGCAGCAAGGGACATCTACTTGCATCATGGTCCCCATGACAAATTTCACAATCTACTATCATAGCGCATACCATCCTCCAAGGGAAATTATCCTTAACGTGTCCCTCTATTTCACAATATGTGCACCACAAACCACTATAAGTCTCATGGGCTGAGTTTATAGATAATTTTTCCAACTGCTTTTCCATAGCAGTAATTTGAGCCTCCAAGAATGGGCTAATGCCAGTATCTATACTACCAATAGCTTCAACGCGCAAGGCATCTTCCAATGGTTCGCTTGAGTCTGTAAAAGTTTTATGAGATAAGGCCCTTCTAAAAGGGGTGATCAATCCTCTAACAAACCACTATACATGCTGAGAAGGATGAATATCATATGATAATTTAAACAAGAGAGTTTTAAAGCATGCATCATACTCCTACACACTCTCTCTATCATTCCTTGTTGAATCTCCTTCAAAGCGCTGATGCTCTTCTGCTCAAACTTAGGAATGTGGAACTCTACCAAGAATGCATTCTTTAAGGTAGTATAGTCCACCACTATTTGATGAGGGTCATACTTCCTATACCAAGCTATGCACGCGCCCTTACAATGTGGTTACAAACTGACTAGCCTTCCATTCTAGGGTTGTGATACCCTTCACGCACCATAGTAGTTCACACTTGTGAACATGTTCCACAACATCCTCAATGCCCCTGTAATCTGGTAAATGTAGAGACATTTCAAAGAATACTTGAGGTGGTGGCTGGGGTCCCTATCCTCCCGAGCTAGAGCCTTGGTTCCCTCTCGGTGTTTCCTCCGCCACCTAATCCACCAGGTCCACCGAGTCTTATGCCTCTAGAGCCACCAGATCCACTAGAACCACTGGGTCCAATAGGGCCTATAGGAGCTATGCCAAGCACCCCCATGGTCCCACTGAACTGTGCACCGATGGTCTGTGATAGTGCCCCACTCCCACTACTGTGTCCCATGCCACTCCCTGATGTGAGACCAAAAGCTTGTACACTTGCTCCTTATCCAAAGAATCCTCCAAATACTGGAATATGTGTAGCCATAGAAGAAGGAACTGTAAAATTGTACCTTCTAGGTGTGGATCTATCTCTTCCACTAATATCAACTGGGTCAATAACACTTCTTCCTGGTTCAGAAAACCAAACACCAGGGCTCGGTCATTGGGTGGGTTTAGATATACGCCAATGACTCTCCTTTCTCCATGTGATGAACTCTCACAGAAGCCAAAGAGGTCTCCCTTACACACTTGCCAAGATGGGGTAGCACAGACTACTCAAGTTCCATGTCTTCCACATGAACCTCAACTCCTTCCCGCAACATCTGTCTCCATAGATCCATCACACTAGCAGCCTCACATCATATAGCAATCTCCCTTTCACATGATTCACTATACTTAAGCCATCTCTCTTCCCTCTCTTTCTCTGTCGTGATATCTTCCATGTTCCTCCACCCAAGCTCCCTTACCTAGCACTCAGAAAGATTTAGTTGGCCATTAGGAAAGCCTCTAAACTCATGGTAACCATCAATATCTTCATAGATAGAGGAATAACACGTAGAAATGTTCCTCTAGGTTCTCATAGAAATTCAAACTCAGCAACCTCCGGACAATAGTACGTAGAAATGGCATACTCTAGAGTGTAGCTAGCCAGTACTCCTCTCCACCAATGATCTACAGCACGAGTCAACGTCAGATCTACATCCTACAACCTTTGGTAGTCTTCTTTGGTCCACACATGCAATCCATAATGCCAACTTGATCTAGATGCATAGGCTAAAATCCATTCATATAGTTCTACTGGGAAGCAGCAGAAGAATGTCTCGTATAGATCATGGTAGAGGTTCTCTTCTACCCATTCACGTGTGTTAAACTCAGTCCAAAGATCTGAATCTCTCGAGCAAATTCATCCTCCATGCTCTTGAACCATGATTCAACATTTTCCAATGTTAACCGCTCTGTCATTACTCACTACATGATCATGATGTATGTTATATCCCACTACAACTTCGAAAAGAGGTCCCGAAAATGAAACCAAGATGTAGTCATTTTTTCTCCCATAAACACTAGCCTATCACCCAAAGCGGAAGATGAGTGCTCACCCGAGACATGTGCGGGTATCGAGTCTCTCTTTTATGTGATTTTAATGGGAAACATCATCTATGATTAGTGTAAGAGTTTTCATGAGGGAGGTTGAAACATACAAGAACCATAGGGCTCAAAACGGCCTCTAGATCCTTACAGTTACTTTGACCGAGTGTTTTAACAAAATCTAGAACATGCATTATGACAAAAAGAATTATACAAGCATTTATTCATAGCATGAAAGGAAAGAGAACTTATAAGAGAGAAAATATGCATTATAACCATTGATATTTTTGTCTATATTATATCGGGCAACCTTATTACATTCATTGAACCATTACAGAGTGTCACAGAGAGTAGACCGCAGTCATGCATTTCACTGGACTTGTGTAACTAAGCTACCAAAAGAAAAATTACAACTCCATGCCTAGTACATTCTCTCTTGAATGAAAATATTCAATTGTATTAATTTTGTAGAGCTCCGCCCATGGTATTCCTAAAACTCGTTATGTATATCAAACTCCTTCTCCATCTCTTTTACTCACAGCACTTGTATTTATAACTCTCCTATATTGCCAACTCACCTTCCAACGCCCTCAGATCTGGTGCCAAGTGTCTAAATTGGTCCTTAATGCGAGTATGCTCCTCGAGGACAGAGCTCTCCACTTTATCTCATGATGTTCTTCTAGAAGATTCCATCCAAGGCATGCTCTTCCTGGGCGACCTATCGCTGTGGAAAGCACCTTATCCAGTGTAATCGGTCACATGTTCTCACTTGTTTTTCCCTAGGCACTCAAATTGACTAAGTCCCGAACCTCCTTTCACATGCCACACGTGATATGTGCTTCCTTAAACCTTTCTCTCACGTGTTTTTGCCTTGCGCACCTTTTCATAACTGGGACCCTGCGTGCCTATGCGCCTTCATACTTGGCCAATATTCCAAGGGTCCAACATTAAGTTTGTAAATTCATGTTAGAATGTGTAAAATATGGAGGAAACAAGCACTAATTATCCTTATTTGGTGTACCTTTAAGTGGAAATGGATTACTATTGTTCTCCTTGCAAACCTTATTTGGTTTTATAGCATGTTTGATATTGTTCTAGATAGTTAAATTCATTTTTCTCTTGTGTCCCAACTAACCTTTGATTTACTTGTTCTATGAAATTTATATGTATGTGTATATGTATTGGTTATACCATTGTGTCAAGATTCATTTGTTGGTTTGGAATCCTTGTGGGATTTGGGGATTCTTGGGTCAATGAAGAGGGATGTTTCCCTCATTGAGTGACCGGGAGGTGATGGCACCTTCACCTATCTTTTGGTATGGTATGATGGAGAGGAAGAATAAATAAGTAGCTATATGTGAATGTGGTTGTGGTTCCTTATCAACTCCAAGTGAAACATTTGTGTGTTACACTCTTGTGTTTTGAAAACACTTTCTTATTATGAAAAATTGAAGAGATACAAGCCTTTGTGTTTGAGAAATTTATGAACACTTTTGTTTATTGGTAGTAACTAAGGATCTCTATGTTGTTTTATTTAAGGAAAAACAGTGTTAAGTTTATTGCATCCTTGGAAATAGGAATCGAAGCATGATTTGTATGTATGTGTAATTATTTTCTCTCACTTATACTCCTACTTAATCGAAAAGGAATGTAAACTACTATTTTAATGTTTATTAAAGGTAATTTGTGTTGTTATTTTCTTATTTGCATATCCAACAAGATTTTGTTAAATATTACTTCAAAAGTAAGTATTTTTTTAAATCTTATTGAAAGTTAAGCATAAACTTTGGAGATGATGAATATCCTTTTTTAACACTCTTGTAAATTAAGTGTATCATAAGAAGGCATTTGACACATTTTAAAATATTGTAGTATGTAGATAAAATATTTTTAATTACACATCATTGTAAAGTTACACCCTCTTAATCTTTCTATTTATAATGGTGTGTCAAATCTCATTTTAACAAGTCGATTTAGGTCTTATTCTTACCTTGGATGGATTGGGTTTTCTTCTTGTGATTTAGCTGTTGAGAAAGTATGGAAATGTTAAAAATATTGTAAAATATATGTTTCCCCTTCTCATATATTCTCATAAACTTAAATGTAGTTTTTTTCATATGAATTATGAGTAACTAGTGTTATTTAACTTAACACAAAAGTTTGGATTTATAAATACATAGTTTTATATAAAATAATTAAAAATGGAGAGTAAAAAAATATAAACAAGTGAATTTTGAATTATATATGTATATGTGTGTGTATGTATTATGTTAACAATATTTTAAAGCTCTCTATTTCCCCTTCTCATACATTCTCATAAACTTAAATGTAGTTTTTAATATTAATTATAAGGAGTAACTAGTGTTATTTAACTTAACATACAAAGTTTTGATTTATAAATAGAGAGTTTTATATAAAATAATTATAAATAGGAGAGCTAAATTACATATAAATAAGTAAATTTTAAATTATAAATGTGTATGTGTCTATGCGTATGTGTATACGTGTGTGTGTGTGTGTGTGTGTGTGTGTGTGTGTGTGTGTGTGTGTGTGTGTGTGTGTGTGTCGTGTGCGTGTTGTGTGTGTGTGTGTATGCTCTCTCTTTGTGTGTGTGTGTGTGTGTGTGTGTGTGTGTTTGTGTGTGTGTGTGTGTGGCATGTACACAAGTGCTCAAAAGGGAAGAGCCTTCTTATACAATAGATTTAAAAATTCCCTAAAAACATAATGCGCAAAGCATCCTATATATAGCTAATAAGGTTGAGAAATATTATCTATTCTTTTTAACTAATTAAATTCAAAAATAGGATGCATTTACATAAATTAAATATTCCTAAAAATATCCAGATAGTTGTGCAAATTTGACCAGCCAAACTTTCCTTTCAACTATTGACTACCCTAGGGAAGTTGGCACATGATTTTCAACTACCGACTCCCCTAGGGGAAGTTGGCACCTAATTTTCAATTGCTGAATTCCCAGGGGAAGTTGACAACTACTTTTCAATTGTTGTCTTCCCTAGGGAAGTTAGAACTTTATTTTCAACTATTGACTTCCTTGGGGTAATTTGAGACTTGCTTTGCAATTGCTGACTTCCCTAGGGGAAGTTGAGACTTGTTTTGCAACTTTTGAATTCCTCGAAGGAATTTGGACCCTTCTTTGTAACTACTAACTTCCCCTGGAGGAATTTGGCACTTTCTTTTCAACTCTTGACTTGTCTAGGGAAGTTAGGACCTACTTTGTAACTACTAACTTCCCGGGGGAAGTTGGCACCTACTTTGCAGAATCTTTGGCTTCCACGGGGTATTTGGTCCTTACCTTTCAGCTGTTTACTTCCCTAGGGAAGTTGTGATGTAGCCTAGAATATACCCACAAATCCCAAGTTACGTTATCACATCACCCAAACTGAACTGAGTACTCACCCAAAGCGCATAAGGGTACCATGTCCCTCTTTAGAGTTTCTCATGCATTGCGTTAACATCATTTCATGCATATATATTTAGATTCTTAACAATTACAGGACATTCCATAGTGTATAAACTAGATCTAGAGCTTAACCATATGGAAGATTGACTAAAAATGATTATAATGAGATTTACCATACAAGAACCATAATCAATCACATCTAACACCAATATCCAGCCAATAAGATCCATTGTATTAAATATTGTAAAAAATAGAAGGTTCATACATCATGATCTAGTTTCCATAGTCATACGCATTAACAAATCTGCAAAGCATAGCTCTACAATAAATGGTATATCCAAACAAAGTGCATATCAATACATATATATAGGGATGGGGACTTTCCCCCTTCACCGCCTATGTACCTTCCAAAAATAGGCTACATGTTGATAATAGGCATGCGCCCTTACATAAATATACAAAAGCATGCGAGTGCGATAATAGATCTTCTATAGTTTATTCTAAGAATAGATCCTATTACTATACCAAAACTCTGCATGGCGCTTGATATGTTGTGATTCCCAAAATATCTTTGTGTGAAGTGTAAGTCTTCATGTCATTGCATGCTTAGCACTCCAACTCAAAAAATAGCCTTGCACAACACAAATAGATAAGTCTTGTTTTCCAACTATTCCTAGGCATGCCACTATTTTGTGATACTTCCACGCATTCCTCTATGCCTTGTTTCCATGTGCCCAAACCCTTATGCTTCCATCCTTGAACTACACTTGTACCTTCTCAACATTACCCCACACTAAATGCATTTCCACCCCCGAAATGAGTAATTACAATTGGTATCTCCATGAAACAAGAATAATGAATGAAATAATAAATAATCACTTGTGTAAAAGAATGGACTACTCATCATCTAGCTTCTCTATAGGCAATATCAATTCTAGATACTCATTTTTAACCTTAGTTTCTAATGCATGTCAATCAATCAATACTTCACCTATTTTATCTAGGAAATCTGTCACTATGGCATCCAACTCATCAGAGTCATGTCTTCTTTCTCATTCTATAATATTCTAATAATGTTAGACATGTTAGAGACCATCCCTCCATGAAATCCATCTTCTATGCGATGAGCTTCCCAATCTCATTTATTCTTTCCTTATGTGGGTCCTGGGATTCTACAAGCACCTTGCATTTTTCTTTGACAAGAGAAATCCTTTCCATGTGCCCAAATGTCTCATTATTTATTACCCTCAAGACCTCATTATCCTCTACAATTGTTTGTGTCCTAATTATAGTATCTAGTGCCACACACACATTTGGCCCGGTCCAATTTTTTAGTTCATCTTTTACACATGTAACATGGACTCATAACTCACAATATTCCTTGCAATTGTGGTCTTGGTCCTTTCTATCTCCTCTATAGGATCCTTTGGTATTGGCATGCAGACATGTCCTTCTTCTAACAACAAATTAACTGTAGTGCACAAATAATGTAATACAAATTTAAACTCTTTTTCTAACTTCTCATGGAAGTGCGGCCTCTTTTCCATGATCTCATTCCCTATATACTTGGCCATTTTTAGGACATTCTTATTTTCCACCTCAGCGATCCTCTTTTCCTCAATAAGGTGCTTAATTTCTATATCCTTTTCCTTCTTATGCTACGAAGTGTTCTAAAGGTTTTTCTTTGTCTATGTTCCTACGCACAACGTCTATTGATACCTTCACCAAGGAATTACTCACTTGTTCATCCGACATGATAGTAGGCTTAACATTCATGTGTCAGACATGGGGCACTTTCTTCATCCTGCACGAAACACATGATTCTTCACATATGTCAAAATATGGCTCATCCATATGGGTCTACATAGATCATGACAATTTTTGTGCATTTGTATGTTTTCCATCTCTACGTCCATCATCTCCCAACCGTATAAGTCCTTGGGATCCATAGTGTTTTAGAACCAAGCATGTATGATCTTCCTTGTGTCATCCACATATCCTACAACATAAGTATCATAGTCTTCTCCCCCTTATCCTTCCTTTGTGCTTTCCCTTTGGAATCCAGGTGCCGAATCTAATACTAGCCCTTCACCTTCTTGCATTATATGGGGTGTACACGAGGGATCGCCCTTATCTTATTATGTCCTGTCTCCTTCATCCCCTCTTCTTCATTCTTTATTTCTTCACCCCAAGGCTCCTTTGTATCCTCAGGATGCACTAGAGTACTTGGTGCGCTTTCCCCAAATTCCTCTTCATCCTCCTAAAGCTTTAATTTGTGCCTTCTCTTCTTTTTCTCAAGCTCTTTGTTCTTTTAGGAGAAGTCCTTGGTGACCTTCTCGATGGATGGGAAGGCCCCGCACCTGTGTTCTTTTCGCCAGGTACCCTCTTGTACTGAGGTTCCTCAGGTGTCTTACCTAAATCCACCTCCATTGCACCTATTTTGAAACTTGTTCTTCCTATTATAAGGGAAGGGTTACCTCATGCGCACTTTCCTTCTCCATAGCTAGATGTTTCCTACCCCTATGCTCTACTCCACCACTATCCTCCTAGATTTCTTCTTCCTCCTCCTCTGCAATAGGAGAAATAAATTCTTCCTTCAAATTACCCACAATGTGCTTGAACTCATTTTCCAAATACCTCCCATTATGCAGTTTAGGCTTCAAGTATGTGTTTAGGCTTGTGTATATATTATATATATATACCGAGTTACAACCACCTTCCCAATGGAAAAACTCACAACCTTCATGTTAATGTCATCATAAATTAATATTTCAATGTAATCAATCTTACCTTGGTGAGCATATGTCTTCCTTGGTGTGTGGTAGTCACAATCTACCTTGTCCACATTGAATAGTAGACGCACATCTGAAAAGCTATGTATAGATGCTTGAAAATAGTGCATTTTGAAGTCATACGGTAGATTGCACCAAGGGCTCCATTTCCCATCCTTCATTTTGAAGCACCCAATAAAAAAGTGTTGGTACACTATAAAGCATGTACCAATTTATCCAATACTAAAGGTAACTCCTTAGGTTTTCTCCACTCTTCTTTAAATGCAACATACGCAACCACTTTGGTACCACATTTCTTCCCTTTTCCTAAAGGGTACACTCATTTATCCATCACAAGTATACTTGGAAAATATCTCCGCCAAGGAATTCTTCTCTTCAAGAAATTCCCATATCTTGTCTTTTGGCCCATCGGGCACTCCAATCTCAAAAATACTAATGACAAAAGTATAGCACCAAAACTAATTTTCTCACCTTATTGTGCTTCCTCAATGATTGTCTCAGCAATGAAATTTGATAAGTTGTATTCAACACCTTCTGTCATCCTCTTGGAAATATGGAGCCAAGCCTTATTTACCTAAGACCAACACTCATGATTATTTAACTTTTTCAAAAGATGGGTTCTTTGCTGAATAACTAGATATTTCGTGACTTACGGATATCCATCTCATGCCCTCCTTTGGTGTATCCAAGTTATTTCCTTGTCTTTTCTATTGCCTATTTATCAGTGAGGTCACTATGCAACACAAAACCTAAAATCTTCAACCATATCAAACTTCCAATCAAAGGTGTGGTGATCCTCATTCGGTGCTAGAAAAATCAAAAGAAGTCCTCATGGAATCTACTCATAAGCCACTAGAATAACTTCTCAGGTTTTCCAAAATATTGGAGCTCATACAAGTATAACACTCCTACCTTGATCAGTAACTTCTCACCCACATAATCATAGACCGCCATATCATTCATTGTTCTCTTTGAAGTTTTCTTAACCAATAATTTCTCTAGCTCTTCCTTACAATTTGTAATCATATGGTTATAATCGCTAACCTTGCAGCGATGAACATGTGAATCCCAATCAAAACCCATAAAAATTCCTTTTGGCTACTATATTTCAGAAAACCTACTCTTGGGGGTGTCTTCAACTTCAATCTCAACTTCTTTCTTCTTCTTTCCCCTTGTGCCAGCTCCAGGTGCTCTTTTGGGTGCCATATCAACTAGAAAGGTCTAATCTATTTACCTTTTCCAAGTTCTTCAACTAAACTTTACATTCCTTAGCTTGACACCAAACCCTAACTATTAATATTTCTCCACACACATTTTCTCACTCAAACACTTTGACAAATGGAGCGCAAGATCACCCTATGCACATATCTAACAAATTTTACTAGTTCGCAGCTCTCTGCACCTCACATCTCATTCTCTAACTTGCTTGCAAACAACTCGCTTGATAACACTTGAAGGCAAAGGTAAAAATGATTTTGTATCACGTTATTATATATATTTTCAAAAATTTATCACATTTATTACTCACCACCGACCATCGTACCCATATTTGATTTTTCATTTCTTTAATTCTTTCACACTTTGCTCATTTCGCACCACAATCATAACCTTCCTCGGCATGCCTCCTAATTCTCAGCCAAAGACCTCCTTTCTCATGCCCTCATGTACTAAAGTACCTCACCAATGTACCTTTCACTAAGTATTTTCCCCTACTACATCCTACTTCATGCTATACTATGTGTCCATTTTTCCATATATGGTCTTTATTCATGAGTAATTTTCTCTTCTTTTACACACCCTTATTTTAAGCACTTGCACAAACCATCTTCTATGCAAACATGTCTTCAGCTATTAGTCCAACTGGAAATGAGTCGTTGTTTATAAACCACCCCAAACTAAGGGTATGCATGGTCATTTGTGCATGAAAACACTTAGATAGTAATCAGCTTCTGGCACGTAAACACACTTATTACACAAAACACTAAACTAAATTGACAAAGCATATCAATGATGAAGAAAACACATATAAAGGGAATAAAATAAGGAAACATATTCTAAGTGGCAATACTACCTTATTATAAACACAAGAAGAATTATTTATATTAGGGATTCAACCTACTCCCATTGAAGTAATTGGGAAACCATGTTCCATCTAGCACCTCTAACTAGTAAGCACCTGAATTAAGTATATAAGTGATAACATACGGTCCCAATCAATGCACCTTAAGCTTTCAGGGTGGCATAAAAACTTTGAATCATACAAAAGTACCATTTTCCCAACCTCAATCTTCTTATCCTTGATGTGCATATCATGTCATGTCTTCTACCTGGAATTTTCTTACTTTTGACTCCATCATGTTATGGCATGCCTCTCATCCAGTTGCATTAGTTTTTCAATACGTTATTCTAATTCCTAATCATCAACCAGACCTCTTGCGCATGCAATACGCAAAGAAGGTAACATGAATTCTATAGGTAGAACTACCTCTATCCCAAGCACAAATGGTGAAAAGGAGTTTCTTTGTTTAACCTCTTATAGGTTGTCTTGTATGCCCAAATTACAATAGAGAATTTATCATCCCAATCTTGCCTTCCAACATCAAAAAAAAATTCAATGTATGGTGGAGCTCTTCAGCCTTTTTGCACTATCTCCCATATGTAAGTACTTTATAACATATAATTCCTCATTCACTAGAGGTTTAGTGGAAAAATAGTCAAAGGTATGAATCATACCTTGATAAGTTCTTTCCAATTTCCAGGACTCTATATTCAACTCGCATAGATATACCATGCACACGCATAGCCCTGCAAGGTGAAATAAAGCTTTTGCACCAACAATGAAAGTGGTAAAGCTTCATGGACCTCTGTCCAGAGTTTCTCACACTATTGAACGTGGTGCTAAACATTATCATTACCATGAAATGCATAGATCTGAGTAGGTGCATTGTTCCTTAAAAATCAAGTAGATAAAGCAATCCTCACTTCTCTCCACTCTAAAATATTATCTCTATGAACCATCCACTAGCGCGCTACCATCCTAGGTAGAGTATACACTAACATGTTCCTTCTTTCCACCTAACATTCCCACTAAACTTTCATATCAAGCAGGAATACTTTTGGATTATCTTCACCTGTGTACTTTCATACCTAGTTGCTTCCCAAATGTCCGATAGTGTGTGGCTTACTAATGCGCATAAATGCACTTTATACTTCCCACCCAACCATTTCGTAAGTTTCATGTGCCTAGTTATCACATGCAACACTTGTATTATTGCACATGGAATTTGAATCATCCCATTAAAGAACTCCTTTATTCAATAGCTCAAGAACTTCTAGATCTCAAATGGTGCACACATAAATTCTATTCAATTCTTCTTCACTTAAGGGCTCTACATAAGGTGCATATTTCCCATCTATCAAAGGGATAATGATGCATTCTTCCTTATTCTCAAAGCTGATATACCCCTTATTAAAACATAGGTTAGTGTTGTTTGCATAACACCAAGGGTGCCCAAGTAATGTAGGAAAATTTCTGCTTTTGCAAGCACTAAGACCTCAAAATCCCTAGTAAACTTGGCCCCCTGAATAGTAATGGATGCATCTTTTAAAACTCCAATGGGCATGGCCTTAGTCTAGTTTTCCATAAATAACACATTAGAAGATGGCTGCAATGGAGGTCTACCCATCTAAACCCATGCATCCAAAGTAAGTACATTCACTTCTATGCCTATGTCAATCAAAATATTACTTAAGAGCCAACCATCAACAATGACATTTAGAGTAATCTCCTTGTCATAATCCAAGTTATCTCGAAGGAAGATTAGCATGCAAAATCTATCTCTCATGTTCAATCCTAATGCGTAGAGTGTTTCTTTTCAACCAGTTCCCTAACAATAGAATAATGTTTTTTTAGCACAACATCTTGTAAACCTCCTTGAAATCATCATCATTTGTTAGATGGATCTCAGATTATTTCTTTTGTTCTAACTTCCGTGACTTTTCCTTCAAACACTGTATCTCACCCTATAAATTCCAAATGACCTCCATGGATTCTTGATATACTTCCTTCTGATGCATAGGGTCTAGATAATTCACATGTAATACTTCCTACTTCATAATCATAGGCTTCTATTGAAGAAACTCTCTAGCGCGTGTAGCCTCAACGTGCATAGTGATCTTCATAAGTACTAACGCAAGGTCCAATGCTAACTTCGACATTCTTTGGTCCTTTAACACACAAAGTGTACTCTAACCATCCCCACACCCTTATTTTCCTATTTATGTTGCTTACTCAAGTGTTCATATAAGTTTGGGCATTCTTCATACTTATGGTTCTTTCCACAAAAAGAACAGACAATGTTATGAGGACATTCGCGTTTGTAATGATCAAGATATCCACATGTATAACAAGTTCCATGAGGGAAATCATTCCTTCCACCCTAGTTACCTCAACCTTTGAATCCTCCACGGTATCTTCAACTTCTACTATGACCATCATCAAAATGCCCCTCATTGTGATCATAGTCATGATGCTCACCCTTATCCTTAGAGTTATTTGCAACACTAGTCTGTCATACGCCAATATCAATGGCATCATGAATCTGATCAATCAACCTACAATCCTCAGTATCATGAGTGGAAGACCTACAAATATTGTAGTAATAAGACACGTTCTTTCTTATTGCGTGCTATAAAAATGGGCATCAACTTGAACTGTGGTCCAAATGACATATCTTGTAATCTAGTAATAATGAGTGCGCTAATTTACAAGGGAAACTATCCTCGTATGCCCTTCTATTTCACATTCTGAACACCAAATTCCATTGCATGTCTCATGTGTTGAATTAGTAGATAATTTCTCTAACTTCTTTTCCATTACTTGCAATTTGAGCTTCCAAAAATGGGCTCACTCCTATGTCTACACTTCCTACTACCTCAGTGCATAGAGTTGCTTCAAGTGCCTCACGTGGATCTGTAAAGGTCTTATGTGAAAGTGCTCTTCTAAAAGGCATGATCATTCGAAAGCTCAAACAGATTTACACACTAATCTTCTTCACACAAATATGCTCGATATATTATTTCATAAGTATCAAATACAATGTATGGAGTGCTATTAAATAGCCATCCAAATAGGAAAACCAACTTCCTATAAAGTAGGAAGTATAAACAATATACAACCCGTATTAATATATTGTTACACATTTGTTATAACAATATATATAAAACTAACCATATAATAAACCATGTGAATACTAATTCCTAACATTCCCCCCCTTAGTGTTTACATGGTAGAAAAACATCCACACACTCCTACTGCAGTATGCTCACCCCTGTGGCATGTCCAACTCTGTGACTCATGACCTTGATCCAAAAGAAAGGCTCTCTCCTTCCATGGTTTTAAACAGGCTTACCACAAACCTTGAAGTGACAGGAACCTCATCAACTGTCGACCTCGTGTGGTTTTCTGGATCCTCCCACAAACCCTTTCAAGATCCATGGTGACTTACTCGGGTGTCACTGTTCACCACTATGCTTATACATCGAAATTATGTAGGAAACACAACATACATATCACAAAACAACACAATAGAAGATATACTAAAAATGTCACATTACTTCCTATAAGAATCGTAATATTCTTAATTGTAGTCTCTGTCATTGATCTTGCCACTCGATCTCTAATGGCATAGAAAACTGCCACTTGCCATAGAAGCTTTCCTTGACTAAGTCGTTTTGGGTGCGAGAATGGGAATGGAACATTGGTATGTATTCCCCCACAATGTGAAATTCCACTCGTATAGATCTTTGAGAAGCAAAATGCATCGAAGAACATACTCTGAATGGATCTTGCTAGATAGGTCTTTACTGCACATGGTCACTAATGCTAGTGAACGTATTCTCCTAGCCTGACCATCTTCCAACGAAATCACGGCGGTCGAGAGGACCAAGTCGATCGGAGGATCACGACGCGGTCATACGTGCTCCAACACAACTTTCTTTCCAACATCCATCAAATACCACACAAAACAGAACACAGTGCTTTGGCCCGAAGCACTTGAGAAAATGGAAACCACACTCTGAAAATCATATACTCACACTGCACACCTATGCCACCAAATCATTCTATGCAGCCCCATCGTTGGTGACTGACGAGAGGTCGCTGTCTGACCTCCAGCCTCAATGCCTCCTTCCTCCATCAATATGCTACTTAACTTAGCAGATTTGGAATTTGAGGCTCAAAAATTACACACCTTACCCGAACGTCGGATTCCACCGAAAATGCGTTCGTAAGGCAAAAAAATAAAATTATTTTTCGGACTTAATACAATGACACGACTTTAACACTTGACAAGACAATAATCCTAAAATCACCTATTTAACATTGACTACCTATATTCACCTAGACATATATGATGGAATTAACATTGACATACACATTGATGTCTTACAATTACAACAGGACAATTCTTGACTAAAACGTTTGACATGAAATAAAAGACCTATTTCAAACTCTTATGGAAAGTGTGTTAAATGACATATTGAAAATAACACAAATAAAACTATAGACTTATTTGAAGACAACTATTTTGATCAAAATGCAAACAACTAAACCAAGACTTTAACTACGGACTTGGAATTACACTTGATGCACAGTTAGCATGTATTTATCTCCATAACGACTTGATATAGGGAGAAAACAGCTATGGAAGATTATTAATAAGCTAGTAAAATTTAGAATGATCGCCCAACCAAAAATACCTATTTCTTTATTCAAGCCTCTGCTAATACTGACCACGCATTTCAATGCAAGATATCAGCATGAGATTTGGATTTGCAACGCCAATCTTGATTGTTCTTGACGGTTCCTCTTTTGCTGTGATTTACTACCACGTGGTTGCTTAGCTCAAGAGAATGGTAAAAACAGTTGCATAGCTATAGCCTTGACGTTAAGCTTTCTTCAACACGAATGCCTGATGCTTCCTTGACAAATTCAATTAATTTCTTTGTAATCCACAAACAGTCGCTAAGATTTCAACAAACTAATTTACAGATCCATTATTCAGCCTGCTTTTATTCTTTCAACTCATACGGCATCGACAGGAACAATTTGGGGTCGTTGTTGCCAAGTGAAGCAGATCAAATGGAGTCGTGGGGAGTTACTTCGCATTTAATAGAAGGACAACACAGACTGTGTATGGGGAGTCATTGAAACCAGTGAAATACAAAACAATAGTTAAGCTTCCAACCAGTGCAAACGTGGCACTCAAATTTAAAGCAGATCAAACGATGACGAAAAAAGTTGGAGCCCTTAGATCCCAAAGCAGGAGTGGCGATCTACTGCAGATATCAACAAACCGATGGTGAATAAAACAAGAATGCTCAGGACGACGTCCAAACGTGCTTTACAGAGAATCAAACAGTCCTAAAATCACAAGCAGATTTTTATAACTCATGCAGTCGGGGCATCAATACAGGATATGGCAGTGCCCCTTACCCATTCTATACTCCCATCACATACAGAGAATCAAACTGCTCCGATACCAAATGAAAGCTCTGAAACAGATTTACACAATAATCTTCTTTACACAAATATGTTCGATATATTATTTCTGTATCAAATACAATGTATGGAGTGCTATTAAATAGCCATCCAAATAGGAAAACCAACTTCCTATAAAGTAGGAAGTATAAACAATATACAACCCGTATTAATATATTGTTACACATTTGTTATAACTATATATATAAAACTAACCATATAATAAACCATGTGAATACTAATTCCTAACACATTCCTCTAATGAACCATTGTGTATCTTTGGCTAACGTGGATGTCATAAGATACTTCGATAGAAGAGTCTCAAATGAAAATCATATTCCCGAACACTCTCGGAAGACCCTACTTAATATCTTAAAGCACACTTATGCTTTTCTATTCAAACTCATGGATATAAAACTCTTTTAAAAGGCATCTTGCAGTGTTGCATAATCCACACAAGTCTAATCAGGATCAAACTTTCTATACCAGTTGTGCACACGCCCTACAACGTAGTTACAAACTAACTCGTATTTCACTCTAGAGCTATAATCCTCTTGACGTGCCACATTATTTCACACATATGTATGAGCTAAATAGATGCATCTTCAATGCCTCTATATTGTGGAAGATGAAGAGACATCTCCACATAATTTTTTTTTGAGATTGGTGTAGATCATGTCCATCAAACCTAGAACCTATATTTCCACCACCTCCAGATCAAAGCATACCCACCACCACCCAAGCCACTTAACCCTCTTAATCCTCCTCTTGAAGTAGGAAACAAACCATAGGATGCATTTCCTTGTGTTCTAATGGTTTTTCTAAACTAGACTCCCATAGTTAGAGAATTTGTGCTACTTCCGGACGTTATACCAATGTTTTACACCCCCATGTTCTATGCCAATGACGTGCTAGAAAAGAAACCTCTAGATGGACCTCCAAATAACATAGATGATGATTACACCATCATAGATGAATAAACTCCCTGATTAACTCTTGAACTTGATTGCAAATTCACTCTATCTACTACAACTCTACTGCTCACATTGGCTTATTTCTTATTAAGCTGTTGTACAATGTGGAAATCTAAGCAAAAAGGCAAGGTCACTAGGTAGGTTCAGACCCACATCGTGTTCCACAATCCCTCATCCGACATGCCCTCATCCAAAGTTGAAGAGAATTATTTTCCATGCTTTCCCAAATGGGGAGTTCTAAGTGCTCTCGCTCCACATCCTCCACCCGATCTCAAAATCCATCACAAGCCATTTCCCTCCACAAAACCATTATTTTTGTGATTTCTTATTACTTCATCATATCCCTCTCATACGCTTCATTAAACTTAAGCCACATTTATTATCTTTGTATCTCTACCACTAGGTCTTTCATCTTTATCAAACTTGCTTGTTCCCTCATTCATGGTGGGTTTTAGCTAGCCATAGGCTACTTTTCTAAATCTAGGTTACAATCAAGATCTTGATTTATAAAGGAATCTTCATGCGAGATATGATCCTTTGGGATCATGTAAAAACTAGAACTCACCAACTTCAGGATAGGAGTAAATGGAAACTTCATACTCAAGAATATAACTATTCAAAACATTGTGGATTTTGGGGCCCATAATATTGGCTAAGTACTAGAAGGTATGGGTGCACTGGACCTATTTAAAGGGGGACGCTTAGGGTGAAGGCGTGAAGGGAAGGGTTCTAGTAGGGTTTTGTAGAACACATGGCACGTGCACAAGGCAAGATAGATTTTGGGGACTTAGCCATATTCAGCATCCCAGGTAGCACATGAGAAAATCATGACCCGTCTAACATGCGAAGTGGATAAGGTGTCAGCCTAGCATGACTGTAGGATCAAAAAGGGAATATTCCATGCATGTGATGGAAGGTTCTAGAAGAACATCATTACACATAGTGGAGAGCTCAAATCAAAGGAGGCATGCTCCATTGGAGGACCACTTAGACACTTGGCAGCCAATCTGTTACCTCATAAGGCATGGCGGTGGAGGTAGGAAAGCTATATATAGAGGTGTGCGGGACAATAGAAAAGGGAGAGAGAAGATAGAGAGTGATTAGTGTGGTATATTTGTGGAAGAGAGGTGAAGCCCTACAGAAATATAATGGAGAATTATATGGGTTGGGATTAGGAAAATATAGGAGTGATGGCATAGTTAGAGGGATGGGTTTGTATTCATTTTTGTAGTGTGAAGGACATAGTGTAGTTTTGATGCATGAATCTGCTCTACATGTTTATATGGGTATGTTATGACCTCAAGGAATGTAATGTGGTTATTGGACTCATCAATATGAATATAAGACTTTGTTCTGAATCATATATGTGTTCATGAGTATGATCTTTGTGCATTTCCTTTATGTATGAACCATTTCTATATGTTGTTGGTTATTTCCCTTCTATGGATGCATTGATGCGATAACTTGTCCTAGGTTCTCATAATGTTGCATGGGCTTTTTCCATTCCTTTGCACTTGATTATTTGTCAATAGATGATGTATTCTCATAAGACTCACATAAATAAGGATCTTGGCACTCGCCCATGCCTCGGGTGAGTGCACGGTGTGCTATTTGGGTGATAGGCCGGTGTGCATGGGATTTTACTATTAATATAAGAGTATAAAAATGACTACATTTTGGTTCCATTTTTGGGACCTCTTTTCAAAATTTTTGTGAGAAATGGCATACATCTTTATCCCTTTGATGCGTGATGATAGAACGTATGACCTTGGAAAGTGTTGAAGCATGGTTCAAGAGAACGGAGGACGAGTTTGCTAAAAAATTCAACACTTGACCTAAGTTCAATGCATGTAGATGGGTAGAAGAGAACATGTACAATGAGCTATATGAGACATTTGTCTATTGTTTCCCAGTAGAACTATATGAATGGATTTCAAAATATGCATCTAAATCAAGATAGTATTATAGATCACGCGTATGGACCCAAGATGATTATCAGAGGTTGTAGGATGTAGATCTGACTTGGACATATGTTGTTGATCACTAGTGGAAAGGAGTGTTGACTAGTTATACTCTAGAATACACCATTTCTACGTATTATTACCTAGAAGTTATTGAGTTTGAGTTTCTGAGGGATCCTAGAGGATCATTTTTGCATGTTATTCCTTTGGCTATGAATATCTTGATCATTACCTTGAGTTTATAGGCACTTCCCATGGCCGGCTAAACTTATCTCGAGTTTTGGGGAGAGGAATCTAGGTTAGAGGAAGATGGCAAACATTGTGGCTGAGAAGGAAAGGGAGGAGATACGACTCAAGTATAGTGAAGCTTGATAAAGGGAGATGACTAGACAATGTGAGGTTAAAAGTGTGATGGAATTATGGAGGAGACATTGTGGGAAGGAGTTAAGGTTTGTGCAGAGGAAGTGGAACTGAGTAGTCTATGTTACCCTATCTTGGAAAGCACAAGAGAGAAGCCCCTTCAATTTTTGATGAGATTTTGTCACATGAAGAAAGGAGAGCCATCGGAACACATCCGAACCCACGGCGACCAACCCCTAGCACTTGGTTTTCCGGATCAAGGGATAATTATTGTTAACTTGAGGTTGGTATAAGTGGTAGTAATCGATCGCACCGGGAGATATAATTTCTCATTTGGAACATCCATGGTTATGCAATCCATTCTTGTATTTGGAGGAATTTTTGGACAAGGTGTAAGTACACAAGGTTTGGGTATCATGTCTAGGAGTGGCATGGGACACACAACTGGTAGTGGGAAAATATCACAAACCATCGGTGCATAGTTTAGTGGGATGTTGGGAACACTAGGCGCAACCATTTCAAGCCATTTTCCAACTACGGAAGGTGGATCGGTGGTGTAGGGATGGAGGACTGGTGGACCTAGTGGATTTAGAGGATCTAGTGGGTTAAGAGGAACAAGACCTAGTGGATCCAGTGGATCTAGTGGATGAGGAAACATCGAAGGGAACCAAGGCTCTGGATTAGGAGGACAAGGGCCTCAACCACCTTCATAAGTATTATTTGAGATTTCTTTACACTTACCATACTATAGGGGTATTGAATATGTTGAGAGCATGCGCATAAGTGTGAATTACTATGGCATGCAAAAGGGATCACTACCCCGGAGTGGAAGGCAAGTCATTTTGCAACAACATTGCAAGGACACGCACATAGTTGGTATAGGAAGTATGACCCCATTAGATGGTGGTAGACTACACCACATTGAAGAACACCTTCCTAACAGAGTTCTATATCCCTGAGTTTGAGCAGAAGAGCATCAACACTCTAAAGGAGATCTAGTAGGGAATGACAGAGAGTGTGTGGGAGTATGATGCGCGTTTCAAGACTCTCTTGTCTAAAATATCCTATGACATTCATCCTTCTCAACATACTCAATGGTTTTTAGAGGATTGATAACACCATTTAGAAGGGCTCTATCACACAAGACTTTCACAGGACCTACGGGAGGCATTGGAAGATGCCTGCATCATGCTAATTCATTAGGAGAATTGATCTTTGGTGTTAGTCCTTTCTAGAAGCCCGAATTGCTGCAATGGCCAGCGAGTTAGAGAAGTTGTCTGAAAACTCAGCATATGAGGTTCATATTGGGATTTGGTGTACATACTAGGAAGTATAAGGGCACGCAAAGAATAGTTTCCTCGAAAGTAAGTATGCACCATAGTGGTAGACTATGAAATTTTCCATGGGGACCATGATGTAATTATGTGCCCTCTACTACAACATGGAATCTGCTGGAATGTTTCTTACTATTGCAATATTTGTACCTCTACGACCCATGATACCAAGGATTACAGACTGATTGATTAGATCCATGATGTTATTGATCTTGGTGTGTGCCAAACTAGTCTTACAAGAAGTTCCAAGGATGATGACCGTCGTTATGAAGGGCACGCAGATGGAGGAGCACGTGGAAGAGTTTTTGTGGAGGATTTTGTGGTCACAATAACTATGGTAGAGGATGAAGTGAGTTCCCATGAGGAACCTATTATAACTGTGGATCTATAGAGCATTACAAATGTGAGTGTCCTAATTTGTTACAATGCTCATGGTGTGGAAAGAAACATAAGTACGAAGAGTGTTCACAGATTTATGAGCATATGAATCAGTAAAGACCGAGAAATACAAAGGTGTTGGGATGGTAAGGTGGATGCCAAGAGTGGTGCGTGAGTCAAGACTAGAACCTATACTAGTGATGATGTGAGCGAGAGGGCTGCACACGCTATGGAGATGCCAAGACAAAGGACATTAGTTTCAAGAGAGGAAGTGGTACATGGAAAGTATCCGGACCTTGCTCATTAGAAGGAGGTGTATCAAGAGACTATGGATGTGATTCAGATTTTGCAAGGGGAGATCCAATGTCTAAAGGATCAATCCAAGTAGTTGAAGTAAAATAAGAATGCCAATGCTCCAAAGGATGACCTAGATGAGGTCAAGGAAGTATGTAGAATGTTAAGGCGAGAGAATATTATTTTGTTGCTAGGAGAATAGCCAAGGAGAAGGTACCACACACTAGAGTAGAGTGTGAAAGGTAGGCTTTTCTTGTAAACCTTCCTCCTTACAGCCTTGACTATGATAAGGAGATTACATTGAATGTAGTTGTTAATTGGTGGCTTTAAGCAATATCCTCATACACACGGAGTGGAGGTTAATGTTCTTACCTTAGATGCCCGACATCAAATGGGAAGTCCCACATTACAGACATCTTCGAATGTGTTGTATATGGTAAACAAGACTAAGGAAATGCCCATTGGCATCTTGAAGGATGTAGTTATCACCATTCAAGGGGCCAAGTTCACTGGAGACTTCAAAGTCTTGGTGCTCGCCAAGGTAGACAACTTTCCAACATTACTTGGGTGCCCATGGTGTTACAAGAATAATGCCAACCTATGGTTTAACAAGGGGTATATTAGCTTTGAGAAAAAGGAAGAAAGGGTGATTATCCCTTTGATAGATGGGAAGTCAATGCCCTATACTAAGCCCTTAGGAGAATAATTCCTTGATAGAATCTATGTGTGCTCCATCAAATATCCTGAGATAATTCATCCCATGGAGGGAGTCATCCAATTTAAAGATGGTCAGTCCTTGAGTGATACCACTATCATAACATGTAATAATTGGGCACATGGGAATTATGAGTTGATTTGGAAATAGTTGAGAGGATATGTAACAAGGGTAATAAAGGTGTGCTCAGTCAAGCACCTAGGAGGAAAGAAGTTACCAAGTTATTCTGGAGGAGCATACCCTGAAATTTTCTTGCAAGAAATGGAGGCTCAGTGGAAGAATGAGGACGAGAGAAGGGGAATTCTTAATTATAACCTACTCAAAACTGCAATGCATTGGTGGGCTACACATCAAGAGAGCCTCCTAGAATGGCATGAGGTAAGAATCACATTCTCTGTAAGGTTCATCGAAGTAATGCACCCACTATCATACAAGACTACCATGGTAAAGAGACCACCTCAATTCATATCCAAGCATGCGAGAAGGCCTGGATGGGAAGCACAAGAAGATTTACCACCTTTGTTATGGGTGCATAAGTTGTATTCCACCCTACAAGGTAGTACACACACATGGTATATTCATTCAGAGATGCGTTGTCAAATGGGTAATTAGCAGGAGTTGGCGGCTAATCTCATTCAAGATTTGAGTATAGGAGTACCAAGCCATCAATAGATAAGGTGTTACAATTAATCAAGGGAATTATGATTGCAGAGATAATGCTATGGTAGAGGATAGGCTACTAAAGTTACTAGGTGAGCCTTATTTGGAGATGTGCCTCAATGAAGAAGAATCAGATGAAGTACAGCTTGAGCACACGTGCATGGAAAAAAAAAAGGAAAAATGGTCTATGTAGTAGATGGAGAAGAACTAGAAACTTTAGATGCTAACCATTCGAAGGTATGCGTGAAGTCATAGATAATGTTGATGAGTGAGCACATGCCTACCATAAGCCCTTGAAAACAAATAAGGTTAAAATTGGGATAGAGATAGAACCTAAGGAAGTTATCACTGGGGACTGTTTTTCATAAAAAGAAGTTTCATAGGTCATTGATCTATTATGGAAAGTTCCAAGATTTGTTCCCTCATGGGTACCATGAACTCAAAGGAATTCACCATTCCTTAGGGGAGATGAAGAAAGTTGAAGGAAGTTCGCGCGCCAATTCGAGAAGAGGCCTTATCAGATGAATCCAAATTTACACATATGGGTTAAGGAAGAAATATACAAGATGATAAAATCTGGTATCATTGAGGTAGTGGAAGAATCAGAATGGATAAGCCCAATGGTTATCAGTATCAAGAAGTATGGGAGGATAAGAATCTATGTTGACTATAGGGATTTGAATGTGGTATTTTTCATTGATCCTTTTCCAACCCTTTTTCTGGATAAATTTTGGAGGGAGTAGCTAGGAGTGAAGTCTACTCTTTCAAGGATGGGTTCTCAAGGTATCACAAGGTCGAGGATTGCAAAGGAAGACCCGGAGAAAGACCACTTTTGCCACTAAATGGGGAATTCTTTTCCTACAAAGTCATACCTTTTGGATTGAAGAATGTGCCTATTGTGTTCTCACACACCGTGGTACAAGCATTTCAGGACTTCATCCATAAATTCATTCAAGTTTACCTCGATGACTAGATTATGTATGGATTGGTAAAATACCATGTGATGGGTTTTTGTGATGTTTGAGAGATGTCAAAAATTGAGGATATCCCTCAACATTAAGAAATGTGTCTTTGCTACTCCATTTGGAACCCTGTTAAGACATATTATATGCAAAGAAGGATTACAAGTGGATCCCACCAAAGATGTATTTATTGTGGGATTAGGGGAGCCTACTAGTCAAAGCATAGTATGTAGATTCCTTGGGCATACAGGATACTATAGTAAATTTATCAAGGGTATGCCAAGATCACCACACCCTTGGAGGAATTTCTAAAACACAAGAGTGCCTTTCATTGGGGAGAGGTGCAAAGAGAGGGCATTTGACACTTTGAAAGATAGGCTTGTCACAATGCCCATACTATGCTTTCCTTCTTAGGATAAGTATTTCCATGTGCATGTATTCTTTGTGTTAGGGACAACTATGGGAGAAATAGTAGCACTGAAGTGAGGGAATTGTTGATCATCCCTTGTGTTTTATAAGTAGAAAGTTGACACCAGTGAACATAATTACATAACTACTAAGCATGAGGCACTATCAATGATCTACACATTACATAAGTTAGGTAGTACCTAATGGAAACACCATTTATATTCTACACGGACCACATGGCATTGAAATACTTAGTCAATAAGCCTATTTTGTAAGGGTGCATATGCCATTGGGTCCTATTATTCCAAGATTTTGAGTTCATAGTGGTTGTAAAACCAAGAAAAATCAATTTAGGACTGGACCACTTATCAAGAATAAACTCGAGGAGGACTGTAAAGAATTAAGGACACCATGCTAGATGTGTAAATATTTAGGTTTTGGCACACACCCTCAGACTTGGAATATATCGCAGTGTTCTTAAAAGTAGATATGGCACCGAAAGGGATGAAGGCTCTGGAGAAAAAGTAGTTATCAATATGTGCCACACCCTACATGTTGATTATTGGAGATCTGTATAAGCTAGGTTGTGATGAGGTTCTGCGTCGATGCATATTGGAACATGAGCACATGGAAATTATGGAGGAAGCGCATGGTGGGATTGCAGGAGGACACTATGTAAGAAATTATACCGCATGGAAGATTTTACTAGTAGGGCTTTGGTGGGAAACCATCTACCAGGATTGTATTTGGTTTTGTAAGGCATGTGACCATTTTTAGCACCTTGGAAAACCTAGAAAGAGGAATGAAATTCCCTTATGACCAATAACCAACACTAAACCATTTGAAAAATGGGCAATCAACTTTATAGGACCAATTTCACCAGCTGCATGAAGAACTAGTTCTCGATATATCATTACTTGCACTAACTACTTGACACGATGGGTAGAGGCGATTAGGTGCCTACAAAAGATTGCACCGCAGTGACATCTACTATATTTTTATGGGAGAACATAATCAGTAGGTATGGTTGTCTTTTAATTTTAACAATTAATAGAGTTACACACTTTCTCAATGAAATGGTCAGGATTCTATTAGTAGAATTTATGGTGGCCCATCACAAGAATACCCCTTATCACCCTCAAGCAAATGGAATTGCTGAGGCATTTAACAAGATACTAAGTCACATGTTGACTAATATTTGTGATGTTAGAAGACAAGATTGGGATGACAAAGTATCATTCATTCTATGGGCATACAGGAAAATGTACAAGAGGTTGAACAAGGCCACACTATTTCAATTAGTGTTTTGTGCGAAGGCTATTTTTCTAGTTGAATTCTTGTTACCATCGATGTGTATAGCGTGCGTAGGAGTGTTAGCTAATGAACAAACAACGGAAGAGAGGATTTATAAGTTGATGCAGTTAGACAAAAGGTGATCACTTAATAAATGGAGTCAGAAGATAGAAAAACAAGACAAAAGGCATGGCATGATCATCATATCAAGAACAAGCAAGTTTGAGGTTGGGCAGATGGTGTTGTTGTATGATTCCAAGTATTTGCACCATCCTGGGAAGTTGAAATTCCATTGGTTGGGACCCTACATCATCTCGTACATTCTTTATTCAGGCACTTGCTAGTTACAAGTGCTAGATGGGATGAGATTACCAGGTCATTTCAATGGAATAGGTGAAGCCCTACTATAAATAAGTCTTCTTGGTGTTTGTAATAAGGTAGTATTGCCAATTAGCTTAGAATTTCCTTTTATGCTTTTATTTTCTTGTGTTTCCCTTTCTCATTGCTTGTTCCTTTCTTTTTGTTTCATTTTGCACCTTGTGCGCCGGTAACCACATTATTTTTCCAAGGTTGTGTATGCACAGAGGACCACACATCTGTTTTAGTGTGGGGTGGAGTAATACAAGTTGAGTGGCCCAGTAGAAGGAAGCACGTAAGGTTGAGAAAGCATGTGGGGAAATGGTGGATAATGAATTATGGTGTCAAGAAGGCTGCAATAAATACCACGTACAAAGGATGAAGAGTGTAGGAAAAACATGAGGTAGGTGTTGTCACCCTCAAAATTCCCTCCTGTTTTAAAAGGAAAATTTTCAAATTTTGAGTCAGTGTCCTTTGAATGTGTTCTGGTAAGCGGTGAAATTCAATAAGTTAGAAAATTTCACTCTTTGAGGTCATTTTTAGTGTATTTTAACTAAATCGGCCCTAGGCATCCCTCATGTCCCAAGTCTTTGTCGGTCCCTTTGTTCATCGATTCACCTGATTTACCCACATTCCTTTCTAGTAAGCTATGTCTTGTAATTTTTTCCCACGTGTCCCAAGTGTTTTCGGGCCTTCTGTTTTCTGATTTTATACTTTACCTACACCACTTACTCTTGGTTGAATTGGCTCTACATGTCCGTGTGTCCCAAAATCTTGTTGGGCCCTTTATTCGTCGATTCACCGACTTTCTTGCACTACCTTGTATATTGGCTAAATCAGCTTCATGTGTCCCACATGTCCCATGGACCGTTTGTGCTCCCCAAACCATATTTTTGCATTCTTCTTATATCGGGTATATCGGCTCCACGTGGCCCACATGTCCCGTGGACCGTCTAGGCCAAATTTTTCGACTTTCCGCATATCACCTTTTTGAGTCAGCTCGGGGTTGTTTGTTGTGCATTCATTATTTTCTCTCTCCTCTATTCAAATTGGTGGCTATATAAAGGAATATAACTATTCTTTCTCCCTCACACTTGCTTGCTCATTTTCTCCTCACTCACGTTTATGCAAAGCAAGTCATTTCCCTCATTCGTACTCCTATATTTTTCTCTTGCAAGGATTATTCAGATTCATGGTGATACTCCATTAAAAGATATATTCTCTCTTCCTCTATCATGATGAAGATGCAGTACCAAGGGCACAAACACCTCTCCTCGTTGGAAACCTCTATGCCTAACATCGGTGATAATGAAGCTCGACATCTTGACCTCGATGATTTTTGGAGCAGACTTGAATGTGATAACCCTACTCCCATCGCTCAAATGATCAAAAACAGTGGGATTGCATTTACAGGTAGTTTCCCTATCTTTATTTAGTGTGTTGATACTGTGCTCACTTGCGGGGCTTGTTTCAATCCAGAATCAAAGGAAATTATTAATGTACATGGTGAGGTAATTACATGATTAGATTCTGAAGCTATCTATATTTCTCTATGCATCCCAATGGTGGAAGGTGCCAATACTCTCTCTCTTGCTCAAGCACAAGCACTATTTGACAGGATAGTGAGAAATACAAGACTAGGGTAGCCAAGTCTTGGCTGAAGAACCCTAAAAAGGAGCATCCCGACTTCAAAAAACATTGTTCAAAGTCGATTTCAATGAAGAAATTTCAGACATCATCACTCTTTTAGCTAGAATCATGGGAATGCCTTCTACAAATGAATTTCATTTTTGGATGTGTCCATATATCAACATTATTTTTGAGGGGAAGTAGAATCTGAATTGGGGTGAGATAATATGTGAAAACCTAACAGTAGTTGGTTAATGTTCAGAGAACAAATACCTTCTACATGACTTTTTACCTTATGTACACCATCACAGAATCTAGGAAATGGCTTGGTTTCACTTTCATTGAGGATAAGAAAGATGCCCCCATATATGAATATTGTCCTCAGTTAACCCTCAAAGACAACAATCATAATTTCGGAGAGTTAATGACGTGTTCACCATGTACATTGTGAGGCTTTTGGAAGGAGATACTACTCGAGAGATTTTCTAAGGAAGCAAAGACTTTGATCTCTGAATATGGGAGTTTCTTCACCCAATTCAGAAAATTCTCATATATCAGGCTAGCTAGTTTTGATGGTTCCCCTTTAAGGCTTCCTATGTTTTGCAATGATAAAATGGCCCTGGTTGAAATTTACAGGTAGTTGGATAAACTTCATCGGACTTGTAAAGATAAGAATATTGTTGGCATTCGTTTCCCTATCACCTTGGGAAATTATACATGTAGAACAACCCTCGATGCTCAAAACATTGATATAATTGTTGCCCCTCTTACTCTTCATCATTTCAAGTCTCGAACCTACTTTGACATCAAGGGATATATTGCTAAGAATATCATATTAGGTTTTGTTCACTATGCCGATATTGAAGATTATTGGGCTGATTGTGTAGATGACTTTGAGGCCAGGAGAAGGTACTTTGGCATATTTTCCCTTCAACAAATTATAGATTTCAATCTCTACAAAGTACCTAAAAATCTCCAGGATGATGAGGAATATCTGCAATCTATTGAATATGAGAGAACCATCAAACACTCTCTTAAAACCCTTGAATGGTTTGTAAAGGAGTAGGATGATTTGAAAGAATTGATCAACCCAGTTGTTGAGAGAACCAAGCTCTGGTTTGATAATAAGATGTAAAATTTTAGGATGAACAGAGCTAAGTCTTCTTCACATGAAACTCCCTCTCCTAGGAAATAAGAACCTACACTTGATGTTGAGATGCCCAAGAAATCTACTCCATCCTCCTCAACAAAGGTATAGCTGAAGAAAGGTAAAAAATCAAATAGGAACAGTGAAGTTCTTTTGGAGAAGACAGATGTCCCTATAGGATCAGAAGATATTGTTGTTTTAAGTGAGGAAGACAGTGAAGGAATGAAAGAAGGAGAAGAAAAAACCCTATCATTACTACTGAGATAAAGAATGAATTTCAAATGACTGAACCTCTAGGTTTTATGGATACTTTTACTGAGGATCTTTCTAAAAATGTAACAACTTCCTATTATCCCGTAAAATTGACAAGGGCAATTTTACCGATAACCATACCGAAAATTTTGTTCCAATCCTCATTAGGGATCCTTGCATTCGGGCGTTGCAAAATCCCTTTTCCAGAAATCTGGTTTTCGAACTTGGTCATTTTGGTCTTTTTGGTTGGGCGCATGGAATTGCTATGTAACATCACTTTTGGTGCGCCCCTTTAAAAACCATTGGCGCGTATTTTCTGTGTCAACATATCTTTTGGTGCACCTTGATATGTTAAGTCTTCCTGCGCATGCGCCTTAAGGCGCATGCTTCGTGTTAGCACACCTTTTGTTGCGCCTCCTTTTGGTGCGCCACAGGCGCACATAATATCATGTCGAAGCCACTTTTGGTGTGCCAAAGGGTGCACTTAGTTCCATGCTGGAAAATGCTTTGGTGCGCCAAAGGGCACATGCTTTCCTATGTCGACAGTAATTTACATGCACCCTTTACAGAGTTGGTGGCGCATTTATTACTAACTCACATATATATATATATATATATATATATATATATGTTCGCGCTGCAAATGTCATTATCTCCAGAGCATCACGTTTTTATTCTCGACACACGTCACCACCTACCCGTCGTTTTCAACGTTGTGGACCCGTTGCACGTTTTTCACTATTTATCCGGTAAGAGGTTCTTATCTCTTTCATGTGTTTTACGTTTTTGGTTCTTTGGATGCTTGTTGGTTTGGTTTTGGATTGAAATATTGAACTAGCCCCCACCTTGCTGTCTTTCCATATTCCTCCCCCTCTTTCCAGATCTGCTGGTAGAGGAAGTTGTCTGAAAGCATGGTTCAAATCCCCTCTGGTTAAGCCATTTCATTACCCAAGTAACCCTGCAAGAAGAAAAAGAGAAGCTAAACCTTGTAAAAACCCCTCTGAGGGTGATTAAAACTCTGAAAAAGACTCTGCTTTCCTTTTCCCTTTGGCGCATCTGTCACCCCTGCAACATGAATAAAATCAGCGCCTATGGCACACCCAGCATGCCTGTCACATCAAAAACTTTCGCACCCTCAAGGCACGCCTCCTTCACATGCTGCAAGCACTAGCCTTGCGCCCTCCTTAGGCACCTCAACCTTATTTGTTACATCACGTATACATGCGCCTCCTTGGTGCACCCTGCATTTGTGCAACATCAGCTTAATCTGCGCTAAGTGCAAAACTTTGAAGGCGCAGGTGCTTTCCTCGTTGCAAAAACATCATGTTGTGTAAACCCTCTCGTGCGCCGTGCCAAGCTACCTTTGGCGCATGAAAAGTTCCTGTTACACAAACCATACATGCACCAAAGGGCGCACCAAATCCCCATGCAACATGAAAAATCTATGCGCCTTTGGCGCATCCTGTCTCTATGTAACACGATGTCTCCATGCGCCCTTTACAAAATGTACCCTGCAGTATCCATGTGCCATGCGCCTTTGGCGCTGATTTAACCTTTGCAACACCTCTTTTCTGTGTGCCTTACCTATTTAGCCCTGTAAGCTGTAGCTTTCATGCGCCTGTGCCCTGAGCCTCAAAATCACTAACTCTTTCTTCTGTTAACATTTCAATGGAAGATCAAATGGCTAATACAACCTTTTTGGATTGGGTCTCGCTTCTTCTTCGTGCAGATCAGCAACTAAGCTCAAAAGAACATATGTCTACATCAAGCAGGAGACCTACCAAATCCAAAGGCAAGGCCAAACTTACAGAAGAAGAGATGAAATACAAGTATCAGAGAGTCAGAATGCCCGACTCCCAGGCCGAATGCGACCTAGATATCAGGGACTCAGAGTTGGGTCACATTGATATGGAGGAATTCTGGGTCAGAACTCAGAAGGTAACGAGAAGTCCATGGATGGACAAACTGATAGGCAGTGCCCTACACTTCGCCGGAGGAATCCCGGTCAGTCGCTGTCGACAATGAATTCATGATGGTGGTCGCCCGGTGCTACAACAAAGACACAAGGTGTGTCGTAAATGACAAGGGTGAGGTAGTCATTAACCTCACTGCCCGCCACTTCGAAATAATACTCGGCATCCCTCATCACCGGCACTTTGTGGCCGTCAGCCGAGAGGATTGTATTAAGGCCTGGGATGATAACGAAGATCAGTGTATGCAGCTGATGAACGAGGTCTATTTGAAAAATAAAAAGGTGGTGACCCGATGGCCTCAAACCATCCACCGCAGCGACTTCTCAGAAGAGCTCAGCGACACCATCACATTCCTGAGCGGGGTTTTGGGCTTCCTGACGCCCACTTTTTCCATAAATGGATGTTGCGATACTTAGAGACCATGAACAAGAACGTGCCCGATCAACGCTTTTGCTGGGGAGAAATAATAAGCAGCACAATCTCTGAGCAGCTTCAACAATTCCTTACAACGGGAAGATTCTATATGAACTCCTATGTTGTCTATGCTGCAGCATCAGAGAGAGACTACCCAGGCCTGATACGAAGTGGAGTTTGGCCTCAGGTCAAAATATATGAGTACTACCCAGAATTGAGGCTGGAGAATAGCATCTCTCAGTTCACAAAGATTAATGATGTGTTTTTCTATCACATCATCTGCCTGTTGAGGCCAAATATGACTTACGGTCGCACGACCAAGAGCATAGTGGCAGCTACTGAGAAATGGGGGGCCCTGTTCACCCAATTTCCCACATTCACCTATCTGAGGGCAGCCAACTTCTTGGGAGAGCCAACCAGACTGCCGAGGTATGCTGGGCCTAAGCTGATTTTGCTGGAGCTGTCAAGACAGCTGATCACATATCACGAGAAGTGCCTCAAAAGAAAGAAGGGTGGAACTCCTTTCCCCCTCACAGTAGGCCGATATACATGCCTTACCCACCACAAGGCAAAGGACATGTTCGCAGAGCTGGAGCTGCTCAATTTGAGACATTATTTCCCGGCTAGACCTACCTTCAACCCCAGGAATTGTACGCAAGGGCAAAGCTCGATCCAATCCATGTCCCTCAGATCGAGGACATCTACATCGACGTCATCCATGAGGTTGAGCTCAGGAGAAAGGATCATTCTCGCTTAGCCTTGGCAGAAATCATCCAATATGGGGTAGCAATTGTCCCCAAAGGCTTCCAAACTACGGAAGATGAAATAGACCAAGTATATACTAACACGGATGGGGACAATTGGCCTTTTCGGCCATTGATAGAACTAAGGCACCTCAGACGATTGAGGAGAGGATCAAGGAGACTCTGCGCAGGACAGAGCATTGGTGCCGGATGAACGGGTTAATCTACCTCGGGGTTGATTTCACAACCTCCCCATTGGGTAATGCACCTCCTCGATCCAAAGCAAATAGCCTAAAGGCAAGGGCAAAGGCATAGAGGGTGAATCCAGCACCACTCGGGAAGAAGCTCCAGCGAGTCCTCCTTCCACGGCACCCGAACAGGTTATAACTCTGGCTTCGCCAGAGAAAGAAGCAGAAGAGGATGTTCCAATAGGCCCATCCACTCAGGATGTCGGCATTACTACAGCAACCGAGGTCCCTTCTATCCCTTCTTCTTCCCTTCCTTCCCCTCCTCGAGTGACTCAAGCGGCCATTCCTTTGGTCGTGTCCTCTCCCCCTTCTTCTACTCCTCCCCCCGCTTCTTCGTCTATCTTCTCTTCCCTTGCGGATCTTTCCTCCATTTCTTCCCTCATCTCTGAGCTCCCTTCCCTTCCTATGTCTTCCGCAGCTGCAGTATCCCTTCCTCCCGTGGGCACTTCTTTGGCTATTCTCTCCATGCCGCCTCCACGTGTCTCCACGTTTTTCCCCTCCACTACTGTAGCTGCCCCCTTTTCCGATTTCTGGCCCTTCTCCCATAGGTCCAGCCTGGATCTCCTAGCAGCTAAGTCAACAAAAGAGGAAAGTTCCCATCACTCCGACGGACTTTTTCGTGATCCCATCTAAGGGGGCAAAGAAGCGAGAATCCCATCACACGCTTATCTCAAAATGTTTGCGGAGAGAGGGTTATGGAGATCGCATATCCCAATCCCCTCAAGGAGAAAAAGGATCTGTCTCCGACAGATTTTACTGTGACCCAAGTCACAATGGGGACATCTTCTGAAAGCCTTCAGGGGGAAGCCCTTTCTGCAGTTGACGCCCTCTGCAAGAAGCTTCAGAGACAAAGGAAGAGAAAAGGCAATTGAAAGAGCAAAACAAATATCTACTCCAAGCCTTACAGAAGATGGGTAGTGCGCCTCCCACAACTGCCGCCGAGACTTCTGAGCTTCTCAGCCAGGAGAAAATTAATGAGTATGCAAAGATCGGTGAGCAGGGTATGGCCGTTTCCGCTTGGAGGAGCCAAATCCTCAAAGACAGTGAAAAAGTAATCGCCGAGTTCTCTAACTTGTATTTGAACATCAATAAGGCGAATAAAGAGCTCCAAGCATTAGCGGGGCCCATATCAGAAGAGCTGGAACATGCTAGACTGCAGCACGAGACCTTCCAACAAATGTTTGACTGTTCAGTCGAAGATCTGGTTAAGTTCGGCGTCTTCGGCCATCCCAGGGCCCTCAACAAAATCATGTCCACTCTGGACTACCGGGTGGATCAGCTGGAATTTGTCTTAGAAAAGATTGACAAAGTGAAGGAAGAAGCCCTGGACGTGATGCATCAAATGGAACGGATCATTCTTAACATGTCGCCAGGGTTACTTACTCCTTCCTTCACTTTAAGGAAAGCTGATGAAACCACCCAGATCTTTAAAGAGATCGTTTCTCAAGGGATGAGGCCAGAGGTCACTTTTGATGCAGAGTCTATCAATAACCTACTGGCCTACCGGGACTTCATTGGGTTACTCTTTGAAGCGGAAAAAGACTATTCCAAGCTCCCCGAGAAACTCACAGATGAGTGGGAAACTTGTGAGGTGATCAGTGATAGGCACAAGGATCCTTCCCAGGATCAGCTAGGGCCAATGATCAACAAGTTTATGGAATACCACTCTCAATTCCATATCTCGTCACCTGAGCAACAACAAAAGCAGTCCACCCCCTTTCGGCCGCAGGATGATGACGACGAGTAGCTTCTTCTTCTTCTTCTTCTCTCTCTCTCTCTCTTCTTGATTTCTTTTCGAGAATATCTGAAGTATGTTGATACAAATGATGACATCATCCATGTTGCATCATGGGATGATGTCATCCATCAAGTTGTAAAAAGTCAACATGACTTTTAGATATTTTGTAAATATCTTTGTAAATAAGTTGTTGGCTCCTTTTTGCCTTCTTTTCTCTCCTTCTTCTATAAATACCCCAATACTTGTTGTATTATGGATGGATGAATATCTTTCAGATGAAAAATAGAAGTGAGGAGAAAAGACTTTGAGCTTTTTGTAACAGAAGGAAAATATTAATACAATATTTAGACTTTGTGCTGAATACATGTGTTATGTGCATTAGATATTTCTTACGTTAGATCTGTGTGTTTATTCTGTTGGATCTGCTTCTATTTTATCGTCATTTATTTATCATCAGTATTGCTTTGCTCGTTTATGCAAGTAGGTTTGGCTCTGTTTACTACCAATCCCAAAACATAAACCTTCTGACCTTTCTGCTTTGGAATTCATTTCTTTTCTCCCTTTGGACCTACTCTTTCTTCATCCCCTCTTCCTTTCCTTTCTTTTCACAGTCGGAAACACCCCTACTGGGATGAGATCCCAAACCCCGAAGGCAGAATTTGTGAGACTTGCATGATTCCTGCTGGTAGAATAGCAATAAACCAGTTTCACTTTGCTGACTCAAAGAGGGGCTATGCCCTGCACACTGTTGGCTCGTTTATCCATAGATCTGCCCAAGCGACAGATTTTCGGACCAACAGTTTTTGGCGACTCTGCTGGGGATCGAATAGATCTATCAGATCTATGATGGTGGTAGGATAGAAAATCAGAAAAATAAGAAAATTGCTGCCTGTTTGCAAATCTGCATATTTTGTCAAAAATCCAAAATTTTGCAAAAGTGACTCAAATTAAAAAAATTTCTTCTGAGATCCATAGATCTGGCCTAGTTGGAGACCTTTAGTTCGCTGAGTTTTTATAAAAATCAGTTTCTTGCCATAGATCTGAGTTTTTGACTGTTTGCCAAAAGTTTGAAACCCTTTGAAAAAGTCAAAATTAGATCCGAAAATCAGCTTACTAATCTTCTCTGCCGTTTTATCCTCATTGTTATTTGTCATTAACCACAATCAGTTTTCTGAAGAGGATAGTTTTTAAATATTTAGAAAAGTACATGCTGCTGGTTTTTGCCAGAAAAGCCAGAAAATCAGCAAGTACAACCAAAAAGAAAGTTTGAATCCGCTACAAAATCGCAGATCGGAAAGACACAGCTGGCAGGTGAACCCTTTACGCGTAGCAGGAGAGCTCGTGGAGAAACTGATCCTATTTTCGATTTGCTTCAAAGGCACAATTTCAGCGTAACACCGACATGTTTTTCAACGCTAAGCTCGGCTGACCGGTCATCCAGGAGTGTCTCACCTCCACGAGGAAAAATATTTCGCAAGGGGCATCCACATCCCTTTGTAGTGCCTTGCTTGCTCAGTGGAACCGTGCTTCCAGCCCGTGTTCTTTTTCCAGCCTTTCAAATGGCGGTACCATGGGGAAATGCTATGGGTCCCTTGGCTTTACCACATCCAGTTCACGCGCTCCCTCACGGAAACCGAAAGAATTTTCCCAAATTCGATGGGAGCGGAAATCAAAGCACAGATTCCCACATATCTGCATTCATTATGTCATGCAGTATCCTAGATGTAACTCACGAGGACGTGTCGGTTCACCTTTTTCTGGAAACTCTACAAGGGCCCGCAGCTGAATGGTTTCAGCATTTGCCGGCCGGATCTATTACGAGTTGGGCCACCTTGCGGGATGCTTTTGAAGACAGGTACAAACCTTCAGAAGATGCATTTGCATTATTATCATGGATCACTCACCTGAAGAAGGAGGCAAATGAAACCATGCGTGATTTTATCGCTAGGTTCAATGCATTAATCAATCGTGTCCCTGTTGCCATGCTTCCAACACCGGAAAATCAAAAGTGTTTCTTCAAACGCTATGAGCTCGAAAGTTAGTTTCTTTCTCCTTCAAGAACGAGTGGCCACCTTGATTCTCACCCAAGCCACTGCCATTCAAATAGAAGATAATTTGATAATATCTGGCGAATTGAAAAAGGAATCATCCAAGCCTAAATCTTTGGGCCCTTCGCCCACTACTTCGTCTGATCCGGCCTTTCAAAAGATGGCGAATGACTTGCTTGCATTAAAGAAGCAGTTGGCCCAGCCTCCCCCAGTTCCTCATACCAGATATTCCGCGGAGGAATTTCGTTCCTAACAATGTTTCACAAAGGCCGCGCTTACCCGCAACTACTCCACGGTTGGCGCTTGAGGCTCCTCCGGTCAACGCTCTGGCCGAAATTGAAGAAGAAGAGCAGTATTATGAAGAACCTTCGTCTCAGGGCGAAGATGATCAAGATGTCGGTGAACCGACTGGCGACTCTACTATCGGGTATATGGAATTTGATGAGGAAGAATCTGATGAAGAAGAGGGTACCCAGGGATATGCAAGCGGACAGTCATACGTTGTTTTTACCCGCTCGCAAGGAAAAGAAGTGGAAGTTGCTGCCCATGTCCAGCAGGAGAAGGCCATGTCAAACGTGCCTCCGATCATTGCTAAAAGAGGTAATCCTCTTCCTACTCAACTCCCTGGCAAATCTTTTACAAGGAAATCCTTTCCCCCCATCTCTCCTCCAAATCAGTCCTCTCATGTTCCTACCAAGACCAGTAATCCTATTACACCATCGCGAAGTGAGGGACTCATTCCTTCACCAACGCAACCCTTGGCCACATTTGATATCATAGATCATGCAAAAAAGACCAAGATCCAAATGTCTGAAGCTGAGTATCTTCAGTCAAATCCCGAACAACTTGTAAGATTGACCAAGTATATTCAAAGTCAAGCTGTTGTATCTAAGCAGGTTTCCCCAAAAGGAATCCTTTCCACTCCCCCTGAATCCCACATAAATGTTGCCTCAACGTCTGCATCAGGAAAGATAGAGCCTTTCTATCTCTCCCTCCTAATCAATGGTCACAAGCTGAGTAACTGCATAATTGATTCGGGGCTTCTGATAACGTCATGCCGGCAAAAGTCGCCCATGCTTTGGGCCTCACTCTTACCAAGCCTTTTGGCAGATGTTATTCCTTGGAAACCAAGCAGGTTCCATTGATTGGCCAAATCAAAGATGCGTAATTTGCATTTGCGGCATTCCCAGAGAAGAGAGTAAAGATGACAGTCCTCGTTGCTGACATTCCAGCAGCCTACGGAATTTTGCTGGGAAGAAGCTTTTGCAGCGAAGTTGGTGGAGAGATTCATATGGACTGGTCTAAAGCTAGAATTCCCGTCAAAGGTGTAATGCAGACTTTGGAGCCGGAATCACAAAAGAAGTACTTGGTTACTAGCTCTGAGGACCCCAAAGCTCAAATCCTTTTTGAATCATCAGGGATGGGGAACTATTTCTTGTCTACCGAGTCTGAAAAAATGGTTGTTCTCGTTCAAGAAGGAGATCTTAATAAGATCTGGACCTTGCAGTTCGATGGCAGCTGTGCAACCAGCGGATGTGGCACCGGAGCCGTGCTAATATCTCCCGAGGAAGAAGTCATTCCTCTCTCTTTCAAGTTGCAGTTTTTTAACACAAATAATACTGCTGAGTATGAATCTTTGTTACTTGGCATGCAAGCCGCAAAAGAAAGAGGGATTAAGAATCTGAAAGTGCAAGGTGATGCGGAGCTAGTTGTGAATCAAGTTAAAAGGATTTACCAAGTGAAGAATGAAAGGCTCAGGCATTACCGTAATGCGGTATGGGACAGCATTGAAGAGTTTGATGCTTTTTCGATTGAATCCATTCCAAGAGCCCAAAATGACATGGCCGATTCATTGGCTGTTTCAGCATCCCTCATGCTCCCTCACCCAGGTTTGAAAACAAACAAATACACCATTGAGGTGGTTTTCCACCCGAGCGTGCCAGATAATTCTCAGCTGGCAAGTATTCAATGACGATAATCAACTCATTGCCTTTCTAGAGAAGGCGGAAAATTTTAAAGAATTGCACTTTGAAGGATCTACTTCCACTTGCCGTGAATCAGTCACCGATCAAGACGATGAATCTGAAGGGAACGATGACATATGTCAGCTCAAAGGAAATAAAATTCCAAAGGGCCTGGTTTCTCTGGAGCGGTTGTTCGACAGGCATGACCGTTTTGTGAAAAAGAAGAGGCGAGATGACCCTTACTCATCCCCAGAAACCGAACCGGTCAATATAGGTTCGGTAGAGCACCCACAATTTGTGAACATTGGCAAATGTTGCACGCCTGAGGAGAAGCGGAAATTTGTCAAGTTGCTGAAGAAATATATGGATGTGTTGGCATGGTCCTATGCTGATCTAAAGTCTTTTAAGCCAAAGGACGTTCAGCATGACATCCCGTTGAAAGAAGATGTCAAAGCCTTTCGCCAAAAGCAGAGGCACTATAATCCTAAGATCTCGGGTACTATCCAGGCCAAAATTCAGAAGATGCTGGATGTGAGAATCATCTTTCCTATCCATCACAGTACTTGGGTAGCAAATATTGTGCCAGTGTGCAAGAAAAATGGTGAGATACGCATATGCGTAGACTTTCGCAATTTGAATCAGGCTTCCTTGAAAGACAACTACCCACTTCCGATAATGGATCAAGTTCGCAGCGTAAGCTGGATCGGAGATCTTAGATCCGCCCATGCTTGATGGTTTTTCAGGCTACAACCAGATTGAGGTTTCACCTGAAGATCAATTTAAAACAGCATTCACTACTCCCTGGGGTACATTTTCCTACAGCAGGATGCCTTTTGGCCTAACTAATGTTGGCACCACTTTTCAGCGGGCCATGGATTTTGCATTCAAAGGTATGATGGGGAAAGTCATTGTGGTTTATCTAGATGACTTAACCATGTTCTCTAAACAACGAAATGATCATTGTGATCATTTGGAGCAAGTATTGGCCAGGTGCCGAGAACATGGGATTTCCCTAAACCCAAAAAGTCTATTTTTGGAGTCATGGAAGGAAAGTTGCTAGGGCATGTGGTTAGCAAAGAAGGAACAAAGATAGATACCAAAAGAGTTAAGGCTATTCAAAGCCTTACTCTGCCTACAAGCAAGACTGGTGTTCATTCTTTCTTCGGAAAGGTGAACTTTCTCAGGCGTTTTGTTCCTGACTTTGCTGAAAAGACTCGTCACATATTGAACATGATGAAGGGGTCACCAACTTTCAGATGGAGCGAAGAAGGGAAAAGGTCGTTTGAAGAAATAAAAGCTTTTGTTGCTCATGCACCAGTCCTGGTATGTCCCGATTTCTCCAAGGACTTCATCATGTATAGTTACGCATCTGAGCATACTGTGTCTGCAATCTTGATGCAAAAGAATTCAGAGGATGTTGAATCTCCGATTGCGTTCATGAGCTCTCCCCTCAAGCCTCACAAACTAAAAATGTCTCAACTAGAAAAGCATGCCTTTGCCATTGTCAAAGCAGTGAAGAATTTCAGGTATTACATTCTAAACTCTCATATGGTGGTGCTGGTCCCTGACACGGTGGTGAAATCAATTCTAACTCAACAGGAGTTAGGAAGCTTGCGAGGAAATTGGATCGCAAAGGTCCAGGAGTATGACCTGGATATTAAACCAACCAAGCTGGTAAGGGGCAAGGGCCTATGTCAGCTTATGGCTGAAAACAAAGATTCAGAAAACCCTGATGAAAGGGGTGACTACACCGATGAAGCACAGGACCGGCTGGAAAAACCCGATTCACTGCCTCTGGTCCTATTTGTTGCGACTAGTGATGAATGGTATTCCGATATCGCTTTCTTCCTCACCTACGGCGAATGCCCAATGCACCTAACTACAAAGGAGAAGCGCACTATAAAGCTCAGAGCAGCTAAATATGTCATCTGGGATGACGGTTTATATAAACGTGGGATAGATGGCGTCTTTTTGCGATGTGTTGACAAACCACAACAGGTAAAGTTACTCGAAAGTTTTCATAATTCAGCCTGTGGAGGTCATTTCTCTTCCTCCGTGACAGCACATAAGATCATCCGAGCCAGGTACTATTGGCCGACGCTCTTCCAAGATACAGCCACCTGGGTGGCAAAGTGTGAACCTTGCCAGCAATTCGTCGGCAAGCCCAAGTTGGCTGCTTTTCCCCTTAGGCCTGTCATTGTCAACGAACCATTCAGGAAATGGGGAATTGATTTTATTGGTGCACTCAATCCTCAATCGAGTGCCAGACATAGCTATGTCCTTACAGCAACGGATTACTTCACCAAGTGGGTGGAAGCCATACCTGTCAAGCATGCCACTTCTGAGGTGGTTTGCAATTTCATTAAAGAAAATATCATTGTCAGGTTTGGCATTCCAAACAAAATTGTTGCTGATAATGCTTCTAACTTCTCCTCACGGGAAGTTATTGGCTTTTGCTATGAATACGGAATAACTTTGGCTCACGCCTCAGATTATTACCCTCAGGGAAATGGTCAAGCGAGAATCGATAAGAATAAGAACTTGGTGACCATCATACGAAAGTTAGTGGATGAGAATCAGCGAATGTGGCACAAGTCTTTGTACGATGCTTTGTGGGCCGATCGTATTACTCCCAAGAGGTCTCTCGGCATGTCACCTTTTCAAGTGTTATATGGCACTGATGCCGAGCTTCCCATTTCTACTGAACTTCCTGCTCTGCGCTTGGCACGAGCTATCGAAGATGAAACTTTCCAAAATTCTCTTGAAAAGAGAATCATGTATCTGACAGAGCTCGAAGAAAAGAGAGTAAGAGTGGTCGACAGGATCACCGAACATCAGAATCAAGTCAAGAGATTATTCGATAAAAAAGCGAAGCAAAAGGATTTCCAAGTGGGAGACCTCGTCCTTTTGTGGGACAAGCGAAGAGAGCCGAAGGGCATGCACGGAAAGTTTGATTCCCTGTGGAGAGGGCCCTTCAAGATCAAGCAGCTCAATGGAGAGAATAGTTTCTATCTCTCATATCTGGATGGAACCGAGCTCCCACTTCCTTATAGCGGGCAACACCTGAAAATTTTCAAGAAGTAGAGCTTGCTCTCTTCTTTGTACAGTTTTCTTTGGTTGTGTGTTTGTTTTCGTCGTGTGTTTGCTTTCGAGTTTGTTGTGTGTTTCTTTTGCTCTCCCTCCGGTCGCCCTTGTTTTTGACTCTGTTACCCAATGGATAGGCACATGAGATCTGGGATTCTCTACCCCCAAGTTTGCTCAGGGATAGTCCCCAGAAAGAGCCAGCTGTTATCCCGTAAAATTGACAAGGGCAATTTTACCGATAACCATACCAAAATTTTGTTTCGATCCCTCATTAGGGATCCCTTGCATTCGGAATGTTGCAAAATCCCTTTCTGGGAAATCTGGTTTTCGAACTTAGTCATTTTTGGTCTTTTTGGTCAACTGGGCGCATGGAGTTGCTATGTAACATCACTTTTTGGTGCGCCCCTTTAAAACCTTTAGGCGCGTATTTTCCTGTGTCAACACATCTTTTGGTGCGCCTTGATATGTTAAGTCTTCCTGCGTGCGCCAAGGCGCATGTGCCTTCGTGTTAGCACACCTTTTTTGTGCCTCATTTGGTGTGCCACAGTACATAATATCATGTCGACGCCACTTTTGGTGCACAAAGGGCACACTTAGTTCCATTTGAAAATGCTTTGGTGCGCCAAAGGGCGCATGCTTTCCTATGTCAACAGTAATTTACATGCGCCCTTTACAGAGTTGGTGGCGCATTTATTACTAGCTCACATATATATATATATATATATATATATGTTTGTGCACCCTGCAAATGTCATTATCTCCAGAGCATCACGTTTTTATTCTCTCGACCACCACCACTGCCGCCTGGCCGTTTTCAACGTTGTGGACCCGTTGCACGTTTTCACTATTTATGTCCGGGTAAGAGGTTCTAATCTCTTTCATGTGTTTTACGTTTTTGGTTCTTGGGTGCTTGTTGGTTTGGTTTTGGATTGAAATCTTAAACTAGCCCCAACTTCATTGTCTTTCCATATTCCTCCCCCTCTTCCGGATCTTGGTAGAGGAAGTTGTCTGAAAGTATGGTTCAAATCCCCTCTAGTTAAGCCATTTCATTACCCAAGTAACCCTGCAAGTAGAAAAGAGGAAAGTTCCCATCGCTCAGATGGACTTTTCGTGATCCCATCTAAGGGGGCAAAGAAGCGGCTTTGTCACACGCTTCTCTCAAAGTGCTGCAGGAGAGAGGGTTATGGAGATCGCGTATCCCAATCCCCTTAAGGAGAAAAAGGATCTGTCTCGACAGATTTTACTATGACCCAAGTCACAATGGGGACATCTTCTGAAAGCCTTCAGGGGGAAGCCCTTTCTGCAGTTGACGCCCTCTGCAAGAAGCTTCAGGAGACAAAGGAAGAGAAAAGGCAATTGAAAGAGCAAAACAAATATCTGCTCCAAGCCTTACAGAAGATGGGTAGTGCGCCTCCCACAACCGCGCTGAGACTTCGAGCTTCTCTCGGCAGGAGAAAATTAATGAGTACGCAAAGATCGGCGAAAGGGGTATGGCCGTTTCGCTTGGAGGAGCCAAATCCTCAAAGAGAGTGAAAAGTGATCGCGAGTTCTCTAACTTGTATTTGAACATTAATAAGGCAAATAAAGAGCTCCAAGCGTTAGCGGGGCCCATATCAAAAGAGCTGTAACATGCTAGACTTCAGCATGAGACCTTCCAACAAATGTTCAAGCTGTTCGATCGAAGATCTCGGTTAAGTCGGTGTCTTCGGCCATCCTGGGCCCTCAACAAAATCATGTCCACTCTGGACTACCGGGTGGATCAGCTAGAATTTATCTTAGAAAAGATTGACAAAGTGAAGGAAGAAGCCCTGGACGCGATGCATCAAATGGAATGGATCGTTCTTAACATGTCGCCAGGGTTACTTACTCCTTCCTTCACTTTAAGGAAAGCTGATGAAACCACCCAGATCTTTAAAGAGATCGTTTCTCAAGGGATGGGGCCAGAGGTCACTTTTGACACAGAGTCTATCAATAACCTGCTGGCCTGCCGAGACTTCATTGGGTTACTCATTGAAGCAGAAAAAGACTATTCCAAGCTCCCCGAGAAACTCACAGATGAGCGGGAAACTTGTGAGGCGATCAGTGATAGGCACAAGGATCCTTCCCAGGATCAGCTAGGGCCAATGATCAACAAGTTTATGGAATACCGCTCTCAATTCCATATCTCGTCACCTGAGCAACAACAAAAGCAGTCCACCCCCTTTCGGCCGCAGGATGACGACGACGAGTAGCTTCTTCTTCTTCTTCTTCTTCTCTCTCTCTCTTCTTCGGCTTTCTTTTCGAGAATATCTGAAGTATGTTGATACAAATGATGACATCATCCATGTTGCATCATGGGATGATGTCATCCATCAAGTTGTAAAAAGTCAACATGACTTTTAGATATTTTGTAAATATCTTTGTAAATAAGTTGTTGGCTCCTTTTTTCCTTCTTTTCTCTCCTTCTTCTATAAATACCCCAATACTTGTTGTATTATGCATGGATAAATATCTTTCAGATGAAAAATAGAAGTGAGGAGAAAAGACTTTGAGCTTTAATGTGAAGGAAAATATTAATACAATATTTAGACTTTGTGCTGAATACATGTGTTATGTGCATTAGATCTTTCTTACGTTAGATCTGTGTGTTTATTCTGTTGGATCTACTGTTTTATTGTCATTTATTTATCATCAGTATTGCTTTGCTCGTTTATGCAAGTAGGTTTGGCTCTGTTTACTACCAATCCCAAAACATAAACCTTCTGACCTTTCTGCTTTGGAATTCATTTCTTTTCTCCCTTCGGACCTGCTCTTTCTTCATCCCCTCTTCCTTTCCTTTCTTTTCACAGTCGGAAACACCCCTACTGGGATGAGATCCCAAACCCCGAAGGCAGAATTTGTGAGACTTGCATAGATTCCTGTTGGTAGAATAGCAATAAACTAGTTTCGCTTTGCTGACTCAAAGAGGGGCTATGCCCTGCACACTGTTGGCTCGTTTATCCATAGATCTGCCCAAGCGACAGATTTTCAGACCAACACTTCCCAGTGGAGACATCGAGTGGCAGACACGCATGCGATGAGTTCACTTGCACTTGGGCCCATTGTTCCTTCTGCCTCTTCCTCCTCCTTTGCTTGGGTTCAGCCTTTCATTGACAGTAGGAAAAGGAAGTCTACCTCCCAAATTGTGGTTCCCAAGTTTGATGTTATGGTAGCCTTGCTTGGTTCTACTCCCCCTCCTCCAACAAAGAAAGCAAAGATCACCTCAAGGCTAGTATCGAATTCACAAGGTCAACAATTCATGGAGATTGTCAAAGCCCAAAGAAGATAAGGAAGAGAGATATATTTTGGTGTCTGATTTAGAATTCACAAGGATTCCACTTGGAGAATCAATGCCTGAAATTGAGGTTCATAACCTCAAAGAAATTGTCACTCGATTCATTGAACGAGTTGAAAAGGAAAAACAGACCTTGGAGCAATTGGAAGAGAAAAATCTAATTCTTTCAGGTTTTATAAAATCCTTATTGGCAAAGGATAAGGTCTTGGATCCTACTCCATTAACTACTCTTCCACCTCCTCTAGTTCTCAGCAATGATGAAGTTCAAACCATTAAGGATATTCATAAACATGTCACCTATGGAAAGGCCATTGAATCATTGGTCGATGATATGACAGTAGCTAGATTAAAATTTATTGAGGAGGCCTTCAAGTCATATGAGAAGGTATCCAAATTATAGCTAAAATTTAGCACAACACTCAGTGGCTTGGAGAAAGAGCTAAAACTCTGGTGTGAATGTATTCAAGATCTCGTTCAATGAGCCAGACATATGAGAATATTTTATTGGCAAGCAAAGTATTTGATGAAGCCAAGAATAATCTATCAAAATCCTGGGTTTTCAGTATTGATTGGAAGATCAAGGTTTTGGAGGAAGCTGTGGGAGAACTGAAGAATATGAGGTAGAAAGGGGAAGCTTTCAAGACTTGTGTTTTGTCTACCTTCCAAGATATTCATTGTCAAATCTAGAATGAGGCCACAAGTAATCAGTTTTCCATACGGAAATCAAGGCTCAATTCAACACCTTCATCAAAGAAGATCTTTTCAAGGAAGATTCCATGTCTAAATAGAAGATGAAAGATGTCTTCTCTCTTTAGTCAGCTATCACTGAGGCCAACAAGGAATTTTGAGAAAACATAGAGTTTGAGAAGGATATGGAGAAATTCCTTGGAATGTGGACCCATGCCACTTCTAACACCACCATACCCAAGTGCATGGAAATAGCTGAGGCGTTAAAAGATTTAGACATTAGATTCTCAAGACGGTGGGCCCCTCTAAGTCTCTATCAAATGTTTACACTTTTGGGTCCTAGGACACTTCTCTTATTCTTTTGATTTGTAAAACCCGTGATGTAATATTCGATTAAGGACACTCTTTTAATAGATTTGTTAAGTGGTCTTTAATCTTTAGATTAAAAGAAGTTGTAACTGAATGTAACCATTTTTGTAAGCTATAAAGTGGGCTCTCCATGCCATTATTAGGGTTGGATCCTGATATTCTTGAAATGTAATAGATTTGAAAGTGATCAATACAGAATATTTTCTCTTGTCTCTTATTTCTATCTGCTTTTCTTTCTTTCCTTGTCTAAGATTTATGAATCATCAATCTTTCATGCTAAGAAACTTTGTGTTCTTATGATATGATTTCTAGAACTTTGTGTCTATGGAATTATACCTGATATTGTCACATGAATGATTATATTCTATATTCCTTTGATAAGTACATGTAAGGTTATATTTTGTTATCTATATTACCTGAAAGTATTGTTGTGTTCTTCCCTTTCAGTTTCCTTATTCTTCTATTTTCTATGTATTGGCAATCTTTATTGGCATAAAACATTTCAAAGTATCAGAGTCCTCATCGATATGAAATTTGTACATTTGTATATAATATTTGTTTCTCACTTTCAATAAGGGAACCTCTCCCATAAAGAGGAGGGACTTGTTGTCCCCTAACTATTATTTGCTAAAGTGTTATTTTACAAACCAACAATTTTTGGTGACTCTACTGGGGAATATGTTTCAACGTATCCTTTTCTAAAATAATTTTGAGATCATTTTACGTCTGGAAACTCTACGCTATACACGTGGGAAGAAATATCTCGGGGTATAAGATTCCCATTTTCAACTTCTAGGGAAACAAAACTTCCTCTTCCTCTAGCAAGAAGGAATAAAAGAACTCATTCTATGAGCTCACCTCCTGCTAAAGATAGGATTTCTAAGAACAACACTCCTCAAGAACAACTCAGTCCTAATCTCCATGCTCTAGTACTTGTTGGAGTTATAGTTCCTCTTTAGTTCATCTTCCCAAAAATGGTAGCACCTTTACCTTGGGGACAATAGGTTGGGCCTCTTGCTCTTCCTCAGCCATTGCATGAGTTGCCTAAGGGTAATAGGAAAAGTTTTCCTAAATTCTGAGGTGATGGGAAAGTGCACCAGATGAACACATCGTAGCCTTCATTGTTACATGTGGGATTCTTGGGGTTTAACATGAAGATGTTTCTATCAGGATCTTCATGGAAACATTGTAGGAAAATGTTGTTGATTGGTTCTATCACCTTCCTGCTAGATCGATTATTGATTGGACTACCATGACAACCCAATTGAGAAACGTTTCAACCTATGTTGAAGATGTGCATGCTCTCTTGGCTCAAATTTCTCATATCAAAAGGATCCACATGAACCCATGAGGGATTTTGTGGCCAAATTTAACAAGTTAATTCATAATATTCCACATAACACTCATCTTGTAGATCAAATTCAAAAGTGTTTTTTCCTCAATGCTCAGTTACCTGAAGTAAGTTATGCACTAAGGAGGGCCAATATTCTAACTCTGGATGCTGATCAATGGTTGGCCATCAATGTTGAAGATGATCTAATCATGTCTAGTAAATTGAAAAGAGAACCCTCCAAATCTAAAGCATCTTCCTCTTCTTCCCTGGAGCCAATTCTGATCAATTAGTGCAGAAGTTGGAAAATGATCTCATTGCTATCAAGAAGTAGTTGGCTCAACATGCTCCTTACCAAGATATTCCAAGAAAGAATTTTCAGCCTAGGAACCATTTTCCCTCTTCTCAAACTAGATTGGATATTGAAGGCCCTCCCATCAAGGTTCTAGTCAACACAACTTGTGAGGTTCAAGAACCTGATGATGAAGAGGAGAATGAAGACTATGAGGAGCCTGAAGAAGAGATTGATGAAGAGCAGGAAGAACCTAGTGAGTCTCAAGTTCATTTCCTCACCACTGAAGGTATGGATGACGAAGATGAGTATGATGAAGTAGTGGTAGATATGAATAGTGAGTCATATGCTGTTATGACTCGGGAGCAAATGAACAGGAAGGAAAAAGTGGTGTAGCCTTCTAGAAAATCCAAATAATTTCCTATAACTATTCCAGTAGTTGTGAGAAGAGGATCCCCTATTCCCACTACCTCCACATAAAAAGTGAGTAATGTTAATTCTTCTCCTTCTACCTCTTCTTCCAAAAATCCTTGTTCTCAACTCCTAAACCTAAAAAGCCCAAAGTTCCCCTCATTTCTAGTAATGATGCCCCATCCACGTCTAGATCTTTTGATATTATTGACCACATCAAGAAGACAAAAATCCAAATCTCAGAGGCAGAATTTTACCAGAATCATCCAAATGCTTTTTCTAAAATGGTAAAATTTGTCAATTCCAAATCCAAAACTTCACCCAATACTTCTAAATTTCTTTTACCCACTCCCCCTCCTCACCTCAATCAAGTCTTGTGGCTGCAGTTACTTCACCCAGTGAGAAGATTAAACCATTCTATGTAATGCTTCTCATAGCTAGCCATAAACTCAGTAATTGTGTTATTGACTTAGGAGCATCAGAAAATGTAATGCCTGTAAAATTAGCTCATGCTCTAGGTCTGACTCTAACATGTACATTCGGTTCTTGCTATTCTATGGAGAGTAGGGAAGTGCCTCTAGTTGGAAGAATCAAGGATGCACAATTATCTTTTGCTACTTTTCCAAAAAAAAGGGTCAAAGCTACTATTTTAGTAGCTGACATTCCTCCCTCATATGGTATGTTACTAAGTAGGAACTTTTGTAAAGAAGTAGGGGTGAAATCCAAATGGACTGGTCGCACGCTCTCATCCCAGTCAATGGAAAAATGAAAAAGATTCTACTGGAGAGAGAGCTGAGTACATTGTTCAAAATATTGATGATCCAAAAGCACAAATACTCTATGAAGATATAGGGCATGGTAACTATATGATCATGTCAGAAGATGAGGAAAAACTTCCTATGGGAGTGATTCATGATCCCAATGGAATTTGGACTCTGGAGTTTGATGGAAGTTTTCTTCAGCTGGTTCTGGAGCTGGCATGGTGTTAACCTCTCTAGAAGGGAAGTTTCATCCATTTTCATTTAAGCTTTATTTTGAAAATACAAACAATACAACTAAATATGAGGCACTCATACTTGGATTGAACATGGAAAAAGAAATGGGAGTAAATAATCTTTGTGCTCGTGGTGATGTAGAGATGATTGTGAAACAAGTCGGGAACTTTTCCAAGTCAAGAATAGGAGGTTGAAACATTATAGAAATCTTGTCTGGGATTCCATTGAATTTCTTGATGCTTTCTCCATTGAAGTTGTGCCAAGAGAAAAGAACACTAGAGCTGATTCTCTAGCTATCTTAGGATCTTTGTTGATTCCTCACCCAGATTTCTCTCAAGAGAAATTTACCATTGAGATGATTCATAGGCCTAGTGTGCCGGATAATGCATGCAACTGGAAAGTTTTCAATGATGATCAACACTTGCTCTCTTTCTTGGAGCTTAAGGACAACTTTAATCAATTATATTTTAAAGGAAGTGAAACTCTTCCTAGGGAGTATGTGCCTTCTAATGAAGATGATATTAAGGAAGAGATGGATTAGGATGGCTATATCAAATTGAAAGGTAACAAGATCCCTAAAGGGCTGGTGAGTTTAGAGGATCTATTTGATAAACATGATAGGTACATCAATTCTAAAGCTTCTCAAGGGACTCATCAATCCACTTGAGTATGAGAAGGTCAATATTGGAAGTAATGATGAACCCAAGATGGTAAATATCGGGAAATGTTGCACTCAAGAAGAGAGGAGGAAAGCATCGAACCTATTGAAAAAATATGTTGACGTCCTTTCTTATTCATATGATGATCTCAAATATTTTCAACCAAAGGAGATGCAACACTATATTCCCCTGAGGCCTGGGATCAAACCTTTCAAGAAAAAGCAAAGGAAATACAATCCCAAGATTGTTGATACCATTTTTCAAGAAATTCAAAAATTATTGAAAGCAAAGATTATTTTCCTATACATCATTCAACATGGATTACCAACATTGTGACAGTAAGGAAGAAGAGTGGTGAGATTCGTATTTTGTGGAATTCAAAATTTAAATCAAGCCTCTCTAAAAGATAACTACCCACTCCCCATGATGGATCAAGTTTTACAAGTTTTCACTAGCTTGGAGATGTTGTCTATGATGGATGGATTCTCGAATACAATTAGGTGGAGGTCAATACCCCAGATCAGCACAAGACTGCTTTTACTACTCCTTGGGGCACCTTTTCCTATAAGAGGATGCCTTTCAGTCTTATCAATGTTGGTGCTACTTTCCAAAGGGAAATGGACTTAGCTTTTGGTAGTCTCAAGGGAAAATGCATTGTTGTATACCTTGATGATCTGACTATTTTCTCCAAAACAAGGGCAGATCACTTTCAACATCTTGAAACAATCCTTCAAAAATGTAGAGAACATGGGGTATCCCTTAATCCTAAGAAGTCTATCTTTTGTGTTACTCAATGCAAGCTGTTGGGACATATCATCTACAAAGAAGGAATCAAGATAGATCTAGAAAGATTTTAGGCAATTCAATAGATTCCCCTTCCCACAAGCAAAAAGGGTGTTCACTCTTTCTTTGGTAAGATAAATTTCTTAAGGAGATTCATTCCAGATTTTGCAAAACTGACTATGAGCATTGCTCAAATGATGAAAGGGAAGAAAACCTTTGGTTGGAATCCGAAGGAAAAGAATCTTTCAAAGGTATCAAGGAAGCTATTGCTAAAACTCCCATCTTAGCATGTCCTGATTTCAACAAAGATTTCATTATCTATTGCTATGCTACTGAGAATACTTTGGCTGCCATACTAACTCAGAAAGACTTTGAGAATCATGAAATTCCAATTTATTTCATGAGCTATGTTCTAAAAGCTCATGAGCTAAAATATACTTTGATGGAAAAACATGCTTTTGCAGTGGTCAAAGTTGTTAAGCAGTTTCATTTTTATATACTCAATTCCCACTCTGTTGTATTTGTGCCTGATACAACTATTAAGTCTATTCTTACACAACAAGAAGTTTGGAACTAAGCGAGGCAATTGGGTGGCAAAGGTTCAAGAATATGACCTTGATATCAAGCCAACAAAGCTAGTCTAGGGTAAAGGCTTATGTGAACTTATTACTGAGGGAGTTGATGAAGAATTGTCCACAGAAATAGTTGATGTTCTGTTGTCATCTTTCTCGATTAAACATGTGAGTGGTATGTTGATATTGCACATTTTATTACTTATGGATAATTTCCATCTCATTTGATTACCAAGGAAAAATAATCTATTGAGCTAAGGTGCACAGCACAATATGTATTATGGGAAAATGCTTTATTCAAGTGAGGCATTGATGGAAGATTCCTTAAGTGTGTGGACAAAGAGAAACAGAAGAAGTTGTTTTTAGATTTCATGATCAAGCCTATGGAGGGCATTTCTCCTTTGTTGTCACTACTCACAAAATTCTTCGTGTAGGGTACTATTGGCCCACATTGTTTTGAGATGCATCAAAATGGGTAGGAAAGTGTGAAGCCTATCAGAATTTTGTTGGGAGACCTAAATTGGCTGCTTTACCACTCAAACTAGTAATAATTGATGAACCTTTTCAACAATGGGGATTAGATTTTATTGGAACTCTCAACCCACCTTCCAGTGTTGGACATACCCATGTGCTAACTACTACAGATTACTTCACAAAATGGGTAGAGGTTATTCTAGTCAAAAGTACTACTTCTGAGGTGGTGTGTAATTTCATCAAGGAGAACATCTTGATAAGGTTTGGAATACCAAACAAAATTGTGACTGATAATGCTTCTAATTTTTCTTCTTCGAGATGATGGAATTTTCTATGGCTATGGAATTTCCCTTTCTCATTCTTTTGATTATTACCCTCAAGGAAATGGATAAGCAGAATCCACAAATAAGAATTTAGTAACCATCATTTGGAAGCTTGTCAATGACTCTCAAAGGAATTGGCACAAGAAGCTCTATGATGCCCTCTAGGCAGATAGAATTACACCCAAAAGAGAAATTGGAATGTCTCCATTTCAGGTGGTATATGGTGTTGAAGCTCAGCTACCAATGACAGTGGAATTTCTAGCCTTGCACTTAATGAAGGCTATTGAGGATTCAAGCTTCATTAGTTCTTTGGATAAGAGGATCATGTATCTCCAAAAGATGGATGAGGATAGGATGCAGGTTTTTGATAGAATTTCTACCCACCAATAGAAGGTGAAAGATTTGTTTGACAAGAAGGCTAGACCTAGAGACTTTCAAGTAGGAGATATTGTCCTACTATGGGATAAAAGACATGAACCTCATGGAAGCCATGGTAAGTTTGATTCTCTTTGGCATAGAGAAAATTCTTTCTACTTGGATTATATGGATGGATCTTCTCTCCCACTTCCTTATAGTGGGAAGTATTTGAAGTTGTTCAAGTCCTAGGTGATTAGGTAGTCCTTCTGTATATTGTGTATAGTGTCTTGTTTTTGGTCCCTCCCTTGTGTCTCATTTTTGGTCTTTCCTTTGTGTGTGTTGTCTTCTGTGATTGTTTTTCTTTGAATCTATTTTCCCAATGGATAAGACACTGGCCTATTTTCCCAGAGTGTTCTTGTGGTTCTTGATCTTGCCTCATTCCTTTGTTCTAGTCAAGTCATCCCCAGAAAGAGCTAGTTGTTGTCACCCTCAAAATTCCCTCCTATTTTAAAAGGAAAATTTTCAAATTTTGAGTCAGTGTCCTTTGAATGTGTTCTAGTAAGCGGTGAAATTCAATAAGTTATAAAATTTCACTCTTTGAGGTCATTTTTAGTGTATTGCGGCTAAATCGGCCCTAGGTGTTCCTCATGTCCCAAGTACTATCGAGGCCCTTTGTTCACCGATTCGCCGCTTTACCCACATTCCTTTCTAGTCGGATATGTCGGGTATTTTTATCCCGCGTGTCCCGAGTGTTTTTGGGGCTTTTGTTTGCTGATTTACCACTTTACCCACACCACTTACTCGTTGGCTGAATCGGCTCCGCATGTCCCATGTGTCCCAAGTATTATCAAGCCCTCTGTTCACCGATTCGCCAATTTTCTTGCTTGCACTGCCTTGTATATCGGCTAAATCAGCTCTGCACATCCCACATGTCCCATGGACCATTTGTGCTCCCAAACCTAATTTTTCCGCATTCTTCTTATATCGGGTATATCAGCTCCGTGTGGCCCAGATGTCCCATGGACTATCTAGGCCAAAAAAATTGAATTTCCCGTAGATCACCTTTTTGAGTTGGCTCGGGGTTGTTTGTTGTGCATTCATTATTTTCTCTCTCCTCCATTCAAATTGGTGGCTATATAAAGGAATATAACTATTCTTTCTCCCTCACACTTGCCTACTCATTTTCTCCTCGCTCATGTTTGTGCAAAGCAAGCTATTGCCCTCATTCATACTCCTGTATTTTTTTCTTGTAGGGATTATTTGATTCATGGTGACACTCCATTAAAGGATATCTTCTCTCTTCCTCTATCACAATGAAGATGCAATACCAAGGGCACAAACACCTCTCCTCGTTAGAAACCTCTGTGCCTAACATCGGTGATAGTGAAGCTCGACATCTTGACCTTGATGATTTTTGGAGTAGACTTGAATGTGATAACCCTACTCCCATTTCTCAAATGATCAAAAACTATGACATTGTATTTACAGGTAGTTTCCTATCTCTATGTAGTTTGTTGAAACCATGCTCACTTACGAGGCTTGTTTCAATCCGGAATCAAAGGAAATTATTAATGTACATGGTGAGGTAATTACGTGATTAGATTCCAAAGCTATCTATATTGTTCTACACATCCTAATGGTAGAAGGTTTCAATACTCTCTCTTGATCAAGCACAAGAACTATTTGACCAAGATAGTGAGAAATACAAGACTAGGGTAGCCAAGTCTTGGCTAAAGAACCCTAAAAAAGGAGCATCCCAACTTCAAAAAACATTGTTTAGAGTCAATTTCAATGAAGAAATTTCATACATCATCACTCTTTTAGCTAGAATCATGGGAATGCCTTCTACAAATGAATTTCATTTTTGGATGTGTCCATATATCAACATTATTTGTGAGGGGAAGCAAGAATCTAAATTGGGGTGAGATAATATGTGAAAACCTAACGGAATAGTTGGTTAATGTTCAGAGAACAAAGACCTTCTACATGACTTCTTACCTTATGTACACCATCACGACATCCAAGAAATGGCTTGGTTTCACTTTCGTTGAGGATAAGAAATATGCCCCCATATATGAATATTGTCCTTAGTTAACCCTCAAAGCCAACAATCATAATTTTAAGAGAGTTAATGACGTGTTCACCATGTACATTGTGAGGATTTTGGAAGGAGATACTTTGCTAGAGATTTTCTAAGGAAGCAAAGAATTTGATCTCTAAATATGGGAGTTTCTTCACCCAATTTAGAAAATTCTCATATATCAGGCTAGTTGGTTTTGATGGTTCCCCTTTAAGGCTTCCTATGTTTTGCAATGATAAAATGGCCCTGGTTAAAATTGTAGGTAGTTGGATAAACTTCATTGGACTTACAAAGATAAGAATATTGTTGGCATTCGTTTCCCTATCACCTTGGGAAATTATACATGCAGAACAACCCTCGATGCTCAAAACATTGATAGAACTATTGCCCCTCTTACTCTTCATCATTTCAAGTCTCGAACCTACTTTGACATCAAGGGATATATTGCTAAGAATATCATATTAGGTTTCATTCACTATGTCGATACTGAAGATTATTGGGCTGATTGTGTAGATGACTTTGAGGCCAAGAGAAGGTAATTTGGTAGATTTTCCTTCAACAAATTATAGATTTCAATCTCTATAAAGTACCTAAAAATCTCAGGATGATGAGGAAGATCTACAATCTATTGAATATGAGAGAACCATCAAACACTCTCCTCTTGAAACCCTTGATTGGTTTGTAAAGGAGCAGGATGATTTGAAAGAAGTGATCAACCCGGTTGTTGTGAGAACCAAGCTCTGGTTTGATAATAAGATGTAAAATTTTAGGATGAACAAAGCTAAGTCTTCTTCACATGAAACTCCCTCTCCTAGGAAAGAAGAACTTGCACTTGATGTTGAGATGAGAAATCTACTCCATCCTCCTCAACAAAGGTATACCTGAAGAAAGGTAAAAACATCAAACAGAACAGGTTGAAGAAGAAGTTCTTTTGGAGCAGCTAGAAGTCCCTATAGGATTAGAAGATATTGTTGTTTTAAGTGAGGAAGATAGTGAAGGAATGAAAGAAGGAGAAGAAATAACCCTGTCATTACTACTAAGATAGAGAATGAATGTCAAATGACTGAACCTCTAGGTTTGATGGATACTTCTTCTAAGGATCTTTCGAAAATGTAACAACTTCCCCACTGGAGACATTAGTAGTGTAGACACTGAGTGTGATGAGTTCACTTGCACTTGGGCCCATTGTTCCTTTTGCCTCTTCCTCCTCCTTTTCTTGGGTTCAGCCTTTTGTTGACAGTAGGAAAATGAAGTCTACCTCCCAAATTGTGGTTCCCAAGTTCGATGTTGTGGCAACCTTGCTCAATTCTACTCCCCCTCCTCCAACAAAGAAATCAAAGATCACCTCAAGGCTTGTATCAGATTCGCAAGGTCAACAATTCATGGAGATTGCAAATCCCAAAGAAGATAAGGAAGAGAGAGATCTTTTGGTGTCTGATTTGGAATTCAAAAGGATTCCACTTGGAGAATCAATGCCTGAAAGTGAGGTTCATAACCTCAAAGAAACTATCACTCGAGTCATTGAACAAGTTGAAAAGGACAAATAGACCTTGGAGCAATTGGAAGAGAAAAACTAATTCTTTCAGGTTTTATAAAATCCTTATTGGCAAAGGATAAGGTCCTGGATCCTACTCCATTAACTACTCTTCCACCTCCTCTAGTTCTCAGCAATGATGAAGTTCAGACCATTAAGGATATTCATAAACATGTCACCTATGGAAAGGCCATTGAATCACTGGTCAATGATATGATAGTAGCTAGATTAAACTTTATTGAGGAGGCCTTCAAGTCATATGAGAAGGTATCCAAATTATAGTTGAAATTCAGCACAACACTCAGTGGCTTGGAGAAAGAGCTAAAACTCTAGTGTGAATGTTGTTGGAACATAATGATTAAGTTGTCTGCAGACAACCCTTAATGTATATGGGTCCATCACTAATATATAAGTTAATATTTAATAATATGGAATATTTATATTTCTATTATTAAATATGATAACTTAGGTATATACTTTAGGTTAAATATTTATTATCATGAAATGATTATATTTCTAATATTAAATATTATAAACCTAGGTGTATGTGTCAACCATTTTAGGTTGAAAAGGTGGGTCGAGAGACATACACGATCACCTTATATAAAAATAACTTTAAGTCCTCATTCTATATATTAGGTAAATATATCAAAGGTGTGCAAATCAAGTGATTTGGTTTTACCCTTAGTATATAGGGTTTCAAAGGAGAAGGTGATCTTCTTGGATGTAAAATAATTTCTTTGAAGTAAAAGGCTATTTTCAAAGTGGTTTTTACCCTATTGGGATTTTCCACTATAAATATTGTGTCACATGTGTTACTTATTTCATGTAGGTATTTCTTTATTTACTTATGTTTATTTAAATATTTATTGTAACATTATATAATATGTAAGTTGATTAAATTTGTATTTATTAGAATCCTCAAATTCTAACATGGTAATAGAGCGAGGTAAATTAAATAAATTAATATAAAATGTTTTGTATTTTATTTATTTAATTTTTATGGGTTTTTTCAACCAACCCGAAAGGGTATTTAAAAGTATCTGGTCCCTTTCTTTTTTTTTCCCAATTTATTTTGGCACTACATTTGTGCAATTAAACTCTTCAATTTTAAATCCCTATTTTTTTGGTGGGAGATGTAATATGATATGATTCTTACTTTCATTTACATTTTGTAAATTATATGGAATTAATGTTTGTTTGGAGATTGATGTGTGCACATGTGAAAGGGGCTTCAAATATTTACCGTGTGAAAATCACATACAGAAAAGGAAAGGATTTATTACTATATGAAATAATTTTCATATTTTCTATAATTTCAAATGTTTTCAGTTAACTATTTCAAAAGGTAAATTCATACCCGTGTTATTTGGACCCCTCTAAAAGAATTTGATTTGAAAAACTATAGTTTATAGTTAATCTATAACTATATTTTTAAATTAAAAAATATATAGAATAAATTTTATATAATAACTTATATAAACATTGTATTAAAATTTATATAATTTGAAAACTATATATTTTATATAGTTCTTATATTATAGTTTATAACTACCCCATTCATATGGGCTCAAAGTAAAAAAATGTTTTAAAAAATAAAAATAAAAATAAAAAAATGGACACCTAAACCGTAAAACTACTTCAACTCTAAAGCAGCCCCATTCTTTTTCTAAGTAATATATATAAAAATTAAACTTAAAACTTTAGTATTTTTAAAATCATATGGCATTTTCTTAGGTTTTTCACGTAAGTATGACATGTTTTTAATTAGAAAAAACTAATATCCTAATTTATGTTTCCAAATTATCATGTCATATTAATGTGGGCCACCTTGGAATAATTTATGTTTATAAAAACCTAAAATAATAATTACATACCAAGTGGCCGATGTTTTTTATTTGGTCATTGTGTTTTTATTAAAAAAATATACTATAGTTTATAATTTTTATGAACTATATGTTGTTTTTTATTTACATTCTATAAACTATATACCTCTTTTTTAAAAAGTGTATATATTTTTATATTATAAATTATAATAGGCTATTATAATGTATTAAAATATAACCTCCCTAATATTTAACAAAAAAGAAATTCTAGAATTTCACATTACGGAAATACACAAGAAGTTTTGGTTTCATTAAATTTGACGGTCAAATAACCGTCACACTAGACCAAACATAAGACAATATGACAATCATTTAGACGTCAAATTTAAGCTCGTAGGTTACATAAAACTTTCATTGTGTTAACATTGATGGTCAAATGACCGAGTCACAACAGACCAAAAAATAAGCCATTATGACGGTCATTTAGATGTTAAATTTAAGTTGGTCGGATCTTTGTCTACATTTTTTTCAAAAATTTGAAGTTGTTATGCATTCTTAGGGGTCTCTTCTTCACTTTTATAAAATCGAAATATTTTTATATAAATATATGGGGTATAAGGCAGAGGCCTTTATATTTGAGGTTATTATTTTGATCATGGGAGGTTAATTATAATGCATTGTAATGACATATTTAGTTATGATCAAATAGTTTCTTTATATCTATAAAATTTAGATCGATTCTATTAAAAGTGTTGTTTTTATTATAAATAAATATGTATCTAACTCGTAGTACATTGTATATTATAATGGGGTGTGTTTTATAGGTTTAGAAAAATAATGGCATCCAATTATTTCTGCCTTGACAAAACCCAGATCCTGAATGAAACCAAATACAACATTTGGTCAAACTAGAATTTATGGCGAGGAAACTCTGGATGATTGTTTCTGGATCTAAGTTTGCTCCCACTATTTGTTAAGCGACTATAGATAACATGAATGCATTCTTACAATGAATGCAGGAGGCTCTTTCTATGATTTTGTGTAATGTGAATGACGAGTACCTTCTACACATTGGTAATATCAAACATCCGAAAGAGGTATGGACACAATTAGAATCCATGCATGAAGGATACTTGGTATATCAAGGATAGTAATGAGAGTATAATAGTTGAAGGAATTCAAAGAAATGGTCTGTATATTTTTTATGATTTCTCTTCTCCATTTTTTTTAGAGTTTAAATAATTTGAAACTATGGCATGAAAGGTTATGACATGTTAATTATCGAATCTTATATAAAATGTATAGATATAATCTAGTGAAAGGTTTACATGTGGTGTCTTCTTCTCTTGAAGCTACTTCATTAAATGCTTCTAAATGATGGTTTTGATTTTGATTTAGTAAATGGTCATGATGATGTTTTGATGTTATAGATGTTTCTAAAACTCTTATCTTCCTAGATAAGAAATTAAATTGGGCTCAATCTATGTTAGAAATTTTAAATTCTATTAACCTTAGGAAAATGACCGAAGCCATCATATGTACCATGCATTAATTACCTCATATAAACTCGATCCACGAAGTATTATCGGGTCTAGGTGGATATACAAATTAAAGTATAATGTTGATGGTAGTATTAACAAAAATAAAGCTAGACATGATGCTAGAGGTTTCAATCAGAAACCTAGTATTGATTATGTTGAGACATTTTTCTCTGTAGTTAAAATGAGTACTATTAGAGCCTTTTTGTAATTTCCGCTCAATTTGGGTGGGAAATCCACCAAATGGATAATGCAAATTATTTTTGAATTGCGATTTAAAATAAAAACTTTACATGTTTCAACCTAAATGATTTGAAGAAACTGGTAAAGAAAACTATGTTTGTAAGTTGAGAAATCCTTGTATGGTTTAAAACAAGTTCTTAGAGCTTGGTATGCAAAAATGTTTCCTTCTTTAAACTATTAGGTTTTGTTAATTGTTCTTCTAACAATGATATATTCATTAAGCAATAAGGCTCACATATTATCATTATATGTATATATATTGATGATTTTCTTATGATTGGTGACAATTCGATTTAATCCATAGGATTAAAAGAAATTTAAGCAAGACTTTGAAATGAATAAGTTAGGTCTCTCACATCATGCTCTTTGTATGACTATATTTCATTCTATTGTTATTTTTAAAACACAATATGCAACCATTGTATTGAAAAAGTTTCTTATGATTGATTGTAAACCATTTTCTACTTTAATAGAAGATGGAATAAATATTGATCATAAAGCGCATATGAAAAAGGTTGATCCTATTTTATATACGTTGTTAGTTGATAGTTTGATTTATCTAACTATAAATAGATCATATATTTCTATAAAAGTAGGAATTACTTCAAGGTTTATGCAGGAACCTTTTTAGAAATCATTGAAATCTTGTAAAATAATTTTTAGATATATTAATGGGACAATCAATTATGGGTTGCATTATACTAAGAATGAAAATGCTCTCTTATATGAGTTTTGTGATTCTAACCATATTGATGTTGTGTTATAAATATACTTGATATGTGTTCAAGTTTTTTTGGTGTAGGAACCATTACTTGGAACAAAAATGCAATCAATAATCTTCACTTCTTCTACTAAGGTAGAGAATTACAATGGAAGAAGTAAAGAAGCCATGTAGGCTAGGTGGCTATTAGTAGAGATACATATGGAAGTTAAAGGAAGTATTCATCTTCTATGTTGTCAGGATGAGTTGTATTATTCTTGATTAATAATTTGGTTCAATATCGGAGGACGATGCACATTGAAATACATATGTGCTTCACCCGTGAGAAAGTGCTAAGTGATGACATAAATCTCAAGTTCATGTTGTTGAAGAGTAGGTTACTAACATCTTCACAATCCCGAGTGTTGTAAAGTTTTTTTACTTTCATGAAAATCTTGGATTGTCAAAGTTTCCATTGAGGGGAGTGTGCATAAAAATGTCACCTCCTAATGGAACTTGGTTTTTGTAAAAATACCTTTGGGCATTTGTAAAAGACCTTCAAGAAAGTGTTAAAAAGACCGTCGGGCATGTATACCTCCTCGACTTCTTTTTTAGAAAGAAGTGTAGAAAGATCTTAAAGGTGGTCTTCAGTAAACTCTTTAGTGCTATTGAGTTTACTGGTAAACATTCAGTACAAGCATACTATTAAGAAGTTCCTTAGGTATAAAATGCTCTTATATGCTTGGGTTCAATAACTTTTTATGAGAACATGTAAAAATCACAAATCATACTTAGCCACTGATCATGTGATGATTTTTGAGATTCCAAATCCTTTTGTACCAAAAAGTAAATTGAGTATGATGAAGGTGTTATAATTCCTTCAACCGATATACTAGCCTAAAACCTTTATGGTTTAAGGATTATAAATCTAGTAGTGTACCACAAGTAGGTAATCTATTGGCATAGGTTATGTTATCCCACTTAACATTAAGGGGAGTGTTGGAACATAATGATTAAGTGGTCTAGTCAACCCTTAATGTATATGGGTCCATCACTAATATATAGGCTAATATTTAATAATATGGAATATTTATATTTCTATTATTAAATATGTTAACCTAGGTATATAATTTAAGTTAAATATTTAATATCATGAAATGATTATATTTATAATATTAAATATTATAAATATTATTAACAACATATTGTATACACTCGACTTATACCATGTATGTTAGCATTTTTACGTGTACGCTCAAGTTTTTATATGTACACACCCCTTACAAATTTTTTGTTTATGCATGTACTGGAGATGACATCAAAAGCACAAGAAATGATGTAGGTAACTTCAAAAACTGAAATTTTTCTCAAATTAGCTCAAATCAAAGAGTAACCCATCACAATAAATCACATAAATGAGATTTAATGCATATAAAGATGATGAAATAAAGTAAGAATCTCAATTTATTTCAGATTTGAATGATATGAGTTAGTAAAAACATGAGAAAACTAGCAAAATTCATTAAGATCAAAGGGACTATGGATCCGTCCCACCAGGCGTGCCATATGTATCAATGTATTAGTTAGCTATGCAAAGGGAATTGAAATTAACACCTTAATAATTTCAAAACATGAACTAACTACACAAATATCATCATGCTAAGAGCTAAACAAGAGTAAATATCAACATTATGCATTATAACTTTGAATGAAACTCAAACTAACATGCTAAACATTTATCCTCTACTCTTTTGAAAGCTAAACAAGAGATGGACCTATGTAGATCCTTAGCTATCAAAATGTGATAGTTTGTTTGATCCCAAGGGTTTGAGAATGGATCTCAATCAAGACTTGGCTACAAGACCTTCTTGATCTTCTCCATATGACTCAAGAACTTGGATGGATGAATGCAATATGAAGATACCTAGCTCCTCTAATGGAAGAATGCTCCAAGATGAAATGCCTATAGTTTAGGTTATATGTATGTGAAGATGTAAGTAAAAATGTTAGAATAGGGTTCTATTATCTAATTTCACTACCCTGGTGAAATGGGACAACAAGCAAGCTTACATTGAGACAAATGAACAAAGTGGTCACTTGATGGCAAAAATCTCCTCCAATACTTTTAGAGTTCCTAATGCACCTGGGGATCCATAGGATTGATAAGATTCAAAAAAGGTTAAAAGAATTCTTTAAAATTTGTATTTTGGGTGCTTATAGGGATAACTAAGTTCAAATAATGGTGGACGAGCTATTCACATAGTGCACTTGAGCTGTCACAAATTACTCAAGATGAATGTTTAGTGATTGAGCTGTTTTAATTGTTTGGAATTTGAGCTACTTTTACTCCCCAAGATCATAAATAAGTCCTCTAAAGTTACATGAAACCAATCCACTCTTTGAATCTCGAGTTGGTACATGTATAAATGACCTCTTAGGCTTGATTCGATGAGGATCGGGCTAATACAAGAGCCGAGGTAACCATTCCTATGGGAAATGGACTACGTGAATGTTGTAACTCGCCGAGCTATGAATTGTCGATAGGCTTCCAATTTCATGGCGAGGCCGAGATACCACCCATGTTGCACCAACCTATTTACTAAAAGACAAAATCACCCGAGATTGAGCAACTTCTTGAAGAGCTATTAGGAATACATTACAAGGAAAATTTACATAATAAATGTGTTGATTCATTAACAACATGGCCGAATAGTCACTAAAGCAAGTGAGCTCCAAAGTAAAAGGCCTACTAGGTAAAGTAGATGAGTTCAACGAGTTGAATGAGAGAGTTATTGCAAATAATTCTTTCGAGCTACATAGGTTCAAGCTAGGATGTCGGTGAGCCCATGAAAGATAAATGGATGTAGTTATATAAGTGCGTGAAAAGATCGAGGCATGACGAGATAGTTGGAATGGTGGACAAGTTGACTAGTCAAACTACATGAGTCAAGCTTTAAAATAAGTTGTTAGATGGCCAAGTGATATGGGATGAGTCGGGAATCAATGAAATCAAAGGATTTGGGTGATTTTTAAAGGATTTTTCCATGGTGTATTGTGGATAAGGAAAGGTTGAGGGCCCAAATGTCCCACGGGACGCTTGTGCTCAAAAATTTCAACATCACAGTAGTAAATGGGAAGTGACAAAGGTAGAGAAAATAGGCTCAGACGGCATGAACGTGGATGGGCCAGTCATGCACAAGCAAGCCAAAATGGCCATAGAGTATTGTGTGGTGAACTCAAGATTCAAGGGCCTAAGTTGCACTCGAGCAATTTGTGTAGCAGAGGGCTAAAGTGGCGCATGGGCTTGGTTCAAGTGTGGGTGGATGGTCGATAAGAGGCTCATGGAAAGGTCAACAAAGGGGTGAAATCCTAATGTGGGAAATTCGGAGATATGGAGCCCAAAACCAAAATGTACTCAAGACACGAGGGCTAGGAAATACCAATAACCTACACAAGCTCACCACCTGAGATACATTGAGCACATTCTTCAAGGAAGTCATTGATGTGGAAGGTAATAAGGTGACATCGAACAATTCAAAATAGAAAGCTCACCGATGTATGAATTAGCTCATTGTCACAAGCTTTCTAATGTGGAAAATGAAATGGAGTGGTTGGAGAGTAGAATGTGGTCTGATGTAAATAGATGGCTCGGTGGACAACTAGCGCCAAGTCATACGAGGTATGACTCTTCGAACGATGGGTGAGTTTAGCATCCAAGAATAAGGGGTGAAGCCCTCCGTAGTGAAACTAACATGACATTCGAGCATCTAATATAAAGTGCCAACGAGGAGATAGGTGGGTCAACATAAATAAAATGATGGGGAAGACATCCCAAAGAATTCTTTGTGTCAAAGAAGGAAGGAGCTCGTGAGGTATCATGGGAGAAGAGCCAGCTCAACCAAGCTAGAAGACATTGTAAACATTTAAACATTAAACTTCCCCTCCCCTTCTTTAAAAGTAATCATATCAATGATGGGCCCACAAAACATTTTAAATAAAAAATCATTTATAGGATGCATGAAACATTCGAAGGAGGGAAGAAATATTTTTTATGATCTCCATCCAATTAATTAATTTTCAATTCCGTGAAGGCCAAGAAAGGCCTAACAAACCAAAACAACCACTGCACTCACGAATCTCATATCTTGAGCAATTCTTAACAAAATTGCAAAAATGAATACTCATTGGAATCATGTATCCAAGCCCAAGAAACAAAAACCAAGAAATTAAGGAATTAATGTAGATTTGATGGAGAATTTTGTGGAAAATGTAACAGTTTAGAACAATGATTTTATTGGTGGTTAGGAGTACAATTAAGAAGCATGACCATCATTCTTTCTCTGTTGCAGATCATGGGACAAGCATGGGGAGCCTTTTGTAAGAAAAATACCATCAATTGCACTCATTTATTACATCTTGCAAGTGGTTGATAAGGTGATTTTAGGATTGTAATTCTCTATCTCCTTCTAAATCTATAAAGTGTAATCTTGGGCTCATTTATAAAGGAGTTGGTCATTTTTCTCCCACCCCTCTCTTTTTCTTCTCTCTACGTTTGAATGTGAAGCTTAATCCTCTTTCCCAATCTTTGTAATGGAACTTATTTACCTCTTGCCCACTAATCTTGTAATTTGCATACTTATTGGAGCAATATAATGTGTTTTGTGATGCATTTTGTCCATCCTTTGCATGTTTTATTGTCTCTACTTGCCTCTCTCCATTACAGGTATATTGTGCATATTTCATGATGTCTATTGCAGGTTTTGAGAGCTATGTTTAATGGGTTTGAAGTGGTTTTTGTGTGAACTCCATATTTGGTCTATGGTGCATCTTGTCCACCCTCTCCATTGCTCACCTCTCTCCATTTTAGGAAGCTGGGAAATGATTAACAACCTCCTTTTCTGGTGTATCACTATTTTTAGTGTAGGTTTATCTTCTTGCATTATCTCTCCCCTGGTCCTTGAAGGTTAGATTAGGATTATTTTTCTTACTTACATTAGGAGTAGATTGTATGAGGTAGTTTAGGAGAAGGAACCGGCCTTCTCTAGATGGTTATCTCAAGTCCGCGAGTCTTATAGCTTGAGAGGTAACCCAATGTTACACAAATTACACCGAATGTCCCATCCATAATCGAGGCCATTTAGGGGTGTTGTAATTTCATGATAACAGTTCTTGCATACCTAGTGGGACATCACAGAAGTTAGAGTTTCATCTTTCAAAGGTGTTCTATTTCAAGAAAATCATTAGCTGGAGTGCAGTTCAATCTTTGAACAGACTTCATTTCAACAGTTGGTGTGTTCTTGTTAGAATTTCAGTTTTTGGAAGCACTCACAAACACATTTGATGACTCCATTTGGTTAAAAACCCTTTCTCTGAAGTTTCAGACCCTTCTCTAATCCATTTCCATCCATTTTCATTCACCTTTCTTACCATGTCTTTCATTTTCTTCCATTCTATGAAGTTGTGTAGTCATGGCTTCATTCCTGCAGTGGAATTCACACTTGCAGCAAAGTATAATCAGCCTTTAATGAGTTTCACATCTCCTCTAGATCAGCATTATGACCAAATTCAGAACCACTATGCTTACCCATATGAGCATTGTCGAAATCGATCAGCTATGAAGCTTACCAAGAACAAGGGTATGCATGTAATGGTGCAATCAAATGGAAAGTGTTGATTTACTTGAGAAGATACAAAGAATGGAGGTTGGCATGGTTCAATTAAGAGCTATTGCACACGATGAAATCATTTAAAAAAATTATAGGGCACCTTATCCATGGGAAGGCCCTTTTCCAAGACACTATAGCTCATAGGAGAAGCTTGATTTCATGGTTGAAATGCTGCCCCAACTTACATAGTGGACTGAGGAGATTGAAGTATATGAGAAAAGTGTAAGAAAACCTTTTCAAAGGGTAAGTCAATCACCAGCTCCTTGTCCTTCATTTTCTCCCTCCCAAGCTTTATCATTTCAGCAGTGTCAAGATTCAAGCCCATTGTATGTTTCCCCAAGTGTTGATTTCCCTTCTCCATCCTCTAATCTACCATCTAATCTCAACTTCTCTACCCTTTTCCCTTCAAGCAGTCATCTCCTCCAAATAAATAAGTTCTACCCCTTCCACCACCAAAAATAATTGCAAGATCAGTTGTGACCTAACCCATCCCTCCTCTTGTTGTCTCAAGCTCATCTTGGGGAGAAAACAATCAAAAAGTCATCCAAGACAAACAAGAAGAAGATTCTAGTTAACAAGAAATAAGAGAGAATATGAAAAGATGGGATCTTAATTTTTGTATTGAAAATATTCCCTTGATGGTGAAGCCAAAATAGGAAGCCAAATTTGAAGAGCAAGTGATGGTCAAGTCTAACTTTGTAGTAGCTACAAGGAAACAAGAGATGGAGCCCAATGAAAAAAATACAACACAGAATTTTAGAATTTTGGCTCTGAGGTTTGGAATTGATAAAATCCCCTTGATGGTAAATCCAATAGAGGGCATCAAATTTAGGGAACTAGTGATCAAGGCTAATTTTGAAAAAAAAAATTGCAATAGCAGTTCAAAAGAAGAGAGTGATGATCAACAATCAATCACTTAATGCAATGTTCACTTTGGCACCATATTTTCAAAATTTGATGATCACACACCCATTGCAAAATCAGTAGAGGAAGAAAATAACAATCAGCTCCAAGTTCTATTAAAGAGGAGCATATGGGGGAGACCAAATCAGAAGCATTGAATGAAGATGAGATCATTGAATATTTCTTTCTTTCCTTTGAAAAGTATGATTTAATTGATGAACCCATGATGGAGGAGAACATTCAAGAGGATCTTGATATCCTAAACAATCATCTAGATCAGCCTATTGAAGATTTTGATCTGTAAAACTTCATAATATATGAAGAAGAGGGTATTCAAGAGCAATTTTCTCTTCAAGTAACAAAGGAGGAACTCACAAATGAGCAAATGTGTTGCAGTGATTGCGGTAAAGAATGTACAGGTAACCTCATTAGATGTTACAAATAAAAATGATGGGATACATTTTGAGGAGGAGTTCCATGTTGCTAAGGTGGAAGGGAAGAAGAAAAAAATTCATCTCTTTCATAACATCCATCAAAAAGGTACATCATTGTTTGTAGATGTGCAAAAAGAAGAAAATCAAGTTGAAGACAGTCCCCCTTTTCAATAAGGTCTACATGAAGACTCCATTTTTGGAGTTAAGTTTCAAATAAGTGGGCACATTCGAAGGACCATACCTTTCCCAATTAGGTACTTGGCTTCATTAGAGTCAAGGGAGAAGCCACAACCAATCATACTTGCTTCTAAAAATGAGGGAGAGCGATAAAATTCAAGGATCAACAACAATACCTCTTGGAACCAATTGAAGCAAGCTAGAAGAGGTATATGTCTTATTCATTGTTGATACCTTGATGAATGAAGGAGTGGAAAGTCAATTTGCAGGAAATATTTCACCCCTAATCTCATCTATACTCAATGCCAAATAATTTGCATGGCTTCCAATTATAAGGAAGGGAAGCTACTTCTCATCGTCAAGTGGTGGAGGTTTTGTTTGAAGTTGCACATTTCCTGGTTAGTGTATGGTAGGAGTAGGTTTTTTTCAACATAATAAGTTCTCGTTCACACTTTACATGTATTATTTGAGACATGTATGATTTGTTCTTTTGTACATAGCTTTTTTTTGTGTTGCTCAGCTAGTACAATGCACCATGCCCCTCTAGTTGTTGCGAGTATAAAGTTCATAGTTGCATGTGATAGTTGCAGAAACTCAAAATCAAAACAAATGTTGAGTAACTATAATCAGTTAAGGAGGTGATCTTGATTATTCTCTCTAAGGAAAACTACAGCAAGATTTCAAGTGCTTGTGTAAGTAATCAAATATCATCCAGCCATTGCCCAAGTTAGAAATCAGCTCTCACCTTCAGAAAGCTCCATGCAAAGAGGTTGAAATTGGAAATTCAGAAGAAGAAAGAAAATAGAACTTAATAGAGTTTCGTAATGTCCAAGATAACATGTGTTCATCATTCAACCTTAACAGATTGCAGCTATAGGAAAGGTTGAAATTCAAGTTTTAAAACAATTTTCTACTCTCAAAAACAAATTTCAATATTTTCTTATGAAATTTGGGAGTGTAGTAGTGAGAGGCAGATCCAGATCAAGCAAAGTAGCATTCCGAGGTAAATATTTCCAAGTTGAGACCAGTTCACTCCATGAAGACCATACGGACTTTGTGCCCAATGGATTGCTACATGTAACTGGTCCCACTCCATTTAGCAAGAAAATGGCCCCACGAGTCACCAAATTGCTATCTAATTTCACTATCTTTGGTGAAATGGGACAACTAGCAAACTTGCATTGAGACCACCGAACAAAGGGACCACTTGATGGCAGAAGGCACCTCCAATACTTTTCATAGTTCCTAATGCACCTGGGGGATCTAGAGGATTGACAAGATTTAGAAAAGGTTAGAATAATTCTTATTTTTATTTTTGGTGTTTGTAGGGCTAACCGAGTTCAGATAATGGTGGATGATCTATTCACATAGTGCACTGAGATGTCACAAATTCATTGAGTTGAATGTTTAGTGGATGAGCTATTTTAATTGTTTGGAAGTTGAGCTACTTTTAGCACTTGTAACTCGTAAATAATTCCACTAAAGTTACATGGAACCGAGCCACTCTTTAAAGCTCAAGTTGAGTACAGGTATAAACGAGCTCTAAGGTTAATTCGATGAGGATCGGGATAATCCAAGAGTGAGGGTAACCATTCCTATGGCAGCTAGGCTACATGAATGTTGTAACTCACCAAGCTATACATTGTTGGTAGGATTCCACTTTCACAGCGAGGTCATGTTACTACCCATGTTGCACCAAGTTGTTTTTTGGAAGACCAAATCACCCATGATTGAGTTGTTTCTTGAATATTTGTTCAAAAGACATTATGAGGAAAAATTTGCATAATATATGGGTTGATTCATTGACAACATGGTTGAATAGCCACTAACAAGTTGAGCTCTAAAGTAAAATTCCTTCCAGATATATAGTAGATGAGTTCAACAGTGAATGAGAGAGTTGTTGCAAAGTAATTCGATGAGCTATGTAAGATCAAGCTAGGAGGTAGCTAGGCCCATAAAAGATAAATGGAGGTAACTATATAACTCTTCGAAAATATCCGAGGTGTGATGAGCTGGTTGGAATGGTGGATAGGCCAATTTGGTCAAACTACATGAGTTGATCTTTCAAGTAAGTTGTTATATGCCCGATCTGATATGGGATGAGCATGAAAGTCAATGAAATCAAATTATTTTGGCAAGTTTTGAAGGATTTTTCCATAGTGTATTACAAATAAGGCGGGGTTGAAGGGCCCGAATGTTCCATGGGACACTTGTGCATAAAAATACTAACATCACTACAAGAAATGGGAAGTAGCATAGGAGGAGAGAAAATAGGCCCGATGGCTCGAACAAGGATGGACCACTCGTGTGTAAGTAAGTTGAAATGTCTGTAGAGTATTATATGGTGAACTCGGGATTCGAGGCCCGAGTTGCACTCTCAAGTCATTTTTGGAAGCAAGGGCTGAAGTGGTCCGCGACACTCTAAGTGTGGGCGGATGGCGTCCGAGGCCCACGGAAAGGTTAACAAAGGGGGAGAAATCCCGATGTGGGCGAGTCAGGGATATATAACCCAAAACACTCGAGACACATGGGGCTAAGAAATCCATAGTTCCCCACATGAGCTCACCACCCATGATACATTAAGTGCAATCTCCAAGGAAGGAATGGATGTCGAAGGCAATAAGGTGACACCAAACACTACAAAATAGAAATCTCACCGATATGTCAATTGTCTCATTAGCACAAGCTTTCCAATGTGGAGAATGTAACAGAGTGGTCGAGTGATTAAAATGTGGTATGATGTAAATAGATGGCTCGATGGATAGGTATCGCATCGAGTCATAAGGGGTATGACTCACCGAGTGGTGGGTGAGATCAGCATCCAAGAATAAGGGGTGAAGCACGATGTAGTGAAAATGTCGTGACATTTGAGCATCAATATAAAGTACCAACGTGGAGATAGGTGGGTTGACATAAAGAAAATGATGGGGAAGACATATTGAAGAATGCTTAGTGTCAAAGAAGGAAGGATCTTGTGAGGTAACATTGGAGAAGTGCCAACTCGACCAAGTCATTTGAGATGGAAGGCATTCAGTAAACATTTAAACATCAAAATTCCTCCCCTTCTTTAAAAGTAATCATATCAATGTTGGGCCGACACAACAATTTAAATAATAAATTATTTATAGGATGTAGGAAACATTAGGAAGAAATATTTTTATAATCTCTAACCAAATAATTAATTACCAGTCCCATGAAGGCCAAGAAATGTCTAAAGAAACCAAAACAACCACTCGCACTCGTAATCTCATATCTTGAGAAATTCTCAACAAAATTACACAAATGAATACTCGTTGGAATCATGGCTCTAAAACCAATGCACAAAAACCAATAAATTTAGGAATTAGTGTAAATTTGATGGATAATTTAGTGGAAATGGAACACATATAGAATAATTATTTTATTGGTGATTGGGAGTGTAATTAAGAAGCATGGCCATCATTTTTCTTTATTACAAGTCATGGGATAGTATGTGGAGCCTTTTTAAGAAAAAGACCATCAATTCCACTCATTTATTGCATCTTGCAAGTGGTTGATAAGGAAATTTGGGGATTGCAATTCTCTCTTTCTTTCTAAATCTATAAAATGTAATCTTAGGCTCATTTGTAAAGGAGTTGGTCATTTTTCTCCCCCTCTCTTTTCTTCTTTGTTAGGGTTGAATGTGAAGCTTAAGCCTATTTCCCAAGCTTTGTAATGTCATTTCTTTGCATCTTGCCCAATAATGTTGTATTGTGCATACTTATTGGAGCAATATAATGTGTTTTGTGATGCATCTTTTCCATCCTTTGCATGTGTCTCTACCTACCTCTCTCTATTACAGGTATATTGTGCATATTTCGATGCCTATTTCAGGTTTTTGGGAACTGATTTTAATGGGTTTTAAGTGGTGTTTTTATGTGAACTCCATATTTATTTTGTGGTGCACCTTGTCCACCCTCTCCATTTCTCACCTCTCTCCATTTTAGGTAGCTAGGGAATGATCAACAAACTCTTTTTCTCGGTGTATCGCCTGATGTTAGTATAGATTTATCTTTATGCATTCTCTCTCCCGGTCCCATGGAAGGTTAAATTAGGATTATTTTTCTTATTTGCATTAGGATTAGATTGTGGTAGGTAGTTTAGGAATAGGAACCATCCTTCTCGAAGGGCTATCTCGAGTCACAAGTCCGCAGACTTTAGAGGTAACCCAATGTTACAAAAATTACATTGAATGCCCCATCCATAATCGAGGCCATTTAGGGGGTGTTATAATTTTGTGATAACATGTTCCTTTTATAACCCAATGGGTAAAATAATCTTTACATCCTATTACATTTTGGATAAAAGCAAAGTTAGGTTAGTTATGGATAAGCATGGTTTAGGAGTGGTTAAGTTTACTTTAGAAGAGTTTAATTTGTCCTCTAGTGACTCATGGGATTTAAGGGGATTTTTGATTAATCATAGTGATTAATTAGTGTGTGTACAATCTTATAAAAGATTTTTAGATGAATATTAGCATGATTTAGGCTATGAGGGGAATTTAATTGAATAAATGACAACTTTTTGATCTAGTAGAAGGGGAAGCTTAATTAATTAGAAATAATTAATTAATCTAGATAGAAAGGGAAGTTAATTAATGAAATGTCATTAATCATCATTATTGTTGGATATAAGAGTTAATTAACTAACGTAATGTAATTATTTAACGACGGTAGAAGAGAAAATGTGTGATATTGATGATATGTCATCAATTTGTGGGAAAAGGTATAATTAGTGCAATTTAAGTATTTAAATTGCTCAAGATAAATTATAGGTGTATATAATCCCAACCCAAAATAATATCAACAACATCATATAAAGCAACTAAAAATGACCACAAGGGTCGATATGGGTCAAGACATCTCCAACAAGCTCAAGAACACAAGCAAGCTCAAAATAAGCTCTCTAAGCACTAAAAAATTCTCCACCGGCTAAAGGGTCTTCAAAAAATTTTATCAAGTCTCCATCAACTCCACACAAGTCATAAAAATTATTCATCATAATCAACAATCTCAGGAAGCATCAAAACATCCATCTCCACCATGAAACACACCAAGAAGCATGCAAACCCCACTAGGTCTTCAATGCCAGAAATTCAGTCCTGAAGAGTGACCAACTTGACATAGAAAATATCATCATAATATTAATATACCATTTCAAATATATTTGATTATAATTTCCAGAACAACTCACTTTTTCATTCAAATCCAAGTGGAAGACCTCCAAACATCTCAATCTCTACAATTGCTACAAATTGGCTTCAAGACCCCAAAACTAGGTCTTATAGAATAAGATGGTTCACCTATCAAATAAAATCATCAAGAAACAAACCATGTATCAATATAAAGGTATCTGAATATACATTCTATAAAATCTTCCATTTCCTTCCAACTCATAGTGGAAGGCCTTCAACTAATACAATCTCTGAAATTTTTCTTTCAGGCTTCTAGGACTTAAGAACCAGTCTTGAGAGAAACTTGCTCCATCACCTCCAAACCAAATTCCAAGATCAACCATCACCTAGAACACATCAAGGACACTTGTACCAACATGTAAAAGCACTAAGAATCATAGCTCACATGGAGAATTCTGATCCAACACTCTTGTTTCAATCACCTTCTTAAGAAAACCAACTATGAATTTCTAGGATACTAGGGTTTCAACATGAAACCACCTCAACATATTATTCCATAAGCTGAAAAGCATCATAACATGTTCCAATATTCTATACATGACCAAAAACATTAGTCCCATTATAAAAAATGATCAAACTCGCTTTAAACTAGAAGACTAGCATTTTAGCCCTTAAGGCCAAAATCGGTAGTGCAACTTTGAGCACTTATATCTCAAAATTTCTCCAAGAAACATGCATAAAAATTTTCATGGTTGTGTATCGCACATCTCCTAGGATTCTATAACAATTTACTTTTCATCCTAAAGCTTTCATCTCAGCCCTAAAACTATAAAACCCACAAAACTAGGATTTTTCTATCTCTTCCCAAAATAGCCAGAAGACCAAACCACCACCAAAATGAGACCTGATGAAATATCTACAATCAAAAATAATCACATTATAATTTATACATCATTTAGATATCATATCAAGAAAATTTCCAAGTCACCGTAGGAGGAGAGTTTTTTAGGGTTTTAAACCAACTTATCTCTTAATGGTCATTCATAAAAACCTAACAATCAAACCACCTCATTATTTGTACAAAACACTCTTAGATTGATGGAAAAACATCCCCAAAACCTTTACATCCCATGCAAATCATGAAATCCAAAATGAGCATCAAAATGTAAACTTTTAGCAAACAATCTTCACCTTTGCAAACCCGATTTTACCAAAAATGACATAACTTGCAATTTCTTCACTTTAACCTAAAATTTTCATGAAGCATCATGAAACATCCTCTAAATTTTCATAATCACAACCTAGCTCAAATAGGCCTGAAACTCTCTAGCCACAACAACTTACCAATGTTATCCTTCCTGTTCTTCACCTTCTTACTTCCCAAGGACCATAAAACACCACCAAATCTCTAAGAACTAACCTGAAACTCATCAAACACATCATATACACCATCATCATTCTTCACCATGATTTTATTTCTCCAAAATCATACCTCCATGCTAAACCACATGCTTTAGGTCTAGGAATAGGCCTAGTAATACCACTTCACACCATGACTCCTCATGAACTAACCATGATGACCTCATATAGACACTTGGACACTCTTGAGACATCATACCAACCAAGATGGACCTCATGAAAACCTTCAATCAACTTAGGAGGACTCATACTATGACCATACACATTAGATCATGATCCGAATACTCTAGGACTTCATCAAAACATGGCACTACCAATCAACCATCATGTTTAACACTGAAAGACACCTCATGGGGACACATATGACATCTACAAATCATTTTCCATCAATGGCTTTGATGTCAATGACAACTACTAGACACAATGGCTAGTAATCTCCCCCTTTTCAGTCATTGATCACAACCACCTTCAGAAACATTGATGGCAACCAACAAGACCAAACACACCTACATGACCTCATTTCCATGTTTGAATCCACTCTCCCCTTTGACATCTATGACAAAGGATAAAAGGATGAATAGACATGAAAATGACAACTTGGGACAATACACAATGTAAACTATGTTTAAACTTAAACTTACTTAAGCACAAGCTCCCCTCGATTGTACTTTTCTCTTTCTTGTTTTCTTCGACAACAATAAATGATCTATGAGTCTACGATAATATCATGCATATGACTCCCCCTGAGTGTATAAACTCCATATTTGTCTTCAAATATATAAAACTCCTCCATCTAGGTTAGAACCATATTAAAGAACACAAAAGTTTCCTTCAATACAACTTTTGTAACTTTTAGGATCAGTAAGCCCTAAAGATCATCTTAAGGAAAATTGGTAAAACTTCTCATGCCTCTAAGAATATACAAAACTCATGACCAACCATCACAAATCTCCCCCTATCACTATTCCTTCATACTCTAATTAACAAAGCAAATTTAAGGACTCCTAGCTTATTCTCATGTCATGAAGATGAGTCAACATAAATTCTCTAGATCTCAAACAACATTTCAATGTTTACTACCTTATTTCCTCAAAATCCACCTATTTTGATCGTATGATCATTTTTCCTTGCAATAAATCTCTCAACCTTTTCAAATTACACCTTCTTGGAAGTGAAAGACAACTTTCCTATTTCAAGTAGTCTTATACCTTTTATTTTCACACTATTTCATACAAAATCCATTTGTATTGTATCTTGTTAGTTGTAGGTGACTTATATATATTCAACTTAATGTCTTACGCCTTATTAACACTTATCATTCTCATTGTCATAATTTTCCTACTCAACTCTTAAGATGTTATTTAGAGTCTCAATGTACAATCTCACACTCAAAACACCCCCGAATAAAGCTCCAGATCTCGTATTTAGTATTCTTGCAACCTGCCCTAATTTGATGACACGGTCGTATAACCTTTCTTAGCTTTATTGTGTACTTCCCACGGTCATATTGATTTTTTTCATACTTGTTAACCTTGTTGACTTAGTGCTTTGTCTTTCTTATGAGAGACTTGTCCTTAAGTTTGAATTATTACCCTGAAATCTTGACTATATTCACTCTTTTAGACTCATAATATATACCACTATTTTTCGCAAACTAAACTAACAATTAGACTCCTATCATTTTGTTTTCAACATAGATATCGGTCCTTAAAGTTGCATAACCATACCTTCTCAAGACATCAATCTTTGCAGTGTTGGCCATTGTGTCTTAGTGTTGTCATTGATGTTAAATAAATTTATGGAAAAGAGTGTCATGGTGTTATGATTCACCATGAGGTATATGTAGAAACCAAAATTGGGTCACTCTCCCTTGGTCCCTCATCAAATAATCACCTTGAACACACTCACCTAACCATGGCCCCTTTCACCCACACTAAATATTAATTTAATTAATCCACATCCTCACAATATTTATTATTTAATTAAGATAATTCCTACACAACCATCTCACCTATACACCTCACCTAGCCACCTCACCCCAAATCTATTCTTAATATGTTTTCATAACTAAATAAGACCTACTAAACCCTAAAAATCAAAGCCTACATTCCCTCTAACCACATTCTTGTCCATTACAAAAGAATCTTTAGTTCTAATTCATGAGGAAAAGGAACAAGATCCAAGAAATCAAGCAGATCTACCCATTTTAGTAAAACCTAGGAAATCCCACCCTAACCAACGTTGGTTTCCTATACTACCACCTGTCAACTCGGAACCATCGTGGTTACCTCTTATTCCCTTTGGTAACCTTATTTCGAGGTTGGCACATCGAGAGAAAAAAAGACCAGAGCTACATGCAGATAGAACCAAGCATTCGCACATGCATCTAATCATCCATAGTAGCATCGAAGTGATCACAGAGCCATTTTACATTCACGGGAGCATCTCGGGAAGTGCCATCACCACACCAAATTCCATCCATCTAATCAAATTCCATTTCCATCTAGCCATCAAGCTCAAACAATAGTAAGTTTTTTGTTAACTAGCATTCATCTATTTTCATTTTAGTAGGCTCTGTTACATCGTCTATTATCAGTTTCTACTTGCAATCCCATTCTCCCACCATTTACCTTCATGCAAGTTTGATCATTCCTTCACCCACACCATTAAATTTCCCATACTTGACTGTTAAACACCTCTGATTATACCTAATATCTCCATAGACCTTTCCATTTCCCTCTTCATTTCCATTTAGCCTCAGATTTGTCCTTACACCAAGAATTTAATAAGTTTCTGTCACACGAATGTACCGACGCTGGTTACCCATGACCATCATCAGTCCATCTTGAACCATCATCGGTTACATGAGACCAAAGCATCGGTCTCTGTGTATTTTACCCTCGGACTCCAAAACAGAGCCTAAATTCCCCACCAAATACCCAAAACAACCCAAAACCATACCCTAACCAATACCAATACTCTGACAGAGACCTTTCCCTTCAGATTCAATCATAGCTTAGCCTGTTGTGAATGAATTTGCTTATTGTAGTCAAATGAGATACCTAAATCATTTTAACTACAGTAGGATTTCATTTATTGTTAACATTGAATTATTTTAAACAAGTGGATTGACACCTTCTAGGGAGTATCACACTTCTTGGAACTAGCATACGCTAGGCAGTCCACTATCATATGCTATTTAATCTGTTTTGGTGGTTTGTTGTTTATTTCAGGTAGTTCCTCCTAGCCAAAAGGAAGCTCTCACAATCATTTGTGGATCAAGAAGTCATACGCATGCAACAACCTTCAACCAGCTTTAATAGGTATTCCTCCTAGCCCTTTTACCCTTATCTATTTCATCACATTCCAAGAAACGTTCTAAGAATCAGGTGAAACATTTTGGCATGCTCGGTGGGACCCATTCGAGGTTCCTTGCATTTCTTCATTTCTAGGTGAAAATTTTTATGTTTGTTTCCTTTCTCGAAAGGTTCTCACATTAAATTTCTCCCTAGAATCTTCTCTTCTTTCTATTGTCTCAAAGCAATCGTGTTTTGGTGCTATAAAAAGAATTCTTCTTTTCTTTCATTTGTATTGCATTAGTGAAAGATCATATTCTCTCATGTTCATCTTTTTGTGACATCGAATTTAATATTTCAATTTGGGCTTAAAATTAATTGCATTTCATTTTGCTTTACTACATTAGCTCACATTAAATGAGGGCAACCTATATGCTGGAAGTCATGCCCAGCTAATGATTGAAAAATGAATCATGGAAAAGCACTTTCTTTCTCTTTCTCGCTCTTTGAGTCTTACCAAACATCACAAAATTGAAAAATAAACACATTCTTAAACAACATCTCTCCCGAAAGAAGCCGTAGGTGATCACATGATCACAACATAGTGGGTACCACTCATTACTTCGACAAGTCATTATCTCATAGGATGGCCCGCCCCCACCATAACATAACTGAAACCTCTCCTTGTAGATATACTTCTTCGTATGAAGCCTTCCTCACCAAAAAATCTATTCTAAAGTTCATGAGTCAGTCTTCTAAATAGCATAAGCTAAACAAACATAAAGGAAAAATCACTCTTAGGATCATATTTTTCTTAGTGTTTCTACTTGGCTTGCATTTTGAGGTGAGAGGACATGTTCTTCATATTTTTATTTTTCCTTGCACGCTCCTTATCATAGTTGGTGTATTCCAACTTTGTCTAAGTGTGCCTGGACCCCATTTTCATCATTCTCATAATTCTAGGTTTGATTCCATATTTGATTTTAAATCACAACCACATTTTCTTCATCTCTATTTCAATTTCACAATAATCGGTGTTGGTCTAGTGACCATCGTCGATTACCCTCTGACCATCACTAATTTTACCCAACTCGGCATTGGTTTATTGTTCTTTTGGTTAACCTACCCAAAAGGACACTGTTTCATATTCTTTATTGTTCAGAGTCTCTGTGACTCTCATCATCTATTCTGTCCCGATAAAATACATCTACAACTTATCTACCGGCAAATTATTATCCTTTTACCTTGTTTTGGTAAACTATTTTTTTCCACAAAGGATCGAACATGGTTATCTATGACCAAAATCGGTTTATCCTAACCGGCATCGGTTAGGCTGTGTAATTTTCCAGCTAACATTTTTACCTAATCCACCTACCACTGCATGTTTTTCCTATTTCTTTTTGTATTATTGTGTCATTTACATAAAGTAGTCCTACCAAATTAGTACTTGTTCACATGGTGTTGACTCATATCCAAGCAATTACCCTCATATTCCATACTTATTTTTCAACCACTCCCACCTAGTCCTTCACCACCTTCCATTCTATCACCATCGCCATAGGTGACGAGGATTTTTCACGACTCCTTGACCGTAACCTTATTGCCTTATAGTTCTACCTTTCCCACTCCTCCACTCGATATGCCTTGGATCGGGTTGATATACGGCATGCCCGTATCTATCCCCCAACTCTTGTTCCTACTTTCACTTTAGTCCCTTCTAGCTCTACCACATGCTATTACACCCACACCTACCTTTCCCCAACCTCATATTTGCAGTCTCATAGGCTCCTATACCATCCCTTTATCTGACCACCGCATCTACCACATCTATTACACCCACAAAGCATCCACTATACACTTCACAAATCCACTACCTTCATCAACTACCCGAACATAACCTCATATGTGCCTATTGTCTCATATTTTCTCATAGCAACACAACCATCCTCTTTGTCGATGACCCCTACCCCATTTCAAAACATTTTCCTTTCTATTCCACAGTCCTTAGCCCCCATTGCTACTAGGGTTACCTTGACCCTTCCACCTCCATATACGTACTATCGTAGCCTCTTGTTTCATCTCTCATTCATTTTGGGCACGTATGCACTCTATCTCACTCCCTCATTCTCAACCTACCTATGTGGCATCACCATTTACTGGAATGCCACCTCCATCATATGTCCAACACCAGCCCTCTCACACTAGAGGAGGTACCCATCCATCACCACCTACCAATGACCTCATCAAGTTAATGATGGAAAAAATGTAGACACTGGAGGCATTAGTTTCGGCTCTGTAACTCTCTCACCTACGATGAAATTTGTAATGAGCCTATACACCCATCCATTCCTATTCATCCATATCCCATACATTGGAAGATTCCTAAATTTAATCGCCTTCAATAGAAAGAGGACCCGTAATAGCATTTGCAATCTTTTAAACATGGGTGTCATCTGATCACCCATGATGACACTTTTCTTCTGAGGAATTTTCCCACGTCTCTGACCAGGCCCACATTAGACTGGTATAGTGGGTTACCTAGACATTCTATCTACTCATTTAAGTAGGTAGCCCAAGCCTTCTTGGATCACTTCTCCATCAACATTGTTAAGAAGGTTACCATGACTGACCTCTAATCTACATGTCAATATGATGATGAGTCTATCACAAATTTTGTCACTTGTTGTCATAGCCTGATCAATCAACTCACATTCCAATTACCACAAACTTGACTTATAGGGCTCTTCACTTAGGCTTGTACTATACATATCTCACTGACCTTGCAGGTGCAAAATTTTTGAACCTTCGACGAGGCATTCACTATGGCATGAAAGCTAGAGATTCGGGCCATCGAAGAAAAGAAAATCCAACTACGCAATAATAATGCGGCATTTAAGTCAAATGATACATCTTCTTCTTCAAAACCATAGAATAATTATTCAAAATCAGGGAACCTCTAATGCGGTGGTACTCAAGGCTGGCCCAGCTCATCCATCAAATTAGGCTAATCCCTCATCTAATCTTTCTCCTATCTAGACTTTTCAACTTAGACGAGAACAACGAAATACACCCCAATTGGGGATCCTTATTCTTCTATTTTAGAAAAGATAATTAAAGCTAGGGCCATCACCCTTCCTCCTATAAAACCACACACTGGTTTTGATCCTGCTCGCCCCACACCCGTGTGGTACAAAGAGCATGAATTCTACAACTATCATCGGGTAAAAGGTCATAATGATAACAATTGCATCACTTTCAAGAACATTGTCCAAGAAATGCTCGAGAATGGCGAGTTAGTCTTAGATAATCTGAATGCACATGCCAACCAAAACTGCACATTTTTAAGAAACTGTTTCCTAATCATGCCCCTTCTTTTGAGCAAACTGGGGAGACCTCAACTAATGATAGTGATACCCACAAGGTCCATGATATTTTCAATAACGCACCAGTTGCTTCCCAATTACCTCATATTCCTTCCATAGAGGAAATCCTAGCCCGAAGTCTTCCACCTACACATGAACCCACTTCACCTATTCCTCCACCCATAGAGGAACACCCTTCATCTCCTCCCTCACCGTGAAGGAGCCTTCTATTAACATCAAGACCACTTCACCTTTGGCTTCTCCACCTAGAGAACCATCACCAGCAGTACCTCTCTGACCCATGGGAGACGCTTGTTCATCTCCTCCACCCACAAAGGAGCACCCATCATCTCCTCCACCTATCAAAGATCCAGTAGAAATGTTTTTACCTCTAGGTAACCATTCTCCATCAGCCACCCAAGATCCTGCTGACTTAATTTCGGCTCTCTTACCCACAGAGGTTGAAGCTAGTGATTTCCCCATTTCTAAAACACATTTTACGGGAATTACCATTAGATCCACATCAACCTCACCCACAACAGTGTCATTCTCACGCTTAGCCGATCGCCTAGATTATGTGGATAGAGCCTTACTTTGGGGGCGTCTTCTACTTCCTGTCTCAACACAAATGTAGATGTCACTTGCTGACACCTCCACTATCTATCCAAAAGTGTTTGACCAACCAAACCAAACATAACCACAACTATCACAAATTCTCCCATAATACCACTCATGGCTCAACTCACACCTCTACCCATAACCCAACATGAATCTACATCCAAACCCACACCTACATCATCTTCCTTGCCTAAACCTATTACTACTTTAGGGGTCATCCCAATGGCTAGCCTTACTCATCCACCCATAAAATTAGATTTAGCTACATCCTCTAAAACTAACACCAAATTTAACATGGCCCCTAAACAGAAGAACCAATCTCCTAGATCTCATACCCCAACCTCACCAATTGTACCCTCATCACCTTCACCTCTTCCGTCCATCCTAGGACCCCACCCCGACCCCCGGCTAAGAAACCTCCATCCACCGGTAAACCAAAATGCAGCAACCCATTTCCCCATTGCAAACCTCTAATATCCCCAAGCACCCGACACAACCTCCGCCCACACTGTAACATTTTTACCACCTATACCTCCAATACCATCAATAACTTTGTTACTACCCATGACACTTCCTTCCCTTTCCCTCACACCTCTGCACAACTTGTGCCATCTACCTCCATAGCACCTCGCTTATCCCCATGGGTAACCCGTCCTCTTCCACCATCTACTTTTCCCTCTAAATCTCATGTGCCCCATGTCACCTTTACCTAAGAAGGTGCAACCTAAATGCAAAAATATGCTACCCTCCAATAAGGTAGTTAAACCAACCACACACTTTATTGTCAATTCATCTACCATAGATGCATGTAGGTAGAATCACCTCAACCTTGTTGGGATAAACCTATCAAACTTAGACAATGTAGATTTTGCATGCTCTTCACCTAGTACCGTCTTGTAGTTTATATGTGTGCACGTGTTTGATCAACATTACTACCTTTGACCCTGACCCATTACCTAGATTCACCGATTAGACCTTTTACCCCTTTACCCCGTTGTCCACCTTCCTCTTCATCACATTCACCTTTTATCAAACCACTCACTAATTCTACCTTCTACCTCATTAGTTCCTAGTTTGAGGGGGATCACCTTCACCCACACATGGGGTAACCACATCTTTTTTTTTTCAGCCGCTTACCAATACAAGCTACGCAACAAAAAGGGGCAAAATGTAGACACCAAAATTGGGTCACACTCCCCTTGGTCCCTCGTCAAATAATCACCTTGAACACACTCACCTAACCATGGCCCCTTTCACCCCACACTAATATTAATTTAATTAATTAAATTAAATTAATCCATGTACTCACAATATTTATTATTTAATTAATATAATTCCTACACCACCACCTCACCTATACACCTCACCTAGCCACCTCACCCCAAATCTATTCTTAGTATGTTGTCATAACTAACTAAGACCTACCTAAACCCTAAAAATCAAAGCCTACATTCCCTCTAACCACATTCCCGCATTCACACAAAAGAAGCTTCTCGTTCTAATCCGTGAAGGAAAAGGAACAAGATCCAAGAAATCAAATAGCTCTACCCATTTTAGAAAACTAGGAAATCCCACCCTAGCCAACATCGGTTTCCCTTAACCCTCGCCAATCAACCTAGAACCATCGTCGATTTACCTCTTATTCCCTTTGGTATCCTTGTTTGAGGTTGGCACATTAAGAGAGCAAGAAATGAGACCATAGATGCATGTAGGTAGAACCAAGCATTCACACATGCATCTGAACATCCACAGCCCAAAGCATCAGAAGTGATCACAAAGCCATTTTACATTCACAGGAGCATCTAGGGAAGCGCCATCACCACACCAAATTCCATCCATCTGATCAACTGCCATTTTCATCCAGTGATCAAGATCATACAACAGTGATAAGTATTTTGTTAACCAACATTCATCTACTTTCATTTTAGTAGGCTTTATTACCTCTATTATCAGTTTCTACTTGCACTCCCATTCTCCCACCATTTACCTTCATGCAAGTTTGATCATTCCTTCACCCACACCATTAAATTTCCCATACCCGACTGTTAAACACCTCTGAGTATACCTAAGATATCCATAGACCTTTCCATTGCCCTCTTCATTTCCATTTAACCTCAAATTTGTCCTTACACCAAGATTTTAATAAGTTTTTGTCACTCAACTGTACTGACACCGGTTACCCATGACCTTCATTGATCCATCCTGAACCATCATCGGTTACACCAGATCGACATTGGTCTCTGTGTTTTACCCTCAGACTAAGAACAGAGCCTAAATTCCCCACCAAATACCCAAAACAGCCCAAAACCATACCCGACTAGTACCAAGACTCGACAAAAACTTTTCCCTTCAGATTCAATCATAGCTTAGCCTGTTGTGAACAAATTTACTTATTGTAGTCAAATGAGATACCTAAATCATTTTAACTACAAGTAGGATTTCATTTATTTTTAACATTGAATAATTAATAAATCCACATATCCAAACTCATCACCTCATTTCGCCACCTCATCATGACCTAGCCCTAACTCTAAACTAACCTAATTAAGACCTATAACTTGGTCTACATCCACACCCATGAATAATTACTTCTCACCCGCACCAAAACCAACCTAATCATGACTTGACCAAGCCCACTGACTAATCCCTTGGGAGAAAAGGAGGGAAAGTTGGCTATTTTACTAAAAATAGCCCACTTTGACTTAACCAACATCGATTCTACTCGACCGCCATCGTCGGTTCACGTAACCACCATCGGTTCCTTGTAAATGACCTCCCCCAACCAAAAATAAAGGATGGGAATTCATTTGAAAGATCGGAATTCACTTGGCAGAGCAGAGACAAGTGAAGAAAAGAGAAGAGTTTGCAGAGAAGGACATCGAGCCCAAGACTGCAACTGAGGAACTAGAGCACAGTGACACTCATCCAAGCATTGGGAGAGAAGATAGCTCATTTTTGATTGTCAGATCATCCCACCTGAGCCCTGCCTTCGTCATCACAATCCTTGGACCTGTATCTTCATCAGGAACTAGTAAGTAGTGTCTTATACGTTTTTAAATAACATTTCTTGAACTTCTGAATCATAGTAATTATAAGTTCACTCCTAGATCTACTACCCGGCAGCACCCTACATCTAACTGTCATTCCTCTACCCTTACATTGCCCCAAGAACAGCCCCCACACTCTCTGAGTCTTCTCCATCACCCTATTGCCTATCCCTAATCATTTACCAACCTTATAAACACCATAAAGCGCCTTATAGCAACCTTCATTGAAAGCCCTAAATCACCACCCCTACCGAGTATCGGTTATCGAAAGCCGTCTTGGTGTAAACACTGATCGGTTATACAATGACCGGCATAGAAATCGGTCTTTGTGACTCAAACCAAAACCAACCTTTCTTCTATTGCTTTTAACAAGGTAATTAAAGTGTAATTTTGCAATACTTCTTTGTTATCATTTGTGTTAATTCGTATTAAAGGGGAACTGACCACCTTCGAAAGGAAGTCTAATATTTCCTGGGCCCAAGGTAGTTCCCTCATTTATTGTCTAACTAAAATCTGGTGGTCTTGTATTCTTACTTGCAGGTAGTCCTTCCTAGACAAAAAGGAGTTCTTCACAATCGATCTGATCTCTCTCTACAGTACGCGCGCACCCTCCCAACATTCAACAGGTATTCCTCCTAGCCCTAACCCTTATCTGTTTCTCAAGAGAATGAAAGGATAGAAGCACCTCTATTCTAAGAATGGAAACATTCTATGTGAAACATTTTGGCACGCCCGGTGGGACCCTTCTTGGGTTTCTTTCTTTCTTGCTTGCTTTCATATAGGGAGCACACTTGCTATTTTCTTCTTCTAAATATTCACAAGATATTTTGTCATTTTGGTAAAAGAATTTGTCTTTCTTCCTCATCTTTGCATTAGTGAAAGTCATCTTCTTTGCTTCATCGAATATCATTTTTGATTTGGGTTTAAAACACGTGCATCACATTCTTGCTTGTTGTTTTCAATTCTAGTGAACATAGATTAAGTAACAGGTCATACACGTGGGGGTGATATCCACGGTATTGACAAGAAATTAATCTTACTTTCACTGCACAACACATCCCAAATCACATCATAATCAACACAACAACTCAAACATCCCCCTTTTCTGCGGTATTCCTCCGCCCGATTGAGGTAACCTTATAAGCCAAAACAAACTTGACATCTCCCTTAGGTCTTTTGTTTAGGATTGACATCATCTTGCGTCTAAGGCATAAGCCCACAATAATTAAAACTAATCCTAGGGTTAGTCTCTTGATTTGCTTGTGCATCTTGCTTGTTTTTAGTTCTGTTTCTCTATCATACACTGTATTTGATGATCACTTCAGAACATTTGGTAGGTATACTAAGCATCGTTAACCCCAAATCAGTAACTTCTGACTTCTTACACGGTCCTATTCTCTGACATCGGTTAACTCGACTAACGCCGGATTTCTAAAGTCGATCGACATCGGTTATTGATCGATATCATTCTTGTCTTTTCACAGATTCCCAAAACCAACAACCTACCAATTCCAACATTTGTTGCTGCTTTTACATGTTTCGATAGATTGAATCCCTACTATGTACTCTTGTCCATGGTTGTTATCACTCGGAAAAAAAGCGCAACCATGGTTTCACATGCCTGTTCCGTGCCTTTTCTGAATCACCCCCTTCACATCCTATGGGGAATCCTACGGACACCAGTGAGGTTCCCAAAATCCCTGTAGGAGATAAGGAATTTGTGAAATTTTTGGATGCTAATCCTAGCGTTGTATAGTACTATTTGTCTCATACCCCTGACCGTACACCCGACGGTCAACTCCTTGTTGGTATGCCTATTAGTATAGCTGCTCACTTAGCTCCTTCCCCACCTAATAACTCCGCCTTACCTTCTTCATCCTTAGCCCCGTCTCCCAACTCAGTGGCTTCGGAGGTTCATACGGCATAGATTGGCTTTCCTTTGGTTAATCTGGGGCCCCACATATCATTACCACCAACTCCTCCTACCTCATCTCTCTCAAGCAACTGCTCCTTTCATAACTTGCTCTCTGCCACCTATCCACACAAGCTTTCCTTCTCAAGCTCCGCCCACCTTTTCATTTCCACACACGTATCCGGTGGCTTCAACATCTTATATAGGACATCCCTATTAGGCCACCTCAACATATTCATCGTCAATACCTTATCAACATTTAACCCCACCATTGTCTAGTAGTGGCTCTTGGCCCAATCCTCCTCTCGTTTACATAATAAACCGCACCATCATCTCACCCGACCCTTTGATTTAATCAAACAAATGATGGACAAGATGCAAAATCGGAGGCTTCGTTTCAGGAAGCCATAGCACCTGACATATGAGCAAGTTTGTGGGAGCCTATTCATCCTTGTCCCCCTTCATTCATATCCTCCTCAATGGGAATTACCAAAATTTACTCGTTTTAATAGTAAGGAGGATCCTCAACAACACTTGCGATCATTTAGACATGCCTGCTATCTGATTGCTCATGACGATGCCTTACTACTCCGCACCTTTCCCATGTCATTATCAGGACCCACCTTGGAATGGTACAGTGCTTTAACCCAGCACTCAATTTTCTCTTTTAACCAATTAGCCCAATCTTTCTTGGATCATTTCTCCATTAATATCGCAAGAAAGTATCCATCACCGACCTCTATGCCATCCGACAATTTGAAGATGAATCTATCATAGATTTCGTTGGACGATGGCGGGGCCTTATCAACCAACTTACTTATGCCTTGCCTCAAGCCGAACTTATCGAACTCTTTACGCGGGCCTGCGCTAAGCACATTTCTCCTACCCTCCAAATTCAAACTTTCGCACCTTTGATGAGGCCTTTACTATGGCTCAAAAACTAGAGATTCGAGCCTTAGAGGAAGAGAAATTGCGGTTGCGCAACAAAAACCCTAATTTCTGAACCCAAGACTCCACCAACAAACCCAACACCACCAATTCTCACGCATCGACTGCTTCGAAATCAAAAGGAGTTGTACATGTGGTGATGGTCAAATCCCAAGCACCGTCTAATACCCCGCCAAAAACCACCTATAAGTATAAAGCCAGAGCCCATCAATTACACTCCTTGGGAGAAACTTATGGTGTGATATTGGAAAAATTTCTCAAAGCGGGAGCTATCACCTTACCTCTGTTAAACCTCACTCGGGTTTGATTCCACCGCGTTATACCTTCTTGAGTACAAAGAAAATGACTTTTGTAACTTCCACCACGTGAAGGGACACAGTCACGAAAACTGTAAGATGTTGAAAAACATAGTGCAGGAAATGGTTGATACAGGGGATATAACCCTCGATAATCCTAATGCCCTGCTAATCGAAATTTGAAAATCTTCAACAAACCATTCCCAAACCACTCTTCTAATAGTAACATAAACCAAGATATCTTAGCCGAGGAGAGTGTTCATGAAATCCATGCAGTTTTCGACTCCCAACCAAAAGCTTCTATCGAGGAAATTCTGAATCAAACCTCTTTACTAACGCAGGGATCCGAACCCCCTTCACCCCCATCAAGACAAAACGATAATCTTGCCATTCCTTTACCCATAAAGGAATTAACCGCCCAGAGTTCTCTTCTCACGAATGAGTCTTCTTACACCACATCCCTGCAAGATTGTGAGCGGATGTTATCTAACTTATCTATTTCCCAAACATCTCCTTCCATCACTCTTGCTATAAAAGAAGAAGGCTCGCCACTTTTTCTATCATCCTTAGAAGAGAAACCCCTCGAACCGACATCACCAAATTCTTTAATCATGACGGATCCCCTCAAACATGCCCTCCTACCTATTAGTTCTTCATCGCCTAAATCTTTTTAGTGACCGGTTGACCTCTTAACGCCCATTGATACAGTGCCTCATTTACCCCCTGTATCACACCCACAGTGGACCGGAATCACAACCCACCTCTCTTCCATACAAAATTTCCTATTCACACGTGAAGATTGTCATCCCTTAGAAGATAGATGAGTCCTATGGGAGCGTTTGAGTACACCATGCTCTACTCAAATGCAGATGACCGATCCAGACACCTCTACCATATACGAGGTATTTACAAAAGCTCAAAATGCCTATGTCCTCATCTTCACCCCCTCATCTCTCCGAATACCTCATCCACCTCTATTAACCTAACCAACACCTCCCCTATGCTTGGGACTTCACCAATACCCCGACTTAACACACCCACCTAAATGGTTAGATTTATCCAAAAATAAAGTCGTCCATCCACCTAGGAGACAAACCCAATCTCCTCAAGTCAATCTATGCCTCTGTCACAACTAAAACCATCATGTCACACCTACCTTCTATATTGGGACCTCATCCCTCCACCTTGCCTCAATACATCATACCTCCTGCGTTTTCTTTAAAATGACCTACACCTTCTGCACCCATACAGAGATCCATGGGTGTATCAACACTATCACCCCAAGTATCTGTCCACCTATCAACCCTAAACAAACTCCATCATCAAAGGATTTGTTTGTTGTCACTCCTCTTTCTCCGTGGTTGTTTCCTGCCACCACGTCATCTATGGCCTCATCATCTAACCAACTAAACATAACTTCTGCACCGAAGAAGCCATGTTTAGTTAAATCCAATTATCAAAACCCCTTGTCTAAACCACCACCCATATGAATCAACCATACCCAATCATTACCAAAACCCACCCAGTCAATAGCCTCATCTTCCTCTGACTTTGACCCGCTCAAAGGATCTTACGCCAAAATCCTTGATATGTTGGTGGAGAATGTGACCATTTCCCTACCCCCACTTAGACCCTATGATCCATCTAAACCTCGACCTATAGGTTATGATGAGTCTAAAATCTACGCTTACCACCGCACACCAGGACATGATGTAGAGGGATGCAAAACTTTGAAATCCATCCTTCGTCAGTCACCTCTCTCGGATAGAAAGGTTAAGAAAGACAACTTACGAAGGGAGAAACCTTTAGCTTCAATCCCCTCTCCTATACAGCCTGTCCCCACCTCACCAAGAAATATCATTATTGTAACCCCACCTCTCGAAGACAATGACTTATCCCTACCATCTTCCTCCTCTCGTGTTCACGAGATCAACATGATTAAGCATTTTACTCGAGGGTAGAAAAACCAATGGGAAAGCTAAAGAAAGCACACCTGCGGCCTCTCTTTCTCCGTCCGCCATCCCGATCGCACCACCACCTAAAGTGGTTATTCGTGGACCTACCTACCCCGTCTCTGATGGAGTTTCCCACCGTACCATGATCAAACAACTTCACCAATCACCTGTAAAAATGACACTGTATGATCTCATTCAAACCTCTGAATCTCATCGACAAGCTCTCATTGAAATCCTCCAAGGGATAGAGGTCCTACCTAACGAAACTTTGCCCGTTGCCTCCATTTTAACACCCAATCACGTTGCTTCTCTCACCAAACAACCTATCTCCCAACCACTTCTGTCTCTCTGTGACAAAGCCATTCTCTTTGTCGGTTTCTCGAAGACGAAATTGTCGACTTTGGTGCGAGAAGATCTCGACCCGCTCTTTTCATCTCGGCTTACGTCGAGACATCCAAGTACATGTGTTATGATTGACGAGGGCGCTAGCCTAAACATCATCTCTTCCAAAGCCTTCCAACAAATGAATATCCCTTCTAGCTGCATGTGTGCCAACCCCACCATGTTGCGTTCATTCAATGATGTTATTACTTCTACCTTAGGCACCGTGATCCTTAACATTCGTGTAGGGCCACATACTTTACCGAACTTTTTATGTCCTTGAGGGAGAATTCCAATACAACATGTTGTTAGGCCGCCCTTGGATCAGGGCTATGGGATGCGTTCCTCCACCTTACATAGATGCATAAAATTCGAGTATGAGGGAAGTCCTACACCTAAAAATTTGACCCTCCCCCTTCAAAACCTGTAATATGTTATATCACCTAATGATGTGCTTGTACCAGTCAAGACACCCATTCATCTAACCCAACCATCTACTTGACCACACCTCAACCATCCATCTCAACCACACCTACACCTTCAACTAATGATGAACCACCGCCGCATTTGAAATACCACTTCCTTCCCCGCGGACAACATCCCAACCTCAGATCCCTTGGTAGATGTTTTTCAACACCTTACACTGGGGGAGTATCACCTATATAACGTTAGCACTTTCCATACCCCACGGGAGTACGGACGATTACATGCGCATCCTACCTACGACCGTCGTGTGGGGAAGTAATCTCCTACGGACCACGGACCACCTAATTGCCACACTAACCTAATGTATGGGGGTGTCGATACATCCTCTGTCACCCCTGAACCTCCCCTTGGTGTGGTTCCCTTCCAATCTGATTTTCAATATCTAACTAATCATCGTTTCACCCTCACCTTCTGACGCTTTGTGCTTGGAAGGGCTTGGTTTTTGTCTTTATGAACAAGGCCGACATACGATCATTCCTGTAATTACACGCAAACACAAAGAGATCGTCGTGGTCTTGGATTCTGTCGAACCACCTACACCAAAACACCGCCTATCCATTGTATCTAGGAACATGCGAAGTCACCCCTTCCGAACCATCAACCATTTTGTCATCACCAATATTGCAGTCGATAGACCACAGAATCTATCCCTCCTAACTTTTTTTTTTTTTTTTTTCATAAACGCTATCTTCTTGGGTCCTCTCACTTATCAACGTGATAATGAAGACCCATCTTCTCTTCCCCTTCTATATCCAGACATGATCGAAGAGGACTCGCTTTTAATTAATGTTGTTGAGTGCGGGATGACGACTCCATCCTCACTTACCTTGGTGCGGGACGACTCTTATATTCAACGCACCTTACCATCGACACTCAAACCATGTTGAATGAGTTGACTATAGAAATCAACATCCACACAGAGGCGATCCTCACATTGTGAAGATCGGACAATCTCTAACGCATCAAAAGCTTCTTCACTACCTTCCCACCTCGGGAACGATCACCCTTTCTACCTTTACCTTTCCGCCACCGACCATGCTGTAGGAGCCATGCTCACACATCGTGACTCCGAGCATCGAGAACAAGCTGTTTATTACATAAGTCATACTCTGGTGGATTACGAGACTAGGTATACACATGTAGAAAAGTTGTGCCTAGCCCTATCATTCGTGGCCACCAAACTCCGACACTACCTCCTGAATCACAAAACTTTTGTCATCACCAACGCGGACCCCATCCATTATATGTACACCAAACCTCATCTAAACCGCATCGCCCGATGGCTTATGCTCCTCGCCGACCTCGACCTTGAGTTTGTACACCAGAAATCAATCAAAGGAAAAACTCGCGAGACCAACTCGCGGAAGCCCCTTTACCTGGGGAACAATTTACCAATTTTACTTTCCCTGACTAACTCATTGCCACTCTTTCACTCAATGATGAGTCGTATCCAATGACCCTCTTCTTGGATGGATCCAAATGCTAGCGACGGCGGAGGGGCTGGTGTTGTTCTCATTCCTCTGGATGTTGAACCTATGCCTCTTTCATTCCAGCTCGATTTCCCTGCACTAATAATACGGTGGAATACGAGGCCCTTGTTTTGGGTCTCGGGTTACGTTACATTTAGGTGTAAAATCTATTAACATTTTGGAGACTCTCACTAGTGCGTCAATCAAGTTACGGGTCTACCAATGTAAAAATGAGGAACTTCAAAAGTACAAACATTACGTGGATTCACTTTTGACCTTATTTACTCATTATTCTATCAAACCATTCCCGCTCAACTAATAAATTTACGGATACTATGGCTTGCTTAGCCTTGCAAATTCTGCCTCACCAACTGACTCGACTCGACATATTTGTCTTGGTCCAACAACTCTTTGCCCCATCTTACTCAGCCCCGGATGTTGGTATGATAAATAATGTCTCCGCTGATTCACAGGATACTTGGTATCACCAATTTCACAATTACCTTACAACCTCTGTTCTCCCATCTGACCTTACGAGTAATGGAAAACATGCTTTTCTTAAAAGTGTTTCTCATTACGTCATCATGGGGGGACTCCTCTATAAACGTGGCTTTGATGGCATCCTCCTTCGATGTCTAACCGGCGCGGAGGTCACCTATATCATCCAACAAGTCCATGACGGCATTTGTGGTGGACATTTTAGTGGCCTTGCCGTGGCCAAACGGATCCTTCGCCTAGGCTATTATTGGCCTACTCTTAATAATGACTGCTATGAATATGTTAAGCATTGTATTATGTGTCAACAACATGCCAACCTTCAACATACTCCTAGCCATCCGCTACAGGTCGCGTGAGATCTTTGGCCTTTCTCACAATGGGGTTTAGACCTTATTGGTGAGATTCACCCGCCCTCTTCACAACGTCACCGTTGGATAATCACAGCAACCGAATATTACACTAAATGGGTGGAGGCCATTCCACTCATTTCAACCAAAAAAGAAAAATTGTAGAATTCATTAACCATCACATTATCTATCGTTTTGGTGTTCCTCATCGCCTGATAACAGATAATGGAAAATCTTTCAAAAATAAGTTATTACAAGACCTTTGTGACAACTTTGGTATCAAACTTAGCTTCTCATCACCTTACTATCCACAAGCAAATGGTCAAGCTGAATCTTCTAACAAAACCCTGACCAAAATTCTCATGAAAGTCGTTAACGATTCTGGGAAAAATTGGCATGATCACATCCCCTTTGCCCTTTGGGCTTATCGGACTAGCATTTGTACCTCCACTAATGCCACCCCATTTTCTTTGGTATATGGTACCGAGGTTGTCTTGCCTCTCGAAATACAAATACCCTCCCTAAGAATATCTCTTCAGGATATTCTCACAAATGATGATTTCCGCCAAGAGCGGTTAGCCCAATTGGAGCTTCTTGACGAGCGTCGTCTTATAGCTCTTGACCACCTTCAAATCTATCAAAAGCGCATCAAGCGTGCTTATGATAAGCGACTTCATGAGCATACCTTTAAGGTTGGTGATCTTGTCCTCAAAGAGAATCAACATGTAACCAAACTAGAAAAGAGCAAACGTGGAAAATTTGCTCCTAATTGGATTGGGCCTTACATTATCACTCACACTTACGGATCAGGCACTTACCGTTTAGCTTCGCTTAATGGTAAACCTGAGCCTAAACCCCTTAATGCCTTGCATCTTCGGCCATTCTACTGTTGAATTTAGTGTTATATCACTTCTTATCTACCTTGCGCTCGTCCCTTGAGCTCATTTACCACCTCATACACTTTGTTTCATGCATCTCAAAATAGAATCAAGCTCACGTGGTTTGGTCATCACCTCCTCTTAAAGATGCCTTCCCCTTTTTAGTCTGGTCCATGACTTAAAAGTATCAAAATAACAAGTTCTCAATTATATGATTCTGGGATATTCTTGAGTCAAACTTCCTGCAAAATTAGATGCTTCATGCCAAATGGACATCTAGACCTCTAAGTTCTAAACTAGGCATTGCTCCCTCGAAGGACAAGCTATGTGCAAAGCCACATCTGTCATTATAAATATTGCTCCCCGAAGGACAACTATACACAAAGCCGCATCTGCTACTATAAATAGACTGCTCCCTTGAAGGACAGCTATACAAAGTCAGCCTTTATCAGAAGCTTCTCGCATTGCTCAGCTTCATGAAGACCTCAAGAACAACAAAATACATATCCCATGTAGACTTCCCGCATCGATCAGTCTATATCCAGAAAAATAAAAGTAGTATTCAAAAGCACTTTTGAGTCATGGACTTGTCTATTTAGGTTTGGTTCTCTTTTGTCAGAATAATCACCTTATAACAAATTCTTCTGCTTGACTCTACCACCAGCCACCTCACCTCACCATTCGTCAAAGCAACAAAACTCAAGGGACGTGACGTATATCCGATATATTGTGATTATACAACTCTTTTCACCTATCGACTTCTCGCATATGCAAGGTACCTAGGGATTCAAGCTCATCCTATGTTAATATGTGGTTTGTTTAGCTCTTTTCAACTATGGGACACTTTTGCCTCTTTTACTCGAATCTAGGATTATGTGTTGACCTTAATCAGGACACGGTTCCCTACTACTTGGGTAAGCTAACTTTCACTTCACCTATACCTACACCAACATCGCCAATACCTTACCAACACCAACAACATTACCCTACCAATATCAATATTTTTACCAACCAACAAATTGCCTAACCACAACCAAATTGCTTGAATTCACCTCTCCCTGGTCCTAAGGGAGAACTACATCGGTCTGAGGCCCCTCCTTGCTTTGTGCAATGGGCTATGTAGGTAGCACTTAGGAGACATGGGGTCTCCCAAGGTTAGCTCGACCATCCCCTACCATAACCTATCATGTGTTGTAAATATAAATATTTTTGTGTATTTCTATTTGATAACATTCATCTTTATCCTTTTTTCAAAACAAACATTCAAAACACAACCATTCTTATTATTATCATAACTCAAATCAACATACATATTCAGTTTTATTTAGATGTTAAACAAATACATCTTCTCTATCATCGACGCGCAGGTCGGCATCCTTATTTATTCTTATACCTCTATGAAATTCACTTAGACCCTTGCGCCTCATCCCGAACAGGTGATGATCGTGATCGTCGACGCCGCTCACCTGGCCTCTCCATCCTCAAAGGTGCCACTGCTATTGGTTCCTCCCACTGATCTGCCAATCTCTCCTGTAACATATGAATACGCCCTCTCACGTGGAGGAATCTCGCCTCTAGTCTCTCCACTCGTGACTCTCAACCGCTAACAATCCGTTGTCTCATTCACCCGCGTTTGAAGCTGGTGCACTAAACCCTGCAGGTGATCTCTCTCCATTGTAATCACAGCTATGTTAGGCTGATCGGCCCTCTCACGTGAACCTCGCAGCTCTGCTACCCACCATAATCTATAAGCCTCTGTCGCTCCTGCATCCATTACCCTGCGATCGGCTGCTATCTCTTCTGGCCCTTCTGGAGGTGTCGGCCGGGGAGGTGAGAATGATGCCTCGGTGTCGATCCTCATGTATGGTCTATAAGCCATGGGTATATCCTGAACAAATCCAAATTGTCGCCGCACACGATCTAGAGGAATCCTCTCGTACTCACCTGGCCTGTGCCCCGCGATCCACCTCAATCGCTCTACACCCCTCAAATCCTCAGCTATGTTCTCTGTCACCATATAGTTCCCGTAAGGCCTCCAACGGATATCGCAATCGTCACCATCTCCCACACCTGCCTATAATACTCGATGTCATCTGTCACGGCCTGGGATCTCGCCTCTTGTTCTGTCTGGACCCATCATCTGAATCCCAACCTCTGCACTCCTGTCTCTCTTTCCTGGATTGGTCGGCCTATTGGTCACACACACACAATGTGCTCATAGGCCCAACAATGTAATAAGTATGCACAATCTAGTGTCATCCTGTGATTTCACTGCAGGCCCATAAACCCTATAGATAGCTCCGCCAGATATGCGGGTGCCCATGCGAAAGTCACGCTCCTTTCTATCATTTCCCAAATAATACACATCAATGCTTTTGGAAATCTTCCCCCATCCACCCTTGGTAATGCATAATACCCCACCGCTATCATTAATACCACTGCCAACCTTGTTGCCTCAGGGTGTGCTGCATACATTATACCATAAGTGAATGTCAAACCTCATTTGTGTCAAATCTCGTGCGTTTGAACCAAATCTTGTTGTTATCGCTCCCCCACAGCGCTCAGCTAGGCCCCGCCTGATACACTAGTCTTCTGTAATTGGGAGCCTCAAAATTCTAAACACATCTTCCAACGTCACTGTCATCTCCCCTGTTGGCAGATAGAAGGTATTCTTTTCTAGATTCCATCTCTCAATCAAGCGCTGCTGACATAGCATGATTGCGTGTGATTTGTGAATAATAGCGGATTCCACTTAACCCCACATGGTTTATCAATGCCCATTTAGCTGGTGTTACATCCGCTCGGACTCGTGATAACAAAGCTGGCACACTATCATTCATCCTCAACCCTGCCTCTGCCTGCATACATCAAATCAACAAACAACCATTCAATAAATCAAATCCCCAAGTGTTTTTTCTCACATTCTGGAATTTCATACGATGTAACGATATCGGTTATAGATAAGCGATAACGATTCGGTTACCTAACCGATACCGGTTATCTCTAAACGATATCGGTCACTGTCAATCCTATACAGCCTGCTTAAAAACACCACCTATGATAATTATTTGCTCATTTACCCCTCTCTGTACCTACAAACATACCCGAAACCCCTACTTACCTACCCCATAACACTCACCCCATCCCAAACCCTTACCTATCACCTTTTCTTTTTCATCTCTACCCACTTACCTTCTCTCATCCTATTCATAAAACATGCAAGAATTAAATTACAACCAAAAATTTTACCTCTTGGGATGCAGCAGCTTGAGGTGGAACCTGTCTTCCCTCTCGTCTCTACCCGCTGGATGCTTCTCCTTGTTCAGCCATGTTCACCACCCTCTTCAATATAACTTGCCTTTCTGCCTTCTTAATCTCAGCCCACAATCACTTTACCTGTCTCTTTCCTCCTTATCACTCAATTCTCCCATGTAATTACCTGTATCAGTCATCAAACAGCGTCGCATTCTCGTATTTAACTTGTTGCATGACTCTAAAAATAAGAACTTAAGTTACCTCCCAAGCTTTTCTATTTTTAGAAAAGCTCGTTTTAGCATAACCGATATCGGTTACCTAACCGGTATCGGTCATATATCTACCGACATCGGTTAGCTAACCGATATCGGTCACATGTCTCCTTTTGCTTAAACCTAGGCCTTTTCTTTAGTTTTTGCAAATTTTTGGTGGCGCCCGCCTCTTTTCCCTGCATAACGACATCGTTATCAATATTTGTCATCAGAATCCCATCAACGCATATACATATCATCAAAATTTCATCAACATCATCTATATACATTAAATTTCAAAAACCATCGACAAAACACATGAGACATTTGACTATATACATCAAACCAATCATTATACACACCATGTGGATCAAACTCATCATCTATATACATTAAATTTCAAAAACCATTGACAAAACACATGAGACATTTTAATATATACATCAACCCAATCATTATACACACCATGTGGATCAAAATCATCATCTATATATATCAATGTCAAAATATACAACTTGCCCTGCATGGGGCCTCTGTGATCTAAAAAATACAAAGCAAGCATGGGCCACTGTCTCTGTCAAAATCTCGACTCGGCTCGCAGGCCGGTCTCTCATGTCAAAAATATACTCGGCTCGCATGAGGCGGTATCAACTATCTAAAAATGTACTCGGCTCTGTAGGCGGTATATACAACAAAATGAATAAATAAATCATATGTGGGCACATGAGGCCTCTATATACATACTCGGTTCCAGACCGGTGTCTATATCCAATATCAAAAACCCATCTCCGCTCCCAGGATGTCTCAGCTCTCTCCACCACCCTCGGCCCGTCCCCCTGCTGGTCTCTGTGCTGGCTCTCGCCTCCTCCCTGTAACTGACCCACCGGCTGTGGCTGCGGCCCCCTGTGATCTCTGGCTCGGGACGTCTCGGCTCTGTGTGCCGCATATGGCTGATAGTCGGCCCGGTACCATCGAGCACGTCCTGATAATACCGGGCCTCGCTCTCGCCTCCATATAGCGGGCCCGTGCCACCATGGTGGTGGGAAATTTGGTCCCAGACTCCTAATAATAGTGGCCCCGCCTGCCTGGTACACCACCTTGTGTGCTGTGGCGGTGCTGCTGTGCTGTGCTACTGCGGTGCCATGGTGTGCTTGTGCTTGTGGCTGTGCTGGCCGGTGTCTGTGCGGTGCATGTGCGGTGCTCGAGCTTTGTGCTGGGCTAACTACCCCTGTAGCACCCCAATATGTGCCTGTGCAGCAGCAAGCTGCCCCTGTAATAGCTACACCTGGCCCAAGAGACGGTCCCTCTCTACTATCACCGCCGCCAAATCTGGATGTGCGGGAAATTTGTGCTCTCATAGCTGCTCTCTGACCTACCCACCACACCAAAAATGCCCCTGTCACTCGGCATCATCCACTGTATCATCAGCCGGTCTCTCTGCTACCCAGTCTGGGTCAACTGGCTGTGGTGCAGGCAGTGGTGCCTCTACATCATCCCTCCGTACTGTGGGAAGGGAGGTGGCTCATCCTGTCGTAAGCCTAACTACCGTCGTACCCTCTCTAGGGGTATCCGCTCATACTCCCCAGGCCTCCGTCCAGCTATCCAGAAACTATACTGGATCCAGGCATACATGTGCTCGGGCTCCTCCTCGGGGCTGATGGCCTCTGTAGGGCCTCCATATAATATCGAGCGTGGTCAAGCCCTCTAACATGTGACGATAGTAGGCCACATCTCGTCTGCGAGCACCGCTCGTGGGTGGCCCACGACCCCTGACCACCTCACGAAATCCATATCGCCCATATACTATCTATGGCCACAGCTCTTTGGGAAACCCCTTTGGTCATATACAGATGATATGCTCGTAAGCCCAGCAGTGTAACAAAAATGTCGAGCATATACCAAATCACCTCATACGGCGATAACCCCAGAGCTCTCTGTATAGTTGCACCAGATACATTGGTGCCCAGGCATAGCATGTATGCTCCTCTACCATCTCATGCAAAACTCCCATCAAAGCCAGGTGGGAAGCGGCCTCCCCTACGAGTCGGGGAGGCGAAGCGAAGGTGATACCAATCATCATCGACACGGAAGTCGTGTCTCTGTCGGTGTGCGTGATACACATCATCGCCGTATAGCAATGCTCATGTTGTGATAGGTAAAAGTGGGGCTGCATCCCCGAAATACATGCGGGATGTTGTCCATCGTTGTCTCGCATCCACTGGAACACTTTGCCTCACCTACGATGGCGAGTCTCAGGATGCGATACACATCCTCTAATGTAATCGTCATCTCTCCAGTAGGGAGATGGAAGACATTGGTTGCCGGATCCCATCTCTCGATGAGGGAAACCATCAGGTTGTGGTCCCTATCCCACGGCCCTATACCTTTGGACTCGCCGAGTCGACCTCTCGCATGATGGCCCCTTTGCGGCTGCGGTCACATGTGGCCGCATCCACCTCAATAGAGGGGGCATCGATCCCGCATCGTGAGCTGCTGGCGTGCCTGCAAAAACAACCCACTTCATCAGGCCTACCCTTTACAAAAACAACTACCTTAACCCTCTATACCCACTTACCCACCCAACCACAACCCGACTCTATAACACACATCTACACCCACCTATCTTACACTATACATCTACGATTTCCCCTTTACTTATCTCCCAATCTACTCTAGCCATCTAACTCTACCCCCACCAATTTAACACCTCCTACTTCATACACACCACATAATCTATCCTACCTGAACCAGCCCCCAACAACCCCATTCCCCCCCAACCCAATCACCTTTCCTATCAACCCTACCTCCTCCCCCTTTACCCCCAACCAAACAAAAAAAAAAAAAACTCTAACAACAAACAACCACCACAAAGTTCACAAAACCTAACTCCTACCCATCTTTGGCAAGTGCGGTCACCCTCGACCGCCATCGGTCCCCCAAGCACATTTTACATACCGACGCCGGTCGACATATGACCGACGCCGGTCTATCCACAAAGACATTTTTACAAACATTCGGTGACCGATGTCGGTCGCCTAGTGACCGACATCGGTCACTGTCCCATTCCGGGGCCGAACCCAAAACGGCCCGCAAAACCAATTTTTTCCAAAAACTACCCATTTACCCACCCAAAAGACCTAAAAACTTACCCACCCTGCCGTTTTGGCCTAACTAACCTACCTACCCACTCCATTTTACAAATTACTTCCACTTATTCATTATTTTATTAAATTTGGGATTCCTACCCAAAACCCACATCTAAGTTAAAATCATTAAATTCACATAAGTAGGGGTTCAGAGCCTACCGGTATGACTACACGTCATCGTGGTGGGATAGGTGGCGGTGGTCCAGCTCCTCCAGCACCTCCTGCTCCTCCTGGCTGTGCCATGGCTCCAAATCTCCTCAGCTGGGTCCTCAACCAATCAACCTCTGCCTCCTGATCGCTGGGGTCTACCACTCACTCACTCCTCCACTCAAATAATGCCAACTCAGCCCACAAAATCAACAAAATCACTTCACACCTCAGACAAGACAAAATTAGGTGCTCAAATTGACAATGTGAAAATGACACGCCGTATTTTTCTTTTTATAGGTTTTGACCTATAACCGATATCGGTTATAGCGTGCCCTAAAACACCGATATCGGTCATTTAACCGATACCGGTCATACCTAACCGATATCGGTTACAGGCCTACTTTACCAAAATTTCTGCCCTTATCCACCAAACTTCCTGTCTCACCACGTCGCCTCCCCCGGCTTTGCTAAATAGCATTATTTTGACTTCATTGGCCCAAATCACGGCATGACAAACCAACCAATCATGCCCGGCCAAGGCCCGTAACCAACCAATCGGCCCGACCCAAGGCCGCACCCAACCAATCAGGCCCGACCCAAGGCTGACAATCGGCGACCCCCAATCCGGCCTAACCCGGCGGCACCCAATCAATCAGGCCGGCCCGACCCAATCAGGGCCCAGGCGTAACCAACCAATCCGGCCCGACCGAGGCCACACCCAATCAATCGAGGCGACCCGACCCAAGGGCCCAACCAATCCGGCCCGACCCACGGCCACACCTAATCAATCAAGGCCCGACCCAATTCAGCAAGGCCGACCCAAGGCGCGACCAACCAATCGGCCCGACCCAGGCCCTCCCTAATCCATCGGCCCGACCCAAGGCCGCACCAATTACGTACCTCACCCAAGACCCGCAAATTATGATTTTATCCACCCATCATGTAGCTTTTTGTTCAATCAAGCTCACCTGTTCGTGTTCTAGCATGATTAGGATACTTGAATTGATCGCCGACCAACTTTGCCTAGGCGAGACCGTGACGTTTATCTCAACCAAAAACCAACCATTTGAGTCTTGCGAACATGCCTAAACGTTCCTGTACCTTACCCGTTATATCCCCTGGAGCTACTTCCTATGCCTTGGATACCAGGATTATATCACCCTTGTTTGGATAAACTATCGACCTTTACCTATGAATTGCTTGTTTGCTCTTCAAATCATGTACCCTGGTCGCACTACTGCATTTCAACGTGCGTCTGCTTCCTTGAACTTACCCCACCATCTTACCATCATCTCAACACCATTTATCCTTTATCAACCCTATCCACGATTTCACGTCGCCTCAATCGTGATAGATTTGGGGGATTACCTATACCCTTAAGCGGGGCAATCACTTCTTATTAATTGTCGGTGCGGCTTCTGAGACAAGCTACATGACAACAAGGGGCTAATGTAGACACCAAATTTGTGTCTTACGACACCCTGTGCCCCGCATCTCATTTCGCAACCTAACCTCACCACTTAAAACCTTACACAATTATTTATTAATTACCTTATAATTAATAAATCCACATATCCAAACCTGCCACCTCATTTTGCCACCTCATCATGACCTAGCCCTAACCCTAAACTAACCTAATTAAGACCTATAACTTGGTCTACATCCACACCCATGACTAATTACTTCTCACCCGCACCAAAACCAACCTAATCATGACTTGACCAAGCCCACAACTAATCCCTCGGGAGAAAAGGAGGGAAAGTTGGCTATTTTACTAAAAATAGCCCACTTTGACTTAACTGACATCGGTTCTACTCAACCACCACCGTCGGTCACGTAACCGCCATCGGTTCCTGTAAATGACCTCCCCCTGACCAAAAACAAAGGATGGGAATTCATTTGAAAGATCGGAATTCACTTGGTGAGAGCGAGAGACAAGTGAAGAAAAGAGAAGAGTTTGCGAGAGAAGGACATCGAGCCCAAGGCTGCAGGCGAGGAACTAGAGCACGGTGACACTCATCAAGCATTGGGAGAGAAGATAGCTCATTTTTATTGTCAGATCATCCCACAGAGCCCCTGCCTTCGTCATCACAATCCTTGGACCTGTATCTTCATCAGGAACTAGTAAGTAGTGTCTTATACATTTTTAAATAACATTTCTTGAACTTCGAATCATAGTAATTATAAGTTCACTCCTAGATCTACTATCCAGTAGCACCCTACATCTAACTTGTCATTCCTCTGCCCTTACATTGCCCCAAGAACAACCCCCACACTCTCGAGTCTTCTCCATCACCCTATTGCCTACCCCTAATCATTTGCCTAGCCTTATAAACACCATAGCCGCCTTACCTTCCTTCATTGAAAGCCCTAAATCACCACCCCTACCGATATCGGTTATTAGAAACCGTGGGTGTATAACCATGATCGGTTATACGGTGACCAGCATCGGTCACTGTGACTCAAACCAAAACCATCCTTTCTTCTATTGCTTTTTAACAAGGTAATTAAAGTGTAATTTTGCAATAACCTCTTTGTTATCATTTGTGTTAATTCGTATTAAAAGGGGAACTGACCACCTTCGAAAGGAAGTCTAATATTTCCTGGGCCCAAGGTAGTTCCCTCATTTATTGTCTAACTAAAATCTGGTGGTCTTGTATTCTTACTTGCAGGTAGTCCTTCCTAGACAAAAAGGAGTTCTTCGCAATCGATCTGATCTCTCTCTACAGTACGTGCACACCCTCCCAACATTCAATAGGTATTCCTCCTAGCCCTAACCCTTATCTATTTCTCAAGAGAATGAAAGGATAGAAGCACCTACAACCTTCAACCAACTTTTTAGTATTTCTTCTAGCCCTTTTACCCTTATCTATTTCATCACATTCCGAGAAACATTCTAAGAATCAAGTGAAACAAGTATAAGTCAAAGGTCAAACATGAAGGTTGATTGGTAGTGTCATATTTTGTGAGTCATATGGTGTTTTGGAGCATGGTTTTGTGTGCATGGTCATAGTTTGAGTCCTCCTAAGTTGATTGAAGGATATTATGAGGTCCATCATGGTTGGAATGATGTGCCAATATTTTCCATGTGTCTTTATGAGGTCAACTTGATCGAGTTCATGGTTTGAAGCAATCATTATAGGCCTATTCCTATACCTAGAGCATGTGGTCTAACATGGAGGCCTGAGTTTTGGATCGGATCAATCTTGTTGGAGCATGGTGATAATCTACATGAGATTTAGGATAGCTCTCAATGGTTTGGTGATGTCTCATGCTTCTTGGGAAGAAAGAAGGTGAATATAGGATAGGAAAGAAGCTGGTAAGTCAATGTGGTTGGAGAGTTACAATAATATTTGAGATGTATGGTGAGTATGGAAATTTATATTATGTTTTCATAATGTTTTATGAGAATATTTAGGTCAAAGTGAAGAATTTTTGCAAGATACATCAGTTTTGGAAAAACGGGTTTTCTAGAGTGTGTATTTGTGTTAAAAATGGACCTTCTGATTCTCATTATGAATTGTGTAATTTTCATGGGACCCAAAGGTTTTTAGGGATGTTCTTACATTTATATAATAATAATTTATGAAAATAATGAGGTGGTTTGATCATCAAGTTTTTATGAACGATCCTTAAGAAGGTAAAGTGGTTTAAAACCCTAGTAGAGAGCGAATTAGAATATTTGATTAGTATTGAATCCAAATGACCTATAAATTAAAATGTGATTATTGGATGTTGTATAGGACTCCTATAAATTTCTAGAAAGGTATGGTCAAGCATGTGACAGTATGTGGACCCCAGTCAAACAAGTAAGTTTCGAGAGATTTTCAGTATGTGGAAAAGTTTTCCATTAAAGGTATGGACTAAATCACCATTTATGGAAGATTGAGAGTCATGGTATATGTCCATGATAGTTTCAGGTCATGATTTAAGTCCTAGATGGTAAATTTTCCCTATTTATGAAGACTAGTCTTTGGGCCTAAAAGGGTAGTTTTGAGCAGTTTCAGAGATTGACCTAGTTGAAGGCCTTCCACTTAGAGTTGGAAGGAAATGTAAGATGTTATGGAAATTAGATTCAAATAACTTTACAATTATATATGTTTTGTCTCTTGATGAGGTGTTTTGATAGGTGAAACAACTCAATTTTTGAAGAGTAAATTTGACTTTTCAGGACAAAGATGTTATGGCTAGAAGATGGATGTAAAAGACTCATGTTTTTATTATTTGATGTTTTCTATATATTAGAGAGTGAATAGGAATGAATTTTTTTCCTATTTAAGGAATTTATAGTTCTTGAAAGTGATGGAAAGGGTGCGAACCAGTTGAGTTTCAAAAACTACTTTCTAGGCAGCTCGATTTGGTGAAGAGGAAAGTTAGGTTCATTTGCATTATTGAATTTTTCATGGGTTATAGAAACCATTGATGTATTCTACATTTCAATGGATTTATAATGAGTTGTTAAATTCCATATTTTATGTTTTCTTTTGTGATTTTGAGCATGATTGGCGAATATTGATTTATGGAACAACTTTTTTAATAGGATATGGTCCCACTTGGTAGTGTTATGAATAATTTGATTGGTGATAGTTAATTTACAAGAATTTATGATGGTTTTATGATGTTTTTACTTGTGAGAGGCCTTTAAAGGCTTGAGTAATCACGGTGGTGAGTTTTAAGGTCTTTGATGAACCAAGTGATGGGGTTTTTAGCCATTTTTGGCTTATTTAGTTATCTTGGTGCATGGATGACCTACATGGGTCCATTTTATGATTTTTATGAGTTTGGTGTTATTGTTTTAAGTTTTATTGGTCAATATTTTGGATGAGTACTTGACATATGTTATGTTTTAGAGTTAAGAAACATATAAAAATGCTTATCTAGTTCATTTTTGAACTAGTTGAGCATGGACGGGAAAATGTAACCTAGGTAAGGAAGTGAAAGAGGATAAAGGGAATAAATATATAGTTAAAGATGTGTGTGAAATTAATAACATGGTTTAAGATCATGTATACAAGGGTTTGAATCGAAAATCAATCCATGGAAGAAGAAGAATAGAACGAGTTGAAGGAGAGAGAAGTTGATGAGAGTTTGATGTATTTGTGAACTAAACTTGGATCACAACCAGTTGTGAGATCATCATATTTTAAGTGATCATATTTCTGTAAAATCTTTTATGATTATTCATATTCATAGGAGTCTCTTACTATGAGTAATATCAATAAGGGTTTAGGGGTTGGTGTTCTTTATGAGGTTGTTTTCTCACTAAATAAATCTCTTATGATGTGTAATATTCACTTGATTCCTTGATTTTTGTAATATAAGAAAAAAATAGTGTTTTTTCTTTCCCATGAGGGTTTCCCACTTACATATTGTGTCTATGTGTTCTTTCTCATGTTTTATGTTCACATGAATGTATGGTACACACTTAATAAGCTCTTATTGAATATGTATGATTTAACGGATGTTACAAACAATGATAAATGAAGTAAGAAATTTTTATGACTGATTCACCCCCTCATTCTATTGTGCTTCCAACATGTATTCTTCATAACATATCTTATCAAGTTCATTAAACTATGAATCACTCTTGCTTTCTCATCTTGAGTCAAGAATCCCAAGTTTTTATTCTATTATAGCACTACACTTTACAATCCTTCATTTTGACCCTTTATATCCTCCTAAAAACATATCCATAGCTACAAAAATTCTTGATATGGCATATATATATATATATATATATATATATATATATATATATATATATATATATAATTTATTCTCTATTTTTCTGCGTTCTCAAGTTTTGTCTGTAGCCATGAGAAGGAATATATATATATATATATTCCTTCTCATGCTACAAAGACAAAACTTGAGAAAAATAGAGTCTCATAGCTAGAATTTCACTCATCTCAAAGTACTAATAGAAACACATGATGAACAACTCATAAATCTTTGGAAGAAACATTTATAGTTTAAGACCAACCAATATCATGATGAAACATCCCCCTAGGATAGTACTCTAATAACTCAAGAGGAAAATGTACTACTTCTTCATAAATGATATCTTAAGCGAGAATTCATGCCTTCATTTGTGTAATAACCATGTCTTTCAACATCCTATTCGATGACCTAGGTGAAACATAACCATTTATCTTGTAGTTATTGACTGATATACACCATTCACTTTTCTTCATCTGAAACTCAACTTATTTACTCATGTAAATTCATGATCAAGACTTTAAGATACACTAGAACACGGTCAGAGTTGTCTTCTCCATAATGTCTTTGGATATTAGAATCATCCTTAATGAACTTCCATTAATATTTTATGCACCTTTTTCATGATCAAAAACTCATGTAATACTTATATACTTCATTTAGGAGCTTAAAAACAATGCACGAGTCCATACCTTTTACTCTATCTTGGACCTTTCAAGATTTTCATAACAATGTCATACCAGATTTTTTTGATCATGACAAGCTCAAAATACTCTGTTCACATTGTCCATATTATTCACAAAGCTATCATAACCATAATTATAAAATATAACCATATTTCTTCATATGAAGTCTTCAACATAACCATACTTCTAAGAGACATTCACTAGGCCTAGTATCCTTCTCAAGATGAGTCAACACACAAGGAAAAGTCTACCTCCACATATCGGATAATGGACCCTTTGAGAAACTTCAATCACCTTTATAGAAATTCCATACACATATTTTTCCAAACTTTCAGATAATCTAAAGGCTTTGACAACTCTACAAAAACCTGCATCATCTCTTAAGCTACTTGAATACCACTAGAGTAGTACTCAAGACAACCTTTGAACTTTCTCAAACGAGACCATATCTTTAACCTACTTTGCCCTAAGATTTCATTATGTCTTGCATACCTTTTCTTGATTCAAGAGCCATGCAACATCCATCTGAGAAAACTCTTCAACACATCATCGAGCACACTTGTAATCTTGATTTGATATTTCATACTTTATTTTGAGATGTCACTTGACACCTAACTTGTATGAACAACTCTCTTGAAAAATTTTAAAGCACCTTCTTGAATTCTTCAAAATGTAACCCTTTCATACTTTAGTAGTACACTTGTATATTACTTCCTTAACCTTAGACAAAACTTTTGGATACAAACATTAGCAAACCATTTTTACATCTTGATAGAAACCAACTTTTAATAGGGACCATCTAACTCTTCCAAAAATCAAGATCATGACCTTTATATAAGACTTTCCACTTCCATGGATTTATGATGCATGAACATAGACTTTAGGCGAGGCACCATTCTATTCAAATTAGGACTTGATGAATTCGACTATGACATACCTTTATAGTACTTTAACTAACATGAAAATATTTCATACTAAGCTGGAAAGGCTCATTTTTATTACAAGGCCCTAAAACACCTTAATGATCATATATATCTACTACCAAACTAATGTATTCCTTTCAACACCTTAAGACCAATATGGAAACCCATAATTCTTTGAATATAATTATATCTCTATTTTGAATGAACCGGGAGTATATAATACGGTCCTTATACCTTTCAAGATAGATTAGCTAGGCTTTGTTTATTAGGAATCATTACTCCTTACAAGCCTTACGAGAATATGTCATACACGATAAAGATGAAACTTTAATCCACTTGGGAGGATACTCTCTATTATTACAACTCAAATATTGTGACCTAAAACTTCTTCATGGATGTATAATCAACTTAGACCAATCCTTCTTCAAGTATGATACAAAACATAGGGTTTAAGAATCAAAGTTGTGCATCCTTTCTTTTAGCTTACCAATGGTCCTATGTTTAATTTACTCAAGTGAAAATAAATATACGTTGTATGAACACCCATACCTATCATGAAATAATGGTGACCAACCTTATGGATGACCTTTTGAGTAAGTCAAGCTCTCTTTGACATGTTATTGACAAAAAGCTGTCTCAAATCCTGAAAAATAATCTTTTACTATCATCTTATCATGATTCGGACATACTAAGAATCACCTCATATATATGACATTATTTGAGTCCATCATGAAACATATCAGCATCAACCTTTATATTTATAGATCCAAGCATATAAAGGAACAACTCAAACTCAAGTACTAGGGCATAATCATTAGCTTTTCTTTCAAACATGCTAATTTGACTCTAATAATTAGTCAACTCGATTACAAAGCTATTTTTGACATGTCCATATATTTTCTCCCATTATAGGGATTTAAGACACACTTCATCTATATTTATGTGTTCAAACACATCTGCTTTATCTTCAATATTAGCTACAAACTCTTCATCATCTTTTTAAGGAAACTTGCTTCAAAATCAACACAAAGATATACTTTGACATCTTCATCAGTATTCTCATCATTTGGAGTGGAGATAGGATTGAAAATACTAAGAAAATTCTTACAAATTTCAAACCCTAAGGGTTTCAATCATGATCTCATCCTAACAAGAGGATTCACTTCATCTTGATCATGACTATCTTCCATACATGTGCTTCAAGAGGATCTCCTTCAAGTTGTAAAAAAATTCACAAGGGCTAGCTCGAAACCAAATGTTGGAAGCACAATGGACTGAAGGGGGTGAATCATTCCTTCAAAAATTTAACTTCAATTACCATGCATTAGCATTCATCATTCAATTATCCATTCATCATACATAACCATACATGAGCATATTATATGTGTATTAACCATTCACAAGATCATAACACAAGACACCAAATATTAGTGGGAAACCCTCAAAGGGATGAAAACCCACTGAAATAATTTTTCATATTACTCAAAGCAAGGACTTGCAAGAATATTACACATCTTACAAGATTTGTTTAGTGAGGCACCAACCCCACAAGGAGCACCAACCCCTAAACCTTTTCTGATATTACTCACAACAAAGGACTCCTATGAATATGAATCATCATAATAGATTTTGAAAAATAATGACCACTAAAAAGGTTGATCCCACATCTTATTGTGATCCAACTTTATCTCACAAAACATCAAACCTTCATCAAAAAAAGCTCTCTCCAAAATTTCTCAATCTCTCTCCTTCAAGGATTGAATATATCAATTTTCCTTACACATATGGTCTTCAATATTATTCATATATTCATATGTCTTATCATATTTATTCTTAACCCCTCAGAAATATTATTCACTCCTCTATAGGTCTCACATTTCCCTCATGCATAACTCTCTTCACAAATGACCAAATAAACATGCTTATATACACAAATCAAGATCGTAACACCTCACTGGGTAGGCCATGACCAATTATTTCTATCATCCCAACACAAAAATATATCAAAAACATCATATAAATCAACTAAAATGACAACAAGGTTTGGAAGGGTTCAATACATCTTCAACGAGCTCTAAGAACACAAGCAAGCTCAAAACAAGATCTTCAAGCACTAACAAATGCTACAAAAGCTCCAAGGTATTCCAAAAACATTTAAGGATCTATAACCTCCAAAAAATTAATACACAAGTCCTCAATATCATAAAATCTCTGAAAGCATCAAAACATCCATCTCTACCATGAAACACACCCAAAATTATGCAAACCCCACTAGGTCTTGATGCACGAAAATTCAGTCCTAAAGAGTGACCAACTTGAAATAAAAATATCATCATCATGACTCAATTAATATACCATTGGAAATATATCTAAGTATAATTTCCATAAAAACTCACTTTTTCATTCAAATCCAAGTGGAAGACCTCTAAATAGCTCACTCACTCTGCTGTTGCTCTAAACTAGCTTCAAGACCCCAAAACTAAGTCTTATAAACTAAGAGGGTTCACCTATAGAATAAAATCATCAAGACACAAAATATATATCATTGGAAAGGTATCTGAATCTAATTTCCATAACATCTTACATTTCCTTACAAATCATAGTGGAAAGCCTTCAACCAATCCAATCTTTGAAAGCTGCTCTTTTAGGCTTCTAGGACTCGAGAACCAGTCTTGACAAAAACCTACTCCATCACCTCCAAAAACTTCCAAGCCCAACCACTACCTGTAACACATCAAGAACACTTGTACCAATATGTACAAACACTAATAAGCATATCTCACATAGATAAATATTATCCAACACTCATGTTTCAATCACCTTCTTAAGAAAGCCAACTAAGGATTTCTAGGGCAATATGGTTGTAGCACCTCTACCATATTTTCATCTGTACTTGCTCATTGTGAAATGGATTACAACATTGAAATGTGATTTTTATTTAGTTGTTGATCTGTATAGATTAAATCATGTTTCTAGATTAATGTTATCCGAGTTGGGATTTGTGTGATCAATAATCCATTTATTTTGAGCACTCTTGAATTGTGAGTTCACGAAATTGGTTCGTAAAATTAATTGGATGTCTTCAACTTGTGGAAAGTTGAATCTCATCTTGGAACTAATTGATAAACTAGTTAAATTGGAAAATTATCCTAATCCAATAATGATTGATTATTATTATTATTGAGAATTGATTAAGAAAATACCTTGGATAAGTTTCATTAATCCAAGGCATTCCCTTAATTCGATCTGCAATTGTGATTAATGTGGGAAATTGCAGTTGTTCATTGTTGTGAATTACCCAAGTATACTAATTAATCTTGGTGAATTGTTCTAGTTTTCTTATGATTCAGTCCCATATTGAGGACTAAAAGGTGTTGAGATCTATTTGATCAAACTTACTCCATTTTAAAATAATTTCTGGATGGTAAGGTTTGGTTGTGATTGTATTTATAAACCTAGACTATGATTGATTTTTGTTAACATTTGAATTTTAATGACCTAACCTAAGGCCTAAGGCATATGAACTAAGTTAAGATTCCTAAGAACCTAACCTAAATGATTTATGCCTAATGGTAATGTTTCTAAGATTAATTTAATCCTAACCTAGGATGGAAGGGAGACTCAAACCCTAACTCAATGTTGACCTCGGTTGGCATTGGGAAGGGGATGCATGGTCAATTGGGAAGTGGTGGTTATCCACCACCTTTACATGTATTGGAACTTTTATTTAATGCCATTAATGGAAGACACTGCCACTCCTTAGTGGTAAGCCAAATTAAATTTCGAAGGTTGCTAAAAATGAATCTACCATAATTGTTTGGTTGGATAAAAAGTTAGAAGCTAACCTAGAAGAGGTTATAGGAATTTGGTGGATTAGTGAAGAGGAACGGACCATCTAAAAACATTAATGATTTGGAAAATTGTTCCAAACTACCTAGGGGAAAACATGTCGGATTTGGTGAAGGCAGTATTTTTTTGGATTTCCATTTGATCATTTTGTTTCCTCCTCTCTCTCTGAAAACAAAGGTTTTTGGCATTTGATCTAGTTTTTTTATTTGGTTTGAATCTTGTATTCTTTGTTTCATGGAATAATATTTTGGGAGAGATTCCAGTGGAAGAGTGGAAATTTTTTTGAATATTAACTACTTCAAATGAAGAGGGGAGTGGAAGAAGGATCCTGGGAGCTAGAAGAAAAATTAGGAAGCTCTACTAGGCATGATAGGCTCTAATCCCTTGCAAAAAAATGTTCTATCTAATTAGTTCATAAAAAGAACTCTTCTTATAATAGAAAGCATTTTGGGTTTTGGGATTTTATTATTGAATGATAAAATGGAATCAGTTGATTAGTAAGTAATTGTTGGAAGTGGTTTTTCATCTAAAATTGTATAATTGTTTATCATGGTTGAAATGTTGATTTTATTTACATGAATGTGTTAGTAATTTTGAAATAAACTCACCATGAATGTAGTGGAAAGAAAAAGTGTTATTCTTCAGTTACATGTGTAAATAATTTACAAATCAGTTTTTCTATGGTGATATTGATCTTTGTAATGTTATTTTGATGACTATGGGTTTGCATGTGCTTACCTTTGATAAAAATAATAATAATAAGACCCTATGATACGGGTCGATTGGGAACTCAAGAAATCAATCAAGTTAGACAAGCATTTTATTAAGGATATTGTTGTCTATCTTGGGTTTGTTTGAGTTTTGTTTAATACTTGAATTCGTGATCAATATAAATGAGATTTCATGGGGTTTTTGCTTCTTGATCACCCTTGTGTGGGTGAGTTGTTGCTCAACCCAGTTGGGTATAGTCATGGTTGCATTATTCTGTGAACCATTTGGAAAGGTTGTTAAGTTTTTGATAACCTAGGTCGATTAGAACTTGACTAAAACTTCTAGGTATTGTTCATACCCATTGTGATTAAACACATTATCTTTTATGTGTAATAAATTCATTTAATTGTTTTTATACTTATCCATTTGGCTTTTTTGAGGAAACTATGGAGGGTTATCCGTCATCCGGGTCATATGAACTTTGGGCCATCTATTTTCATCGTGATGACTATTATAATTGCTTCTACACTTCATGGTAGATGGTTTGGTATAGTTTTAATAGGACTATATTAAGCCAAGAAAGTGTAATGGCTACCTAGGGGTTATTTTGTATCACTATGTGAACTATTCGGCTCTTGAGCAGACTTCCAGTATGTTATTTCGATAGTAGGTTTAAGTTTTGACCACCATTTTTAATGATCTTATAGGGTCAAGTCTTCTAGTTGGAACCTCGACCTAAACCAGTTGGATGGTTCATTACTCTTTCTTAAGTATTGATCATTTTAAATTCTTATCGACCCTTGATCATACGAAGATGATCAAGGATATCATTTAGATCATTGAAAGGTTGTTTGATTGTGATTTTTCTCTACCTGGGTGGAATCATTTTTTCTCTATCTAAGTGATGTAATTGGTTAAGTATGATTCACACCAGTCTTATATGGAATACTTGTATGGTTATTAGGAACCTTATCTTATAAATCTTGTATAATGTATTTTAATGGTTTGTATGCTTCTCATTTGGTTGGAGGAAAATAGTTATGGTATGGACTACTTTGTATGACAAGCTAAAATAGATTTGGGCCTTGAGATCTCATTGTCATTATCCTTATACTCAGCTATAAACTTGTCCAACCTTTGGATTGATTGATTGTTGAAATGGAATTCATTTTTGTATGCAATATATTGGATTCGAGTAAAATATTTTAATCATGTAGTATGGGTTGCATGATTAAGACATTTCTACTCTTGTTTTCCCACCGATATTATGTATACTTGGCTTTTCTTTATTGGTGTGATATTGCTTAAGTGGGAATGTATACTTGTATATTTTGGGGTTACTTGTTTGGTTGGAGGATGCATTAATGATTAAATTAGTTTTAGATATCTTTTAATTGATAGAAATCAGACTTGTTGGATTGTTAGATGCTAACATTACAGGGTTTTGTGATACACTTGAGTAAGGTACTTCTAAAGTGTTCAAAATAGGAAAATATTTTTGAACCCTTGACTATTTTCTATTAATAAGTAGTGTTCCTTCTTGAATTTGTTAGTTAGAACATATGGTTCCAAGGATTTATCTCTATCATGCTCAGTTCAAATGAACTAACCAATGCTAATGCTCTTGCAGATAAATTTCATGAAAAGGAAAAGAGGAAGACTTATGGAAAGCTACATTTATTCTATTGATTGAAGAAATGTAGTTTGATGAAAAGATTATGTTTCATTTTGAACTATTCTTATGAATAAGTGTGTAAGGCCTAAGGCTAAGTAATGTAAATTGTTGAAAGAATTTGAATTATTTCTTGTCTACTTGAATTGACATCTTAAATTGGAAATGATTGAAGTGGTTTCTTGAATCATTCTCTCTTGACTAGATTGGTTGTGTGAATGATGTTTTCAATTTAAAATAGTTCTTTCACTTGGAAAGTAAGCTTGTAGGAATCATTAGATATGCATTGCTTTACTTTTTGACATTGATTAATAATCTTGGGAAAGTTATATGAAATTTTACCAACTTTTATATTGTTGTTATAAAGCAAGGAATATTATTGTTGATCCTTTAATATGAGGAAAAAGGGAATAGATAGGAATCATTTCCTTTTAAATGACCTGTATGAAAGGTATAAATATAATGTCTTATCTTTGAAATATTCATTGGTTGTTATACTTTTAATTACTGAATTTATTAGAATAAGATAGTAATGAATAAGTTATATTCAAACAAGTTATATGTTGTGGAAATTAAGTTATGAATGACTATGCTTAATTACATCATTACGAACAATACTTGTATGAATGTTTAAGATGAACAATATAAAACAAAAAGGGTTGCATGATTAATAGTAAAGGGATCTAAGTGATTATACTATAATGCAATCTATCTATCCTAATAAACTAAATAAGTACAATAATGAAAGGAATTGTACTTAAGAAGGATAGGATGATAACATGGGGTTAGATGTATAACTTGAACTAACCTTTAAGGCATTAAGAACAAAGTTCTTCTTGCTACAATAATGAAGTCATAAATATGATACATATTTGACTTGCATGCATAATGTAATTATGTTATGAAAACTTGATAAAAAGGGGTTGTTTTGATTTTGGGTAACAAAATGAACCCTTGAATAGACTATGAGGTGGATGAAAAATATCCTTCCATCATAGATGAGTTACACTTAGGGATTAATTTTAACTAAGTGATGACAATTTGAATAGTTGAATGACTTAAAGGAAAGTGAATGTAAGTCATGAGACTATTGTGGGTTGAATGCATAGAACCCATTTGGAGTCATTAAAATGAACTTTAAAATGCTCCTAAAAGTATAATTGGATGTATGAGGCTATTTCCCTACAATATACTTATAATATGTTTCTAAGATATGTAATCAACTAATGGAGGTTTCATACTTAAAGAGAATAAGTAATGAGTAGAAATAAACCTATAGATCCTTCTAGTTGACTTAAGTGGAAACATAACGTTCCTTAATGGAATGTTGATAGAACCTGAGTTAGTCCTTAGGAATGACACCTAAAGGCTAAAAAAACTAGGGTGGGATTAACAAGCTATGGAATTAAAGGGATTAATGAACTTGTTAAGAAGGAAGGTTTAGATTTATGGAACTTAATGGGTTATTGCAGCATAACCACTATTACATAGTACCCATCCAATGATGGGGTTCATTTGGTATTAATATGGAGCAATCGTTATGACACAATAATTCATTCATCTCCTCTAATCGAGACCGTATCATAATGGGATCTCAATTCATTATTAAAACAGGGAAGTGATGAGTCCATGGTCTGTGGCCGATGTCAACTTGTGTTGACTACGGGTGATGAAGTGTACTCGAAGTGAAAGGGGCTCGATTGAATACACTTGATGACCCTTAGTTACCATAAGTGGATTATCTGCACTAGCCCATGTGGTTTATCTCTTCTTAGCATCTAACATGGAAATGAGAAGGATTGACATGAGTCAAGAAATTCTAATCAAGATAACAATTTCAAGTGTGGTGAAAGACATATTCCTTCATGATGAGTATGTCATCTCAGAATATAGGCATGACAAACATGTCTAAAAATTTGGCCAAAGTATTGTAAGTTGTTATTTGTGTTGTCTTAAATTCACCAGACTAAGGTGTGGGATATAGGATGGGTACTCGTAACAAGTACCTAGATAAGCCCTTGGTCAGTTGCACTTGATGAGCCCTTAAATGAAAAAGGGAACCACAAGTATATTGAGTATACAATGAAATGAAATATGAAGAGATTGGTTCTATATTGAGTCATCATTGAAATGAAATATGAGAGATCGGTTTATGTTGAGTCATAATAACTACATATGGTTATTGTTGTAGGATTGATTAGTAGATTTAATGTGGTTCTAAATGCTGAATTTAGAACAATGAACATTGATATATATAAAAATCCTCTACTTTTGTAATCATGAAATAGGGATGTTACATCTTGGTATCAGAGTTGAAGGTTGCATCTCTTGGACCTATTTGAGTCCACTTCTGATAAAAATAAACTTCTTGATTACAGAAATGGTGAGAACAAGGGGACATGTTGTAAATAACCCACCTCCAGGTGGTGAAGCAACCACAACTCAAAAGCTGGATGAAATCCTTACTACCCTACTGGACATAAGGAATAGGATTGTTGTTCTTGAATAGCAAGTGGCTGGAAATAACACTGAGGTGATAGTGAGCAGTCTCAAGGGCATCCACATGATGAGATAAATGATGAAGTTGAGGATCTCAATATTGTAAATGATAATGTTACAAAATGTTAGAAATAATGATAACATGAATGCACCCAATCATCTCGAGAACAAGAGGGAAAGATTGACAACTAAATTGACTAGTGATATAAAGTGGATAAGTCCACCAAAATTTGATGGAACCACCCAGGAGATGGGGCTAAGAATTGGCTCAGTGAGATGGAGAAATATTTGCAATAAGAAATTTCTCTAAGGAAACCAAGGTTGTATGGGGAGCTTATCATCTCTCCCATGAAGCATCTTCATGGTGGGATAGCTGTAAGGTTGAGCTTAATGTTGATGAGACAAACATCACATGGGACCATTTCAAGGTCATTTTAGGAAGTGTTGGCTACCCCAACTCTACTATGAACCATAAAATGACAGAGTTCCAAACTTTAACTCAAGGAAAACTGTCGGTAATGGAATATTGGGAGAAGTTCACCAAGCTTCTCAAATATGTGTCATAGTATCAAACAAATGAAAAATTCCAAATAAGTAAGTTCATCATGGGGTTGTATCCTATCATAGGTGGTGAGGTTGATGTACATAGCCCCACCACCATGGAAGAAGTGGTAGAAAAATTCATTCGGCGGAGCAAAAATTGAAGGCAATTTCTGCACATAAGGAGGAGAAATGTAAGAAAATGGGAATAATTCTTCATATTTTCCACCCAAGAAGGGTACATGGAAGAAGTTTGGAAACAAAGGTAATCCTTTGGCTACAAATGAAAAAGAAAAATCAACATGTAAAGCTACAACAAATAATAAGAATAATGGCCATAAGGGAAATCATGGGCCAAACAATACTTTCAAGGTTAAGAATAAATATGAGCCTAAGAAAGGACCCATTGGAGGTTGTTTTAATTGTGGAGGAAGCCACTATGCAAGTCATTGTCCTTTAAATAAAAATGATGACAACTAGTCAGCATAAGATACATACGATGGTGGTGAAACAATGAAAGCTGAAAAAAAGTAGGCTATGCCCATAGAAGTGTCAAGTAAGTTGTATGGCCTACCTGTAACTATACTTTTGATATTGGTGCTTTTGAATGTTTTATTTCTAGAAAGTTAGTCACTAAATTAAAACATAAATTTGGTTTTATGGAAAAACCATGGACTATCCAGTATGGGAATAATGTTGTCCACATAGTTAGTAAGTGTCTTTTGGCATAACCTTGGAATTTCCGAGCTTCACAACTAGAGGTAGACCTGTATGTGGCACCTCTAGGGTCTTATGACATAATAATTAGAGTGAACTAGTTGGCTGATCATAAAGACACTTATGGACTATTTTTGAAACATATAAGGTGTTTGGATGACCTACAGAAATCAGCAGACATTCAAGGAATAAAAAGAAGCATAAAAGTTAGAGAAATATCTACTATGTAGCTGAAAAAGGCCAAAAATAAAGGTTGCATGCTTTATGTAATAAAAATTTCAGATTCACAAAAGAATAAGGGGGTGATTTTTTGGAAAAATATTCGTTGTTACATGGAATTACAATGATGTGTTTCTAGAAGATCTACCAAGTCTTCCACTAAAAAGAGAGTTTGACTTCACCATTGAAATCAAACCAGGAATGAAACCTATTTCTAAGGCACCTTATCAAATGACTACCACTGAATTGGTAGAGCTTAAGGAACAATTGCATGAATTATTTTCTAAAGGGTTAATAAGGTTGAGTGTCTCACCTTGGGGAGCACCGGTGATCTTTGTTAAAAAGAAAGATGGAACCTTAAGACTTTGCATTGACTATAAGATGTTGAACAAGGAAACTATTAAGAATAGATATCCTCTTCCAAGGATAGATGATCTTTTTATCGATCATGGAGCATTGGTTTACTCTAAAATAGATCTACGTTTTGATACCATTAGTTGAGAATTAAGGAAGAAGATATTCATAAAACTACTTTTAGAACAAGATATGGACATTATGAGTTCATTGTTTTACCTTTTGGGTTAACTAATGCCCTACTGACCTTCATGAATTTGATGAATAACATCTTTTAAGAATACTTGGAAAATTTTGTGTTTGTATTCTTGGACGATATTCTCATCTATTCACGAATCTTGGAGGAGCATAATGAGCACTTAAGGATTGTACTTGAGGTGCTAAGAAAGATAAAATTGTATGGAAAACTATCCAAGTGTTCTTTTTATGAAACTAAGGTACAATACTTGGGACATATAATAAATAAAGATGGAATCTTGGTTGATCCCTCAAAGATATCAGCCATAATAGATTGGCTGACACCTAGGAATGTACATGAAGTTAGAAGCTTCATAGGGCTTGCTGGTTACTATTGAAAATTTGTAAAGGATTTCTCAAGGGTTTTGCCCCTAATAACTTCATTACAAAAGAAAGATAAAAAGTTTGTATGGAGTGAAAATGTGAGGCTACATTTAAAACATTGAAAGAACAACTAACTTGTAATCCCTATACTTGATTTCCTGATCCAAAAAGAAGTTTTTCGGTGGTAACGGATGCTTCCAGAGGAAGGATTAGGGGGTATATTGCTGCAAAATGATCATGTAATAGCATATGAAAGAAGGAAGCTTAAAGTGCATGAGAAAAATTATGCTCCTCATGATTTAGAACTTGCTGCAATAGTACATGCATTGCAAGTTTGGAGACATTACCTCTTAGGGAAACCCTTTGAGTTGAAAACTAATCATCTTGGGCTGAAATATATCTTCACTCAGCCTAACTTAAATGTGAGGCAGTGGAGATGGTTGGAGTTCTTATCCCAATATGATTTTGACATCAGCTACATAAAAGGAAAAGAAAATAGAGTGGTAGATGCACTAAGTCATAGAAAATATATTTCTACACTAGTGACCTTGAGAACTCAATTTAAGGATGAGGTTAAGAACACCTTAATGTCTGATCCATACTTCCAGTAGGTAAAAACAACACTTGTTACAAATCCAAAGGATATGAGGTACAAAGGGTTTGGTTAGATGGTGAAGGAATTATGAGGTATGAGGATAGAGTGTACGTGCCACTGGGAAATGAGTTAAGGAAGAAAGTGATGACTGAATTTCACAATGCACCTTACTCTGGACATCTCGAGGTGACAAAAGATGTTTTCTGATGTTAAACAACAATATTTTTGGAAAGGGATGAAGAGAGACATCTTGGATTACATGTCTCACTGCTTAGAATGCCAACATGTGAAAGCTGAGCATATGCACCAACTAGTTTATTGTACCCTCATAGCATACCATAGTTTAAATGGTAGGTTATAAGTATGGAATTTGTTTAGGGAATACCTATGTCAAGAAATAAACATGATGTTATTTTGTTTTGGTTGATAAACTAACTAAAAGTAACACATTTCATCATTAGGAATCTAAATGATGACTCACCTATTCTTGTAAAAAGATTTGTTCAAGAAATTTCAAATTGCATGGCATTCTTGAATTGATAATATCTTGATAGGGACCCACGAATGACTTCACAATTTTGGAAAACTCTTAATGCAGCTTTGGGAACAAATTTGAACTTTATCTTCTTATCATCTAAAATAGATGGAAAAAATGAAAGAGTGAATCAGAGTTCTTGAAGATATGCTTAGGATGTACTGCATGGATCAGCAATACAAATGGGAAGAATATCTTCCTTTGGTTGAATTTGCATACAATAACACTTACCATTCTTCTCTAAAAATGGCACCTTCGAGGCCTTGTATGGGACAGAGGTGCAAGGACCCCTATCAGTTGGGATAACATTGAGGATAGAGAAGTAATTGGGCTTGAAATGATTTCTGAAATGGAACAGTAGGTTAAGTTAATCTAGGAAATATTAAAGGAGGTTTTGATAGATAGAAAATCTATGTGGATCTGAAAAGGGTCGAAAGGAAATTTGAACTTGGTGATAAATTTTTTCTAAGGTCAAGCCTAAAAAGAGCTCGATTACCTTTGGCAAGTCAGCCAAGTTATCACCTCATTATGTAGGCCCCTTTGAGATTGTTGAAATAATCAACCTTGTGGCCTACCAACTTGCATTGCCTCCCTCATTGGCATGGATGCATGATGTTTTTCATATTTCTTTACTTAAGAAATACATTTCAGATTTATCACATGTTTTAAACTAGAATGCCTTGCAGGTCCAAGACCTAGGGGTAATCATGGTGGAACCAGTTAGAGTACTAGAAACCTGCAAGTTGCACTTGTGTAATCATGAAATTGGACAATGTAAGGTCCAATGGGATCAATTTAATGAAGAAAGTGTAACTTGGGAAAATTGGAGGACATGAAAGTTGTTTTCCTCACTTGTTTTAGTAGAAATATTTCATTTCTCATGTAAAAACTTGGATCATTTTGACTTATTAATTGATGGGTTTTGTTTTGATAAAAATACCTTTATTGAGTATTATATACAACCATTGATGTTGTTATACCATTAAAAAACTGAATTTTGGATTAAATTTTGTTTGTTGTTAAGGAATCTATGGTTAAATAATTTCATATTAAACCTGTTTTCTAGATAAACTATTTGGAATTAAGATAATCATCATCGGGATGATGATACTTTAGAGGGGAAGAATGTAACACCTCTACCATCCTTTCATCTATACTTTCTCATTGTGAAATGGATTACAACATTGACATGTGATTTTTCTTGAGTTGTTGCTTCTCTATAGAATAGATTAAATCATGTTGCTAGATTAATGTTTATCTCAATTGGGATTTATGTGATTAATAATCCATTTATTGCCATGTACTCTTGAATTGTGATGTTTACTTAATTGGTTCATAAAATTAACTGGATGTCTTCAGCTTGTGGAAAGTTGAATCTCATCTTGGAACTATTTGGTAAGCTAGTAAAATTGGAAAATTATCCTAAGTCAATAATGATTATTGATTATTATTATTATTATTATTGAGAATCAGATTAAGAAAATACCTTGGATCAGTTTCATTGATCCAAGGCATTCCCTTAATTCGATCTGCAATTGTGATTAATGTAGAAATTGTAGTTGTTCATTATTGTGAATTATCTAAGTATACTAATTAATCTTGGTGACTTGTTCCAGTTTTCTTATGATTCAATCCCATATTGAGGACCAAAAGGTGTTGAGAGTTAGCTCAAGTAACACTACTCTATTTTAAAACATTTCCTGGTGGTAAGGTTTGGTTGTGATAGTTAATAATCCTAGACTATGACTGATGTTTTGTTAACATTTAAATTTTAATGACCTAACCTAAGGCCTAAGGCATATGAACTAAGTCAATTTCCTAAGAACCTAACCTAAATTATCTATGCCTAATGGTAATGTTGCTAAGATTAATCAATCCTAACCTAGGATGGAAGGGAGACTCGAGACCTAACTCAATGTTGACCTCGGTTGGCATTGGGAAGGGGATGCATGGTCAATTCGGAAGCGGTGGTTTTCACCACCTTTGCATGTATTAGAACTTTTATTTAATTTCATTAATGGAAGACATCACAACTCCTTAGTGGTAATCCAAATTTAAATTTGGAAAGTTGATAAAAATGACTCTAGCACAATGATTGTTTGGTTGGCTAAATAGTTAGAAGCTAACCTAGAAGAGGTTAGAGGAAGTCGGTGGGTTAGCGGGAGGAAAAGACCATCCTAACAAACATTAATGATTTGAAAATTGTTCCAAAATGCCTAGGGGTTAAACATTCAGATTGGTGAAGGAAATATTTTTTTGGATTTCTATTTGGTCATTTTGTTTCTCCTTCTCATTTTACAAATGGAGGTTTTGATGTTTGATCTAGTTTTTATTTGGTTTGAATCTTGGATTCTCTATTTTATGGAAGAAGCTATTGGGAGAGATTCCAGTGGAAGAGTGGAGAAATTTTTGTGAAGATTAACTTCTTCAACTATAGAAGTTGTCGTGGGAGATTGGAAGAAGGATCCTGGGAGCTAGAAGAAAACTTAGGAAGCTCTACTAGGCATGATAGGCTTTAATCCCTTGCAAAAAAATTCTCTATCTAATTAGTTCATAAAAATAACTCTTCTTATGATAGAAAACATTTTGGGGTTTTGGGTTTTTATTATTGAACGATAAAATGGAATATGTTGATTGGTAAGTAATTTTTGGAACTATTTTTCATCTAAAAATTGTATACTTGTTTATCATGGTTGAAATGTTGATTTTATTTACATGATTGTGTTATTCATTTTGAAATAAACTCACAATGACTGTAGTGGAAAGAAAAATGTGTTATTCTTCAGTTGCATGTGTAAATACTTTGCAAATCAGTTTTTCTATGGTGATATTGATATTTGTAATATATTTTGATGACTCTGGATTTGTATGTACTTACCTTTGATAAACAATAAAAAATAAGACTCTGTGATATGGGTTGATTGGGAACTCGAGCACTCAGTCGAGTTAGACTAGGGTCGTATTAAGGATATTGTTGTCTATCTTGGGTCTGTATGAGTTTTGTTTAAATACTTGAATTCATGATCAATATAACTGAGATTTCATGGGATTTTACTTCTTTATCACCCTCGTGTGGGTGAGTTGTTGCTCAACCCAGTTGGGTATAGTCACGGTTGCATTATTTCGTGAAACATTTGGAAAGGTTGCTAAGTTTTTGATAACCCAGGTTGGATTAGAACTTGACTAAAACTTGGGGTATTTTTATACCCATTGTAATTAAACACATTCTCTTTTTGTGTAATAAATTCATTTGATTGTTCCTTGACTTAGCCATTTGGATTTGCTTTGTAGAATTGTGGAGGGTTATCTATCCTCGGGTTGTATGAACTATGGGCCATCTATTTTCATCGTGATTGACTATTATAATTACTTCTACACTACCAAGATAGATGGTTTGGTATAGTGTTGAATAGGACTGTATTAAGCCAAGAAATTGTAATGGATACTTGGGGGTTATTTTGTATTGCTATATGAACTATTCATTTGAGAAGACTTCCGGTGTAATATTTTGATAGGTAGGTTTAAGTTTTGACCACCATTTTTAATGATCTTATAGGGTCAAGTCTTTTGGTTGGAGCCTCGGCATGAACCAGTTGGATGGTTCATTACTCTTGCTTAAGTATTGATCATTTTAAAATTATTATCCTCGATCCGAGAGATGATCAAGGATATCGTTTATTCATTGAAAGGTTGTTTGATTGTGAGTTTTCTCTACCTAGGTGGAATCATTTCATTTCTCTATTTGAGTGATGTAATTGGTTAAGTATGATTCACACCAGTCTTGTATGGAATACTTGTATGGTTCTTAGACAACCTTATCTCATAAATCTTGTATAATGTATTTTAATGGCTTGTATACTTCTCATTTGGTTGGAGCCAAATAGTTATGGCATGGACTATTTTGTATAACAAGTTAATATAGATTTGGGCCTTGAGAGCTTGATTGTCGTTATCCTTATACTTAGTTATAAACTTGTCCACCTTTGGATTGATTATTATTGAAATGGAATTCATTTTTGTTTGTAATAATTGGATTGATTAAAATATTTTAATCATGTAGTATGGGTTGCATGATTAAGACATTTCTACTCTTGTTTTCCACCAAATATTATGTATACTTGGCTTTTCTTTATTGGTGTAATATTGCTTAAGCGGGAATGTATACTTGTATATTTTGGCATTACTTGTTTAGTTGGAGGATGGATGAATGTTTAATTAGTTGTAGATAGTCTTTAATTGATATAAATAAGAATTTTTTGGATTGATAGATGCTAGCATTGCAAGGTTTGATACACTTGAGTATAGTACTTACGAAGTAATCAAAAAGCAAAAAGATTTTTGAGCCCTTGACTATTTTCTATTAATAAGTAGTGTTCCTTTACAAAATTTTTAGTTATAACATATGGTTACAAGAATTTATCTCATATCATTCTTAAAACACCAATGCTAACGCTCTTGCAAATAAGTTTCATGAAAAAGGAAACAGGAAGACTTTGATGAAACATTTATTTATGATTGAAGAAATGTAGTTTGATGAAAATATTATGTTTCATTTATTGAACTATTCTTGTGAATAAGTGTGTAAGGCCTAAGGCCAATAATGTAAACTGTTGAAAGAATTTGAATTTATTTCTTTCTACTTGAATTGACATCTTAAATTGGAAATGATTGAAGTGGTTTCTTGAATCATTCTCTCTTGACTGGATTGGTTGTGTGTGAATGATGTTTTCAATTTAAAAGAGTTCTTTCACTTGAAAGTAAGCTTGTAGGGAATCATTATATATGCATTGCTTTACTTCTTGACATTGATTTATAATCTTGGGAAAGTTATATGAAATTTTACCAACTTCATATTGTTTTATAAAGCAACTAATGTTATTTTTTATCCTTTAAAATGAGGAAAATGGGAATAGATAGGAATCATTACCTTTTAATGACATGTATGAAAGGTATAAATATAATGTATTATCTTTGAAATGGTCCATTGGTTGTTATACTTTTAATTACTAAATTTTATTAGAATAAGATAGTAATGAATAAGTTATATTCAAACAAGTTATATGTTGTGGAAATTAAGTTATAAATGACTATGCTTAATTACATCATTACGAACAATACTTGTATGACTGTTTTATGAGGAACGATATAAAACAAAAGGGTTGCATGATTAATAGTAAAGGGATCTAAGTGATTATACTATAATGCAATCTATCTATCATAATAAATGAATAAGTACAATAATGGAAAGGAATTGTACTTAAGAATGATATGATGATAACATGGGGTTATATGTTTAACTTGAACTAAACTTTAAGTCATTTTGAACATGGTTCTTCTTCTTGAAAACAATGAAGTCATAAATATGATAAATATTTGACTTGCATGCATAATGTAATTATGTTATGAAAACTTGATAAAAGGGGTTGTTCACTATTGGGTAATAAAATGAACCCTTCGAATAGACTATGAGGTGGATGCAAAATATCCTTCCATCATAGATGAGACACACTTAGGGGATTAAGTTTAACTAAGTGATGACAATTTGAATAGTTGAATGACTTAAGGAAAGTGAATGAAATTCATGAGACTATTACGGGTTGAATGCATAGAACCCATTTGGATTCATTAAAATGAACTTTAAAATGCTCCTAAAAGTATAATTGGATGTATGAGGTTATTTCCTACATTATACGATAATATGTTCTAAGATATGTAATCAACTAATGGAGGTTTCATACTTAAAGAGAATAAGTAATGAGAAGAAATAAACATACTGAGATCCTTCTAGTTGACTTAAGTAGAAACATAACGTTCCTTAATGGAATGTTGATAGAACCTGAGTTAGTCCTTAGGAATGAAACCTAAAGGCTAAAAATAACTAGGGTGGGATTAACAAGTTGAAATTAAAAGGGATTAATGAAATGTTAAAAAGGAGGTTTAGATTTCTGGAACTTAATGGGTTATTATGATAACCATTGTTTTACATTACCCATCCAATGATGGGGTTCATTAGGTGGTTACTATGGAGCATTTGTTATGGCACAATAATCTATTCATCTCCTCTAATCGAGACCATATCAAAATGGGATCTCAATTCATTTTTAAACACTAGGTAGTGATGATTCCATGGTCTTCGGTGATGTCAACTTGTGTTTACTATGGGTGATGAAGTGTACTCGAAGCGATAGGGTCGATTCAAATACACTTGATGACCCTTAGTTACCATAAGTTGATTATCTACACTAGCCCATGTGGTTTATCTCTTCTTAGTGTTTAACATGGAAATGAGAAGGATTAAAATTCAAGAAGTTTAATCAAGATAACAATTTCAAGTGTGGTGAAAGACATATTCCTTCATGATGAGTATGTCATCTTGGAATATAGGCATGGAAAACATGTCTAAAACTTTGGCCAAAGTATCACAAGCTATTGGTTGTGTTGTCTTAAATTCACTAGACTAAGGTGCAGGATATAGGATGGGTACTCATAATAAGTACCTAGATAATCCCTTGGTCAATTGCACTTGATGAGCCCTTAAATTAAAAAAGGGAACCACAAGTATACTGAGTATACAATGAAATGAAATATGAGAGATTAGTTCTATACCAAGTCATCATTGAAATGAAATATGAGAGATTAGTTTATGCCAAGTCATAATAGTTGTATATGGTTATTGTTATAGGATTGATTAGTAGATTTAATGTGGTTCTAAATGTTGAATTTAGAGCAGTGAACATTGATATAAAAAAACTCCTGTACTTTTGTAATCGTGAAATAGGGATCTTTCATTCCAAAAACTCAAACATGTCATACCAAGTTTTAACATGTTATCCATGACTAAAAACATTAACTCCATTAATCAAAATGATCAAACTCGCTTCAAACCGAAAACCGGCATTTAAGCCATTAAGGATAAAATTGATAGTGCAACTTTGAGCACTTGTATCTCAAAATTTATCCAAGCAACATGCATAAAATTTTCATTGATATGTAGCACATATCCTAATGATTTTGGAAAATTTAAATTTTCATCATGAAGCTTCCATCGAGCCTCAAAACTGTAAAACCCACAAAACTAGGGTTTTTCTTTCTCTTCCCAAAATAGCCAAAAGACAAATTCACCACCAAAATGAGCTTTGATGAATTATATGAAATCCTAAATCATCACATGAGAATTTCAAGGTCATTTGGTTATCATACCAAGAAAATATTCCAAGTCACTCTAGGATGAGCATTTTGCAAGGGTTTCAAACCAACTTATCTTCTTAATGATCGTTCATAAAAACCTGATGATCAAACCACCTCATTATTTTTTTAAATAGTCTTAGCTCAATGTAAAAATCCTACAAAACCTTTGGGTCCCATGGAAACCACACAATCCATAACGATCATCAGAAGGTCAAATTTTAGCATAAATCTTCACCTTTGCAAACCTTATTTTACTAAAAATGACATAACTTGCAATTTATTCTTCACTTTGACCTGAAACTTGTCATGAATCTTTTTACAACATATTCTAATTGTCCATAGTCACCACTTAGCTCAATTAGGCCTTAAATTCTCTAGCCACGGTGACTTACCTCTGTTATCTTGTTTTGTCTTCACCTTCTTGGTTCCCAAGGCCCATGAAACAACACCAAACCTATAATAACTAACCTGAAATTAATCATACACATCATATACACCATAAACATGCTCTTTCCATGCTTCACCATGACTTCCTCACACCAAAAATCATACCTCCATGTTGAACCACATGCTCTAGGTCTAGGAATAGGCCTAAAATGACCACTTCACACCATGACTCATCATGAACTGACCATGATGACCTCATACAGACACTTGGACACTCTTTATGCATCATAACAACCATGATGGACCTTATGAAAACCTTAAATCAACTTATGAGGACTCATACTATGACCATGCACATTGGACCATGCTCCAAAACACCATAGGACTTCACCAAAACATGACACTACCAATCAACCTTCATGTTTGACACATATGACATCTACACACCCTTTACCATCAATTCCTTTGACATCAATGATAACTACTAAACACAATGGCTAACACTAAGAGACTAATATGGTTTTGGGTTCTCAAGGTCACCTTGTAGTGGGAGGTAAAAACATATACCAATCTTAGTTTGGTAAATGATAGAAAACAAAGCACATAACATGAATAAAAATAACTTGAAATTATTTTTATGACAAAAAAATCACATGATAGTCACATGCGTAATCGTCTTGCAACCATTTTTTCTTTTGGAATTTTGTGGTGAAAATATGTAAAAATGGTTGTTAGATATGCAATGGACGATTTTTTTAAGATTAAAAAAAGTGATAAAATATTAAAACCCTAATGTAATAAATGATCTTATATTTGAAACTGAAAATAAGTTAACCTATAAAAAAATTGGTCCCGGTGGTCACCAACATGTAAATCAATATATGAGCTACCCTACAAAGTGTTAGAAATATCAAATAAATCAAGCTCGAATCATTTTAAATGATGGGATTATTTCACCATTGTATGTTTGAGGGACAATCACAAGGTTCTTTCCATTAATAAAGTAAGCTATAAATTTTTCAATGTAAGTATGCAACATAAAACTAGAGAATATGTTAGTATATTTTTGTGGTTAGGGGCTACATAGTTCATATCCTTTACCTTTTAAAAGTAATAAAAGACATTTGTGAAATAGAAATGATAAATATAATAATTGTATATCTGATTGTAAGTTGCAAACCAATCGCATATGTGAGTGGAAGATAATTCAATAGAGATCACAAGTTGACCAGATGTGAAATTGAGAATTGTGTTGAGATTTTATCAAATAATCGTCTTAATCTACAACTTTCCTTCATGATTTAGTTTCACCTCTCATAAAACATTTGAGGAAAGATGTGTGAAAAAGGAAGAAATAATAAAATATTAGGGCTTCAAGTGCATAAAATACTTAGGAGAAAATTTGGGGTGGGTGTTTTTAATAGATTTTGGGGGTTTAGAGATCCGAATGGATATGGTTATAAAGTGCATATATATATTTGAGATGATAAGGATCAAATGTCCATTGGAGATGGAAATAGTAAGTGGAGTGATTATGTGTATAAAGGAATGTGATAATATTAAATGTTAGTGGATGAGGATAATTAAATAGGTGATGAGGTGCATTTTATCACCATTTCATGGGATTTTTTATACTTTTAGTTATTTTTGTGGAATTATTTTATTTACAAGGATTATTATGTTTTTATAAATGATGTGACCATATAGGTTTAGTTTCTAATGTATACACATTTTTAGCTATTGATTTCTATGGATTAGTAGACATGTTTATAATATGTCTACTCATTAGATGACATGCGTATTATTTGTTCCCTAATAGTCATATCTCAAACATGCATTGATTTTACAACCTTGTTTAGCACACATGCTTTAAATAGTTTCTACACTAGATGTTTTGATTATATATGGTATAGCTTAACCACTTTCCTCTTTTCAATTGTGATATGTAAAGGTATCCTTGCCTCAAAGGAGGAGGAATACTGTGGGATTTCTCATAAGTTCATACAAATCATATCCAGGTGTCATAAGATGAGAAAAGTGATAGCATTTCATATAGTTTAGGAAAAATGTTACATGGCTCGAGATCAAATTTACATGGACCTTATTTAGTTCATCATACAAATTCAGAAACAATTGTTACATTTATATAGTTTATATCATAGTTTCAAATACATTCATATAATTAAGATTAGAGTTATACAAAAATTTATATGTGACTAATTATATATTTTTAAATATATATTTATAATTCGATCAAATTTACATGTACTTGGCATAAGTTCATTCATATAGAATTAGACCATTGGGTCATATTCATAACATATTTACAATAATTATATCATCGAAATGACATATGGCTCCTTTGGTAGGACAAGATTAATACATGGCTCCCTTAGTATCCCGAGATTGTTACACAACTCCTTGGTAGCTTTGGATATATATATATATGGATTTTTAGTAGCCCAATATTGATAAATGACTCCTTTGTAGCCCAAAACTAATATTTAACTTCCTTAATAGCCCAAGACCAATACTAAACTTCACTAGCTTAAAGGTAATATCACATGAGATATTGAATCACCTAAAAATTTCATCACCTATTCAACATGGATAAAAATGCCATGGCATATTACACATATTATAGATTGGTGGCATGGTTTGACATAACCAACAAGGTGTAGTTATTTTGTGCACATTTCACTTTACATATTCAATTTTTCACATTCTCATTTGACATTACTATTGGGTTTTGATAAACACATTTTTCATGTGGTTGCGGTTTTCACGTTATATTGGTTCACAAACACATTGACAAGTTTCGTTAGGAATATTTTAATTATTGTGAACATTAGGTTGTGTGAGAAATAATTTAATATAGTGTAAGTGAGTTGTTTATAAAACTCACGTAGGTAATCTCTAGAGAGATATTAGGAGTAAGTTGAGTGAGTTGTGTTATCTTGGGATTTGTGAGAGATATGTGGATCATGGAGAGATAAGGTTGATTCATGATTGGAGTTGACTCCTCATTTGTAGGAGTTTCCATCTCTTTATATGTAACCTCTTTCTATGAATCAATCAATCCCGGATCAATACCGAGAAATAATATAATTGTTATTGTGTTCAAATGCAGTGCAGCTTTATGATTTGGTATCGAGCAGGCATTCGAGAGCTTCTTTGAATAGTGGAGTTTTGATTTGTAAAAGGGGGTAGTCTAAATATCTACTATTCACTGGCACATCAAAAGAGAGTTCAACATTGGGTGGGATCTTTGAATCAGCATTAGATGGAATTGGAACTTGTTTAGCACCCCGTGGTTCATGCTTTGACTGCAGATCCATAGTGTATTTACATCCTCATTTGTGGAGTAAATTTTTTTCTAGTTATGCACACATATAGATCCGGTTCTATAATAATAGTTGAGTCATGATTGGTTGAATTCTGTCTCTATTCCGGTCCCTTCCACACGTATATGGCCATGCATAGATATATGTAAACTGGTATCCTCACCATTGGATCTTTCGTAACTATATTTCATCTGCAACATTAGATTTAGTGGAATTTAGAAGCATACATAGAAATGTGATAATAACACATGCGCAAGGCATTCATCTTCACTCACTAATTGCTATTCTTTAAGACTTGTGTTCTCAAATCCGCATGGTTGATCTAGCTTGCATGGATAAAATGACATGCAAGCATCTTTAAAACTATAGTGGATCATTAGCAGTTATGTCCTGCAATCCCTCACTCGTGGAGAAAACCGTGGGCTTGATACACATCTCGTGCATGCTAAAACGGCAACGTGGAGCCATTAACGTCTTTCCCAGGATTTTTCAAAGTGTGAGTCATCATCTTTATTTTATATTTTCTTCAAGATTGTCATCTAATAATAGCATGTAGCTATATTAGATATGTTTATCATCATTGTTAATATTAAGTCTAGGTTTATTATACCTTTAGGTGTTAATATAGATTATTGATTAAACCGTTATTTAAAAAGTAATTTCACTTTATTACTTTTTAATTAAATATCAATAATTTATTTGTTTAAAATTCGATTGTATCGTTTTGTCGTTGTGTCGTTAAGTCTTTGCGTAAGAGTCAAAGTCGATTGTAGTGTGTCGTAAAAGTATCGGAAAAAAAAAATTCCTCACATTTCAACTATCGGACGCATTATCACTTGTACGCGACATCCAAGTGAGGGGGTGCATTATCGGTTGAAACCGACACCCATAAACTTGTAATGGGCCTAATCAACACATTTTCTAACTAAGTAGCGGAAGATGGAGGCTGGAGGCAACGAGAGGTAGGAGGGAAATCGGGGACCTCTCGTCAGGCACCATCGACGAGGCTGCGAAACTGAACTAGTGGCCAAGTTTTTAAGTTGTGTGTTTACTTTCAGTGTACATTTGTGAGAATAAGAACAAATGATTGTTCAATTGTAATGTATAAAATTCCTGAATGTAACTCCTAATGTAATGAAATAGGTGAACAAAAGCACCACAGTAAGACAATTCATGGATCTTGAAAAGGTTTGTGGAAGATCCAGAAAACCACACGAGGTGGACAGGCGATGGATCTGTTACACGTCAAGGTTTGTGTTAAACTGTAAAACCATAGAAGGTTGAGCATTGCTCCCTTCATTAGTATCAAGGTCATGAGTCACATAGTTTGACATGCTCCATAGAGGAGAGCATACTGCAGATAAGAGTGTGTATGTTTTTCCCATGTTCACACTAAGGGGGTGAATGTTAGGAATAGTTTAATTATTGTGAACATTAGAGTTGTGTGAGAAATAATTTAATATATTGTAAGTGAGTTGTTTATAAAACTCACGTAGGTAATCTCTAGAGAGATATTAGGAGTAAGTTGAGTGAGTTGTGTTATCTTGGGATTTGTGAGAGATATGTGGATCATGGAGAGATAAGGTTGATTCATGATTGGAGTTGACTCCTCATTTGTAGGAGTTTCCACCTCTTTATATGTAACCTCTTTCTATGAATAAATCAATCCCGGATCAATACTGAGAAATAATATAATTGTTATTGTGTTCAAATCTGGTGTAGCTTTATGATTTGGTATCGAGCAGAGAATTCTGAGAGCTTCTTTGAACAATGGAGTTTTGATTTGTAAAAGGGGGCAGTCTAAATCTCTACTATTCACCTGGCGCATCAAACAGAGAGTTCAACGTTGGACTGGGATCTTTGAATCAGCATTAGATGGAATTGGAACTTGTTTAGCACCCCGTGGTTCATGCTTTGACTATAGATCCATAGTGTATTTACATCCTCATTTGTGGAGTAAAGTTTTTCTAGCTGTGTGCACATATAGATCCGGTTCTGTAATAATAGTTGAGCCATGATTGGTTGAATTCTGTCTCTATTCCGGTCCCTTCCACACGCATATGGCCATACATAGATCTATGCAAACCTGATATCCTCACCATTGGAGCTTTCACAACTATATTTCAGTGCAACATGAGATTTAGTGGCAGTTTAGAAGCGTACATAGAAATGTGATAATAACACATGTGCAAGGTGTTCATCTTCACTCACTGATTGCTATTCTTTAAGACTTGTGTTCTCAGATCCACGTGGTTGATCCAGCTTGCATGGAGAAAATGACATGTGAGCATCTTTAAATCTATAGTGGATCATTAGCAAGTTATGTCCCTACAATCCCTCGCTCATGGAGAAAACCGTGGGCTTCAATACACATCCCGTGCATGCTAAAATGGGCAACGTGGAGCCATTAACGTCTTTCCCAGGATTTTCAGTGTGAGTCATCATCCTTATTTTATATTTTCTTCAAGATTGTCATCTAATAATAGCATGTAGCTATATTAGATATGTTTATCATCATTGTTAATATTAAGTCTAGGTTTATTAGACCTTTAGGTGTTAATATAGATTATTGATTAAACCGTTATTTAAAAATTAATTTCACTTTATTACTTTTTAATTAAATATCAATAATTTATTTGTTTAAAATTTGATTGTATCATTTTTTCGTTGTGTCATTAAGTCTTTGCATAAGAGTCAAAGTCGATTGTAGTGTGTTGTTAAAGTATCGAAAAAAAAATTCTTCACATTTCAACTATCAAACGCATTATCACGTATGTGACGCCCAAGTGAGGGGGTGCATTATTGATTGAAGGCGACACCCATAAACTTGTAATGGGCCTAATCAACACATTTTCTAACTAAGTAGTGGAAGATGGAGGTTGGAGGCAACGGAGGGGGAGGGAAATCGGGGACCTCTCATCGGGCACCATCGACTGTGCCACGGCGAATTGGTGGCCAAGTTTTTAAGTTGTGTGTTTGCTTTCAGCGTACATTTATGAGAATAAGAACAAATGATTGTTCAAAAGTAATGTATAAAATTCTGAATGTAACTCTTGATGTAATGAAATAGGTGAACAAAAGCACCCACAAGAACAATTCATGGATCTTGAAAAGGTTTGTGGGAGATCCAGAAAACCACACGAGGTGGACAGGCGATGGATCTGTTACACGTCAAGGTTTGTGGTAAACCTGTAAAACCATAGAAGGTTGAGCATTTCTCCCTTCATTAGTATCAAGGTCATGAGTCACATAGTTTGACATGCTCCATAGAGGAGAGCATACTATCAGATAAGAGTGTGTATGTTTTTCCCATGTTCACACTAAGGGGTGAATGTTAGGAATTTATAAATGTTATTGTGAACATTAGAGTTGTGTGAGAAATAATTTAATATATTGTAAGTGAGTTGTTTATAAAACTCACGTAGGTAATCTCTAGAGAGATATTAGGAGTAAGTTGAGTGAGTTGTGTTATCTTGGGATTTGTGAGAGATATGTGAATCATGGAGAGATAAGGTTGATTCATGATTAGAGTTGAATCCTCATTTGTAGGAGTTTCCAGCTCTTTATATGTAACCTCTTTCTATGAATCAATCAATCCTAGATCAATACCTTGAGAAATAATATAATTGTTATTGTGTTCAAATCTGGTGTAATTTATGAGTTTCACAAAGACTTTCATACGGTTGAGAAATGAGATTTGCATTTACTTTTTCTTTTCTTTTAATCAATAATTTGTCAGTATTTATTTAAAGGGGGGAATTTTAGTACCCAAAATATGGTCTTATGCCCTTGGAAATATCGATTTTACATTTATTATAACATTATTCCCATTTACTCATTAATTGATCAATGTCATCCTCCTCTTGATTTATCCCATACTTCAAATCCAATAGTATACAACTATTCTCTAGATTGGAACTTCTTGAATCACTACACACTTTACATAACACATCTATAAACTATCACTGTCTCAAAAATTATTCCAACTTTAATGTGGAAATTTTGTGGGTATAGGAAATGTTTGGCCATGAACCTATCCCGCCTTTTATGAACATGCCCCTTGTTTTTGCAATGATCATATTTTTAAATACACAACTTAGTTTAGCCATCATATGTGGTAATTTTAAGTCATTTGAGTGGAAAATCATTCAAATGGTCACCTTTATAAACACATCCACTTAATTATCTAGGGGCATATAGGGATCTCATATCAAAGGAGCACTCTAAGAATGATATTGAGAAAGTATTGAAAATACTCATTCCTTAGAGAAATACTACAACAAGCTGCTCATGTTCATAATACATATTTATTTCTTCCATACAACACAATAAAATGAGCTATAGTTGATTCACAATTGTTTATTTCCAAGTTTGGTGGCCAAATTACAGATTTCATTTTATTTGTAATATTTATCATTATGTAATTCACCAAATGATTAGGACTACATGTAGCTTGATCCCTCTTTGGAGATTTATTATGTAGTAAAGTACTAATTACATAAGTGGGGGTGTGGTGAGGTCATCTAACCCTAATCATTACTAACCCATGTTTATGGTGACAAGTGAGAAGGAGCCATATTTATTTAGAAGACAATGATTTCACTAGAGTATGCCCACATTCTAAATATTTTTACAAAGGAAAACTAGATCTTTTAAGTAAACTTTAGCTCATAGTATTAGAGGGAAAATTCATAGACCTAGAGATAGGTTTGAAAAAAACATGTCCTCATTCTAAAGAACTTTTATTTCTCACACTTTTAGGTCTTGCTATCCAAAATACCCCCGAGCTATTTTCATAACTTGCAAATTCCATCTTGAACTTGGGGGCGAGAACAAAATGAATAGAAATGGGAAAACTTGTGTTTTGGAAAGGTTGCAGTGGTTCCCCTTCTCCTTGTAAATTCATTCAAGCCCATACTTAGTAAAAAAACTCAAAATTGGGGAAAAAATATACTGGGTCAGCTAAATTGGAATTTGGAGGAACATGAGGAACTTCTCCTTTGTTCCTCGTGTTCTCTACATTTCCACACTAGTAGATATTGAGGTGGAAAGGGGGCGAGTTGGGTGAAGCGGGTATTGGGGAAAAAAGAATATTTTGTCGAGTTATCGGTTCATCTAATGGTTAAGTCATATGATTGAATGGAAAGGGAGTGCAAAGGAAAGAGTGGAAAAAGTGGATAAGGTGGGCCCTAACAAAATACGTGAAATTGTTCCATAGTTCCACCCCAACCCCGATTCTCTTCCCATACATGCACTGCGTGATGAAATCGGTTAATTCAAGCCCTATATGTACCCAATGCAGATTTCCACCCTTCCTTCAATTTTTGACAGACAAATCATCCATCTAGTGCATAAGTTACATTAAAGATGTCTATTCGCAACCCATGAGTAAACTGTCATGACCCTCCCAAGATCTTGAACTTCAAATGGCCATAAATTTTTTCTTGTAACTCTAAATTTCACAAACTTAGACTTGTTGGAAATTTCACATTATGTACTTCATCATGAAAACAAGAAATATTAATTTTAGTGAGGTTAGGTAGGTGAAAAAGTGGAAATATAGTCCCAATATTAAATTATCATCTCTAGGTAGCTCAACTACCATATTTGATGAGGTATGGTGCCCTTTATTTCTCCTACAAGCAAAGTATCATGGGGAAATAGTCTTGGCAGGGTGCCCATGCCTATTTTCATACATTCAATACATGTTATTGGTGGTTGAAGGTGGAAATATAATTTTCCCTCCTCTCTCTTTCCCAATTTATATATATTGTAGAATGATGCCCATTTATAAAGGTTAGACCCTCTTGGAATGCTAGTGCATCATCCTTCAAGTGTTGCATGTGTATTTTGAGTTACAGCCTCAAATCTAGAACTCATGGTAGGAGATTATTTCCTTCTTCCTTCATTGTAATGGACTATGCATCTATTTGAAGAAATAAAATTCATGTTTTGTGGCTATTCTCTACCCTAGCCTATGTTTATTGCATTATCTTGCCTCTCTATTACATTTGTGGTGTGTTGTGCATATTTATTCTCTCTCTTGAAGGTTTATTTATGTTGTGCTCCATGGAAATGAGAGTTTGAATGTTGTTTTTACTATGGTACTCATGTCTTCCCTCTCCTCCTTTATTTTCCTCCCATTTCCACTCATCTGAGAGTTTCTTTCCCCTCTTCTTAGTGTTATCACCTTTATTATCTTAGGATTTCCCCTTTTCATGCATCTCTCTCTTCTCATGGTCCCTTGGATTATTTAAATAGGATTAGATAGTTACATTTCCAGCAGTAGGAATAGTTTAGTATTAGGATTAGGTAGAAGAACCAGCCTTTCTCGGAGTCCTGTCTAAAGTAGCAAATCCCACAACTTCAGAGATAGTCCCATGTTACCCAAAAACGCTAATTCTTCATCCATTCATTCATGAAAAATCAAAGGGTGTTATTTTTGGTGATAACACTTTTGGCACGCCTAGTAGGACATCCAGATATTTTCTTGTTCTTTCACTAAGTTTTGGTGTGTATTTTGGTGAATTTCATATTTTTGGAGGCTTTGCAATAACACATTTTGCCACTCCAAGCACTATATTTACTGGTTCCATGCATAAGACTGTCTATTTCTTATGAGAATGATTTAGACAAGGTCAAGAAGTGTAAAGGAAAAATCTTTTGATTACTCATATAGTTGTCACCAAGAAGAAGAAGAAGAGGTAGATCAATTCAAAGATCACCATCACCACCAAACACAGATCTTCTCTACTCCTCCTTTTGATATTCCCTTCTTGTTGTCTTCTAGACTTTTAAGACCCATTCCATTCATGACTCTTCGAGATAAATTTTCCCTTTGTTAGTTTTAATGGTGGTATCTCTCTATCTCTCAATGCACAACATGATATACTAGTTTTTGCACTTAAAAGGGTCATTTTCTTCACTAGTGAAAACTATACTACCCGAGATGACCACATCTAAGACATTGCTAATTTTTGTTCCATCCATTTTATTACTAAAGATGATGATGCAGTTAGACTCTTGGCTTCATCATTCAAAGGAAAACCCCTCTAATGATATAGAAGTTTGATACCTGATTCAATACATAATTGAGATGAACTTGGCACATCCTTTGCAATCATTTCAAGGACGAGTCAGATCACCTATCCTTAATAGAGTATTTGACCACAACAAAAAGATCCCCAAATGATCAAATGACTAATTTTAATATCATTTAGAGGACTTGGGACCAAATTCCTAAATTGGTAAGACCTAAACCCCAATATGTATTTCTTTATTATCTAAAGGATTTGAAAAGTAATATTTCAATCATGATTCGAGTCTATGGAAGGTAGAACATTACCAAATTCTTATGATATTATTATTAGCACTAAGAATAGCCTTATTCAAGATGGAAACTTGCTCCTAAACCTCTAATGCCTATCTTCTTGGAGATTGAGACACCTATTTTCATCAAACCCTTGAGTTAGCTCATATTCCAACCCCAAGGAATCAAATTTCAAGTCAAGTATCTACTTCCTCAAGCCCTTCCATTGACTTGTAAGAGATAATGAAACAATTGAAAAAAATTGGGAATAAGTTGGTATTTATTAAAATGCATCAATCCCAAAATTTCAGACCTTATCAACCTCCATACCAACCTAAAAATTCCCTTATCAACCAAACAAACCTTCCTTCCAAGTTGTTCCTCAGAATCAAAATTAGTTTCCTCCTGCAAGACCACTTCAACCATATAGTCCAAATGTGGCTAGTTTATCCAAAGCCTTGGTTCCTGTTCAAAATAACCTTGTATAAGATTATGAATGGTGTTTCCCTTTTCATATTCCACACTGACCAAGAAACGTACCTCAATGGCATTATAAACCAATATTTGATAGTGCAAATTACATTTGTTCCTCAAGATACACCTACAAAGTAAAATCTTTTAGATATCACAAGAACTAAGAGGGGAGTGAATCAGTGCTTAGCATAATTTAGGTCTTTTCAAACTTTCAAAGTTACTTAACTTGGTTTAATAGTTAGATCATGAGCACAAAATGAACTTCAAGAAAAACACAAATGAACATGACACAATATTTATAGTGGGAAACCCAAGAAGGGAGAAAACCCACTTGAAACTAGACCTTTTATTTAGAACACCAATTCTAATGCACTGATTTATAATTGATTAAGCACCCACTTAATCACTGAAGCACCAAATTCAAGAGTTCATACAAGCACCCACTTGATGAATGCTAAGCACCTACTCAGCTGGATTGTGCAAGACTCAAACTTGCAAGAAGCACCTACTTCCTTTATCTAAGCACCTACTTAGACAATTTCAACATTCAATTGATCATATAGCTCCTTGTTGCTTCATCAACCAATCATGATCTCTTTCTTGGAACAATTCATTTATTAGATTATACTCCACCTTATTCTCTAATTTTTTCTTTTGTTTCTAGTCAATTTCCCACACTAGTGCTCGATTTTTGTCAAATTTCTCTGATTATCATCCTTGACATAGCTTCTAATTTTTGATCAGCCCTTCGATATTTACCTTTACACTTATATGTCTTAGCTTGTCTCAATGTTCTCTGAATTTTACTTATCAGGTCATATTGTTTCCACACCTTCTATTCAATCATATTCACCGCCATTTCACTCTTCATCTTATCATACTTATGATCTTTGATAATTATCAACTCAGTAAGACTCCTTTTTTACTTTTATATCCCTATTTTGTTGCACTTCTTAATAACTGTCATTTTCTATATATGATCTTATTATTTTATTTTTATATCTTTATATCTCCTTCAATCAACACACTCATCTCTTCAATCATACACACTCGTCTCCATAATATTTTTGTAGTCCTTTACTTCTCTAACTCATGTCAACACTATATATATTATATGGTTCTTAATTTGAAATACTTGAGACTCTCTACGTAATCCACCTATTGAATCTATAATTGCCTCCTACACCTTGACTCGAGCTCTTCAAAAGAAGACAAACCAGACTCTTCAACTTGAAACATTTTTCTCTACATAATTTTTCTATATGCAACAAATTTTCACATACCCTTTAATACTTTGATTTCCAAAGTGTTCTCTGACCTTTCATGTTTTCATTGAAGTTCAAAGGTTCGAGTTTCATTTTGATTGAAACAGGGCAAGAAAAATACTCTTGACCTTATTCTTCAAGATGGGAAGATATTGCATGCATTTGACTCTGAGAAAGTATTATTACCTTCCTCAAAATTTTCACAAACTCAAACAAAGGAACTTGAACAGTTCACTCCTCTATACAACATGAAATCACCTTGAGCCTTAACAAATTTTGCTAGTTCAAATTGTGCCATACTATTCTTGCATTCAAAGCATGATACACTTTTTATGCCTTCTATATTTTCTAAGGTATGACATTCACTTTGAAGGATGATCTCACACAAAACCATTTTATTGAACTTCTCATTTTTCATGAATGAAAAAAGATAAAGATTATCAGAGGTGAACTTTTCCACAAAAAGAGACAAGGCTTATTCAACCCGAGAGAACAATATCCATTCTTCATTAAAATCCTTTGAAATATATCAATGCATTAGAATTGGTGTTGAAATATATCAATGCATTATAATTGGTGTTGAAATATATATATAAATTTACATTGTTTGCAGGATTTACTTTGAAAATTATTAAAATAAATGTTTTACTATCACACACGAGAACTATGCACGAGTTCTTGAAACTTCTACTAAAATATTATCTCAACTCCCTCAATGAAAACACAATTTTATTTTTGCAACAGAGGCATTAGGACCCCACATAGGTTTTTTACAAATTTTCTTGAAATTTGATTGGTGGAAAAGTCTTATTCAATCAAAACAAATTTGGAAAAACCCTATATCGTGGTTACCTTTGGAAGAAGGGCCTAAGAGCATGTAAATATTAATTTCAACCTCAAGAATGAATGAAATCAAAAAATTCCAACTCCTTGGTCTTTGTGAGACCAAATTCCATCATGTCAAAACAAGTTTCACCTTTGAATATCTTTCATAAGCTCCCAACAAGCAAAACTTACACTATATAGTGCCCTAAAACCTACCATTTTAGAAAGCTGTCACCTTACAACTTGTCTAGTGTGCTTGAAATGCATCTCAAATTCTTTTTGGAGGATGATTAGATCAATATGGATCCTTTATTATTGTTAATAAAACTTGTTACCTCACCAAACCCAGCTCATTTGGCTTGATTAAGTGCCAATATAAAGAAGAATTCTAGTGCTTACACATTTCTTTCACCATCCTTTGTACCAACCTGCTACACTAACCCCTGAACTTTAAACCAAGCATTCTAAGATGTTAAAATGGATCCATGTAATCCATAAACCCTTCTTGTAGAACAAACTAGCTCAAGTTGATTGTCAATAGTGTTTGCACATGAACAATAGTTTAACTTGAAGCCTGTGACTGAGCTTGACATGCACCTTTAGCCCTCTCAACCTGTATCAAAATATTGTGATCCTTGAAAAAACACATCAACCATAAACTAAATGCATTAGGATTGATCACAAAAAAATTGAGGTCAAACACAAAAAAATTTCTTCTATTGATTCTAGCACATGCTTGGACACCAAAAAAACATGCTCAGAAGAATGGTGAGAACTTATTAATTACACCTCCTTTTGAAAAATAATTTTTAAACATGAATTCTAGAACAATTTACTAAAAAAATTCTCTTATGACTTATCTTATCACTTCTTCATTTTTTTGACACCTAAGAAGTCCAGGTGCTCAGAATGAGTCTTTCACAAAACCAGTCTTGCAAAAACTTGAATAACTTTCTCAAATGACCTTTTGAGAACCTAAAATTTTAGATGGAGCTCAAGGACACCTTCCTCCACCCTATCCCATGGTTTTTTTAAAATATCACTGAGATTATATATCCCATCCCATTTTCATGCAAGTACAATTAGGTTTCTCAAGGAAGTTTAGGCTAGGATTTTCACTTTGCCTCCAAAACATGTTTTGTGATCTGTTAAGCCCGAAATTAGTTTTTCAATCAAAATAAACATGTTCCAAGAGTTTAGATTCATTTTAGCTCCTTTATTACTCCATTTTTCCAAGCTCCCTGAGAATTGGGCTTATGCACTAAAGTCAGATTTGCTTGTTTGACCAATTTGTTGACTCCGAGATGCTTTTGACAGACAAGAGATCATGTTGGACATGACAAAGAGACATGATTCAATCCATGAATTTGATTCAAACCAAAGAGAACCAAACTACAAGACCTACATGAACCTACATACACCTTGATAACATCAATTTGACTCGTAGGCATGGACTAATATAGACTCTATGACTCAATAGACACACCATTTCCATGACAAAGATGCACTAGGACATCAATGAAAACATGACACAAAGTGGGTAGAAAAATCAGTGTAGATAATCACTCAAGAGACACCACCAAGTGATACTACACTTGTAAACCGGCAAATAGATGACTTTTATCGAATAAATCAGACCTTTCCTCAAGGTGTTGTTGCGAATATTATATCTAAGAAGAGGGTTAAGGAAAATGGAAAGTCAAAAAATGTGGGTCCTTCCCAACCTTCTTTGACACTCCAAGGAGGTGGCAATTCAAACCTGGTGTAGACACCGGTTTTTGGTGTAACTCCTCTCGTTCATCCCACATTTGTTCTCCTTCATTCAACTTTCCCCCTCACTTTTTTTTTTCTTAAATTTGAGTAAATTCCACCTATTTACTCACCATTAATTAATTAATTATCAAATGGGCTCCATGTGGACCCATTTGATAATTAGAATTTGACATTATCTCACATATCCTAAATTTATTCAATTCATGGGCAATAATATACCCATCCAACACCCCTTTCCTAAATTTAAATATGGGATGCATTATTGCACCTCACCATGTCAATCATGTTCCCCACTCCTTATCACATCCTTATCTCTTCAACCTCATAATTAAATCATGAGCCCCACGTCATCACATCATGTCTCTTAACCATGGTTAATTTATCAAACCCTAGTTACCCGTTAACCCCAATCTAACCTCCCCTCCAAGCTATAAATATGGGTCTTCCCCCCTCTTTGAAGAGGGGAAGAATAAGTTGAAAATTTTGGGAAAATGTTGTTTTGAGTTTTAAGCCTCTTGTTTATCATAGTACTCTCATAATGTCCTTGTAATGACACTGGGATCCCCATAATACTTTGTTCATGATTTGGTGGTTCACTTAGCATGCGGTTCATGTTGCATGTTGTGTTTGGATCAGTTCGGTAGCACCATCTACATACAAGCATCTTTAGGTTTCTTTGTTCATCAACTTGCATGTTATCTGTTTGTCTTGTATTTTATCATTATTCTTTATCACATGGGGGTTGACATCCTCTAAGGGATTTCATAGCCTCTTAGAACCAACATTATCTAGAAACCCCGCATATTGTTATCTAATCACATTTGTTTCAGTTTTGCAGATATATCTTCTTTTATCACATATCTATCTTCTCTGTGCCCGTAGATCCATATCCATTTGAGGTCCTAAGCCCTCCATCATTCGAAGTTGCTAGTGGCTTCCAATATCGGCATTCACAAAGCGTGAAAACCATGTTTCTGTACAACATTTTGGCACACTCGGTGGGACCAGATCCAAGATTTGGTCATTTTGTTTGTTTTGTTCCTTTTCTCAACTTGTATAGGTGACATAAGTAAGTATAACAAAGTTTCGGTTTCATAGTTCTCGCCACTTTAGATATCACTTGTGAAGATTTCATTTTTGACTGACTTGTTTTTAGGGTGCTAGTTTAGCCTCCACTAGTCCAGTATGACATTTGCATATTGTAGTCTTTCTTCGTCATGAGGTAAGTGGTTTTGTTGTTTTGAAAGGGATTGTTATATTATTTGTTTATAATTGAAATAAAATTTTATTGTTGTTCTTTATTAAATAAAATTATTAATAGTACTACTCATATGAAATAAATATATAAATGTAATATATGTTTAAAGAATTTTTTTAAAAATCAAAAAAAAATTATTACTAAATTTTACAACCTAAACTATCAACCCAACACCCCATCCTCCCTTCCCCACTCAGCCGAGACTCATTTGAGTTGTTCTCTCACCACTCATCGCCCCATTCTCGACTCTCATATCCCCTTTATCCCAACCAACCCACCACTCCTCACATCCACTTCACCTCTTGTTCCCAATCAACTCCCCCCAACCTATCCACTTACCTCACTCCATTCCCTCCTTTTTCTTAACTCTTCCGACTCATCCCCAACTCCACACTACCCTTACCCATCCCCACCTACCCGAGCTACCATAAAACTCGCTCACTCCCCGAGATATCCCTCTCTCTACCCACTTCACCCAAATCTGCCTCATCTCCCATCCAGCTTCTCCCCACGACTCCACCACCACCACACAACTCTTCATCTCTCCCAAAACCGATCCTCATCTCACATACCCTCTCTTTCCCCTACTCGAGCTGCTACATACGGCTCCACTCCAAATTCACTTCCCTGTCTCCTCCCTCCATCTAACCTACTCGTCCATCTCCCCGACTAACTTCTTTCGTTATATACCTCTCTCCACTTTTTCCCCATGACTCCTTCACCACACCTTCTTCACTCGCCACACATCCCCATCTCCCTAAAACCATGATAGCTTCCCGCACACCCATCCTGTTTCTCCTCCTCCTCATATCTCAGCCTCCACCGCACTCACTCGACTAACTCCTCATTGCACTCTATCAAACAAATTCATTATGTGAAGTTCATGCAATCAAACGCTCCATGATCCCCTCTCAATCTTGACTTTCATAAGCTCCCCTCCTTCTACCCACACAACTCGGCTCTGTCCAATCTCATCTAATTCCCTATCACCCACACAATTTGCCACGGTTAGCACAACCTATCAACTCCTCTTCCCAAAAACACCTATCCACACACCAAGCTCTCTCTACCACGTGCCTACATGGCTCCTTCAAGCTCGCTCGGACCGCTAAAAAAAAATTTTATGTGAGAAAGGAATATATAAAAGATTTATAAACTTCCTATGCTTGATGCTTACACCTATTTCTAGCTCAACTTCAAATGCATGCAAATATCTAGCGATAGTGGTTGTACAGTCTATGTATCACATCTGGCTACATAGAAACACTATAGTTTAGCGATTGTACAGTCTCCTGATAGCAGTCATCTTACAATATTTCACATTATAGGTATAAACCTTACAAGATTCGATACTTGGTCCTTCCAACTATTTCACTCAAGATTTGCATTCACACAGGCTTTGTGGGTAGTGATTGTTAATTATCTTACACAAATTTCCACGCTAGATTCACAAGATTTCAACACTTGATGTTTCTAGTTGTTTATTTCGGTTGTAAATTTACACAATTTTTGTGGACTATGATTGTAAAAACTCTTTATAAACAATCTGATTACAATTATTTTCAATGAAATTATAAACAAGTGCCTCCCATAGAGCTCCAAACACTATTTCCCAACCACCTCCCTCACCAACTATCCTGGGCCTATCACACTTTCTCCATGTTTCGTTTCAACCTCCACTTGACACGCACCGACCCATGTGAGCTCCACATAGCTCGACCACACACAAGTTGACTTTCGGCACCAAAACTATTACATCAAAACATCACATTTTCAACACATCACATCCATGAATCATATTAGGATAATATAATTTATTTTGAGTCATATGAACCATTTATTTAGAATATGGTATTATTTCTTTAGTTAATTTTCATTTAGCTAATCTTGGTTAGTACATCTAAATTAATTAACGCTTTATTTAATTTTTATTTAGTCGTCAATTAATTTTAATTTTTATTTAGTTCATTGCCTTGTGAATTGATTTGTGAATATTAATGCTTCATCAATATTTAGTTAGACACAATTTGTTAATGCCATTGTGACATTAATTAAATTCGGTCATTTCAACTTTAGGCATTTTTTTCTTATTTATAGTTCACGTAAAGAAATGAAACAAAAACAAAATGCACATGTTAATGTCTTGTCATTTATAGGTTATCTTATTTATCATAACGTAATTCATTTAATAGTTTCGTATCACCTCGTCATTAATAATTTGTGTCACATATTCTCATAATTTTATTTCACAATCTATTTCATCGCTTATTTAATTGTTTATTTCATAGTTTATTTTATAGTCAATAAGTTTTCTTTACCCTAATTAAATGTGAACGTTGAATTTCAACTTTTATTAATCCATTAGATTAATTTCTTTTATTTTTATTTTTATGAAAGTACTTTTTGTACACAAAATATTTATGACAGTTATATCAGTTTAATCACATCAACTAATTACAGTTATTTTCTTTTGCAAGGTAACATCTATGACCTTACGACCACGGAATTACATCTGATTAAAGATAACCATTGAAACGAAAACATGCCTAGACTCTCTTTCATCGGACCCCTCCTCCATTCATAAATGGTGCCATTTTAAGGTACCCAGATTCTCGAGCCACTGATTGGTGCTTTCAAAATACATCACTATCACATGCAATCAAATAATAGGGAAAATCTTTCTCGTGTTTTACTCATTTTTCCCTATTTTCTCTTTTCTGCATTGTAATTTCCTTTTCTGAGTGATTGTTTGCATCAAAATTCACATTTTCAATTTGGTATAAAATGAATCTCATGCATCCTGCTTGCTCACATAGCCTTAATAAGGGTTTAACTCTCTACATCACACATTTTATCACACACAACCTAAAACTTCATGAACTAAATCAACACATTGAAACATTCCTTTCACCTGGTTCACTGATTGGGACTTGAACACCCAATAGGAAACCGTTTCAGACATCTCCCAAGCCAAAACTACCTGAAACCATCTTTAGACTTCCATTCTTTAGGCACCTTAATTATCCATTTTCCTTTTTTTCACATCTCGTAATTAAACATGATGATAAAAAAATTGTTGCTTGATTTGTTTGTTAACAAATTACATAGACAAATGTTTCTCTATTTCATGCCTATTTTCACCCTCTCTCAAATAAAAAAAAAAAAACAACAATTTCCTCCACTTGATAAAGTTACTTCCTCTAAGGATCTCATCCAACAAGATTCTAAACTCGAAACCACGCCTTTAGTTACCCAACCCCTATCTCTATGGCCTCACTTCATGAGAACCATGTCATCTAAGATTGTCCCTATCTTAAAACTAATTATCATATCCCTCACCAAGCCAATCTTCCTAAACAAACCACATCACCATCTCCCACTCCTCTAGAGACACTTTGGCATCCTCCTAACCCCATATATTATTTCATATTTGAAAATCCCCAAAATATCTCAATCCTCCCAATATCCTAAATTATTGGATCGCATTTCCCCACATCCCATTTTCAAAATTCTATTTCATCTGCTACTAATATGCATGTCCAGCCATCTCAACCTCTTCACACTTATATTCCTACCCATCGTATGCTCCAACCATCTCAACCTCTTAACACACATATCCCCATTTATCATTTACCACAACAACCTACCCAACTTCAATGAACACATCATGTCCCTATTATTCAAATTCATCCTATGCAACAATCTCAACCCATGACACATGTTAATCCTTACCAAATAGTTCCCCACACACCTGTACACCCACAAGTTTATCAACCACCTTATCAAACGATTCACCCAACACTTACATATCCACAACCTTATCCACAAATTAGTGCTCATCAAACTACTTTTCAAACCACACAACCAATCCAATTTCAACCTAACATCGCATCAAATGATCCTATTCACACTTTAATGAATAGGTTGGCTACTCTAGAAGCCACTACCTTGGCACCTAAGGATACTTTATCCTATGAAAAAATCTATAACAAACCAATTCATCCATCGGTTCCAATCAAACCTTACCCTCCTCATTGGAAACTTCTCGAGTTTACTAAGTTCAACAACAAGGAAGATCCCCAATAGCATCTCCGCACATTTAAACATGCATGTTGTCTTATTGTGCATGATCACGATCTACTACTTTGCACTTTCCCCATATATTTTTCCGGTCCCATGTTGGACTGGTACAACCATATCTCGTAGTATTCCATATTCTCCTTCGCCAGCTTGCGCAACTATTCTTAGAACACTTTTCAATTAACATTGCACACAAAACTACTATCATTGACCTATACACCATCCGACAGTTTAAAGACGAGCCCATCATCAACTTCGTCACATGATGGCGTGGTTTTATAAACCAACTGTCCTTCACTCTTCTACAAACCAAACTCATCAAACTCTTCTCACGTTCATGTGCAAAACATATATCATCTACTTTACAATTCCAATCATTCTAAACCTTTGATGAAGCTTTCAAAATGGCTCACAAACTCGAAACTTGTACCATTGAACAAGGTCATCTTAAACTCAGATCCACCAAACCTAAAATCAAATCTATTAAACCATTCACACATAATGATAAATTTAAGTATGCGGCCAATGTCGTGGATAGTAATCCCTTTCCGTAAAAAAATAAATCACCTAGCCTCAATAACGAGCCCCTCAACCAACAATCAACTATACCCCTTAGGAGAATCCTATAGCTCTGTATTTGACAAATTGATGACTATAAACTCCATCCAACTTCCTCCCATATGACCCATGGACAATTCACAAGCCAAGCCTATTTGGTATCACAAATCCCATTATTGTAAATATCATCGAGTCAAAGGTCACGACATTGAAAAATGTCATTCCTTCAAATATCATGTCCAAAAACTCATAAATCAAGGGGATATCCAAATCGATAGCTCCACTACTCAAAATTTACCTAATCAACCACCAACGAATCAAGCCACACCCTTTACATCTCAACTATAAAATGCTTATATGATTCACACCATCAATCAAGATCTTATCTCATCGACAACTCTACATGTTCCCACCTTAGGTATTATTCCCACTCCTTATTCAGAACCTAACACACCTATATCAACTTTTACTCCTTTTCCGAACCTACACCTTCTCCTATCCTTATCACATCCACATAAAATTTGACTATATATGTAACGCCCGCTAAAACAACCCACTTGAGACCCAAGAAACAACCTAGGGTTAGTTAGGGAAAATTATGGAATAATTTTTTTGTTTAAAAGAGTCTACTACCATGTTACAAGGCAACAATTGTCACTAACAAGTTCCAAAACAATTCTAATCCACTAGAATATACTTTTCTTTTATTAACAATTATTATAGGTCACAAGGTCCAAAATTTAGGGTTAGAAGTTTCAATTAGGTTCAGAGGGTAATTCCTCATCATACCCACTCTCTAATAGGCTTAAAGATTCAACTTGATTTTTCTCACACTTAACACATTCAAAATTTCCCTAAATCATTCCCATTGGATAGGAAATTTCCTCACCTTTCCATTGATATAAAGAAGTCCTCCTAACTCCTCATAAAAATCAAGTTATGGGCCAACAGGCCTTGGGATGAAAATTTTTCCCAAGAGCGGGCTTCAGAAGCCTGGGGTGAAAATTTTTCCACTTGCGAGTGCCGGCGGAGTGGGAAATTTTTGGATTTTTTTCCTTTTTGGGGAAAAGGCATGATTTTCCTTTGCACGCCCATGGGCTGAAAAGGACACGTGTCGGCTTGAGAAGGTTCTAGCGGGAAGTCGGGTCGTTAAGAGATTTAAGGCATTAAGCCTTTTGGGTTTGGAAACATAAAGGGAAAAACTTCTCCGCGCACCTCCGCCTATCCCGAGATCACACCATGTTTCATCATCCTATTGGTCATGGGCCGGGGGAGGTAGAGGAAACTAAGAAAATTTTCCCAAAAAAAAATTAAAAAGTGCTAAGGTTAAAAAAGGTGTCGCGCCTCCGTTGTTGCCTCGTGAGGCCACATGGCAGCTTCTAATTGGCTGCGGGATGGCGGAGCGGCGGGGAAAAGTTAGAAAATTTTCCAAAATTTTCCGAACCACTAAGTTAAAAATGGGATCCGCCCATCCGCTGACACCTCATGGTGCCACGTGGCAGCCTCTGATTGGCTACAGAGCTAGCGGGGCGGCGGAGAAAATTTTGAAAATTTTCCCAAAAATTTTCCTAAGTGTTTAAGGAAAAATTTGGGCCACGGGCCCGCTAAGGAAATTTTCCCAAAATTTTAACACCAAGTGAAGAAAAACTTCAAAAGGCCATAACTTTTGATAGAGAGCTCGATTTTGGGAAAACGAGGACTTTATAGAAAGCTCTCAACATCCTATTTACATAGAGATCATTAATTTTAGATTTTGATAAATTTATGGGGTCAATTTTAAGAAAACGACATGCGAGGCTTATACGGAGAAAGTATTGGTAAATTTTTCACTTGTAAATTTTTTTTTAATTTGATCTTCTCCTTCACTCAACATGCCAAACAAACATGGAGAATTATTCTAAGAAGAATTTAGGATGCATTTGGAAGGTAATTTTGCTTGATTGATTTCCAATTCAAATTTTTACAACTTCAGATAACAAAATAACTGTGAAAGGTTTGGGCCCGATTTTGCAATGTTTGAAGGATTTTTCCTTAAGTGTTTTAGTCCAATTGAGTTCATTTATATCATAACATGTTAGATTTCAATGTTTCAATGTTATTTATTGTTTGCAGGTTCGAATTGTGCATTTTAGAGGAAGTATTTGCTAGTTTAAAATTCAAAACAAAGGTCAATTTCTAAAGGATCTGTTTATCATTTTCATCTTCCAAATATGGAAATTCATTTCTATTCTAGTCTAATACATTTAGTTGATTTAAACAAACCATTTAATAGCTAAAATGCAAAGTCTGATTTCCAATTTTAACATATTTCAAAAGAATAGAGTTACATATATTTCCTTCATACGTATTCCTCATTTCAATTTTCCAAATAGAGATTTCAAATCACAATTTGATGATCAATTTCAATACAACAATGTAAATTGATAAAGGTAGTGCAATATTTTATTGATTTCAAATATACAACTTTACATCTTTCAATTTCTTGAATGCAAATAACAGATTTCAAATTTCTTTCTTTCAGATGATCAAAACAGGGTATATCTCTTTCACAACTTGGAATACATAACTTTCATAGCTTAATACAAAGTATATTTCCATTACAAATAATATACAGACCATCCACTTCGAAGTGGGAAAGATTACAATGGGATTTCATTACACATGGAACTGTCAAACTGTCTTTCTCCTCTGCTCTAGAACAGCAACATGAATTTCTCCTTTTGGATCACAACAAAGGCAGGGGGAAAGGCAACTCTCTCCACCCAACCAAGACATCCAATGAAAAGGATAATTCATCCTTCTTCATTTTCCCCCGAGCCCCTAACCATAATGAAATAAAATATGTGATTCAACCCATGGAAACAAGGCTTCCACAACACACATGTAGCATTTTCACATTTTAAACACAATTCAAAATAGAATGTAGTTTACAACTACATTAAAACATACAAACAAGACTAAGGCTTCATCAAGCAAGCCAAAGGAACAAGGAACTATGGGGGAGGCTACTAATGCCTCCTAATGGGAATTGGGTATCCACCTGAACAAACTGCAAATATAAATCATCTCACATATCCTTATGCCCCCCACAATCCCTCCTTATGCCCCCCACAAATTTCCTTATGCCCCCCCACAAAGTAAGAAATGCAATGCCATTTCTTTTCCAAGGTGGAAACCCAATCCCAACTCCCTCCATAAGAATTCTGATGCCACTAGCATTCCCTTATTCCCCCACATGGATTCCCCATCGCCTTCTCCTACACCATTCCTAGGCAGTCTACCCAAACAGCCAATGACAAACATGCTAAAACATTCACACAATAGCATGCACATTCATAAAGAAAAGAGTATTTCAAGAGCCAAGCTCTTACCTCTCCATGAAGGAGTTGTCTAAGTTTAAAAACAACAAGCTTTCCAATGCCAAAATACAGTCCAAAATCAACAACCAACAAACATGCAAGGGTCTCAATCTCCTTCCAAAAGCAAGAGCTCCACACAAGAAAATTTCACCCAAAAGGAAGTATGCAAAATGTTCAACAATCCAAAACAAAGCAAGGAGTTATAATTTTATATAAGGAGGAAGAGAAAAGGATGAGGTGGATCTATGTAGGATGCCACATCACACATCCTCATCTCCAACAAAAATTCAAATTCATTCTCCAATGCACAATAAAGAGGTGGGTGAATAATATGACAATAAAATTACACACTCCAAAAAGCCCACACCCCATAAGGACTGAATTTAATAAAATGTAAGAAGAGTGCAATTAAAACTTGTAAATAGTCATATCAAAATGCATAAAGAAGGTCTAAATTCAACCCTCCAACCATAGGTATGGTTGGTAAATAAAATTAAGAGGTATGGGACAAGTTTTACTTGTCCCACAAGCCTCCAAAATCAGCCTCCAAGGACAAATTCGAATTTCCAAGAAGGTGGAGTGTTTCACACTCAGAAGTAAACTTACACATCACTTACAAAGTCACTTACACATATTTACAATATTTAATACAAAAGCCAACCACTTCACTAATTACTTTCTTATGACATATTGATTTGTTTACTTTAACAACATGATTATTCACAACATTAACACAACATTTAATAACTAATGAAAAAGGGTAAAAGCACCACAAAATAAACACATGCAAACATTAATAAAAGAAACCACATTAATAAATACATAAATCCCCTTGGTCACATTCAAAGGTAATCCCCCCATGGGAAACCCTAACAAAAAACAACACACACACACACACACACAAATTCATTTAGAATTCCAATTTGGTTGGTCTCTAATCCCCCAATGTTTTTTGTGATATTTTAACCCGCAAAACACAAATAACTCCTTCGGCCTCATGGACATATCAGAACATCCAACATGATATAAATATAATCACAAAATCATCTATACATATGAATCACAACAACATCAAGGTAATCAACAATATCACTTACCATTTATATCAACAACTATATCATCATCATATAATGTACATTTTCTAGGTCTACTCACAATATCCAAAAATCACATGTCCGAACAACATTCATAATATAACCATGTCCAACATTATAACATCATCAACATATAAAGCATCTCAATAATCATCATGCATCATAACTAAATCAAGATCAAAAATAATCCATGGTCCAAATCTAACATCATACTAAATCAAAACCATAATATTGTCCATAATGTAATCAATAGTATCAAGATCAGATCAAAAAAGGTGTCAAAGGGAAGTGGGCACTACAATACCATCCACTTCATCCACTTTGATCACACCCCAATCTACCACATTAGATTCATCCTTAGCACTTATTTTAGCCCCATGGATATCCACACATCTCTCACACTTATTCCTTCACCCACATCTTCATCAAAAACACCTATTACTACATCTACATCACTCCTCTCTACAACCATCCCAACTAAACTCATTTCTACCACATGTACCTTTACAACCCCACCTCGACATCAACCCCATTAGCAAATATATCATTCTTACCCCTCGAAACATTTATGAAACAACTAGTCCCACCTACTTCTACACTCGAAAATACTCCTACATTTGTTGCATTACCCATAATGTCTACTCCATCGGTTATCACATCACCCACATCTCCAAATATCCCAAATATGCCTACATCCCTATCTATCCCACCTACCCCTATATCTATCATATCAACAAATCCACCTATCCCTACCTTGACATTTATACCTATATCCTTTCCCATGGCCACATCACCCGATCTACCCCAATACTCTTTACCTAATTTTTCTATCACAATGAACAAATATTCTCGATCTGCAACCCTATCAAAGATACCCTTTGAAACATCTATTGAGAAAACACCTCCACCTAAATCAAATAAAGATGGTTTGCATTCTCCAAAATTAAATATTTCCTTGCCAAAACCTAAACAATCCACATCTCACATAGATCTCATTAATCGCATCATACAAACACCTATTTCTCCATTAATATCCTCTTCCTATTTTAGGACACTTTTTCCATCAATATCCACACCACCATCGTCAAATCCTCCAGTTGAAATTATTATCATACCTATCAAAGGTAAATCTTCTTGATCAAAGTCTAAGGCTCATGGAAAACATCCCCAACAGTCCCCGCACATCCTTGTAAACATTCATATTTTCCCTCTTTTCAACAATCCAATGCCACAACATCTATTTTAGGATCAGTCTCTCCATCTACGACATCTCGCAACAATCAATCCACATCCAAATAATACAATCCTTCAACTAAATTTGATTTGTCTTCCAAAACACATAATTTACCCATCTAATGTACATCCTCACCTAAATCCCAATCCAAACAATCTAGTCCTCCAACCAAATTTGATTTATCTAATTCACCCATCCAATCTATATCAATACCTAAGTTCAAGCCAAAACATCATAAGAGTTATCTTCCTCATAACACTTCGATTGGGTCCTACGCAAACATTTTTCAACATTTAGTCCAAATATCGCCATCACGCTTCCTCTAATTAATGTGCTTAATCCCTATGTTCGAAGTCATCATGGTTCAATCCTAATTATAGTTGCACTTATCATCATACCCGGGACATGACATCAAACATTATAAGGAATTTTGGACAATCTTCCACAACCTTATTGTGAAATATGATTTCCTCATTCGGGGAAATATCCATCTCCATCTACATTTAATCCAATTCAGTATCACATCCATCGGGTTGCCCACGATTCCTTCATCCACATCATCCCTTAACATCCCTCCTACATATGAAATTCTTCCTAAGGAACATCCTCCATTGTTCATCAATACCGCTTATCTTTCCAAGCACACTTGTGGTCTCCAACCGTTTATCCCATCCAAATATAAAACAATCTCATCTAAACTCTTTCAACATCCTTTAACTCCTTCACTTTTAATTCATTTGGGAGAATCCTTCCCTCACCCTTGAGCATATCATCCGTATAACTCCCTTGACACTAGGGGACTTTGCTACTTGACATTATTTTATTTACCTCCTCCAAATTCATCCAATCTAAACTAATTCTATCCAAATCCTCATCTCATTCTAAGTCCACCATTGTGGCCATTTTTGTCCTTCTGTGAGGGACCATTTTTTTATTTTCTTATCAAAGTCCACCATTGTGGCCATATTTGTGTCTCTTTTGGGGCACCATTTATTTCATCAAGTCCACATTTATGGCCATTTTTGTCCTGCCATATTTGTGTCTCTCTTGGGGCATAATTTATTTTCATCCAAATCCACCGTCGTGGTCATATTTTTTCTTCCTTAAGGATAGTTTTATTTCTCTCTTTTCTATCACATCTAATCCTTTGTAAAATATCATCTCATCCTGTTGCAACTTAATGTCTTCCCTCTCTTGGTGGTAAACCAGAGACATAACCTCTTAATGCATTGTACTTGCGACTAGTCTATTGTTAGCATATCTACCAATGAGCACTTAGTTATATCCTTAGATCACTCCTCCACCATTAGCCCCTTCTCGTCTATCATGGTAATGATATGAATTATGTGGTCTACCATCACTACTTTGATATGACCTTGAATATGAGTACCATGGCTCTACTCATAGCATATTCATTATGGATAAGTTCTCCCATTTGGTGAGAGCTCCACGATCGTTACATCCATCACCCTCTCATTCGCCTGTTGGAGCCATGCAAAGGGTCCATGGGGTGTCACTTGTACGATCATCATCCCCTCCTAAGTGGTCTACTTAGTTATTCCCAGCTCTCCCCCATGTAAAGCTAAAATTCATGCATGTAAAAGTAAAATCAAATTATTAAAAATAGACTAATCCCTCCAAGGATAGTTGTTTGTGCAAAAAAGAAAAAGAGAAAAAGGAAAATAAAAATAAAAGCATGTAAATCAAAGTCAAAAGAAAAATCATAAGAAATAGACCAATCCCTCGAAGGATGGCTACTCTTTTGTTATGATATTTAGAAGACTTCCCAGAAATCTTCCCGCTTTGATAAGCTTTCTTCTATTTTTCTTTCCCTTTCCCAAAGATGGGGCATAGACTTAAGGAACACCACCTTTGGAGAACCTTCTTCCTGCATACAAGACACATCTCAAATCCTTTTTCATTTCAACATTAGGTTTATGAGAATCTTTCATCCATATTTCCTCATGGTCTATTGGTATAACTAACTATCATTGGTTATGTGTTAACACCTACTATTGGCTACAAGTGCAATGCCTTGAGTAGTAACCTTTCTTGTTTATCTTCAATCCAGTTTAAAGCATAGTTTCCTTGTATTCCCTTACTACAACTATGTTTCATTCATCTCATCAAGGTCATCTTTGATCAAAATCACATCAAATTTCACACTATGAATTCTATATATCCATAATATCCATGAATGCACTCACAAATACACTTTTCAGTTTGCAAATTCTACTTGATCACCGTTGTAGTTTGTGAATCCTACTTGAGGATCCTTCTCAAGGCAAGTTCATTATCCTGCAGCTTCTTATCCCCCAACATGTTCAACAATGTCTTTGATCCATTTCTCTTCACTCCTCATTTCCACTCATCACCATTTGTCTCCACATCATCCTTCTCACCTTTCTATCCCCTTTCACCATGTCGAATATCTTACTTGCCTTTCCTCTTGAGTTTCCCTTTCACTCTTCTACTTTCAGTTTGACAATCTTACTTAATCATCCATACAACCAGAGAATCTTAGTTAAGGTATATCTTCTTCCTTGGATCCTCCTGCTGTAGAAGCTTCTCCACCATTTCCTCTTTCAGCGGATGACAATCACCACCACAAACATCTTTCCACTCCTCCTTTTTTGCTTGACACTCTTACATCATCACTCCCACCACGTGGGCATCCCAATTAAGGATTTCCCTTAAACTCTCCATCTACACTACATATGTTCCTCCATCCACTCATGTCACACTCCTTTGTTTCCTTGTTATCACCTCCTTTCATCTCTTGTTCCATTTTGGTATACACCACTCAGTCTTTTCATCATTCTTCTTCTTCTTCGAATTGTGATCCTACTTAACCATCCCCGTCACATGACAATCTTACTTAAGAGTTCCTCTTAAGAATGGTTTTCCATCTGACCCTTCCATATCCCATCATATTTTCCTCATCTTCTATCTCTCGCATATCATCGTACTCATCTACTCTAACCAACCATTCCACACTTGTACCCAATACAATGTTGTCTTTCTCCTTCCATATCATCACTTTGCCCTACTTGGTGATCTTACTTAACTCCTCATGCAAGCATGGAGATCTTACTTAAGATTCCCTCTTAAGCATGATTTTCATCCTACACTTTCCCACCACTCCACATTCTCACCATATAAATTTTCTCGTCATTCCCCATCATCACATCCTCTCACCTCCTCTTCCATTCTCACAAAACCACTTCCTACTTGCCCCCTGTTCATCTCCATCATCCCTTTCTTGGTAATCTTACTTAACCATTGCTTCCCCATTTATTTTGTGTCTTGTTTCTTCATCTTTCTTTCATTCATTCTCATCCATGGCTTCCTCTCCTCACCTTCAACTTCACACACATTGTTATCCCTCCTTTCTTTACTCTTTCCTTTCCATCTTCTAGAGTTCTCCCACATATCTACCCCCATACTTACTCATCATTGTCATTGTTCATCTCTTAACATTATTTCATCATCATATTTCATTTCCACACTAATAATTATCAGTGGACTTCTCCTAAAAATCACTCATCCTCATTCTACACATCTGGATCCTTCTCTTTGATTTCCCCATTCTATATTCATTCCTTCCTTCCTTTGTGCCCCTTGATCATTATCAGGGGACTTCTCCTAACGTCCCTTCATTAGTGTTCCCTCTTCCATTCCTCATTTACTTTCCCCCTCTTCTCACATTTTTTCCCATCCTTCCCTACTGATCATTATCGGTGGATTTCTCCTAACATCCATTCACTGGCATTGCCTCTCATATCCCTTCCTCTCTTTTTCTTTGCCACCTCTCCATATTTCATTCTTCCTTGCCAATTTATTCATTATCTTCATCATACACCCTCTCTCTATTTTATTATCATCAAATTATCCTCATCTCATGCATCTCCACATCTTTTCCAATCTGTGTCATTCCTCCCCTCCAACTTCTCTTTACGTTCCTTATGCTTCTCACTCTTTATCAAATATCTTTGTTCTTGGTTCCCTTCCTTCTACATAATTTTCTCCATTGTCCTCTCCTCCTTTCTGATCCTTGTCTTATTTCACTTCCTCTATATCATCTTCTTCCCTGTTTTACCTCACACTTCCTTCTTACTTCCCTGTCGATAACCTAACTCTTCAGTGGTTGTCCCATCTTTTTATCATCCCACCATCCACATGCATTTCCATGCGATCAGTTCCATATTATTTTCCTTGGATTTCCTCACTATGATCTAGTTCCTTCAATTTTATTTTCTCTATCATCTCTTTTGTTTTTCATTACCTCTCTACCTTCATCTGCTTCACCCTCCTTCATGCCTTTCATTTTAAATAACTCTCTCCCTTTTTCATAATTTCACCCTCTTCTCTGTCATTTTCTTGTCTTCTCATTTCTTTTCCTTCATCATTTCCCCCTTCCTCTATAATCCTTCTTTTCTATCTTCTTCCCCCTTTCATTCCTTCTTTTCTCCTCCTTCATCTTTGTCCCTATGTTACATATCCATGTCATCTTCACCTTCGACCTTTCTTTCTCTTCTCATAATAAACCACTCCTCATTTCCATTCCCTTTTGTCTTTCTCACTATATCCTTCACCAAATCCCTCGCACCTAGCATTCATAATCAACTCTGATGTTTCTCCGTTTATTTACCACCGTCGATCCATTTCATTATCGTTCTCATTCTTCTCTATGCAGAATTGACCTCCTCTCTTTTTGAGAACCCCTGTCACATCTTTTATCTTGGCCGGTCCTCTTCAGTAGGGGGCATCATCATATCTATTTCTAAGAATCTCTTCCCATCTTCCTTTGACATTTTTTTCTTGGAGGATACTAGAACGACCATCACATGTCTAATCTTGTTCTCTTCCATGAATGTTTTCTCTGCTTTTGTTTTGTCACAAAAGTATCTTGACTTCTCATCCTACTTACCGAAGAAGTGGGATTACTTTTTCTTTTTTACCTTCTAATTTGTTGTTACTTATGCATATTTCCTATGAAACATGATTACCATCATATTTATCACCCTTTTAGGGCATTCTATCTCACCCTTCTATTATATATACTCATCATGTCCACATTTATGATTATTACCCCTGGGTCATTTTTACTTACGTATCCACCTTCTATATCGTACCTTGTGTTAGGGCATCATTATTTTCATCCTCGTCCCTTCTGCAGACACCTGATTTTTTGCTCGATTCCTCGTGTACAAAGGATTCCGCATACTCTTTGCATTCAGTTACACATTTTTTTTTTTTTTTTTCCTATGACCCATTGGTCATCACGGTTTACATCCATACTACAGTGGTCTCCACCCACTCATTGGTCCATGGAACGTTGTCACCCATATCCATTGACACTGCAATTGTCCTCTACCAATGTGATATTGGAGTCACCACCATATTTTCATTATTATTGCGATCCTTTTTCGCCTGGGTCATATTGCCTTTGGTCATGTCTTTATCCACCCTAGACACATATTTCATCCAACCCTTTTTGTTTTTGTCTCGTGGTTTTTCTATCGCAAACCACTCAACAAAAGGGGAAATATAGACACCAGTTTTTGGTGTAACTCCTCTTGTTCATCCCACATTCGTTCTCCTTCATTTAACTTTCCCCTCGCTTTTATTTTTCTTAAATTTGAGTAAATTCCATCTATTTACTCACCCTTAATTAATTAATTATCAAATGGGCTCCATGTGGACCCATTTGATAATTAGAATTTGGCATTATCTCACATATCCTAAATTTATTCAATTCATGGGCAATAATATACCCATCCGACACCCCACTCCTAAATTCAAAAATGGGATGCATTATTGCACCTAACCATGTCAATCATGCTCCCCACTCCTTATCACATCCTTATCTCTTTAACCTCATAATTCAAATCATGAGCCCTACGTGATCACATCATGTCTCTTAACTAGGGTTAATTTATCAAACCCCGGTTACCCGTTAACCCCAATCTAACCTCCCCTCCAAGCTATAAATATGGGTCTTCCCCCTCTTTGAGGAGGGGAAGAATAAGTTGAAAATTTTGGGAAAATGTTGTTTTTAGTTTTACACCTCTTGTTTATCATAGTCCTCTCATAATTTCCTTGTAATGACACTTTGGGATCCCCATAATACTTTGTTCACAATTTGGTGGTTCACTTAGTGTGATTCATGTTGCATGTTATGTTTGGATCGAGTTCAATAACACCATTTGACATACAAGCATCTTCAATCTTCTTTGTTCATTAGATTGCATGTTATCTATTTTTCTTGTATTTAATCATTATTGTTTATCACACAGGGGTTGACATCCTCCAAGGGATTTCATAGCCTCTTAGAACAAGCATTATTCTAGAAACCCCGCATATTTTTATCTAATCACATTTGTTTTAGTTTTGTAGATCTATCTTATTTTATCACATATTTATCTTCTATGTTCCTATAGATCCATATCCGCATCTAAGGTCCTAAGTCGTCCATCATTCAAAGTTGTCGGTGGCTTCTAGTATGGAAATCACCCACGTAAGAACAAGGTTTCACGTACAACACCTAGCTCCATATATACAAAACAGCCTAAAAGACCTTTCACACTTTGACTCAATTAAAAGAAAAGGTTGTTGTAAGTAAGGTGTAGTAGAAGGATAATCTAAATCCCTTCAACATCCTTGAACAGATGAAGAAAATGGAGTGAGCATATCTATGTGGGAATCATTAGAAATCCCGGGACAAAGAGATCTCTTGCAAGTAGTTATGGCCAATTTCTCTATTCCAAGTGAGCCACCCAAGGAACAAGTAAAAATTGTTCTTACCAATGTTATCTGATGAGAAGGAAGAATATCCAAATAAAAATATGAAGCCTCCTCCCTTCATGTATCCTTAATCATAATAAATCATTTAGTTCATCATTGTATGATTTATTCAAGGGAAAGCATCATTGTGATGCCTAAGTAGATTGCAAACCAACTTGGTCTCAAATATGAGTCTCTTTCTAAAGGAGTGGTGCACTTGGATGGAACAACAAGTGGGGACTAGTGGGTTTATCAAAGGTTTAATACTCACATTGCATGCATGCCCCAACTTTTATATCCCCTAATATATATTCATAATTTATCTACCTCCTCTCTTTTTCTATTCCTATCCAGATACTTCACTGCCAAGATTGGAGGATACCTATTGGTTGATGGTATCATATGTTTTTCAGACTGGGTATGGTACTAAGGCCACTATTAAGTATGAACCAATTACTACATACCATATAGAGCCTTATGTGCCCAACCCCATCAATAAAAATTGTACCATTTTTATCAAGAGGATCACCCTAGTCCTCAAGAAGCAAATACTCAGATTGAGGGCATTCCTAATTTGCTACTTGATGATTGGGGAAATGAATGTCATGGTTTTGACCCATATCAATAAATTGAAGAATTTAACCTTGCTATCTATTGCCTACATAAGGAGAATTTTCCTTTTCCTAGTATTGTGAAAACAAATGATCTAGAGTAAAATGGCATGTGGAAAATGTTCTTTGATAGATCAAGAAGTAGATAAAGTGCAGGAGGATGTGTAGTCATTGTGTCTCCTACTGGCATTAAGTATTACTCATCTTTCATATTTCATATTTGTTCCAACAACATAGAATAATATGAGCCCCTCATCCATGGTCTTTAGTGGGCAAGGAAAAATAATATCAAAAATTAAAACCTTTGGAGGTAGTGAGCTAATTGTAAACCAAGTCAAAGGATAAAATGCAGCCAAGAATGACTCACTAAAGACCTACAAGCATAAATTTTGGGATCTTCTGCAATATTTTGAAGCCTTTAACATACATGCCATTACAAGAAAAGAAAATGAAGTTGTTGATAGGTTGGCTGTAATTTGGGCAAAATTTTATGTTGTTGAGAACATTAAAAGAGACAAAGTACAACCACATATCAAGGTGGTAATGAGACCTACTATACCAAACAATGAAACCAATTGGTAGGTGTTTAAGAATGATCGACATAATGTCAATTTTATTCAAGATGAGGCTAAGTTTTCTTCAATAAATCGAGATAATTTAGAGAAGAAATATGGAGACCAAGTTGTTCAACTTAGATCAAATAAGTTTCCCAAGGGCCTAGTGACCTTAGAATCCATTTTCAACCCTAATGAATAGTTTAGAAAAGAAAATTCAAATATAATGGTTAAGGGTGAAGATTCAGAACCCATCTCAATTGGTGAAGGAAAATTTCTTCAAATTGGTAAAGTAAACACTCCATAAGAAAAATATGTTTTTGTATAATTTTTCCGGGAGTATGTTGATGTTTTTTCATGGATTTTGAAGATCTTAGAGGTTTTTATCCTAGTTTATCTCAGCACACCATTGAGTTAGATTCAACTTCTAAACCTATCAAACAAAAACAAAGGCTTGTTAACCCACATATTGATCCCTTGATGAAGAAGGAATTGAACAAGTTAATTGAGGAAAACATCATTTTTCCCATCAAGAATTCATATTGGGTCACTAATCTAGCTCTAATGTGGAAAAGGAAAGGAGAAATCATATTGTGTGTCGATTTGGGGACTTAAATAAGGCATCTTTGAAGGATCATTTCCCACTACCTTCAATGGAACACATCTTACAAATGGTCATAGGGTCGGAAAGTTTTCTCTCTTAGATGGTTACTCTAGTTATAATCATATCATGGTAAAGGAGGAAGATCAATTCAAGATATCTTTTACCAATAAATGAGAACCTATGCCTATAGAAAAATGCCTTTTGGTTTGTCCAATGTAGGAGTAATTGTTAATCGGAGTTTCTATCTAGATTAGTATTACGAGAAATCAATAAAACACCAAACAACCTCGAACATGCAAGGGCTTAGTACCTTGGAGATGATGATAGATGCGGGTGCCAAATGGATGATGAGCTCCTCGCTGCGATCTCAACAAACCTACAACTCACAAACACTAAAGAAAAATGGATTAGATATTTTCATGCGGAGGCTGCCTAACAAAGTGGATCCGAGAAGCATTCACTTCCTTGGTGGTTGTCAACCCCCATGTTCACAAGATAAGAATAAATTACAAGTGATAAATGACATGCCAAAAAAAAGATTTGTAATATACCAAATAAATGAAATGAGGATGAAACCTAGTTGGTATTTTGATATAACAACAAAACGATCATCAAAATGGCCTTACGAGAGCGGCAGAGATTTTTTCCTCCAAACACTCAAAAATTGCTTCAAAACTTCACAAATAATTTGGAAATTTTGTTATTTCAAGCTTGAGAATTTTCATATATCCAAAGGGGGGAGAAGGGTCATATTTATAACTTGAATTTGGATTAAAATCTGGGGTTAATGAGTAACCGAGATTTACAAAAGCAACCCGCTTAATGGGACATGATGAAGAGTTGATTTGACTATGGGGTTCATGATGTGAGAAAAATAAAAGGTGTGATGTGGAGTGGGGACATGATTAGGTGTAATAGTGAAGCCATGTGCATTCCTTTACACTATTGATTTTTTGGATTTGTTGTCGGATGTTAGGATTTTGAATTATTGAATTTATGGGTGGGGTTCATGGATTAATAATTTTGAATTTTTAGGTGGGGATTGATTTTTAGGTGGGGACTCATTTTGATTTGATTGAATTAAGTGGGGAACATGTGGGGCTTTTGATTTGCATGGTTTTTAGATTATTTAATTATGAAATAGGATGATATGACTTAATTGGAATAATTGATTATTTAGCACATAATGAAGTTTTGGCATGTGATAGGGGATTAATTAAGTTATCAAATTAATTAATTTAATATGTATTTTAGATGGGAAACAGGATTTGTTTGGGTAAGCCTGCTGAAGGAGATAAAACGCGAGGTGATACAAAATTTGGTGTCTACATTTCCCCTTTTTGTTGAGTGATTTGTGATAGCAAGCTACAAGACAAAAACCAAAAGGGTTGGATGAAATCATGTGTCTGAGGATAGATAAAGACATGACCAAAGGAAAGATTCCCAGGTGAAAAAGGATCGCAATAACAATGAAAAATATGGTGGTGACTCCAATATCACTTCAATAGAGGACAATTGCAATCTCAATGGAGAAGGGAGACAATATTCTATGGACGGTGCGTGCGTGAAGATCACCGCAATATGGATGTAAACCATGGTGACCAATGGGTCACAGGAAAACTTCAAAAGATGTGCAACTGAATGTGAAAAGTGTGTGAAATCCTTCATATGCAAGGAATCAAGTGAAAAATCATGCATCCATAAAAGGGATGAGGATGAAAATAATGATGCCCCACCACAGGGCATGATATAGACAATGGATATGTAAATAAAATCCCCCAGGGGAATGGGTATAATCATAAATGTGGACATGATGAGTATATGGGATAGAAGTGTGAGATAAAATTCCCCAAAAGGGTGATAAATATGGTGATGAAAACATGTTTCATAGAAAAGGTCCGTAAGTGATGAAAAACTAGGAGGCAAAGAAAAGAGAAAGCAATCTCACTTATTCGGAAAAAGTAGAAGGAGTCAAGCTACTTTTGTGAAGAAACAAAAGTAGAGAAAACATTCATGAAAGAGAACAAGATTGGATAAGTGATGGCCATTATGGTATCCTCCAAGATGAAAATGTCAAAGGAATATGGGATGAGGGATGTAGATTATAGATGATAGAGATAAGAGGAGAATAAATAGAGAGGGTCCAATGGGCTGGAGAAAAAGAAAATAGAGAAAGAGAATAAAAGAATAAATTGATGAGGAAGGATGAACAAGAAGGAGAAGACAAGATGAGAGGAGGGAAGAATTAAAAGTAAGAAGATGAGAGGAGGAAGAGATGTGTAATACGAAAGAAGCAGAAAATATAATAAAGAGGGAAGATGGTGGAAGAAATAAATGATGAAGGACAAAGAAGAAGAGGACAAGAAAAGGATAGAACAAATGGTGAAGGAAAAGGAAAAGGAAAAGGGAAAGAGAAGAGAAAAGAGGGGGCATAGTAGAGGGTGAAGATGAAAGAGAGATGTGTAATATGAAAGCAGTGGAAACCAAGAAATAGACAATATGTAGAAGATGATGGAGAGAAATGGCAAAAATATGGAGGGTGATGAGTTAGAGGAGAAATGTTAGAGGATGATTGAGAGTGGAAAGATAAGAAAAAGGAATAGACAAGAGTAGTGGTAGATTATGAGAAGAGCAAGAAAAGTCAAAAGTGAAGGAGACAAAAGGATGAAAGATGGAGAAGGATATAAGAGATAGGGATGATAGGGGAAGAAGGAAAAAACAAGAAGAAGACAAGAAAATGACAGAGGAGAGGGTTAAAGGGAGATGAAGATCAAAAATGAAGGGAGTGAAGAAAGATGAAAGGGATGAAGGGAGAGAAATAGTGGAACACAAAAGATATGATAGAGCTGAGAAAAGGAAGAGGTGGATATGAGAGAAGGATGATAAGAGAGACGAATGAGAAGATGAGATGAGAGTAGGGGGTAAAATCAGGAAAAAGGGAGAGAAGGATGGAAAGGGGATGAGGAAGATGAAGAAGTTAAAGAAAATGAAAGAGGAGGTAGAATAGAGAAGAGAAAGAAAGAAACAATGAGGGGCCAGGAGGCTATAGAGAAGATGAGAGAATGGAAGAGAAATTGAGTACATAACGATGGAAAAGGTAGGGGTGGTAGAGAAAGAAAGGAGGTTTGGTAGTGGGAAGGTGAAAATGATAGGGAAAGAAGAGATGATAGAGTGGAAATGGGAAGAAGATTGAACCAAGGTGTTAGGAGGAAGACCTAGGCAAAGAATATGAAACAAACCACATGGAAATGCATGTGGAGAATGGGATGATAAAAAAGATTGGACAATGCTGGTGAGCCAGGTTATCAATGGGGAAGTAAGAAGAAAGTGTGAGGAAAAGGAGGATCGAGATGATACGAGAAGAAGTGAAAGAAAATAGGGGTAGAAAGAAGGAGAGGACAACAGATAAAATGATGTGGAAAGAAGGAAACCAAAAGGGGAGATATGAAGTGAAGAGTGAGCAATATAAGGAATGTAAAGAGAAGTTGGAAGGGAGGAATAACATGGATTGGAAAATATGCGGAGATGCATGAGATGAGGATAAGTTGATGATGAGAAAATAGGAGAGAGGTGTATGATGAAAACACTAGGGAAATTGAAGAGGGCGAAGGGAAGATGGAGAGGTGGGTAAAAAGTGATAAGAAAGTGTGAGAGTGGGGAAAAGGGAGGTGATGGAAGAGGAAATGGGGGTTAGAAGAGGTCATGCCAATGAAGGAACGTTAGGAGAAGTCCACCGATAATGATCGTATGGAAAGATGGGAGGAATAGTGAGGAAAGGGAAAAATTAAATGAGGAATGGAAGAAGAAATGCTCACTAAGGGACGTTAGGAGAAGTCCCTCGATAATGATCAGAGGACACAGAGGAAGGAAGGAATGAAGATAGAATGGAGGAGGTCAAAAAGAGGGAATATGGCTACGTGGAATGGGGATGAGTGATGTTTGAGAGAATTCTACCGATAATTATTAACATGGAAATGAAAGCATGTTAGAAGAATACCAACAACAATGGAGGGTAAGCATGATGGTAGATATGTGGGAGAACTCGAGAAAATGGAATAGAAAGAGTAAAGAAAGGAGGGATAATGATTTGTGTAGAGATGAAGGTGAGGACAAGATGTAGTAGATGAGGATGTGGATGAGGATGAATGAGGTAAAGATGAAGAAACAAGACATAGTAAGAAATGGTATGAAGTGGTTAAGTTAGATTTCCAAATGAGGGATGATGGAGATGATATTTGGGGAAGTCGAGAGATATTTTGTGCAAGGAAGAAAGAGGAGGGAAGAGGAAGTGTTTATGGGGGAATGAATAAAAATGTGGAGGGTGGAGCGATGGGGAAAGGAAAGATGATAGATAGTCCTTAAGAGGAACTATTAAGTAAGATCGCCATGCCGCAGGAGTGGTTAAGTAGGATCACCAAGCCAAAGAAGAAGAAGAATGATGAAAAGAAGTGGATGATTGGAAAGGTTGATGGTAAGAGTGTATGACAAGATGGACTGAAGGGGAACCCTCAAGTACATTTTCCATACTGCGAAAGTAAGTAAGGTGATCAAGTAGAATATGGATATTAGGAAGGATGAGAAAAGAGTGAGTGGTGTATGTCCAGAGTAGAACAAGAGGTGGGAAGGGGGGATAATAAGGAAAGAAGGAAACAAAGGAGTGTAACATAAATAGATGGAGGAATGTATGCGTGTAGGATGGAGAGTGTGAGGGGAATCCTTAATTGGGATGCCCACGTTGTGAGAGTGATGATGCAAGAGCATCAAGCGGAAGAGATGGAACGAAAAGACATTTGTAGTGGTGATTGCATTCAATGGAATGAGAAAGGGTGAAGGAGTTTCTACAAAGTGGCATGATCTTAGGAAAGTAATATATTTCAATCAAGAGGCCTGCGTAAAATGGGTGATTAAGTAAGATTGTCAAGATGAAAGTTGAAAGAATGAAAGGGAACCGAAATGATGAAACAAGTGACAGAACAAGCGACACCAGTAAAAGGATATTAGGAAAAAAACAACAATAATTATTAGGGTGGAGGATGGGTGAAGGATCGAAGAAACAACGGAGAAGGAAAAAATGGGTGAGAAGAGTAGCGGAGAATGAGATGGGGTGAATTTTAAGAGAAAATTTTGTTGGTAAAGGAGACTAGGAGGAAGGAATGGTCAATGGAAATGATTTTGTCTTGAATGACAGGTCTACTTTGAATAGGATTGTCATGTTGCGTTGATAGTTTAGTAGACATGCCAAGCTGGGGATGAAAAATATGGAATGGTAAAGAAGATGATGTCGCATTAAGTGATAGATAGGAATAAGAATGGTGAGAAAGTTAGTGGGTGGATAATAGACATGAAGATAAGGGTGATGTAGGAGGATGGATGGAAAGAGGTCATGTTGGCCATGGTGGGTTATGAGGAGTTGTTGGATAATGAATATTATTTGAGATTTATTCTCAAGCAGAATTCACAAACCGTGATGCAATCAAAATTCCCAAACCAAAAATTGCATTAGAGAGAGTGTTTAAAAATAGTAACTGATTTCATGGATTTATGGATGATATTAATAGGGGACATCCTTAAGAGTAAACAAATGGATGCAAATTTTATGATATGAACTTTGATCTCTAAGAATGTGATTGTGATAAAAGGTAACTTTGAGGAGATAAATGACATGTGACCATAGCAAGGGGCATGTAAGAAAGTCATGTTTCAAACCGGATATGAAGTAAACAAGAAAAGGTACTAGTCAAGGAATTGCACTTGCAGCTAATGGCAGGCGTTAGTATATAACTAATGATAGTTAATTATACCAAAAGACCCTAAGGGAGATATAAATGAAAGATTCTCATAAACCTAATGTTGGCATGACAAGGGGGTTTGAGATGTAACTTGTATGTGGGAAGAGGGTTCTCCAAAGTTGGTGTTCCCTAAGTCTATGCCCCAACTGCGGGAAAGGGGAAAAGCAATAGAAGAAAGTTTGATCAATGTGGGAAGATTTTTGAGAATGTTGATAAAAGGAAGGTTGATCAATGCGGGAAACCTTTTGAATGCCATAATAAAAGAGTAGCCATCCTTCGAGGGTATGGTCTACTTTATACATAATATGGATGGAAAGAATAATATATATGATAGCCATCCTTCGAGGGATCGATCTATTTCTTATGATTCTTTTGACTTTTATTTGCATGTTTTTCTTTTTTATTTTCTTTTTCTCTTTTTTTTATTTTACATGAACAACTATCCTTCGAGGGATTAGTCTATTTTTAATAACTTTTATTTTTATTTTTTTGCATACATGAATTTTTGCTTTACATGAGGGAGAGTTGGGGATAGCTAAGTAGACCACTTAGGAGGGGATAATGAATGTACAAGAGACACCCTTACATGAATGCAATAGGAGAATGAGAGGGTGATGGATGTAATTATTGTGGAGTTCTCACCAAATGGGAGAACTTATCCATAATGAATATGCTATGAGTAGAGTTGTGGTACTCATATTTAAGGTCATATCAAAGCAGTGATGGTAGACCACATAATTCATATCATTACCATGATAGATGGAAGGGGCTAATGATGGAGGAATGATCTAAAGATATGACTATCTGCTCATGGGTGCATGTGCTAACAATAGAATGGTCGTAAGTGCAATGCATTAAGAGGTTCAATTTCAGGTTTACCATCAAGGGAAGCCAAGCGATAGACCCAGACCCATACTTATGTGTGATAATATATGGTCTCGATCCAGTTGGGAGCAAACTTTCCCGTTGGCTCCTTTCTAAGGTAGTGACATTTTGATTTTCCTTTAAAACAAGGTCACCTATTTTAAAATCATGTTCTTTGATATGTTTTTATAAGCACATTGGATACGCTCTTGATAAACATGATGGTGTTCAAGAGTGAGAAGGCGACACTCGTCTAATAACTCAAGTTGCATTAGATGCTCCTAGCAATAATCTTCATAGAAATGAATTCACGAAGAGACACACGTAAGGATGGAATTTGAACTTTGAGAGGGAGAATGGCTTCGGAGCCGTAAACAAGAGAAAATGGAGTGGCCCCTATGGAAGTGTGAATGCTAGTGCGATAGGCCCACAGGGCAAAGGAAGTTGGAGATGTCAATTCCAACCTACTTGATCAATAGTCTTGGCAAGGATATTTGAAGAGTTTTATTGGTAGCCTCAGCTTGGCCATTAGCTTGAGGATAATATGGGGAAGAAAAGCTAAGTTGGATGTTGAATTCATCGCCATTTTTTAAGATCCTTATTTTTAAAGGACTTCTCATTATCCATAACAAGTTTATGTGGAACACCGAAGTGGCAGATGATGTGTTGATAAATAAAATTAATGATTGGGACAGATTTAGTTGAGGTGAGTGGGATTTCTTCCACCCATTTAGTGAAATATTTTGTAGCAGTGATGATAGAATGATGTTGTTGTGATGAATGGGGATTTATTAGACCAATGAGATCAAGACCCCATTGTGAAAAGGGCCATAGATCTTGGGCAAGTTGTAAAGCTTGGCTAGGAACACGAGATGAGATTAGAGTGTTGTTGAAATTTTGCGCACTTCTTGACATACTCACAACAATCATGGTTAAGAGAAGGCTAATAATAGTCGAGGTGAAGAACATGCTTAGCAACAGATAACCCACTAAAGTGTCCACCACAGATATTGTCGTGGACTTCTTGGATAGCTCGAGAGGCTTCATGGGATTTAAGGCACCGAGAGAAGGATACCATCAAATCCGTGCTTATAAAGAATGCCACCAAGGATCACATAGTGAGTAGCGCGTTGGATGAAAGACCTCTTAGAATTTTTAGAAAGATCAAGAGGAGTGATAGATTTGGATAAATAATCGAAGATTTGAGAATACCAGAGGTCTGATGAATTAGATTCAACAAGATGAATTTGAGGTATGTCATAGAATGGTTTTTTATGATGGTGTATAATGACTAAAAGTTTGGGATCTTGTGTTGTCCAAGGGATAAGGGCCATGAGGATGCCATTGTATTGGTGAAACGATTGGTCGATCAAGGGACAAGTTGAATAGTGTAAGAATCGAAGGTTTTAAGAAAAAGATGAGAAATGTCATGATATTGTTGTAGAATATTAATTTTACACTGATATTCACTGTGACTTGCTTTATTATTAGTTCAGAATCACCATAGATGTCAATAATCTGGACTTAGAAAGAGAGTGGTTTCTAGTCCTAGTATAAGGGCCTTGTATTCTTCCATATTGTTTGTACATTCAAAATCCAATTTGAATGCTAAGGAGATAGGGGCATCTCCAGGAGGAATGAGAACAACACTGTTCCTCCCCCTTGTTGGCATTTAGAACCATCAAAGAAAAGAGTCATTTTAAGGGGATCATGATGAAACTGATTGATGGATTCGTCTGGGAAGTGGTCATGAGGAGGTTGTGTATTGGGAAGAGGGGATTTTGCTAATTGGTCGAGTAATAGCTTGGCCCTTAATAGATTTTTGAGGAATGAATTCAAGGTCAAACTTGGTCATGAGCAGAAGCCACCAAGTGATGTGATCATTGTGATATGGTTTAGAATGCATTATTTTGAGAGGTTGGAAGCTAGTAACAATATAGGTTTTTTGATTAAGAAGATAGTGTCGAAGTTTTGATGTAACAAATAAAATAGCACAACACAATTTTTTAGCTTCAGTGTATCGTGTTTCGTAGTCATGAAGAGTATGACTAATATAATAGATGACATGTTTGGCCTTGGCCATCATGATGTGCTAACATGGCTCCTAGAGCATGATTGGTTACAGATATATATATAAAAAAAGGGCTCCCCCTCATGTGGAGGTGTGAGTACCGGAAGAGATAAAATATATCATTTAAGATCATCAAAATCCTTTTGACAGTTATGGTCCCAATCAAAATTCGTGTCTTTTTGAAGAAGTTTATGAAAAGTGACATCGATCGGGAAGTTATGATATGAAACAACGAATAGATTAGAGGTGTCCTTGAAGACTTTGAAGCTACTTGAGATTGGAAAGAGAGGGCATTCAAACCACGATGGATTCTTACTATTTGGGTTAAATGCCTTGACATGTGGGAGCATGATTGTGGAAATTTGAAATAAGTTTTGAAGGGATTCCGCATAAGATTGAATTGATACGTTAGTATATATATTTTCTTTGGAATATTTAGACTTAGATTTGGATGCAAATGCTTGGGATGTGGTTTTCTGAGTTGTCTTGGAGGATTGAGTCATGTCATTCCACAGTTTTGATTCTGTTTTAGTGACATTTGAAATTTTAGAGGAAGATTCAGATCTCAAAGGAATGTTGGATGGTTTTGATTTTGTTTGGTGAAGTGAATGTGATGCCTTAGATGGATAAGGTGGCCCTAGAATAGATTGATATTGTCCCAAAATAGATGATGTAGATTTGGTATTTGTTGGAGGAATGTTTATCGTGTTTGGGGACACACAAGAGATTGTTGTGGATGTGTACCAAGGTTCTTGGATTTGGATTGTGAAGGAGCATTCTTAGAAGGGATGACAATGATTTCAATCGGAGGGTCTAAAGGTTGTGTCATAGTTGATACTGGGTGGAAGGATTGGTGTTTTTATGATGATTTCGGTAAAGGTTGGTTTGATATGGAAGAATCTATAGATGAGATAGGAGGGGCATTCGAAGTTGTTACAAGTTGAAGTGTTTTCCAATATTCTTCAAATGATGTGGAAGAAGAGGATTATGTGGTCATGGTTATAATATTTTATGTGATTGGCATGGGTAGAAGTGTGGAAAGAGGAATTGAGATAGAATCTATATATGATATGATAGGTAAAGGTGGAATAGATGCAGATGGGGGATTTTTAGGAAACTCGATGGATGAGGATGTAGAAATATGAGTTGCATTGGTTGTGGATGGGGAAGGATGTTCCCCTTGAATGAGGAAATCATCTTCCTCAATAAGGTCATGGACAATGGTCTGAAAGACCCTACACTGCTCAATTTCATGGCCCGAAACACGATGATAGGAAAAAAATGCAATTGGGATTGAACCATGGTGGATTCTTATTGTGAGGGTTAAAGGATTTGATGGGAATTTTGATCGTAGATATTTGAATTAGATGTCGAAGGATATCTCGCATAGGACCCGATCAAAGTGTCAAAAATAAGATAACTCTTATGGGTTTTAAGATGATATTTTCACTTGGATTTATATGTGGATGTTCAGGATTTTGATGCATGATCTGATTTAGATGTTGAGGATGGGGTGGATCACATTTGGTTTAAGTGTTTTGGTTTCATTTTTAGTGTTGGTTAATGATTCAAGGTTATGTGGACCAGACTAAGTGGTCACTCGAAGAGCTTTGATGGATAATGAAGGATCCTCTTTAGATGAATCTTCATTTAAAGGTGACATGGTTGTGAAATTTTATGAAAAATGAGGGAAAATTTGCATTTGGATAGATGAGGTCAAAGGTGCGGATGTCGAAGTGGAAGGAAAACATTGGTTTGGTTTGGGAAGGAGGTATCCTTCCTTAATAAACTCATGAAGAATGGCTTGAAATTCTCTACATTTTCCAATATCATGTCCGGGGTATGATGATATGTGAAAACAAGGGTTGAATTAAACCATTATGGCTTCTTGATATTGGGGTGAAAGACCCTAATAGGTGGAAGTGTGATTGCAAAAACTTGTAATAAGTGTCGGAAGATCTCCATACATGATTCAACTAGAGTGTTATGCGGTGTTTTTCTATGTGGAATCTCTTGTTATTTGGAGAATAATTCAATGTTTGAGATAATCTAGATGTTGAGGAAAAAGTTCAAACATCTTGATGTCTTGATGGCTTGAAGTCAGTTTTGGTATTCATAGTGTTGGATGATTTTGGTCTTAGTTGAAGGGGTATCGGGTTGGATTGTTTAGAGGAAGGAATATTAATTTCCTGTATAAGGGATTTTTGGGACAATGTTTTAGAGGTTTTGAATTCTATTTAAGAGGTTTCATCCTTAGGAGGAACTACAATAATTTCCACCAGAGGATCTAGAGGTGGTGTTGATATAGGCGTAGGAAGCAATATTTGTTTGATGGAATCTAAGGAAAGTGGAGATGGATTTGGTTGCTGATGAGGTAGAAGGATCATTTTAAGTTGAAGTAAGTTGAAGTTCTTTCAAAGGTTATTCAAATGATGTAGGAGGGGAAGACGATGTGGATGTGGTCTCAATGACTGATGTGGTAGGTGCAGGAACTAGGATTGGATCTATGGTTGGTATTATGGGTAAGGATGGAATAGATGTGGATGATGGAGTGGATGAGATATATTCAGGTGTGGAATCAATGGTGGATGTGGGTATGGGTATTGAAAGAGGTGCTTAGATGTACAAAGTGTTAAGCGAATAAGGATCAAAATTGTGTGGTGTGGAAGGTAGAAATGGATTTACCGATGGTGGAATTGGGAAGGTTTTTAGAAGATATCCAAGATTCAAGATCTAATTGGTTGGGAGGTTGTGTAATATTGGGAAGTAGGGACATAGTAGGATGGATGAGATTGTTGAGGTACATGAAGTGTGGTAAATGAAGTAGGGGTGGCATTGACATAAGGTGACGGGGATAGAGTAGGACTCGTGATTGACATAATTGAGAACTAGAGTTATGGTGAAAGTATTTGTAAATGGGGCTAAAAGGAGGAAAACATGAGGTATTGATCGTGATAGATGTTCGAGGAGTAGTAGTAATTGATGTGATAGGCATGGAGGCTATGGTTATGGTTGGTATGGGTTTAGGATAGATATTGGATGGTCTTGGTTATGCAAACACGAGTGGATGGATAAGGATATAAAGAATCTTGGCATGTTAAAATAGGAGGAGATGTTTGATAGGATGTTTGAGGTTGGATTAACATATTTGATTTTCGATACATACAGGAAGTGTGAATCTTTGGTAAATTATGGTGATTGGATGGGTATTCTAGATGAAGTGGGGATTTGGTTGATATGACATGATATAGGTGTAATATAATCCATCAATTTATTGGGTGACACGATTGAGGGGTTTTGGGATACATAAGCAAGCAAGATGCACGAGTTCTTTTTAATCCAAAATGAGGTATGGACTATCGAGGAGAACAAATCACCAAAGAAAGGGAAATTACAATATAGAAAGGAGAAAATAGGGAAAATGAGGAATACATGTATAGCGCATTTCCTTTTTATATCTGCAACAAGTTGAGGTGGGAAAAGTGTAGGATTCGGGAAATCTTGGAAGCACTTTTTTTCTGTTTATCTAGGTGAACGGTGTTTGAAGGTGGTAATCGGTGATCGAGGAACGTCGAGGACCCTAAGATTGTACAATTCTCGATTGCAAATGGGGTTCATAAGAGGTGACTTGCGGTGTGTTTGGGTTTAGCACTGAATCTTTGGCAACATAATTTAGACTTTTCCTACAAAAATAAAATATGACAATTAGTGGATATGAATTAAAAATATAGAAAAAGGATAATAAAACAAAATGTTCTAATATTTATATGCGAAAGACAATCCTACACATAGGATATTAATCTAAAAACAAGTTCGTCATTTGTATGTTAATTAAAATAAACAAACTATCGAAACTAATCGAATGCAAACTAAGTTATAAAATAAATGATGAAATAACTATGATGAAATAATGAAATAAACAATAGAATAACAAAATAGATGATGAAATAATGACTAAATAACTTCCAAATCATGACATAAATATTCAATGCTAAATCGTAACACGGAACTACAAACAATGCAATGTGATAATGCATTCAAAATAATAAATTACGACATGATTTATACAATGACAAACCAGCTTTAGATTATAAAAATATTCTATAAAATGATAATTATGTGGTTAAACGATAAACTACGTCATCAAAACAATGTGAATATGTATGTTGTGTTTATTGATTTCTTATACTCTACACTTGTCTACCAATGGGATATTAAAATGCTAAGATGATGAGACGGGAAAAAAAAATTAAGAGCAATATCTTATCAACCTTTTTTTATTGAAAACAATATCTTATCAAACTTCCTTATTGACGCATCTTTGTTAACTTTTAAGTATGACGTAGTTGGTCCTACCGTACATGGACATGGTTTTTTACATGTATAATTGAAAATCACAATGTAATTAGATATGGTGATCCAAGTGGCATTTATTGTGTTGTAGAGAATTGTAGACCAAATGCTATTGAAGGAATTTACTGTCACTGCCACAGAGTTTGTGTGAATTTGAAACCTAGATGTTCCAAGTATCCAAATATTAGGATCAACACACATTGGAAGTCAATGGACTGTACAATCGCTAAATTACACGTACATTCGCTATAAAGAATTGTGAGCCACCGTTACCAAATGTATTCTAAAGAATTCTGAGCCATTCACTATAAAGAGACTGTATGGACATGAAACACCAAGCTGGCGTGCATTTTATACTAAGCTGGAAACCGTTGGAAACAATCAAGCATCGGCAACATGTGAATCTGCGTGGATATTCAGTATCCTTGAAAGGTCGTGATCAAGCCATTGTCAACAAAGCTTTCGTGAATGTGAAAGTGAACTGTAGACCTTTGGAAGTAATCAAATATCAGAATCTTGGTAGCATGCCACAATGGAGTAGGGTAAATTAATGAAAGAAGTGTAAATCGATTTCCATATAGTCGTTATTCACAATGTACGGGAATTGAAAGTGATCTGGAAACAATTAAAAGGTGGGTCTGCGTGGATATATGGTGAGAATTGGAAGTCAATTTATATAAAAGGACTGTACAATCTCCAAACTTGACTTCAATATTGAACAGCAATGGCTATCAACGGTGTATTTTAAAGAATTGTAGACCAACCGTTATACAGAGACTATAGAGTCACTATTATCCAAAATTCACCCCAGGTAATTTTGATAACATACATTATTTCCCGAGCAAGTAAGATTGATTGAGGCCCAAAATCATGTTTTTGGGATGTCTTTTTTTTTTTTTCCCCCACCCGAAGAAACGAGGTTGAGAAAATGGAAGAAACAAAAAAATAAGATTGCGGGGTGTTAGAAGTTCGGGTGTCAGGTTCATCAAGCATGGGGGCGAAAAAATGAAGAAAATCGGCAAGTCCTAGTAGGTGTCTGACGGTTGGGAATCGGGACGCGAAAAGGCGAATCGGCCGAAAGAGGAAAGAATTGCCTAAGTCTTTTTTTCGCATGCATCAGGACAGTTGGAACAAAATCGTGCACCACGGGGGCGGATAGGCGGTTTGGTGCAAGTCGGTCCATTTAAGGGTAGTAGAAGCGATTGGAACAAAATACGTGCGGGGCTTGGATCGGCGGTTTAGAAAGGTCCATTTCGGGCGGTTGAAGGTTTTCGTCCGGGGCAATAAAGACAAAATGTGCGGGGCGTGAAAAGGCGAAATGGCGAAAAAAAGACAAGGAGGCCAGCGGGACGAATCAAAAGCGTGCCACGTGTCGGAAGGTTGAAAAGTTCTTTAAGTGTTTGTGGTAAAAATGGGCCCTAGCCGAACAATAAAATAATGCCACGTGTCCAAGTTTAAGGGCACGAAAGGAATTTTAGGAAGATGAACCGCGGACGAATCAAAGCGACACGTGTCATCAGTGGCGGAAGCGGAAAAAATTCAAATAACTTTTTTTGCCCTAAATCTTTAGATCGCCATAACTTTCGATCAGCTCGGATTTTCGCGTTCTTTATATCAATGGAAAGCTGGTGAAATTATCTACAAGATTAGGGGTCAATCTTACATTTTGGTTTATTTTGGAGAGAGAAAATCAAGAAACATCTCTGGCGCGTGGTAATGGGCTAGCGTTTCAACGAAGTTTTAATGCGAGAATGGGTCGCATTATTCTTGACCACGGTTAAAAATGTCAAGGCATAAGTTTGGTGGGGCGCCCATGTTGTTTTAATGCATCGCATTCAATGAGGAATGGCTACGTTTTTTACGTTTTCTCTCTCTCACAGGGATTTGTAAATACTTGATTTGGCTCATTCTCTAGGGGAACATTTCTTTGGATAGAAAACTTCTTCTTTCACCTTGACAAGTGATTTGCTTAAGTATCGGACCTCTTGATGGTTGTAATAGGTTTTACGCCTTTTGATGTTATGTCTGAGGATTTTGGACAGTGGAAATGACAATACGAGCTCTGTGATCAATTTTCAATCCTTTGGTTGTGTTGTTTGCTTCATTTTCATACTTTCAATTACATCTTATCGAGTTTTGCATGATGTTTATGTTGCATTCCATGATTTGTGTCTAAGAACTAGAAGTGTTCACTACTCCTCCTTTGGTGTATCACCTATTAGTTTAGTTTTGATTTTTGCACTTTCTATCTCTGTCTCCTTAGAATTTAGAGTAGGATTAGGATTGAACCTCTGCGATTGTGTAAATATGAGATCTAATCGGAGGAGTTTGAGGAACCGGCCTTCTCTGGAGATTCCTTTCTCATTTTTACAAGTCCCACACTTGGAGAAAGGATTGATGTTTGTGCAATCTGCTGGATGCACGAAAGATCAACCTAGAAACTTGATTTGCATCCAGGGGTGCTATGAATTCACACTAACTTGATCACTAAATACAATTTGGTGTGAATTTGATGTTGAGCTGGAAACAATTAGAAGTAATCAAGCATTAGCATGGCGTAAAATAAATCAATAATAGGTGTCGATAATGAATTGTAAGTGGATCGGTATAATAAAGGATATAGACAAATAATTACAAAAATGGCATAAATTTGATATCAAAATTCATAGATATATTAGAATAATACCGGAATTAGATTTTAGATTTAGGTAGTATGTGTTGCTAAAATGTGAGAAGGTGGAATAGTTAGTGGAAAGAGCGTCGAATTTTGATTTCTCGGAAAAGATAATTTGGAATGGTCTTATTCGATGTTTATAAACGTATTACGAAGAATTGTAAACCAAATACTAGAAAGGGATGTCATAAACCTTGAAATCTATGTGGATTTGAAGCGTCTTTAGAAATAGTAAAGTGTCGAACAACAAAATGAGCTACGAGGGCGAAAAGTGGGAGAGCTCGTGAGAGAAGAAGATGTGGTGTTGGAGTTTGGAATGGTGAGTTGGAGGGTGGCCGAGTGGCTCGAGGCTTGGTATTGAGAAAAAGGTTAGATTGGAGCTTGCAGGGAGTGGAGCGGTGGGAAATAACTCGGTGGAGTGGGGAGAGGTGGATAAGGAGCTCGGTGTGAGGATGGCTCGAGATAGAGAACGGAATTGAATGGATTGGATTGGCGAGTGGATGGAATCTTTGCATGGAGTTGGGAATGTGGAGCTCAGGTTTTAAGGATGAGAGCTTGGTTAAGAATGAGAAGTTAGGAAATAGCTAGGAGGGATCGATTAGGATGATAAAAAAATTAATTTTGACTACTCATTCACTTTATTGTTATTCTTTATTTAATAATAAATATAAACATGATATCAACTATAAACAAATTTACTTAATTATTATTATTATTATATTTTTTTGTTTTTAATAATAAAAATAAGCTTGATACCAATTATAAATAGATTCAGCTGTCGATCACGGTTGAAAACAAGAAGAGTACTTATCTTAAAGATGACCTTGAAAGCAGCGATATTGATGGAGATAACACCAAACCTTACAAACAAGTGAGTCAAAAGATGAAATATTTGTCACCGATATCTGAAAATGACGATCAAGAGAACCGGTATATTTTTGATACCTACGAAAGCGAGTAAAGGAACAAAACAAATGAAATGACCAGATCTTGGATCTAGTACAACAAAGCGTGCAAATATGTTGATCGGAGTTTCTATCTAGATTAGTATTGTGAGACATCAATAAAACACCAAAAAACTCGAACATGCACGAGGGCTTAGTACCTTAGATATGATGATGGATGCGGGTGTCAAATGGTTGATGAGCTCCTCGTTGCAATCTTAACAAACCTGTAACTCACTAACACTAAATAAAAACAGACTTAGATATTTTCATGCGGGATTTACCCGACAGAGTGGATCCGAGAAGCATTCACTTCCTTGGTGGATGTCAACCCCGTGTTCACAAGATAAGAACAAATTACAAGCGATAAATGGCATGCCAAAAAAAAGTGATTCTGATATACACCAAATAAATGAAATGAGGATTACACCTAAATGGTATCTTGATATAACAATAAACAATCATCAAAATGGCATTACGAGGGCGACGAGTTTTGTCTCGAACACTCAAAATTTGCTTCAAAACTTCACAAATAATTTGGTAAATTTTCTTATTTCAAGCTTGAGAATTTTCATATATCCAAAAGGGGAGATAAGGGTCATATTTATAACTTGAATTTGGATTAAAATATGGGGTTAATGAGTAACTGAGATTTACAAAAGTAACCCTGCTTAATGGGACATGATGAGGAGTTGATTTGACTATGGGGTTCATGGTGTGAGAAAAAGAAAAGGTTTGATGTGGAGTGGGGACATGATTAGGTGTAATAGTGAAGCCATGTGCATTACTTTACACTATTGATTTTTTAGATTTGTTGTTGGATGTTGGGATTTTGAATTATTGAATTTATGGGTGGGGTTCATGGATTAATAATTTTGAATTTTTAGGTGGGGATTGATTTTTAGGTGGGAATTGATTTTGATTTGATTGAATTAAGTGGGGAACATGTGGGGCTCTTGATTTGCATGGTTTTTAGATTATTTAATTATGAAATAGGATGATATGACTTAATTGGAATAATTGATTATTTAGCACATAATGAAGTTTTGGCATGTGATAGGGATTAATTAAGTTATCAGATTAATTAATTGAATATGAATTTTAGATGGGAAACAGGATTCGTTTGGGTAAGCTGTTGAAGGAGAGAAAACGTGGGGTGATACCAAAATTTGGTGTCTACGGTAACATTTTTGAGAGAGACATGGATATGGAATTCAAATAGTTGATCAATGACATTTTTTTGTGTATCTAGTAGATATCACAATCTTCTCTAAGAATGCATTTGATCATCTTCTCCACCTAAGGTAGGTATTTGAGAGGTGTAGGTAGTTTGGAGATTCTCTCGGCCCAAAGAAATATATCTTCCTAACTCATGAAGGTAAACTCCTTGGTCATATTGTATCTAAGGAAGGATTAACCATTGATCCAGATAGAGTTGATTTCATCCTTGCATTACCACTACCCAGTCATAATAAGGCACTCCAAAGCTTCTTAGGTATAATCAACTTCATTAGATAGTTCGTCCCAAATTTTCCAACCTTTTTGAGCTATTAACATCGATGTTAAAGAACAATTTAACCTTCAAATGGGCCCTTTGAAGGAAAAAACAACTTTGAAGCCATAAAGCAAGTAATAGCACAGGCCCCAAATTTCATTAATCTTGATTTTACAAAAGATATCACCTTGTATACTTTTGGTGGCATAGAGACAATATCCACCATACTAGTGCAAATTTGAATGAAGAAGGCTTGGAACAGCATGTTGCATTTTTCAGCCAAGGTCTAGAGGATTATGAGGTGAGATATTCATTTATTGAGAAGTATGAATTGGCTATTATAAGAAGTTTGAATAAATTTAGGAATTTGGTATCCAACAACAAGATTCATCTACTAGTTTCACATGTTGGCATGAAAGACTTCCTCTTGAATAAAAACTTGAACGAGAAAATATATAGTTGGATAACCAAGGTAATGGAGTATGACATTTATGTCAAAGTAACTAAGATGGTCAAAGGAAAGGGGTTATGTGAACAAGCGGCTTGGACCAGCATATTGATTAATAATCCATCCTTGTGCTTCAACGTGATCAAGAGCAACCAGCCAATGCCTTACCTATCCCTTTTTGGACTCGTGATGTGGTCAACTTTCTCCAAATAGGCCAATGCCCCCAAGGTTTAAGAAAATACAAAATTAGGTATTTCAGACTTCATTCCATTCCCTTCATGCTTATTGATGGCATTATTTTAAGGAAATATGTGAATGGTGTCCTATTGAGATGCATTAAAATAGATCAAATAGAGAGAGTGTTGCATGAGCTCTGATAGGAAAGGAGGTCACTTTTCTCCAAGGAAAATATCTCACAAGATTATTATATCTAGATATTATTAGCCCAACCTTTTCGGTGACTAGGTTTTAAAATGTAAAAAATTTGTATTCTTCGCGAGGAAAGAGAAGCTAATAACCCTTCCACTCCACCCCATCTCTATAAATAAGTTATTCATGCATGGGGATTGGATTTTATTGGAGTGATTAACCAACATTCAATGTCGGGACATAAGTGGATTATCATAGCCATCAACTATTTCACAAGATGGATAAAGGAAGTTGTACTAAAGGAAGCAAATAAGACTAGCATTCTGAACTTCTATGAAGGTATTGTGACCATATTTGGTGTTCCTTCCACAATCATTTCAATAATTCTTTGGCATTCCTTGGCACAAAGATCTCGATTCGGATGTGAAAAATGGAATATACTTGATCACCTCTTCAAATTACTAGCCCCAAGGTAATGGGCTAGGTTGAGTCCACTAACAAGAATCTTTTTAGAATCATAAGGAGGACTTTGGATGAGAATTAGAGGAATTGGCATACAAATTTAAAATCATCCTTGTGGGATAATAGAATCACTCCCAAAAGATAAATTGGTAGCTATCCCTACAAACTAGCTTACGGTAAATAAACAAGGTTTTCAATATCTCTTAAACTACCAACCTTAGAGATCATCAAATAGCTGGAATTGTCTGATTTTGAAGCCATAGAAGTCAAGTATGCAGAGCTCATGGAGCTAAAAGAATTGAGAAATCAAGTAGTGTAAACAATAGAGAGATTAAGCTCAGATTAAGAATTGTTTTGATAAAAAGGAAAAAGTTAGGAGTTTCAAGAAGGATATTTTGTCCTTAAATGGGACCAAGAAATAGCTAAACCAGGTAGGCATTCAAAGTTTGATACAGTGTGGAGTAGCCCCTACATGATTTTAGGTTCATGAAGTCAAATAACTTTTTCCAATTGTCATAATTAGATGATGTTGAGCTATAGATCTCAGTCAATGGGATCTATCTCAAGCATTATTATTGAAGGAAATACCATATCTTATACATAGTAGTTTAGTTTTAATTCCTCAAGTTATCTCAACACATTATCTTGTTGATAGTGTAGTTTCAATTTCCTAAGTGCTCTCGTAGTGTTTTGTTGTTTTTGGTGGCATGATTTCATTGCAAAGTGTTTCATGAGAAGATTATAGAGAAATTATGTGGTGGTAAGAGTTTCAAAGTTTAGTTAGTTGTGATACCTCACAAAATCAAATATGAGCAACAAAAAATCATCTTTAGGAGCAGATCAAGGCATTTCAAAAAGAAAGTTCCATGGCAGCTTGCATGCATTTGATATTGGGAGTGTTACTGTTGAATTTCTCATAGTTTCCCAAGAAGGTGTGGTGGAAATTAAAATTCAAGATAGTTTTCACTCTTATTAAATTCTACTTTGAACAACTCTTAGGTTGGGAAAAATCAGCAACTCAGGCAAAACATGTCAATGCAAAGTTTAAGCGAGTGCTTCATCAAGGTGCAAGGGTGAGTTCTTCAAACTTTAGATTTGTTTCTAAGTCTTTCAAGATGACTCCATGCCCAATGGATCCTTCAAGGTCATTGATCTCTTATCTAGTAGGCAGATTACCCCATTGAGTCACCAAATTATTATCCAAAATACCCCTTGGCTATTTTGATAACTTACAATTCCATCTTGAACTTGGGGCAAGTACAAACTGAAAATAAAAAAGTAAACTCATGTTTTGGAAAGGTTGAAGTGCTTCCTCTGCTCCTCAAAAATCCATTCAAGCCCATACTTATCCAAAAACCTCAAAATTGGGAAAAATCTACTCTAGGTTGGCTAAATCGGCCTTTGTAAGAACATGAGAAACTACTCCTTTCTTCCTCTTGTTCTCCGCATTATCGTAAATCTTGGCCAATAACAGTGAGAGGTGGAAAGGAGGAAGTCGGGAGAAGCGAGTACTGGGGAATAAAAATAACATTCTACTAGGTCATTAGTTCCTGAATGGTGAGTCGACTAAATGAATGACAAGGGTACACGAGAGGAAAGAGCGGTAAAAGTGGATAAGGTGGGCCACGACATAATAGATGGAAATATTCCATAGTTCCACCCTAACCCCAATTTTCCACCCATACACAGACCTATAAATAAATTGGTTAATTCATACCCCACAAGTACACAATGCATAGTTCCACCCTTCCTCTAGTTTTATGATCGATCAATTCATCCACCCATTGCATAAATTACATTAAATTGGTTTGTTGTAACCCATGAAGTAACCTGTCACGGCCCTCCCAAGCTCTTGAAATTCAAATGACCATAACTTTTTCCTTGTAACTCCAAATTTCACAAACTTGGACACATTAGAAATTTTGCATCATGTAATTCACCATGAAAAAAATAAATAAGTTTGGTAAGGTTAGGTAGGTGAAAACAAGAAATACAGCCCCATCATTAAAGAAGCATCTCCATGTAGCTCAACTACAGATTTGATGAGGTATGGTGCCCATTCTTTCTCCTAAAAGAAAATTATCATGGGGAAATGGTATTGGAAGGGTTCCCATGCCTATTTTTATACATTTAATGCATGTTGTTAGTGGTTGAAGGTGGAAATCTAAGTTTCCCTCTCTTTTCCCTCCTCTCTCTTTCCCATTTTCTATATATTATAAAATGATGCCCATTTGTAAAGGTTGGACCCTCTTGGAATGTTGGTGCATCATCCTTTAAGTGTTACATGTGTATTTTGAGTTGCATGCCTCAGATTTGGACCTCTGCAGGTGATTCTTTCCTTATTCCTTCATTATAATGGACTATGCATCTCTTTGAAGCAATAAAATTCATGTTTTTGGTTATTCTCTACCCTAGCCTATGTTTATTGCATTATTTTCCTCTCTATTACATTTTTGGTGTGTTGTGCATATTTATTCTCTTTTATAGGGTTTATTTTTATTGTGCTCCATGGAAATGAGAGTTTGAATGTTGTTTTGGATTGTGGCACTCATGTCTACCCTCTCTTCCTTTATTTTCCTCCCATTTCCACTCATCTGAGAGTGTCTTTCCCCCTCTTCTTAGTGCTATCACCTCTCTGTTATCTTAGGATTTCCCCTTTTCATGCATCTCTCTCTTCCCTTGGTCCCTTGGATTGTTAAAATAGGATTAGATAGTTACTGATCCTAGTAGTAGGATTAGATAGAGAAACCAACCTTCTCTAGAGGTCTGTCTCAAGTAGCAAATCCTACAACTTCGAGAGGACCCCATGTTACCCAAAAACATTGATTTCTCATCCATTCATTCATGAAAAATCGAGAGGTGTTTTTTTGGTGACAACAAGTCTCCAAATTTGATTTATAACTTGATGATACTCTGCCTAGCTTATACTGACCAATTTCATCTCACCATCACACATTTTTATCTTTATAGTAATGTAGTTTCTCTATAGCCCTAAACCCTATCTATACTTTCATTGACATATATATGACACGTCTATTCACACAATTTGATTACACAATTTAAGAATGCTAGGATTATTATTCTACCATTCTAAATTGTTGGTGTTATATTCTATATGCACTAATATTAAGATAACTTAGGTTAGATTAACTATATTTAATTGCCTTGAACACATCTTTAGGCTAATAATAGGATGGTTTTATTTTAGAAGACTTGTTGTATAAGTAACCTAATCCTTAAAACCTAACCTTAACCCCAAATTATTATCTAAATAAGAATGAAGGGGTATTGAAAAAAAAAAAAATAGCATGACAGATATTATTTAGGCACATTTGAAAATATTCTTTCAAGGAGGGCCATTAATGTCCCCTCATATCTTTTCTTTAATTTATTTGAGATTTTCAATATTTCACATATTTATCTTATGCATCCACATGTGGGTGATAGTTTTAAGTTTTTATCTATTGGAACAATAATCTTAAGTGGGTTTTATCCAATACTAAGTTCTAAGAAGATTATATTTAATATTACTATTAAATATAAATATAAACTTTAAATTATAAATAATAAATAAAAATATGAACATATTTTTATTTATTAAATATAAAGTAAAGGTTTATATATTAAATGGTTTATAAGATATATTAAATGAATAGGTGTATCAGAGTCACACATGATGATTGTATGCCTAAGAATCAACATGTTATTCTAGACGTACTCGGCCTCTCAAAAGGTCGTTTCGGGAGACGGGAATGTGCAAGATTACGGGAAATGTTAAAAAGGAGCTATCGAGAACTAGGGACTAAGAACGGCTAGTGTGAATTCTATGAGTGAGTTGGACAAAAGGGAATTAGAAGCTATATGCGGGTAGTGTAAGTTCCCTATGATTTAATCATCTAGTTTGATTTAAAAGTTCATATATGTTGAAATGTTCATTTTAACCAATTAAGAAAAGTAAATCTAACTTGATTAAAAGACAAATGTTCTTTAATCTCTTAACTAGCTAGATTCATTCCCGATTAATTAACCAAATGAAATGAACAATTTAATCTACTTGCTTGAAAGGAAATTAACTAAACAAAACTAATATCTACCTTTTCACTAATTAATTAAAATAAAGTTAATCTACACAAATAGACAAATTACTTCGATTAAATGAAAACTACTTCTACTCTAAAATAAAACAAACTAAATAGTGAAATAGTTGGATGTGTCGATTCCTCCATTATAGATGAATTAATTCTAATCTGTAACATTCCTATTTTAAGACTTTAGAAATAAGGGAATTTTTTTAGTAATGTTTTCATTCTAAATACGTAATTTAGAACACACATTCCATAACAACCATTCTTATAACAAATAACCATATGCGGTATGATGACTCGGTAAGCTATCGATCTATTCATTTCATGACTCGGTGAACTACTTGATCTATTCATGTTTAACACTAAGTCTTGAATACTTTTACGTATACTACGTATACTTGGTTCTCTTACTTATGCAGGTATTGAGTGATATGTCTAAGGAACCTATCGAATATTTGTTACCAATGTTTCGCGTAGAATGTTTCCGTTCTTAGAATAGAGTTGCTTCTATCTTTTCATTCTCTTGAGAAAGCAGATAAGGGTTAAGGCTAGGAGGAATACTGTTGAGTGTTGGAAGGGGTGTGTGCGTACTTAGTAGAGAGAGATCAAATTGATTACTGAAAAGAACTCCTTTTTATGCAGGAAGGACTACTGTGAATAAGAATGCAAGACCACCAAATTATAGTTAGACAATAAATGAGGAAGCGCCTTGGGCCAGGAAATATTAGACTTCCTTTGAAGGTGGTCAATTCCCTTTCAATACGAATTAACACAAATGATAACAAAGAAGTTATTGCAAAATTACGATTTAGCGACCTCATTAAAAAGCAATAGAGGAAAGGCTGGTTTGGTTTGATTCACGATTGGTGATGCGGTCACTTTGTATAACCGGCTATGTAGTTATAACTGCAGTACCGATTCGATACCGATATTAGTAGGCGAGTGATTTAGGGGCTTTGATGAAGGTTGGTTGTAAGGTGGTTATGGTGTTTATAAGGTTGGTAAATGATCGGGGGTAGGCAATAGAGTGATGGAGAAGACTCGAGAGAGTGTGGGAGAGCTGTTCTTGGAGAATGATCGTATGTTGGCCTTGTTCATAAAGACCAAAATTGAATCCCTTCCAAGCACGGCGTAGCGTTAGGAAGGTGAGGACAAAAAGGCGATTAGTTAGATATTGAAAATCAGATTGGAAGGGAACCACACCAAGGGGAGGTTCGGGGGTGACATAGGATGCGTCGACACCCCATACGTTAGGTTGGTGCGGCGATTAGGTGATCCATAGGAGATTACTTCCCCCACACTGCTGTGATCGTAGGTAGGATGTGCATGTAACTTTATGTACTCGTGGGGTATGGAAAGTGCTAACGTTATATAGGCGATACTCCCCAGGGTAAGGTGTTGAAAAACATCTACCAAAGGATGCGAGGTTGGGATGTTGTCATTTGGGAAGGAAGTGGTATTTGCGGCGGCGGTTTCATTAGTTGAATGTGTAGGTGCGGTCGAGGTGGATGGTTGAGATGTGGTCAAAGTAGATGGTTGGGTTGGATGAATGGGTGCCTTGGTGAGTGCAAGCACATCATTAGGCGATATAACATATTGCGGGTTTTGAAGGGGAGCGTCGGCTTTACGGTGTAGGACTTCCCCTCATACTAGAATTTTATGCATCATGTAAGGTGGAGGACGCATCCTATGGCCGGATCAGGCGGCTAACAACATGTTGTATTGGAATTCTCCCTCGAGGACATAGAAGAGTTCGGGTAGATGTACGTGGCCCTACACGAATGTTAAGGATCACGGTGCCTAAAGTAGAAGTAAGAGCATCATTGAATGAGCTTGCAACATGGTGGGGTTGGCACACATGCGGCTAGAAGGGATATTCATTTGTTGGAAGGCTTTGGAAGAGATGATGTTTAGGCTAGTACCCCGTCAATCATAACACGACGTCTTAGGATGTCCGGACGTAAGCGAGATGAAAAGAGCGGGGGTCGGGATCTTCGCACCAAAGTTGACAATTTCGTCTTGAAGAAACTAACGGCTTGCTTGTCACATGCGGGGGCGAAGTGGTAGATTTTTTGGTGAGAGAAGCAACGTGGTTGGGTGTTAAGATGGAGGCAATGGGCAAGGTTTCATTAGGTAGGACCTTTATCCCTTGGAGGATCTCAATGAGAGCTTGTCGATGAGTTTTTGAGAGGTTTGAATGAGATCATACGGTGTCATTTTTACAAGTGATTGGTGAATTTGTTTGATCATGTATGTACGGTGGGCAACTCCATCGAGAGACGGGGTAGGCGAGGTCCATGAATAACCACTTTAGGTGGTGGTGTGATTGGGATGGTGGATGGAGAAAAAGAGGCCGCGGGAGTGCTTTCTTTAGCTTTCCCATTGTTTTTACGCCCTCGAGTAGCAATACTAATCATGTTGATCTCATGAACACGAGAGGAGGAAGATGGCAGGGATAAGTCATTATTTTGGGAGGTGGGGTTGCAATAATGATAGATCTTGGTGAGGTGGGGACAGGTGGTATAGGAGAGGGGATTGAAGCTAAAGGTTTCTCCCTTCATAAGTTGTCTTTCTTAACCTTTCTATCCAAGATAGAAGACTGACAAAGGATGGCTTTCAAAGCTTTGCATCCCTCTACATCATGTCCTGGTGTGTGGTGGTAAGCGCAGATTTTAGACTCATCATAACCTATAGGTCAAGGTTTAGATGGATCATAGGGTCTAAGTGGGGGTAGGTAAATGGTCGCATTCTCCACCAACATATCAAGGATCTTGGCGTAAGATCCTTTGAGTGGGTCAAAGTCAGAGGAAGATGAGGCTATTGATTGGGTGGGTTTTGGTAATGGTTGGGTATGGTTGGTTCGTATGGGTGGTGGTTTAGACAAGGGGTTTTGATAATTGGATTTAACTAAATGTGGCTTCTTCGGCGCAGAAGTTATGTTTAGCTGGTTAGATGATGAGGCCACAGATGGCGTGGTGGCGAGGAAACGACCACGAGAAAAGAGTGAGTGACAAACAAATCCTTTGATGATGGAGTTTGTTTAGGGTTGATAGGTGGACAGGATACTTGGGGTGACGGTGTTGATACACCCATGGATCTCTGTATGGGTGCAGAAGGTGCAAGTCATTTTAAAGAAAACGCAGGAGGTATGATGTATTGAGGCAAGGTGGAGGGGTGAGGTCCCAATATAGAAGGTAGGTGTGTGAGGGTTTTAGTTGTGACAGAGGCATAGATTGGACTTGAGGGGATTGGGTTTGTCTCCTAGGTGGATGGACGACTTTATTTTTGGATAAATCTAACCGTTTAGGTGGGTGTGTTAGGCTAGGTATTGGTGAAGTCCTAAGCGTAGGGGAAGGTTTGGTTAGGTTAATAGAGGTGGATGAGGTATTCGGTAGAGATGAGAGGGGTGAAGATGAGGACATAGGCATTTTGAGCTTTTGTAAACACCTCGGGTATATGGTAGAGGTGTCTGGATTGGTCATTTGCATTTGAGTAGAGCATGGTGTACTCAAATGCTCCCATCAGGACTCGTACATCTTCGAGGGATGACAATCTTCACGTGTGAATAGGAACTTTGATATGGAAGAGAGGTGGGTTGTGATTAGGTCCCTTTGTGGGTGTGATACGGGGGTAAATGAGGCCTTTGTATCAATGGGTGTTAAGAGGTCAATCGATCATTTGAAAAGATTTAGGCAATGAAGAACTAATAGGTAGAAGAGCATGTTTGAGGGGATCTGTCATGATTAAGGAGTTTGGTGATGTCGATTCGAGAGGTTTCTCTTCTAAGTATGGATTCAAAGCAGATGGTGAGCCTTCTTCTTTTACAGCAAGAGTGATGGAAGGAGATGTTTGGGAAATAGATAAGTTAGATAACATCCGCTCACAATCTTGCAGGGATGTGGTGTAAGAAGACTCATTCGTGAGAAGAGAACTCTGGGCGGTTAATTCCTTTATGGGTAAAGGAATGGCAAGGTTATCATCTTGTCTTGAGGGTGGTGAAGCGGGTGCGGATCCCTGCGTTAGTGATGAGGCTTGATTCAGAATTTCCTCGATAGAAGCTTTTTGGTTGGGAGTCGAAAACTGCATGGATTTCATGAACACTCTCCTCGGCGAAGATATCTTGGTTTACGTTCTTTGTTAGATGACTAGTTTGGGAATGGTTTGTTGAAGATTTTTAAATTTCGGTTAGCGGGGGCATTAGGATTATCGAGGTTATATCCCTGCATCAACCATTTCTGCACTATGTTTTTCAACATCTTGCGATTTTAGTATTGTGTCCCTTCACGCGGTGGAAATTCTGAAGTCATTTTCTTTGTACCAAGAAGGTATAGCACGGGTGGAATCAAACCCGAAATGAGGTTTAACAGAGGCAAGGTAATAGCTCTGCTTTGAGCAATTTTCCAAGATCACACCATAAGTTTCTCCCAAGGAGTGTAATTGATGGGCTCGGCTTTATACTTATAGGTGGTTTTGGCGAAGTCTTAGACGGTGCTTGGGATTTGACCATCACCGCGTGTATAGCTCCTTTTGATTTGAAGCGATCGATGCGTGAGAATTGGTGGTGTTGGGCTTGTTGGTGGAGTCTTGGGTTCGGAAAGTGGGGTTTTGTTGTGCTGACCTCAATTTCTCCTCCTTTAAGGCTCGAATTTCTAGTTTTTCGAGCCATAGTAAAGGCCTCATCAAAGGTGTGGAAAGTTTGAATTTGGAGGGTGGGAGAAATGTGCTTAGCGAGGCCACGTAAAGAGTTCGATGAGTTCGGCTGAGGTAAGGCATAAGTAAGTTGGTTGATGAGGCCCCACCATCGTCAATGAAATCTGCGATAGATTCGTCTTCAAAATTGTCGAATGTCATAGAGGTCGGTGATGGATACTTTCTTGGCAATATTGATGGAGAAATGATCCAAGAAAGATTGGGCTAATTGGTTAAAGGAGAAGATTGAGTCTTTGGGTTAAAAAAGCTTTGTATGTACCACTCAAGCGGGTCTGATAAGGACATGGGGAAGGTACGGAGTAGTAAGGCATCGTCGTGGGAAATCGGGTAGTAGGCATGTCTAAGCGATCACAGAAGTGCTTATTGAGGATCCTCCTTACTATTAAAGCGAGTGAATTTGGTAATTCCCATTGAGGAGGATATGAATGAAGGGGGATAGAAGGATGAATAGGCTCGACAAACTTTCTCATATGTCGGGGGTGTTACGGCTTCTGAAGCGAAGCCTCAAGATTTTACATCTTGTCCATCATCATTTGATTAGATCATTGGTTGGGTTAGATGATGGTGTCGTTGTTGTAAACGGAGGAGGATAAAAACCGTTACTTAGACAAAGGTGGGGTTAAATATTGATAAGGTATTGATGACGAATGTGTTGAGGCGACCGAATAAGGGTGTCTTATATAAGATGTAAAGGTCATAGGATAAGTTTGTGGAAATGAAAAGGTGGGCGGAGCTTGAGAAGGAAAGCTCGTGTGGATAGGTGGCAGAGAGCAAGTTATGAAAGGGGCAGTGGACGGTAGTGATATGTGGGGCCCTAGATTAACCAAAGAAAAGCCAATCGGTGCAGTATGAACCCCCGAAGCCTCTAAGTTGGGAGATGGGGCTAAGGATGAAGATGGTAAGGCGGAGTTATTAGGTGGGGAAGGAGCTAAGTGAGCAGCTATACTAATGGGCATACCAACGAGAAGCTGACCGTCGGGTGTACGGTCAGGGGTATGAGACAAATAGTACTGTACGGCACTAGGATTAGCATCCAAAAATTTGGCAAAGTCCTTATCTCCTACAGGGATCTTGGGAACATCACTGGTGTCCGTAGGATTCCCCATAGGATGTGAAGGGGGTGATTCAGGCAAAGGCACGGAACAGGCATGTGAAACCATGGCTGCGGCTTGTTTCTGAGTGATAACAACCATGGAAAAGAGTACAGTAGAATTCAATCAATCGAAGCAAACAACAACAAAATGTTGGAATTGGTAAGTTGGTTTGTCGGGAACTGTGAAAGACAGTAACCGATATCGGTCGGATAACCGATGTCGTTCAAACTGTAGCCGGCGTCGGTCAGCTAACCGATGTCGGTATAATAGGACCGGTATCGGTCACTGTGAAAGCAAAGAGAAGATGTAAGAAGCTGCTGATTTGGGGTTAACAATGCTTAGTATACCCACCAAACTGTTCTGAAGTGATCACTGAAACAGTGTATGACAGAGAAACAGAACTAAAAACAAGCAAGATGCACAAGCAAATCAAGAGACTAACCCTAGGATTAGTTTTAATTATTGTGGGCTTATGCCTTAGACGCAAGATGATGTCAATCCTAAACAAAAGACCTAAGGGAGATGTCAAGTTTGTTTTGGCTTATAAGGTTACCTCAATCGGGCGGAGGAATCTTTGCGGAAAAGGGGGACGTTTGAGCATTGTGTTGATTATGATGTGATTTGGTATGTGTTGTGCAGTGAAAGTAAGATTAATTTCTTGTCAATACCGTGGATATCACCCCCATGTGTACGACCTGTTACTTAATCTACGTTCACTAGAATTAAAAACAGCAAGCAAGAATGTGATGCACGTGTTTTAAACCCAAATCGAACTTGATATTCGATGAAGCAAAGAAGATGGCTTTCACTAATGCAAAGATGAGGAAGAAAGACAAATTCTTTTACCAAAATGAAAAAATATCTTGTGAATATTTAGAAGAAGAAAATAGCAAGTATGCTCCTTATATGAAAGCAAGCAAGAATGAAAGAAACCCGAGAAAGGGTCCCACCGGGCATGCCAAAATGTTTCGCGTAGAATGTTTCCGTTCTTAGAATAGAGTTGCTTCTATCTTTTCATTCTCTTGAGAAACAGATAAGGGTTAGGGCTAGGAGGAATACCTGTTGAGTGTTGGGAGGGTGTGCGCATACCGTAGAGAGAGATCAGATCGATTGCAAAGAACTCCTTTTTGTCTGGGAAGGACTACCTGTGAATAAGAATGCAAGACCACGGATTATAGTTAGACAATAAATGAGGCTGCCTTGGGCCCAGGAAATATTAGACTTCCTTTTGAAGGTGGTCAGTTCCCCTTTCAATATGAATTAACACAAATGATAACAAAGAAGTTATTGTGAAATTACGATTTAGTTACCTCGTTAAAAAGCAATAGAGGAAAGGTTGGTTTTGGTGGGAGTCACAGTGACCGATGCGGTCTTTGTATAACCGATCGGTTATAACACGATGCGGTTGTTGATAACCGATATCGGTAGGGGCAATGATTTAGGGGCTTTCAATGAAGGTTGGTTGTAAGGCGGTTATGGTGTTTATAAGGTTGGTAAATGATCAGGGGTAGGCAATAGGGTGATGGAGAAGACTCAGAGAGTGTGGGAGCTGTTCTTGGGGCAATGTAAGGGTAGAGGAATGAAAGTTAGATGTAGGGTGCTATCGGGTAGTAGATCTAGGAGTGAGCTTATAATTACTATGAATCAGAAGTTCAAGAAATGGTATTTAAAATGTGCAAGACACTACTTACTAGTTCTGATGAAGATACGAGGTCGAGGATTGTGATGATGAAGGCAAGGCTCAGTGGGATGATCTGACAATCAAAAGTGATCTATCTTCTCTCCCAATGCTTGGATGAGTGTCGTTGTGCTCTGGTTACTCAGTTGCAGTCTTGGGCTCGATGTCCTTCTTTGCAAACTCTTCTCTTTAATTCACTTGTCTCTGTCTTGCCAAGTGAATTCTGGATCTTTCAAATAAGTTTCGATCCCTTGTTTTTGGTTGGGGAAGGTCATTTACGAGGGGCGATGGCGGTTACATAGCGAGCGGTAGTCGAGTAGGAACCGATGTCGGTTAAGTCAAAGTGGGCTATTTTGAGTAAAATAGCCAACTTTCCTACTTTTCTCCCGAGGGATTAGTTGTGGGCTTGGTCAAGTCATTATTAGGTTAGTTTTGGTGCGGGTGAGGAGTAATTAGTCATGGGTGTGGATGTAGACCAAGTTATAGGTCTTAATTAGGTTAGTTTAGTGTTAGGGCTAGGTCATGATGAGGTGGGGAAATGAGGTGGCGAGGTTTGGAGATGTGGATTTATTAATTATAAGGTAATTAATAAATAATTGTGTAAGGTTTAGGTGGTGAGGTTAGGTTGCAAATATGAGATGCGGGGCATAGGGTGTTGTAAGACACAAATTTGGTGTCTCTGACCAATATTCATCTGCATCACGATCCTTAGACTAGGTGACATAGGACAACGCAATCAGCAGCTTGCGATACTTTGGCCAAAGATTTCTAACATACTATTCGTATTACTTATTCCTTGGCGGCATACGCGTCAATCACGGAATACGTCTTTCACCCCCACTCTATTGTTATCTAAAATTTTCTTTCTTGACTTTCGTTAGTCCTCTTGCCCAAGGTTTAACCCTAGTTACAGTTAACAACATAGGTTATGATAGGAAGGGGCTCACAAAGACTTAGGATATTTTAGCATCTTTGTGTAAACCTAGGTCAACCCCGTGTTCCAAAGTACCACGAGTCTAGAGGGCTACTTCATACCGTAACTATGCTACTACCCAGTCTAGAGAAAAACTAAGTTCAAGTCAATTAGTGTGTAGATCTCGACGATCAATGCGAGAAGGGTGTCATGCCGAATGTCGACGTAATGATGTATCCTCGAGAAGATCCAAATCTTATTGAAGGTACAGCTCTTTAGTTGGCATGTGCCAGCATCCTACAGAATAGCCTCATCGAGATGTACATACTCTAGGAGATTATTAATATTTAATTAATTTGGATACTTAAAAGTAGATTTCAGCAACCTTGCCCAAACCCTAATCCAACTCTCCCTAAGTTCTTTTCCAAATCAATTTCCATTAACCTTGGAGAACTTCCTTAACTTATGATTGCTTTCAATGTTCGTTAATTTTGGCTTAACAAGTAGTTACCAAAAAGAAAGGACAGCAACCTCATAAGTTCCATTTAATGTGATTTAACCATTCAAGGAAGTGTAACAACCACCTAGGTTGTAACTTAATAGACTTTATTATATGAGGTCTAATGATTATAATCATATCTTCCTTTTTGCTTGCTTTTTCATAAGAGAGGAAGAGTCTTTCTCTTCATGGTTAAGTTCTAGGGTTTAACACACCCTTTATGTCCTTTACAAATTCCATAGTTTTCATTGTAAGTTCATTACACGTTACCTTAATAATATGAATTTTTAGATAAGAACATTGAAATTCTGCAACTTATTTAGTTGCATCATATTTAGGGAAATTACTCTAATTCCTTTTTCCTACTTTTCCAAGAATACTCATTTAAACATATAAATAACATGAAGAATATCAATAGGATAGGATTCCATTTCTTTTACAAAGGTACAAGATAATTTACACAACCCATGCAAGTAATTTCTCATCCTTCAATTCATTTTCAAAACTTATACATTTACAACTTATGCATTTTAGGCATACTACATGACAACAACCTTCAATAAAAAGAGAATAACTTTTCTTTTTCAATACAACTTAAGAACGAATCAAAATTCTTCACAAGAATCAAACTTAGATCAGCCAATGCATCATATAAGTTTTTGCCTTCTTTTATCACTTACGAAGTCCATCTACAAAAATTGCTAGCACGAGTCAGTTCAAAGAATTGAGCATGATAAGCACTAAGCCTTAAAACAAAGTGCATTCCACTAATTGTTCCAATAAAAAAACCCTGCTTTAATGAACAATTAGTATTTCATACTCTAAGCATAAGTAATAACAATAAAGAGAAGAGCATTAATGAACTAGAATTCACAAAAAGAAGAACATAATATAATCTATAATATATGTCTTATAAATTAAAGTATAATTGATCCTATCAATTATCTTTACCAAACAACATATCATAACATCTCATTGTTTCCAATCCTACCCAAATATAATACAACACTTATCTTTACTATAAGATACAGGAAGTGTTTACAACATATTCTCTCTAGGATGTTTCATCTAATTTTTCAAGTAATGAAGAAGAGAAACCATTTCCATTATGCCAAAGTACTTAACATCCTGCAAAGAAGAACATGTGCATATCAAGACTTAAACTATCTCCTTTAAAGGTCATCTACGTTAAAATTCCACATTTTAAGGTATTCATCAAAACAGATCCATATAAAAGAAATCCAAGAAGGAATGATGGATTAACAGTCAAACAACAAGTTTGCAATTTCTTTTTTCCAACCAATCATCAATCTCTTTCTGCTTCATTTTAGTCAAATGACAAGTATAAAAAGACTAATTAAGTATTGATTCTCTTTTCCAATAAGAATAAAAATCAGAAGGTTCCAACCTATGAACTTAACCCAACTACATTAGATAAGGGTTCTTATCAGAGTATGAATCTACCCTTTAATCATTTCTTTCAACTTAATTATCAATTCCCCTTTCCTATACATGCATTCTAAGTTCGTACAAAGGTTCCCAAAGGAGTGAACAAGAATAGTCTCAAGGTAAGAAGAAAACATGCTACCATTTTTCTTTTTAAACCCTTACCATCAAACAGTGAAGTTCAAACACAGCCCGCAATCTATTTTGAATCGCAATTTACCTTTCAAGACTTAACATTCATTTATTGGACCCAACAAGAGGTGTGAAATCCGAGTAGGTAGTGCTACACTCAAATTCTTCCCAAGAGTTCAGTCCTATATTTCAACATATTACTATAAGAGGTAACAGTTTGGGATTCCAATAAGGACGATAAACCAACAAGATAATTTTAGTCAGGATCATGAAGAGTTTAACCAACAACCCTCTAAACCATGTTTCTAGTTTTATAGTCAAGACCCGAATGAATATGTTTGAAATACAACTAGTTCAAGACTCAATATGTAATTCCGAACACAAGAAATCATAAGCTCCTTCAAGGTTCAGGATCATTCAAGAAAATATAACAAGTTCGGGCAACAACTTGTTCCCATTTTAGTTTACCTTTTAAAACAAGAAAAACTACAAAAGAATACCATAACAGAACCGACTTCTCGTTCAAGTCACCATTTCCACAATAAGTAATAATTTCATTGTACAGCTTTGCATCACAAAATCTCACATGAGTTCGTATATACACCAGCATCGTAATGCTATGCCGAAAATAATGTAATTACTTATAAACATTTAAAATAAGAATAGAGCTCCCTTTTTCTATTAACATCTTATCAAACCCTGTTTCCCAACTCAGTGAAATGTAAGAACCTTAACAGAGCTCTAGACCAAACAACAACAAAACATGAAAGTCGTGTTCATAATGAACCTTCATTAATAGTTTATATGGTCATAAGAACAATAATTCACAAGCACCGTGCCATATGTGGACTTCAATCAACAGTCCTATTTATCCAAGATAATAAAACATAGGCCCCAAGTTGGCTGCGAGTTTCATCAACAATCAAATTTTTGCAAGATGAAATACAAGAACCAAGCCATATACGGTTTTATCCATAGTCCCATTTATTTATGAAACAAAACATGCTAGCACCATAGAACTGAGAATCTCTACAACAGTTCTCTCCTACCAAAACAAGTTTCCAACAGAAAGCTCAAACTTGCTTACAAGTATTCATAAGAACTAGAGTTCTTTACCAACTTGAGATCACAATCACATCAAGTTCACAAAACACTAATCTCAACAAACATAAGCGAAAGAACTCAGAGTTCCTTAAAAACTCAGCAAGCAATTTATTGGCAACAAATGTAGTCGAAACCAAACAACAATTTCCAACAACTGAAAAAGCTAAACAGAGTTACCAACTTTGTTCTCGCATGCATAGTTCTTTTGTGCAAAAGACAATACAACATAAGTTTTCCAACATAGAATCATATAGACTATGGGTTGAAACCCAGATGCAAGATTTACTAACCCCATCAACCCATTAACCAGATAGAGCATGCAATGCACAAAACTCAATAGAGCAGAGTTGCTTTAATGAAAACACTTAGAGGAAAGCAAGATATTTTAACAGTTAGAGCCTATCATGCCTGATAGTGTCTTTGTCAAATGAAGAAGACCTCCAGCCGAGCTCACTTCTTCTCCTCTTCTCCATGAAAGATCAAACAACCAGATACTTCTTCCACAATGCCTCTTATACATTCCATGAAATGAAAATAGATTGAAACCTCAAAAATAGCCATGAAGTGTAGTTTAATTTGTTGGTTTGAAAAACCAGAGCATGCAGAATGAAAATCAAGAACATGCAAAATGAAACAACCCAACAAAAATCCATTGGCATGCCTACCAAGATGGTTTGGGCTCATGAACCAAAAATAATTAATTTCATTAATTCCATATCTCCCCTAATATTCCCTAATCTATCTTGAAACCTAGGATGCAAGATTTACTAACCCCATCAACCCCTACCAAGTTTAGAGAAGAGCGAATGCCAAGTCTAAATTAACATGAGTTTCCATTTTAGTGAGCTCATCTCCACGCCACCTAAACCTTCGCACAAGCCTCTTATACATTCCATGAAATGAAAATAACTAACCCCTAGCCAAAGCTCGAAAAACCAGAGCATGCGTAATGAAATAAGTATGCATTCACCATCCTTTGGGCTCAACAAAAATAATTAACATAAATGCCTTAGGAACTATCACCCAAGTGTATGCGACCACTTAAGTTCCCAATTCATATCCATTAGTTTAGGATAGATTAGATTGCTTAGGTTAGATCTTAGGTAGAATTAAAATTTATACCTTAGGATATAACACTAACAACTAACCCCACCTTAGGCCTTAGTAATTAGGTTTAGATAAACCCTCATAGGTAAATAATTCAAAGTGCCATAGTTTAAAACACTAGGTTAGGTTAAAATAATACCTTGTAGTATTAAAATCTAGGTTAATTTAATACCTAGTAACCTTTCTAATTCCATTCGCACCGAGCTTAGGTTAGAATCAGAATTCTATCAAGTGACATAGCTTAGGTAGAAATATATTTTTTTACCTAGCTTAGGATCCCGTAGGTTAGTCCTATAGGATCCTGGATCTCTCTTATGTTGTGAATAGGTTGCATCTCTATTTTCGTTAGTAATGACCTGTCATGGTTGATCTCCAACGACCCAAGAAAAACAACCCACTAAATGGAAGTACATTCACACAAAAATCAAAGAACTTGCAACAACAAAGTTCAGTCCAACATGTATCTTAACTCATGGAATGTCAATTTTACCATTCATTCAACAGAGCAGATTTAAAACATTCCTTGGATCACTAAAATTGATCCAAGGATGAGTCAGATAAATAGATAAGTTTACAACTCTTAAACCAAATTGAAAATCACCTACCAGAAGTGAAAAATGGATTTAGGAAGCCATTCCAATTCAGTCAAAGGTTCTTAAGAGCATAAAAGACTTATCCATATCAAGCATGATTTCCAATAATCAAAAGAACATATCCTTATAAGGAAAATCACATGTCAACACTTGAATGCAAAGGAGGAAAATAACAACTGTCAAGGGTGTTACATGCTTCCCTCCTAAAAAGAATCATCGTCCCGATGATTATCTCTTTTAACAATTTACATCAAGGACAGTTAATTCATTCACTTCTCTTATCCTAAGTCAAATATTTCAAAACCTTATAGTTCCAGAAATTAGCATTAAATAATTTTTATTCAAATCAAGTAAATATCTGCCCAAAACTAGCTTACTTAATGTCATAAAAGATAAAATCATAAAAATTTATTAGTCAATAGATTCAATTTTGTTCAAATAGATATGGAAAATTAGTTTTCATATCCTCTAGATTTTCCCAAGTTACACTCTCCTTGTTAAACTAGTCCCACTGGACCTTACATTGACTTATTTCTCTATTTCTTAAATGCAACTGGCAAGTTTCCAACACTCGAATGGGTTTAACCATGATTATTCCTGGGTCTTGGACCTACAAGGAATTCCAATTTAACACATGTGATAAATCTAAAATATATTTCTTAAGCAAAGAAATATGGAAAACATCATGCATTCGTGACAAAGTAGGTGGTAGTGCTAAACGATAAGCTACAGAGGTTGATTACTTCAACTATTTCAAAAGGTCCCACATAATGAGGTGATAACTTGGCAACCTTGCCAAAAGTTATGGAACTCTTTTTCGGTTTAACCCAAAGAAAAACCTTCTCTCAAGTTTAAATTTCCTATCAACCCACTTTAAGTCAACATAACTCTTTTTCCTATCTATTGCTTCTTTCAAGCGTTCACGAATCATTTTAACTTGTTGTTCCATTTCCGTAAGGATTTCAAGTCCAATTACCTCTCTATCCTCAATGTTATCCCAACTAATAGGGGTTCTGCATTTCCTTCGTAAAGCACCTCAAAGGGTGCCATCTTAAGAGAAGCATGATATGTATTATTGTATGCAAATTCAACTAATGGAAGGTACTCCTCCCACTTATACTACTGATCCATACAATACATCCATAACATATCCTCCAAAACCTGATTTACTCTTTCAATCTGTCCATCCGTTTCCGGATGATACAGAAATGAAATTCAATTTAGTTCCAAGAGCTATGTTGAGTGTTTTCCAAAACCTTGACATCATTTTAGGGTCTCTATTAGATATGATTAATTCAGGTACTCCATGTAATCTGAAAATTTCATGTACAAATCTTTTAGCCAAACAGGAGAATCATCCTTTAGATTTCCAGCAATAAAATGAGCTACTTTCGTTAGTTTGTCAACTACTACCAAAATAACATCATGTTTATTTCTTGACATAGGCAATCCTTGTACAAAATCCATGCTTATTACCTGCCATTTGTACTACGGTATGCTATGAGGATACAATAAACCGGATGGGTGCATATGTTCCACTTTTACATGTTGACATTCAAGACAATGAGTCACAAAATCAATAACATCCTTTTTCATTCCCTTCCAGAAATATTGTTATTTTATATCAGCAAGCATTTTTGTAATGCCAGGGTGTCAGAAAAAGGTGAATTGTGAAACTCTACCAACAATTTCTTTCTCAAATCATTAGGAAAAGGTATGTATACTCTGTTTTCATATCGTAAGATTCCTTCATTATCAAAGTGAAAACCTTTATACCTTTCATCCTTCGGATCTGCAGCAAGTGCTATTTTTACTTGTTGAAAGTAAGAGTCAGATTCCATAACACTTTTTACTTCATCCTTAAACTGAGTTCTTAGTGTTATAAGAGCATAAATGTGCTTCCTACGACTTAGAGCATCAACCACTCTATTCTCTTTTCCTTTAATGTAACTTATGTCAAAATCATATTGAGACAAAAACTCTAACCACCTTCGTTGTCTTACATTCAAATTTGGCTGAGTGAAAATGTACTTCAACCCAAGATGATCAGTTTTCAACTCAAATGGTTTACCAAGCAGATAATGCCTCTAAACTTGAAGTGCATGAACTATGGCAACAAGCTCTAAATCATGTGGAGCATAATTCAACTCATGTAACTTAAGTTTTCTACTTTCATAAGCTATGACATGATCATTTTGTAACAAAATACCTCAAGACCTTCCCCAGATGCATCCGTTACAACCGTAAAGTCTCCATTAGGATCAAGTACAACTAAAATAGGTGTTGAAGTCAACTGAATTTTCAAATTTTAAAAGTAGATTCACATTTATCATTCCAAACAAATTTCTTATCCTTTTTCTTGCAATGAAGTTATTGGTGCAGCCACCTTGGAAAAATCCTTAACAAATTTTCTATAATAACCTACAAGGCCCATGAAGCTTCTAACTTCATGTACATTCTTTGGTGTAGGCCACTCGGTTATAGCTACAATTTTAGAAGGATCTACAAGCAATCCCATCTTTACTTATAACATGACCCAAATAGTGAACTTCGATGTCATAGAAAGAACATTTGGACAACTTACCATACAACCATCTCTTTCTCAAAATTTCCAAAACTATTTTCAAGTGTTCATGATGCTCCTCAACACTTTTAGAATATATGAGAATGTCATCCAAGAATACAAGTAAAAACTTGTCCAAGTATTCTTGAAAGATATTATTCATTAAGTTCATAAAATCTATAGTGCATTCATTAATCCAAAGGGTAAAACCATGAATTCATAATGTCCATACCTTGTTTGAAATCCATTTTATGAATTTCCTCATCCTTAATTCATAATTGATGATATCCAGATCGAATATCTATCTTAGAATATACCGATGCTCCACACATCTAATCAAATAGATCATCAATTCTAGGAAGTGGGTATCTATTCTTGATTGTTGCTTTGTTTAACATCCTGTAATCAATGCACAATCTAAGTGTTCCATCCTTCTTTTTCACAAAGATCACCGGTGCTCCCCAAGGTGAAACACTTGGTCTAATCAAACCCTTAGAAAAAGTTCTTGTAATTGAGCCTTAAGCTCTACTAACTCTATGGTAGTCATTCGATAAGGTGCTTTAGAAATAGGTTCAGTACCTGGTTTGATTTCAATCGTGAAGTCAAACTCCCTTTTGGGTGGTAATCCTAGTAATTATTCTAGAAACACATCACTATAGTTCCATAACAGTGGATAATGTTCCATGAAATCATTGTTTTCTTCCGTAGATTCTAAATTTTTTACTGCATATAAGGTACAACCCTTATTTTTTGCCTTTTTAAGTTGCATAGCTAACAATTTCCTAACAAAATTTCTCATTTTACACCTTGAATCTCTGTTGTTTTCTATAGATCATCTAAACAACTAATATGTTTTTCAAAATAATCTACCTTTACTTTATGCTCTGCTAACCAATTTACGCCTATGACTATATCATAAGATCCCAAAGGTGCTACATAGAGATCAACTTCTGTGGAAAAGCTAGGTAAGTCAAGGACTTCTCCGAAAAGACACATACTTACGTATGAGCAATTATTACCATAATGTACAGTCCATGATTTATCCATTTTTCTAAATTTTCTTTTAAGTTTTGAATCAAGTTTACTAGAAATAAAACATTCAGTAGCTCCTATATCAAAAAGAATAGTTACATGTATGCCGAATAACTTACCAGGAACTTCTATAGGTGTAACTTACTTTTCAACTTGCTTGTCAACTACTGCAACATGTATCTTGTGCTATTGATTACGATCATCCTTCTTCAAAGGACATTGATTTGCATAATGATCTTTGCCACAAGTTATAACAACCTCCTACCGGTCCCTTTTTGGGCTCAGAATTAATTCCATCCTTAAAGTTATCATTTTGACCTCCATAGGACTTCCATCCGTTATTATTACTCTTGGAAAAGTTGTTTCATGTATTTCCAAAGACTTATTCATTGTTGTTTTCTTATTATTATCAGCAGAAAACTTACTTTTATTACCAAAATTTTCCATGGTCCTTTCTTAGGTGCAAGAGAAGCTAAAGAAGAGTTTGGAACTTTCTTCATACTTCCTCCTTGTGAGTAGAAATAGCCTTTAATTTCTGTTCTTGCCTTATGGATTTTTCAACAACCCCTTCCATAGTGGTTGGGCTGTGGACATCAACCTCTCCCCCAATAATGGGATTCAATCCCATGATGAATTTTTGTATCCTAAACTTCTCATCAGTTTGATACTGAGGTACATACTTGAGTAGTTTCAGTAAACCATTCCCAATACTCAGTTACAGTTAACTTCCCTTGAGCCAAGTTTTGAAATTCAGTCATTTTCTTATCATAATAAAGTTGTGGCAGCCATTGTTTCCTAAAATAACTTTTAAATTGATCCCAAGTGATGTTAGTTTCATCAATGTTTAGCTCAACCTTATGGTTGTCCCACCATGAAGATGCTTCATGGGAAAGCTAATATGCTCCCCAAATAGCTTTGGTTTCTTTTGAGAAGTTCCTTATTACAAATTACTTCTCCATTTCATTGAGCCAATTCTCAGCTCCATCACCTAATGTGGTGCCATCAAACTTAGGTGGACTTATCCTTTTAATATCATTAGTGAGTTCAGCTGCCAACCTTGCCTTTTTGTTTTCTAGCTAGACAGGCACATTAACATTATTATCATCAACACCCATATTGGGGTTGTCCTTAGGAGGTGGCTGATTATTATTACTAGCTTCTTCTTCCTCCTCATTACCCATCACTTGTTGCTCGAGTATAGTCAAACGATCTCTTGTGTCCAACAGGTAAAGCAAGGATCTCATCAAGTTTTTGGGCTATTGCTACTCCTTCCTCTAGGTGGAGCATTGTTCACAACATTTCCTCTTGTCCTAACCATTTTTGTTACAAGAAAATTCAATTTTTTATCAAATTATGGACACAATAGGTCCAAGAGCTGCAACCTTCAGCTCTGATACCAAGATGTAACATTCCTATTTTAAGACTTTAGAAACAAGGGAATTTTTTTAGTAATGTTCTTTGTTCTAAATACATAATTTAGAACACACATTCCATAATAACCATTCTTATAACAGATAACCATATGTAGCTGTGATGACTCGGTAAGCTACCAATCTATTCATTTCATGACTCGGTGAACTATCGATCTATTCATGTTTAACACTAAGTATTGAATAATTTTCTGTATACTACGTATACTTGGTTCTCTTACCCTATTCTAGGTATTGAGTGATCTGTCTAAGGAACCTAACTGAATAGTTGTTACCAATATTCATCTGCATCATGATCCTTAGACTAGGCGACATAGGACAATGCAATCAACAACTTGCGATACTTTGGCCAAAGATTTATAACATATTATTTGTATTACTTATTCCTTGACAACATACTCATCAATCTGGAATACATCCTTCACCCCCACTCTATTGTTATCTAGAATGTCCTTTACTGACTTTTGTTAGTCCTCTTGCCCAAGGTTTAACCCTAGTTCTGGTTAACAACGTAGGTTATGATAGGAAGGGGCTCACAAAGACTTAGGATATTTTGGCATACTGGGTCAACCTAGGTCAACCCGTGTGCCAAGGTACCCTAAGTCCTAGAGGGATACTTCATATCGTAACTATGCTACTACCCAATCCTAGAGAAAACTAAGTTCAAGTCCATAAGTGTGTAGATCTAGACGATCAATGCAGAAGGGTGTTACCGCATGTCGACTGCAACGTTGTATCCTCGAGAAGATCCCAATCTTCTTGAAGGTACAACCCTATAGTTGGCATGTGCCAGATCCTACAGAACAACCTCATTGAGATGTACATACCCCAAGAGATTATTAATATTTAATTAATTTGGATACTTAAAAGCAAATTTCAGCAACCCTGCCCAAACCCTAATCCAACTCTCCCTAAGTTCTTTTCCAAATTAGTTTCCATTAACCTTGGAGAACTTCCTTAACTTATGATTGCTTTCAATGTTTATTAATTTTGGCTTAACAAGTAGTTACCAAAAAGAAAGGACAGCAACCTCATAAGTTCCATTTAATGTGATTTAACCATTCAAGGAAGTGTAACAACCACCTAGGTTGTAACTTAATAGACTTTATTATATGAAGTCTAATGATTATAATCATATCTTCCTTTTTGCTTACTTTTTCATAAGAGAGGAAGAGTCTTCCTCTTCATGGTTAAGTTCTAGGGTTTAACACACCCTTTATATCCTTTATAAATTCCATAGTTTTCATTGTAAGTTCATTACACGTTACCTTAATAATATGAATTGTTTAGATAAGAACATTGAAATTCTGCAACTTATTTAGTTGCATCACATTTAGGGAAATTACTCTAATTCCCTTTTTCCTACTTATCCAAGAATACTCATTTAAACATATAAATAACATGAATAATATCAACAAGATAGGATTCCATTTCTTTTACAAAGGTACAAGATAATTTACACAACCCATGCAAGTAATTTCTCATCCTTCAATTCATTTTCAAAACTTATACATTTACAAGTTATGCATTTAGGCATCTTTGCATGAATACAACCTTCAATAAAAAGAGAATAACTTTTATTTTCAATACAACTTAAGAACAAATCAGAATTCTTCACAAGAATCAAACTTAGATCAGCCAATGCATCATATAAGTTTTTGCCTTCTTTTATCACTTACGAAGTCCATCTACAAAAATTACTAGCACGGGTCAGTTCAAAGAACTGAGCATGATAAGCACTAAGCCTTAAAACAAAGTGCATTCCACTAATTTTTCCAATAAAAACAACCCTGCTTTAATGAACAATTAGTATTTCATACTCTAAGCATAAGTAATAATAATAAAGATAAGAGCATTGATGAACCAAAATTCACAAAAACAAGAACATAATATAATCTATAATATATGTCTTATAAATTAAAGTATAATTGATCCTATCAATTATCTTTGCTAAACAATATATCATAACATCTCATTTTTTACAATCCTACCCAAATATAATACAACACTTATCATTACTATAAGATACATGAGGTGTTTACAACATATTCTCTCTAGGATATTTCATCTAATTTTTCAAGTAATGAAGAAGAGAAACCATTTCCATTATGCCAAAGTACTTAACATCCGCAAAGTAGAATAGGTGCATATCAAGACTTAAACTATCTCCTTTAAAGGTCATCTACATTAAAATTCCACATTTTAAGGTATTCATCAAAATAGTCCATATAAAAGAAATCCAAGAAGGAATGATGGATTAACAGTCAAACAACAAGTTTGTAATTTCTTTTTGCCAACCAATCATCAATCTCTTTCTGCTTCATTTCATTCAAATGAAATTTATAAAAAGACTAATTAAGTATTGATTCTCTTTTACAATAAGAATAAAAATCAGAAGGTTCCAACCTATGAACTTAACCCAACTACATTAGATAAGGGTTATTATCAAAGAATGAATCTACCCTTTAATCATTTCTTTCAACTTAATTATCAATTCCCCTTTCCTGTACATGCATTCTAAGTTCATACAAAGGTTCCCAAAGGAGCCAACAAGAACAGTCTCAAGGTAAGAAGAAAACATGCTACCATTTTTCTTTCTTAGAACCCGTTACCATCAAATAGTGAAGTTCAAACATAGCCCGCAATCTATTTTGAATCACAATTTACCTTTCAAGACTTAACATTCATTTATTGGACCCAACAAGAGGTGTGAAATCTCGAGTAGTAGTGCTACACTCAAATTATTCCCAAGAGTTAGTCCTATATTTCAACATATTACTATAAGAGGTAATGATTTGGGATTCCAATAAGGATGATAAACCAACAAGATAATTTCAGTCAGGATCATGAAGAGTTTACCCAACAACCCTCTAAACCATGTTTCCAGTTTTACAGTCAAGACCTGAATGAATATGTTTGAAATACAACTAGTTCAAGATTTGATATGTAATTCCGAACACAAGAAATCATAAGCTCCTTCAAGGTTTAGGATCATTCAAGAAAATATAACAAGTTTGGGCAACAACTTGTTCCCGTTTTAGTTTACCCCTTTTTTAAACAAGAAAAAAACTACAAAAGAATACCATAATAGAACCGACTTGCTCGTTGTCACCATTTCCACAATAAGTAATAATTTCATTGTACATCTTTGCATCACAGAATCTCACATGAGTTTGTATATACACCAACATCGTATTGCTATGCCAAAAATAATGTAATTACTTATAAACATTTACAAATAAGAATAGAGCTCCCTTTTTCTGTTAACATCTTATCAAACCCTGTTTCCCAACTCAGCAAAATGTAAGAACCTTAATAGAGCTCAGACCAAACAACAACAAAACATGAAAGTCGTGTTCATAATGAACCTTCATTAACAGTTTATATGGTCATAAGAACAATAATTCACAAGCATTGTGTCATATGCGACTTCAATCAATAGTCCTATTTATCCAAGATGAAAAACATACGCCTGAGTTGGATATGGGTTTAATCAACAGTCAAATTTTTCGCAAGATGAAATTCAAGAACCAATCCATATATGGTTTTATCCAAAATCCCATTTATTTATGTAACAAAATGCTAGCACCATAGAACCAAGAATCTCTACAACAATTCTCTCCTACCAAAACAAGTTTCAACAGAAAGCTCGAAATTTCTTACAAGTATCCATAAGAACTAGAGTTATTTACCAGCTCGAGATCACAATCACATCAAGTTCACAAAACACTAATCTCAACAAACACAGGCAGAACCCAGAGTTCCTTAAAAACTCATCAATTAATTTATTGGCAACAAATGTAGTTGAAACCAAACAACAATTTCCAACATTTGAAAAATCTAAACAAAGTTACCAAATTTGTTCTCGCATGCATAGTTATTTTGTGCAAAAGACAATACAACATAAGTTTTCCAACATAATCATATAAACTATGGGTTTGAAACCCAGGATGTAAGATTTACTAACCCCATTAACCCATTAAACAAATAGAGCATGCAATGCACAAAACTCAACGAGTAGAGTTTCTTTAATTAAAACACTTAGAGGAAAGCAAGAGATTTTAACAGTTAGAGTCTATCATGCCTGATAGTGTCTCTATCAAATCAAAGAAGACCTCCAGCTAAGCTCACTTCTTCTCCTCTTCTCCACGAAATATCAAACAACCATATACTTCTTCCACAATGCCTCTTATACATTCCATGAAATGAAAATAGATTCAAAACCTCAAAAATAGCCATGAAGTATAGTTTAATCTTTGGTTGAAAAACTAGAGCACATGCGGAGCAAAATGAAACAACCCAACAAATATCCATTAGCATGCCTACCAAGATGATTTGGGCTCATGAACCAAAAACAATCAATTTCATTAATTCCATATCTCGCCTAATCTTCCTGCCACCACCACCAAGTCGGTGAATGCCAAGTCAAATTAACATGAGTCTAAGCCTCCACCAAGCCAACTAACCCTGCCCGAAGGCGGCGGTCAGTTTAAAACAGTGAATGCCAAGTCCAATGTTGTTGCCAACTCAACCCCCCAAAGTCGGGCAAACTGTTTAAGACAGCTTTCCAATGTTGGTTGTGATTTTGTTGATCCCCTCACCTTATTTTCTAATGAAGTATCCAATGTTGTCCAAGGAATTGTGTTGGTTTGTATGCAAGAAGAATATGTATAAGTGTAAAGAGCTAATTGGTTTGTAAATAGTCTAGTAGCGATGTAGGAAAGATATTACCAAGGCAAAGGCTCTGTGTTTTCTTTTGTGATTCTTGTCAAGATTCCGAGGAAGCATAATAGTGAAATTTCAAAATAAAGACTCAACCAATGCTTCTAGAAAAAGCTTGGTTTTAATATAAAATTGGAAGGGAAATGGTATAGCACACTTGTGACCAAGAAGTACTAAATCACCACGGGAAGCGGTAGTTAACTTAATAAGAATAGTAATTTGAGAAGAAGAAATATAGACACATCTAACAAGCTCGGTTTCCAATGTTGGTTGTGATTTTGTTGATCCCCTCACCTTATTTTCTAATGAAGTATCCAATGTTGTCCAAGGAATTGTGTTGGTTTGTATGCAAGAAGAATATGTATAAGTGTCTCGAGCTAAATTTGGTTTGTAAATAGTCTAGTAGCAATGTAAGAAAGAGATTACAAGGAAAAAGCTCTGTGTTTTCTTTTGTGATTCTTGTCAAGATTCCGAAGCATAATAGTGAAATTTCAAAATAAAGACTCCAACCAATGCTTCTAGAAAAGCTTGGTTTTAATATAAAATTGGAAGGGAAATGGTATAGCACACTTTGCAACCAAGAAGTACTAAATCACCACAGAAGCGGTAGTTAACTTAATAAGAATAGTAAGTGAAGAAGAAGAAATATATACACATCTAACAAGCTCAAAGATAGCTGATTTGGTCAAGAAACGTGTGAGAAATCAACTTGGGAAGAAACAACATGCGTACAGAGCATGTTGTTTAAGTCTCATATTACATTACACATAATCGTCGGTCTACATAGATCAACGGTTACACAACCGCTCGAGTGGTTTAGTAACTTAAAGGTAAATGCTAAGGAAAAGGGGGAAAGCATTTACGAAAGCATGCAAGGCTAGGAAACTAAGAAGAAAAGTAAACTAAGTCACATAAGCAAGTGAAAAGTGAGGAAATTGGAATTGGATTCATCATTTAATCTAGAAATGAAAGTTATCATCATCGGGGATTATTACATGTTGTGATAATATAGCACCAAACTGCAAATTTGGGTGTGTACATATTACCCCCTATATAGAGAATTATATTTAGCCATGAAGAGGCATAAAACATGAAGTTTGAGTATGACGCTCCCAAATGGGAAAGTTAGAAATTATACCTTACATGCCCATGTGTTGAAATTACACCAATCCAAGCTTCCTACCACTTGCAAGAGAAAATAGGAATCAAGTGCAGATATAAAATATAATCGACAAAATATTTAAAACTAAAATGACAAGACTACTTACCATGTCCGCATATATATATATAGATATATGGGTAAGAAATATATCTGCTCTAGCATGTCAACCGTATGTATACACCTACTCAAGCAACATTAGAAAACCAAACTATACTACATATATATATATATATATATATATATATATTTATATATATATTTTACTTTTTGGGAAATCATTTGTGTTTTACAAGTTTGTTGAATTTAGAACTCTCGACTTGTGGAAAATGTTTCATTTGTGAGTATGGTTAAATTGGAAGGGATTTAGAAACGATGGTGTCGGACACAACAAAAGTGGAAGGGGGTTAGGAACGGGTTAGATGAAAAATATTTGGTCCTTCACGTTAGGATTTGGATTTTACTTTTTGAATGCATTTGAGAAGAACTTCTAGGAAATTTGTAATTGAAGCGGTCGTAAGGGGTCTCAAAGAGATGGATAGGAAAATTTCCTTTATTTCTTAGCCTCATTTTTATGTATTAATTGATTTTTTTATGTTTGGCTCATAAATGAGTGTTTTGACCACACTTTTCCTAAGGTTCAACACCATTATACACAAAACTTGATATTATTATATATACATATATGGACATCCTTTTTCTTTGGTATTGACATTTTGTATAAGAGTTGACTTGGTCATGGTTTGTCTCATATGTGTACTCTTAGATAGTTTTATCACCAAATCACTACACCCCCTAAATGACCAAGTGATGAATATGGCATTTGGTGTGATTGAGTAATATGGGATCACCTCTCAAGCTATGGGACTTGCGGACTTGAGGTGAACCTCCAGAGAAGGTTGGTTTACTCTTCCTAAACTAAGCACTACACTACTACTAACCCAAAAAAATGGCTAACTAGACCTATACTAACATTTTCAGGGGATTAGGGAGAGAGATTTGTAATAAATAAAACCTATACTAGAAGTGGTGATGCACTAAGAAAGGGGTTTTCTAGACAAATTTTGGCTTGCCAATGAAGAAAGATGAACATGGGAAGATTGGACATGCATTATAAACCCAACCGCATATAATAATTCATTCTTAGATAAGCACAATAACTCCCAAATAACTTGTAATAGATACCAAGGTTGCACAGTGTATTTAGCATAGATTTTACCCATAAAATCCCGTGATGCACTGGAAGATCACTCATCCTGACTGAGTGCTCACCCAAAGCGCACAAGGGTACAAGGTCCTCTTTTATGTCATCTTGTTCAAGGAGTTAGCATGATTAAATAGATATTTCAGATCCATCAAAGATAATTAAGTATAACAAGGTGCATAAACTAGATCTAGATCTTAACCATATGCATGAACACTTAAACAAGAACCAAGATTAACTTTACCATGCAAGATCCATTCACAAATGTGTCTATAATCAGTATCCACCACAAAGATCCATTATATTAATTGTTGTAAAACACATAAGCTTCTTACATACATAACAATGTCATCATGAGTCATGCGTGCACATAATCTAGTAGCATAACTCTATTACAAAAGTGATGATACCAAATCATGAAAATCAATACATATTTATAGGGGTGGGGACTTTCCCTTCACCTGCCCATGCACCTTCAAAAAAGGCTACATGCTAATAATAGCCATGTACCCTTACATGATAAATACAAGATCATGTAAGCTCATTATTAATATATTATCTAATAATATAACAGCGGTTTAATCTATTAATAACTCAAAACCCTACATAAGGCTTGATATTCTACTCATCAAAATAGCCATTGTGTTTTCTTCAAGTCTTCTACAAAACATGCACTATACTCCATGTCTATAATTAGCCTCAATTTAAAATATGGCTAAGTCCTTATTCAAACCTTCCTGGGTGCACCATGTTTTCCAATAGTTCCACACGCGTTCACGTGCCCTATCCTATGCCCAAGCACCAAATCCTTCCGCGCCTTCATACTTAGGTTTTATTCCATCACTCAACATTACCCCACACTAATGTCATTTCACCCCCAAAAATGGGTAATCACAACTTATCTCTCCATGAAAAAATAATAAGGAATAATGAATGAAAGAATAAAGGAATTACTACACATAAAGAATGAGAGACTACTCGGTGCTCTACTCTTCTACAGGCAGGATCAACTCTGGATATTCATTCTTAATCTCTTCCTCCAATATATTCCAATCACTTAGTGCTTTATTTTTTTATCTGGAATGTCTATAAGAACCACCTCCATCTCATCAAGTGTCATGTTTTCACCCTCATTTTGTAGTATCCTGAGAACATTGGACAAACTTGAGACCATCCCGTCCATAAAATCCATTTTCTACGCTACTAGCTTACCAATTTATTTTATTCTTTCCTTGTGTGGGACTTGGGCAGCTTCAAGCGTGTAGTGCTTTTCTTATACCAAATGTAACTCTCTCACGCGCCTCAACCTGTTTCATTCTTTGTTTCTGAAGGACTTCATCTTCTTTAGCCATAGTCCTTGTTTTTATTATCACATAGTTGGAGTTGCGCACATAGTTAATGCCTAGATTTGATTTCTTTAACTCATCTTTCAAAGTCTACAGTAAGGCCTCATAGCTTGTAATATTACATGCTACTATTGCCTTAGCCTTTTTTCCATGTTCTATAGCATCCTTAGGTATTGGCATTCGCATGGGTCCCTCCTCCACTGCAATTGAACACTTTTGTGTGTAAATAGTGCAGAGCGGATGGAAACTCTTATGCAACCTTATCTTACAAATATGGCCTCTTTTCAATAATCTCATCACCAATTTGTTCTACCATTTTAAGAACTTTTCCACTCTCGCCCCGGCCTTATCTTCTCTCGCAAGGTTCTTGATTTAGTGTCCTTATCCTTTTTATCATCCAAAAACACTCTAATGGTTGCCACTTTATCAATGTTCCGACGTGTAACTTTAGCAGATACTCTAGTCATGGCGTTGCTTACCTACTCATTTGACATGACAGTGGGCTTAATAGTTACATGGTGTGAATGGGGCACCTTCTTCAATCTACATGACACACAAGATTCCTCGCATACGTCAAAGTCAAGCTCATCCATATGAGTTTGCATTGTCCATGATAATTATTTTCCTTGTGCGGGTGGTCGTCATCTCCGCATCCATGAGCTCCCATCCATACAAGTCTTTGGGCTCCAAAGTGCTTTGGAACCACACGCGCATATGATTTTTCTTGGGTCATCAACATACCCAATAGATGGAGTCTCATATGTCTCTTCCTCCTTTTCCTTTCTAGAGCACTTACCCTTAGGGGTATGTACTCCCGAATCCAACACTGGGCCTTTATCTTGGTTGTGTAGTATGGAGCGCACCTAAAGGCTCACCCTTATCTATTTCTAACTTTGTTCCTTCAACTCCTCTTCATCATTATTCATCTCTTCTTCCCAAATCTCCTCTCGTATCCTCAATCTGTACTTGAGTATTTGGTGCCCTATCCGTAGACTTCTCATATTCATCATCTTTTCATGAGACGTACATGCGCCTTTTCTTCTTTTCTGGCTCTACCTTCATAGGTGAAGTCCTAGGTGACCTCCAAAGGGGATGTGAATTTCTCACACTCTAATTCTTGTTCTTCTTAGTACTCTTTTGAACTATGGCTCATTAGTAGTCTATTCTATATCCACCTCCATCACACCTATCTCCAACACTTCATCTTCTAGTTCTGTAATAGAGGGGTTACCTCGCACTCTCTTTTCTCACCTACGTGAGGTTATTTTTTCCCCCGTGCTTGCAAAGCCACCACTATCTTCTTGCAGTTCTTCTTCCTCTCCTTCTTCTTCAACAAGGGGCAAGACTGGTTCCTCATCTTCCAAAGTGCCAACTATATGTTTCCCTTTAGTGGTCTAGGAGCTTGAACTCATTCTCCACATATCTTCCATTTTCCAATCTGGGCTTGAGTTGGATATATACAAGGTTGCCCCACTTTTCCAATGGCAAAACTCATTACCTTCATGTTAATATCATCTGAAATTAATCTCTCAATATATGTAGACTTACTTGGATACACATAAGTCTTTTTCAATGTGTGGTAGTCATAGTCTACCTTATCTCGCATTAAAGATCGGTGGCTCACATCTCGAGAACCTATGTATAGATGCCTAGAAGTAACACATGGTGAAGGCATAAGGGATCTTACACCAAGGGCTCCACTTCTTGTCCTTCATCTCAAAAGTGTGCAATACAAAAGTGTTGGTATACTACAAATTGTACATGTTTATCTAATACCAAAGGAAGCTCCTTGGGTATTCTCCATTCTTCTCAAACGTGGCATGAAGGCGCTCATACCACAATTTTTCCCTTTTTTAAAGGGACCACTCATGGTCCCATCACAAGTATACTTATCAAATATCTCTTTAAATATTTCTTCTCCTCAGGATATTCCCATACTTTGTCCTTAGGCCCATCAGCACTCAAATTTCTACAAAAACAAGGGATAATAGGATTGCACCAAAACTTATCTTATCACCTTCGTGTGTTTCCTCGATGATGGTTTCAACAATGAAACCCACCAAGTTATAAACTACACCTTTAGTTATTTTCTTTGCTATGTGTAGCCATAATGTATTTACTACGACCACCGCTCCTGGTTATTTAACTTTGTGAGGAGGTGTGTTTCCTGGACCACTAGGTACTTCTACAATTTTTTTATATCCATTATGTGCCCTCCTCGAGGTAACCTAGCATCTTTCTTGTTTCCATTATAACTTCTTTATCAGTGACAACTCTCTACTTACTTCAATGCTCAAAATCCAAATTACCTTCAAACTCCCAATCAAGGGCACGGTGAGCCTCATTCATGCACCGACAAAATAAAATAAGTCCTCATGAACTCTGCTCAACAACCACTACGGTATAATTTTTCTAGTTTTCCAAAATAGGGAGTTCATACAACATTAAAACTCCCACCTTTTCCAATCTTCTCACCCACGTTATCATACATAGTCATGTCATTTTTGTTTTTTTATTTGTCTTTACTACCAACAAATTATCCATTCATTCTTATTATCCTTCATTTTGTGATTGTAATCACCACCTTACACTTGAAAACATGTGAGTCCCAATTTTAACCCATGTAAACTCCTTCAGTGGTATTTTATCTCGAGAAACAACTTTTGGGGTTGTCCTCCACTTCAATCTAAATTTCCTTCTACTTCTTCTCCTTGTGGATGCTTAGGTTTCTTGGGTTCCATATCAACTATAAAGGTGTGTTCTTTTAACTGATTTGAGCTCTCCATCTCAACTCCACATGCCCTAGCTCAAAACCATGTGCCCTAGCTCAAATACAAACCCTAACTATCAATTTTCTTCCTCGCATGCCTCTACTTCACTCAAACACTTCTCCAAATGGAGCAATAATCACCCTGGTGCGTAAATCTAACAAATTCAATTGATTCTTAGCTCTCTCTCAGACTTCACACTCATTCACTAGCTCAATTGAATTCTTCAACAACAACTTTCAATTGATCTTGATCGCAAAGGTGAAAATGATTTCACAACACCACATTATATGTATTTTCCAAAAGAAATCTACATTTTTTGCTCTCCAACTACCACCGTACTTTACATTAACTTGACGTTTCTTCAATTTTCCATGTTGATTTTTCCGTTGCCACGGCCATAACCTTCTGCACACCTACTACTCCTCGCCATGAGCACTCCTTCCACGTGCCTTCATGCGCAAGGTACTTCACCACTATGTCTTTTACTAAGTAGTTTCCATTGTTGCATACCTCATGTTACATATCAGGTGTCCATTCATCCATATGTGGTCTTCAATCATGAGCAATCTTTCTCTATTTGAACCTTTATTCCAAGCACCTATACAAGATATTTTTATGCATATTGATCTTCAAATAACATTCAAATTTGGTCCATGTACCCTGTATATACTCCACCCCACATTAAGGGTATGCACGGTCCTCTACGCATGAAAACACTTAGATAGTAATCAGCTTCTGGCACGCAAGCACACTTATTACAAAAAACACTGAACTAAATTGACAAAGTATAGCAATGAATGAAGGAAACACATATAAAGGGAATGCATTAAAGAAATCTAATCTAAGTAGCAATATTTCCTTATTAAAAACACCAAGAAGACTTATTTATAATAGGGCTTTGCCTACTCCCATATCAAGTAACTCCGCAACCCTTTATATGTTCCATCCAAAGGCTTCAAACCTGGGAAAGCGCCTAAATCAAGTATATATGTTATAACATACAGTCCCAACCAATGCACCTTAAGCTTTCCAAGGTGGTGTAAAAACTTTGAGTCATAAAGAAGAACCATTTTCCAACTTCAAGTTTCTTATCTTTAATATGTCTATCATGTCATGCCATTTTCCTGGCCTTTTCTTGTTTCTAACTCCATCGTGATATAGCGCGCCTTTCATCCAACTATATCGACTTATTCAATGTGCTCTTCATTTTGTCCTCTTGCTCATTATCCAAACCTCTTACACGTGTAATACATAAAGAAGGTAACATGAACTCATTGGTAGAATAGACTTTGTGTCAAACACCAATTGAAAAGGTGTTGCTTTATTCGACCTTTAATATATATGACCAAAGTATAGCAGTAGACTTTATCATCCCAATACTTTCTCCCAACATCAAAAATTTTAGTCAAGGTATGGCTTAAAGATCTTTTTCAAGCCTCCTTAGTTCCATTTTCTTGAGGGTGATAGGTGTTGTTTTATGGTGTGCAACGCCTGTAGATCATAGACAAGGCCTCGCACTCTATATTAGTGTGATTTTGTTCTACCAAGTTAACTTCATGTTTGCAAAGAAAATAGGATGATCAACAATACCTTCTCTAGGTTGGGCTAATACCATGCTAATGGCCATGCTAGAGGAATCCACATGTACATGAAAAGGCTTATTCCATGAAGGAAAGCATGGAATAGGTGTTGTAGTAAGCATTTCCTTCAATGTCTCAAATGCACATTATTACGCCTCACCCCAATAGAACTTACCTTTACCCTTCAATAATTCCTCCAAGGGCATGGAAATCTTGGCGTAACCTTTGATGAACTTCTTGTAATATCTTGTGTGCCCCAAGAATCCGCACACCTCACTCGCTAGTAGGTTCCTCTAAGCCCAAAATAGAAACCTTAGCAGGATCCACTAACAAACCTTCCTTATAGATGATGTGTCCCAGCAAAGTCCCAAAGGGTGTAGAAAAAAATGCACTTCTTAATATTTAAGGATATGTTCAACTGTCAAAACCTCTCAAACATAAGCCTTGAATTATCATAGTGATCCTTCACAAACCCATAAATTGTCCAATCATCCAAATAAACCTACAAGAACTTATGTATAAAGTCATGGAATGCATGTACAACAATGCGCAAAAATATTACATGCACATTCTTTAATCCAAAGGGCATGGTCATGTATGTAAAACTTCCCACATAGTGGTGAATGTTGTCTTCTCTTGATCCTCTTTAGCTATCCTTACCTGATGATATCCAGAAAATCCATCAGTGAAGGAGTAGATCTCACGCACCGCAATGCCTTCCAATATTTCTTCAATAAATGGTGTGGGAAAGGGATCAATTACACATGCAGCATTTAACTCCCTATAATCCACATAAATTATAATTCTTCCATCTTTCTTTATATTGATAACCATAGGGCTAACCCATTTTGACTCCTCAATGGGCTCAATGATTCCATAATTTAGCATCTTGTCAATTTCTTCTTTCACCTTGACACGTAGATTAGGATTCATCCTATAAGGCCTCTTCCTAACCGGGTGTGCACCTTCCTTTAGCTTGATTCTCATCTCACCCAAAGATTCATGTACCCTTTAAATTCATGATGGCCCCTAAGGAACAAGTCTTGGAAGTCATGCAGCAGCTCAATTATCTTAACAACCTCAAAGTTAGACCAATAATTCCAAGGATGGTCTCCTTAAGTTGAGCCTATATTCTAATGTTGACCTTTTTAGTTTTTATCGGCTCATGGTAGGTGTGTGCCTTCTCATCTGCATTTTCTAAGACCTCATGCATACCCTTTATATGCTCAACATCTAGATTCTCAACCTCTTCATCATCAATCACATAGACCATCTTACCCTTTTCTTTTCTAGGGAGGCATTCCCAAGTTGTTCTACATGGTTTCTTCCTTTTCAAAGTGTGCCTCTAAATCTGACTCACCTAGTAACTCTTGAATAAGTTCCTCAACCTTTGCATTATCTCCCATTATCAAGTGCTTCATAACCTCGTAATGCCTCATACACTGAGGTTTAGTGGAAAAATAGTCAAAGGCCCGAATCATTCCTGCGGTCGGCTTCTTGCCAATTTCCAGCTCTCTATTCAACTCTGCATAGACATACCATGCGTGTGTGCAGCCTCACAAGGTGTAGTAGAGCTCTGCACCCACAACAAAGGTGGTAAATCTTTTTGACCCTTTTTCCAGAGTCTCTCACACTACCAACGTGGTGGTGAATAGGATCTTACCATGATATTCACAAATCTTAATAGGCACATTACTCAGAGAAATATAGTAGAGAAGGCGATTCTCACTTCTTACCACTCTAAAAGATTATCCCTATGAACCATCCACCAAGGTTTTTTGTCCCACATAGATTATAGACTATCCTAATCCTTCTTTCCACTTGATCTATCCATTGAACTTTCATAGCGTATAGGAATACTTCAGATTTTCTTCACAATGTACCTGGTACCCGGTTACCCAAATGCCTAACATAACGCACCGCTTACGCACGTAGCTACACTCCTTACTTCATGCCCAACCATTTCATAAGTGTCATGTGCCCAGTTGTCACATGCAACACTTGTAGTATCACTCATGGACTATGCATCATCCCACTAGAGAAATCCTTCCTTTGATGGCTCAAGCATTTCCGAATCTCGAATGGTGCACACATAAATTTTGTTTAAATCTTCTTCACTTAAGGGCTTTACATAAGGTGTAACTTTTCCATTTGTCAAAGGAATGATGATGTTCTCTTCCTTGTTCTCAAAACTGATGTAACCCTTATGAAGTGCATGTCAAGCATTGTTTGCATAACACCAAGGGTGCCCAAGTAGTGATGGAAAAATATCACCCTCTTGCAAGTGTCAAAACTTCAAAGTCCCCAGTAAACTTGGCCCTCGCATAGTAATAAACACATCCTTTAAAGCCCAATAAGCATGAATTTAGTCCTCTTTTCCATGAACAATACATTTGAAGATGACTACAATGGTGGTCTCCCCATTTGAATCCATGCATCCAAAGTGAGTACATTCACTTTTGCACATGTGTCAATCAGAATGTTACTTAAAAGCCATCCATCAACAACAACATTCAAAGTGATCTCCTTGTCATAATCTAGACTATGAGGAGGAAGGTTAGCATGCAAAATCTATCTTTCACACTCAATTCCATTACATGGTTGTTTCCTTTTAACCAATTCACTAACAAAGGAATGATGTTCTTATGTCAGAAGATATCGCAAACCTCCTTTAAATCATCAACATCTCCGATGGAGCTCAAATGCCTTATTCTATTCTAACTTCCACTCGCTTCTTTCAAACATTGTATCTCACCCTACAAATTCCTAATCACCTCCATGTTTTCTTGATAAACCTCCTTCTAATGTGTAATGTCTGGATACTTTGCATGTATTACCTCCTATTTGTAATGGTGGGCTTCTACTTCATAAATTCTCTAGAATGCGTAACCTCAACGCGTGTAGTGATCTTCACGTATACTAGCTCGGTGGTTCAAGACTAACTTTTCCATCCACTAATCTTCCATAGTACATTGTACTCTAACCATCCCCGCACGGTCCTTATCCTACTTTTTTTTACTCAGTGTGTTCATACAAGTCCGGGCATTCCTCATAGTTATGGTTCTTTCTACAAAAAGAACAAATAATGTTCTAAGGGCATTCGCACATGTAATGATCATGGGATCTACATGTATAACATGTTCCATGAGGAAACTCACTTCTTCCACCACCATGACCTCAACCTCTAAATCCTCCATGGTATCCTTGACCTCTACCACAACCTCCATTAGAGCGCCCTTCATTGTGATCATGATCATGATGCTCACCTTTTCCTTTAAATTATTTACAACACTAGTCTAACATACACCAATATCAATGGCATCATGAATATGATCAATCAACCTGTAATTTTCAATATCATGAGTGGTAGACCTATAAATCTTACAATAACAAGACATGTTCTTTCTTATCATGCATTACAACAATGGACACCTACTTAAATCATGATCCAAGTGACAAATCTCACAGTCCAGTAAAACATGGCACGCACTAACTTCTAAGGATAACTATCCTTAGTATGCCCTTCTACTTCACAATATGTGCACCAAATCCCACTATGTGTCTCATGCACCGAGTTAGCTAATAATTTCTCTAATCTGTTTCACCATCGCTATATAATCGATCTTCCAAAAATGGGATCACTCATGTGTCTACACTCCCAACCGCTCACCATGTAAAGTTGCTTCAAGTTCCTCGCATGGATCTCGTATAAGTTTTGTGTGATGTTTCCCCTTCGAAAGGCATGATCAGTCCTCCAACGAACCATTGAGCATGTTGGCTTAAATGTATATCATAAGATAACTTAGACATAAGGGTTTTGAAATATGCATCATACTCGAACACTCTCAGTTGTACCCTACTTGATATCCTTCAGTGCATTGATGCTCTTCTGCTCAAATTCAGGAATATAAAACTCTTTTAAGAAAGCATCCCATAGCGTGGTATAATCCACACAATTTTGGTGCAAACCATGTCCACTAGATCCAAAACTTGTATTTCCTCATATGTTTCCTCCACCCCTAGAACCACCAAATCCACCAAATCCCTAGCCACCTAATCCTCCTCCCGTAATGTATATGGGACCAGAGGATGCACTGCCTTGTGTCCCAATAGTTGTGCTAAATTGAACTCCTATAATATGTGAAGTTGTGCTACTTCTAGACGTGACGCCAATGTTCTCGCATGCCCAAGTTTTGTCCCGATTACACTGCCGTAAAACATACCTCCAACTAGACCTCTAAATAACATAAACAATGATTACACCGCCATAGATGAATAAACTACCTAATTAACTCCTTAAATTGATTATAGATCAACTCTATCTTTCATTACTCTATTTCCCACACTAGCTTGTTTACTTATAACTATCGTAGAAACTGGAAAACTAAGTGCAATGGCTAGGTTGTCGTGGGGATCAAATGCATGCATGCAGCCCATGTAGCTTCCACCGCACTCTCATATGAGGTTAAAGAGGGTTCTCTACCATGTTTTCCTAAATGGGGAGTTCCAAATGCTCTGCTCCATGTCCTCTACGTGAGCTCCAAATCCTTCACAAGCCATCTCCCTCCACATCGCCATTCATTCCACAACTTCATATTATTTCTCTAAATCCCTCTCGCATGCCTCATTAAACTTAATCCACCTTTCTTCTCTCTTTCTTTCTTTCTACCGCTAGGTCTGCCATCTTTTACCACACCTATTCCGCCCCCACGCATGATGGGATCTAGTTAGCCATCGGTTTCTCTTCCAAATCTAGGGTCACAATCAATATCTTAATTGTCAAAGGAATATTGTGCAAATAAGATCCTCTGGGTTCACACATGAACTGGAACTTAGCAACCTCTGGACAAGAGTAAGTAGAAACTACGTACTCCAAAATATAGCTATTCAGAACACCATGGAACCAATGATCCATAACGCACATCCACATCATATCTACATCATACAAGGCCTGGAATTCTTCCTGTGTCCAAACAAGTGTACAAAACCTCCAATTTCTCTTTGATGTGTTAAGCAACCAATCACTCATATAACTTATAGGAAATATGGTGAAGAACATCTCATACAGCTCATCATACAGATTATGTTCAACCCATGCATGTGCATTAAATTCAGGTCCAAGTGCTAAATCTACGAGCATACTCTTCTTCCAAATTGTCTAACCACTCTTCAATACTAGCCAAGGTCAACTGGTATGTCTTCATCATGCAACATCTTGCCAAACAACTGAAAAAGAGGTCCTAGCAATGGAACCAAAATGTAGCCTAGATTTTACCCACAAAATCCCAAGGCACACTGGCACATCACTCATCTTGGAATGAGTGCTCACCCAAAGTGCGCAAGGGTACCAAGTCCCTTTTTTATGTCATCTTGTTCAAGGATTTAAAGATGATTAAATATATATTCTAGATCCATCAAAGATAATTAAGTATAACGAGGTGTATAAACCATATCTATATCTTAACCATATGCATGAACACTTAAACAAGAATCAAGATTAACTTTACCATGCAAGATCCATTCACATATGTGTCTATAATTAGTATCCAACAATAAAGATCCATTATATTAATTTTTGTAAAACACATAAGCTTCTTACATACATAACAATGTCACCATGAGTCATGCACGCACATAATCTAATAGCATAACTCTATTACAAAAGTGATGATACCAAACCATGCAAATCAATACATATTTATAGGGGTGGGGACTTGCCCTTCACCACCCATGCACCTTCAAAAATAGGCTACATGCTAATAATAACCATGCGCCTTACATGATAAATACAAGAGCATGCAAGCTCGTTATTAATAGATTATCTAATAATACAATAGTAGTATAATCTTATTAATAATGCAAAACCCTGCATGATGCTTGATCTTCTACTCGTCCAAAATAGTCTTTGTGTGTTCTTCAAGTCTTCTACAAAATGTGCACTGCACTCCATGTCTATAATTAGCCTCAATCTGCAAAACGGCTAAGTCCTTATTCAAACCTTCCTAAGCACACCCTATTTTCCAATAGTTCCACACGTGTTCATGCGCCCTATGCCCGCGTGCCCAATCCTTTCGTGCCTTCATACTTAGGTTGTATTCCATCACTCAACAAAGGTGTACATGAGAGAGGCAAAAGAGAGAAGCAAAAATAATGCAAGGACAAAAAATAGTAATAAAATATATTTTATTACTCCAAGCACTTACACAAAGGCATCATTACAACTGGGGAGAGGAAAAAATTTCCATTACAATTTTTTGGAAGGAAGGCTTGTAATCCTCCAAATTCACAATAGCTCATCTTGTGAAGGGAGGGGAAACTTCGAAAAAATTCTAACTTCAAATAATGCATTCCCTTTACATTTTATAACATTGCTTGAGTTGGTGAGAGAAAGAAAGAAGAACTCCTAAAAACTAGGTCGAATGTAGCAGATGATGGACCATGTTATTGGTCATACTTGCTTGTGGCACTCCATACTTGATGGCATCATCAATGTATCTCAAAAAATCTCCACCCTATTATGTTCCTCAAAAATTCAAAAACTGAATTTATCTCCATTTAATTAAAAATAATATTTTAATAAATTTTTAAAGATTCCTTAAAATGTCTCAAGGTCCATATGGTTATATTTGCCTTTGGAGGGAATTTTAATGTTGTTAGGTGGACTGACTTTGGCAAACAGCTTGTCAGTCGGCTCACCAAGCTAGCTAGCGAGCTATCTGCTTTTATTGTTTAGCGAGCTCTTTGCTAACATTACCGCCTTCACTATTTATTTGGCGATCGCCTCCTTCTACCTCGGCGAGACATTTGAAAATACTTCACTACGTGTTGGGATTACAGTGGTTGATGCCTTACTTTCGCGCTCTGGATTTGTTTTTCCGAGCCAAAAAATATTTTTCTTTGAAAAGCAACATGTATACACCGCAGGATAAATGCACCTCCTTCCCGTTTTACATTGGCCGACATTTAAACTTCACTGAATTAACTACCAAATGTTTCAGGAGCTCCACGTTTGCATTGGCCCTAACATGGTGAACACGTCGAGTAACTCAGCTCAGGCCCCTTGAAAACTGCCCCTCCTTCGTGCATCTTTGGAGTATTTTGACACGACATTTGGCTATCCAACGGCACCTACTGTGTATTGCATTGGCGAGCTACATGTTTCACCAACTAGTTGGTTGACTCGGTCCCATCGTGTCACGCTTTACATGGTTAGTCTAACCTTGAAAACACTGCATTCTATCTCCTCAGCTGACTCGGCCGATGACTCGGCCTTACCTCCTGATGTATCACTCCTGCCCACTTCAACATTGACCTCTTCGGACCTCGGGATCCAATCCTCCCCAAACACACCGAGTGAGCCCAAAAATCCAAACCACCCAATAGCTCCAAAACCCGAAGACGCAGAACTCTGAACTCTGAAAATCACAAGCTCCGAACTCCAAATTTTGGAGTTTAGGCTTCAGACTTAATGCACATTTTTTTAATCAACTCGGTGGGCGAGTTCCAAACCAAATATCTCTGAAATCCCAAAATGACCCACTTTTGAAATGAGCTCCTTTCAAATTTCAAAGTTTCAGCGTTGAGTTGACTCCCAAAATTCCTCAAGCTCCCTTTTCAGCACTTCTAGCTCAGCCATTCCATGGCTCAAGGAACCGAGCTAATCTCCTTTAGTGAGTTCAAGGCCTCGTGATCCTCTACGACTCGACTCGAGCTTGAGCTCAAGCCGTGTTCCGAGTTATTTGCATGATGAGTTGAGCTCCTAGTTTAAGGATCCAAGCCACCGAGTTGACATCCTTCAGACCCTCCAAGCATTAAGCCCTCGATTCGATCCTCTTCATACTTCCGACACCCATTCTATCCACCCGGTGAGCTCACCTTTGCTTATCGACCATGCAAATCCCAAATTTTCTCTTAAATTTGCCAAATAGCTCACCCATTAATCACTCTACCAATAAACACTTCATATCTTTCATTACAAGCCCATGCGCTTCCCGGATCAAGTTGACTAGTTTAGCTCCACTCTAGCTTTGCATCAAACATATCAGCTCTATTGGTGAGCCAACCACTCATTCCATCTATCAAGTACTATATAACCCATCGACCTAAGCTAGACCTACTTCACTTACCATGTCATGACCCCACTTTCCAACTTTGAGATGTTTTCCATTATAAATGCACAACTCACTCGGTGGGCTAACTTCAAACCGGTAACTCAGACGGATCGTGATCCAATTTGCTTGATGCTCAAACTCACCCCAATCTCAATGTTTGAGTCACTCGACATCATATTAGAAATTTACACGAGCCATATAATGAGCTCTCAACGCTTCAAACACCAAGCTCCCGTGATTATGTTGATCATCCACCATTAACTCAGCCCTCAAGACTATCATAGCTCGATGAGTTATGTTTATCTCACCAAAAATCGACTCAACCTCAAGACTTCGAGCCCTCTCGATTGCCTAGTCCTTGTCGAGATAGATGCATAGCTCATTGAGAAGCTCACCAAGCTTCTCAGAAAGCTCCCATTTTAGCTCAATAGAAGTGCTTCTCAAATCATGATTCTTCCCGTGATGTGACGCCCATGGATTTTCCTCAAACCTGGAGGGTAATACAATAAGGAGCTTAAACATGATTTATCAATTTTGATTAATTTATACCCATGATGACTGGAAGTGGGCTCATGGGGCCCACTTTCTCTTGCTCTCAACAAATATTGAGCATCCAAGATCTAGAGACAAGAAGAAATTGTTCGATATGATCCTCGAAACCTCTCAGAACACCATAACGTTCTCAAAGCACAATTTTTTTCCTGTAGGCCCCAAGTTCTTCCGTGAAGCCCTTTTCGATCCTGTGGTCATGTTTACCCACATTGTCCAATTTTTCCCAAAGGGCAAAAATGGATAACATTTTTGGTGACCTCTCAGGATGTTTTCCGCTAAGCACAATTCCATTAGCTTTCAGCCTTCCATTGGGCATGAATTCATTGATATCTAGAAAATGATTTGATTCTCTATAATGGAATCAAAATCCCCTCAAGCACTACCGATGTGGACCTACCTATAATGATAAGTATGAATTTCATTGAATATGAGGATGTTTGGCATGCATAGCATATTGCGTAAATCAAAGTAAAAACTACTAGACTTGGACATCATGGAACTCTATTAGAACTTGAATCTTTTCCTCTTCTAAAATTCCATCTCCAAAAAAATGTGCAAGAGCAACGATGGAACACAACACACACAGACACACACACACACACACACACACACACACACACACACACACACACACACACACACACACACACACACACAAAGTGAAACCATACATGCCTAGATGAAACATGCAAAGTGTGTGAGGCACTTATTCTCGCTAAAAGAAAACCTATTCCTACTCTACACAGAGGTGAGCTAAACGAAACCTCAAACCTGGTCAGATGAAGTAGCTTCCTTTCTTCACAATGGGAAGCCATGCTGATGATTTAACAATGGGCATGGCTGAGACTGGTAGTAAAAACTGAAACAAGCCCTATTCACCACTTGGTTTACCAAGGCATCAATTGGAAAGAGAAATTATACCTCTTTATTTTATCTCGCATTTGTTTTATAGATGCATGTAAGTGATCTCGATCGTGAAACTCATCCTCAAATTCTAAAGTGAATGTGACTATTTGCAGCTTCTTCTTTCCGAATTCAATGGAGCCAAATACCTTATGGAACATGGTCTAACCCATTAAATATGCCCGTTACTTCAAGATTTAACTTCAATAATGAAATCCCCGTGAAAACCTTCCTAGAAAGTAGGGTTATCTATGAGATAACCTTCCTTTTATTGCTCATCTACAGATGACTCTTCTTCCACCTAAATGAATGGTGTTGATGTGATGTATTCTTCATTCCCTTTCCTTTGTTGACAACCGTAAGTTCCTCCATAGCATGCAACTCTTATGGATTTTTTGCAGTCTCTAATGAAGTCATCGTTGAATCATTACTAGTGTTTGAAGTATGTTTCCACCTAGGAGTCTTTCCTCTTCTAATTGAAGACAAAATTTACCTTCATTTTTATCTCTTCATCAATCATAAAACCTACAAGATAACCATAAGGGGCAGCAATAATTTCAAGAATAATATCCTACAAAACCATTTCATTAACCAATCCAAACTCCGTAATTGAAAGCAAGAAACTCTCAATAATGCGATCATCATTCAAAGCTTCAAAATGACTTAGCTTCTCTTGTGTACTCATTGTCCTCTTCATTCAATGATTCATATGGAAGATTCAATTCCTCCAATCTTGTGTAAAAGGATTTTTGAAACTATAGGTGGTTTTTAAACATTTCCTCGTACAAGACTAGGTAATTTGTATTGAATGCTAGATAAAGGAGTAACAAAAATGACATTTTCCATGGGCTCTTTTTAATCCAAATACCCCTTCAAATCTGATAGATAGCTTACCTCTTCATTACCTAGTTGTGTCAAAGGTTCAACTTCCTTTACCATGGTGCTCTCCGGATTGGAATTTTGTTCACCTTGATTGTCCTCATTCTCAAACATGAAATTAGAAAGATCAAATTCATCTAAGAAATTAGATTTTTGTAAAGATGGAGAGGGGAAAGGATTTGAAACCTCTAAACCTACAATAGAGACCTTGAATCTACATGGTCTTTCTTCATAATATGAAGCTCTTTGTGACTAGTTGCAACATGTGGTGATGACCTTGGTGGAATAATGCAATCCTCAAAAAGTGTTGCAAGTTCTCGACATGCATGGAAGTTAGATCACCACATTCACTTGTGACATTTTCCACATCTAGAAACTTTTCTTTTTTACTTACATGTGCTCTTCTTCTACAGATTTGGAGATAAATATTTCTCTTCTACAACTAGTTTTTCCACTGTGGTGATTCAACCTCCTCTAATGATATGGAACCAATATGGATGTTGCATTCTGAATAGGTAGACTTTTGGTCATCATTTACTTGTGCTTGTTCTTGTGTACATTTAATCTTCACCACCTACTTTTGAGCTTCAACCTTGGATGGAGGCTGAATTAGGAGGGGAACTTGTTTGACGTTCAATCTTGTAACCAAATCCAAGCTCATCCTTACTAAGTTCCTTAACATTCTCCTCTTCTTCTTCACTATAATCATATTCTTGGTCTTCCCAAAATGGATTTGGGAATGTAAGAGGAGAGGTGGGTTGGAGCTGAATTGTTTCCTCCATTGTTTGAGGTGGTGGAAGAGGTGTAGCTTCTTGTATTGGTGGCCTTTGTAGAAAAGAAGTAATTTTAGAAGAAAGAGGGGTATAAGATTCATGGTGGGATGGGAAGATAGGAGATGAAGAAATAGGATTCTCAACATGGGAAACAGTGAAAATCTTGGGATTTGAGGTTTAGACTGAAATGATATTGGTTGGGAAATGGAAAGAGGACTCTGAGGTGGTGGTGTAGGACTTACCCATTGACAAGGTTTCCTTGCATCAAACTCATAGGCCTCTATCTCTTTAATCCAACTTTCAAGTTGAGGAAACATTTCAGCCATAAAAGCAATCTTTTCCTATAGGCTGTAAAACTTTGGCATAGGGCCAACCCATGGACAAGGTACCCTGAAGCCAATTTTGAATTCCTTCATTTGAGTTATGGCTCTAAACTACACCATACATGCCTCCACTTTTTTGCATCTTAAGTCAACTCAACATCTTCATATGTATGATGGTCTCCAGAATCTGCATATTCTTGCTCTTGAAAATTTGCGTAGTTAGGTGAACAACCAAACTGACCATGACTTTGATCATAGGGATATGCATGTTGGTTCTCATCATAGTATTAAATTTAGGTGGATTATAATCACCTGGGAATGAATTTTCCAAGCTTGGAGGTGGAGTGAACTAGTATTATTGTAATTGAGAACTCCACTATGGGAATGAAGCCATGATTACATAGCTTCATGAATGGGAGAAAATGGAAAGATGTGAAGAAAGGGATGGAAATGGGTGGAAAATAATGGTCTACAACTCAGAGAGTGGGTTATTGAGACCAATGGAGTCATCATTTGTGCTTGGGTATACCTCCTAAGGTTGGAATTTCACTAAGAGCACAACTTAATGAAATAAAGTGAACAAAAATACACACACCTATGAAATATATGACTCTTGTGGTCCCATCAGAGTGTACCAAAAATTGTTATTACCAAATCACTACACCCTTCATATGACTAAGTGATGAATAGGGCATTTGGTGTGATTGGGTAACATGGGATCACCTCTCAAGTTGTGGGACTTACGGGCTTGAGGTGAACCTCTCGGAGAAGGTCGATTCCTCTTCCTAAACTAAGCACTACACTACTCCTAATGCAATAACTATGGATAACTAGATTTATACTAATATTTCTAGGAGATTAGGGAGAGAGATTTGCAAGAAATAAAACCTATACTAGAAGTGGTGATGCACCAAGAAAGGGGTTTCTAGACAAAATTTTGGCTTGCCAATGAAGAAAGATGAACATGGGAAGAATGGACATGCATTACAAACCCAACCGCATATAATACTTCATCTTGGATAAGCACAACTCCTAAAGAACCTGCAATGGAAACCAAGGTTACACAGTGTACCTACAGACATGAGAGAGGCAAAAGAGAGCAGCAAAAATGATGCAAGGACAAAAATTAGTCACAAAACATATTTTATTACTCCAAGCACTTGCACAAAGTGCATCATTATAGCAGGATGAGGTAGAAGTTTCCATTACAATTTTTTTGAAGGAAGGCTTGTAAGCCTCCAAATTCATAATAGCTTACTTTGAAGGGAGGGGAAACTTAGAAAAATTCAAACTTCTAAAATAATGCATTTCCTTTACATTTTATGACATTACTTGAGCTAGTGAGAGAAATAAGGAAGAAATCCTAAAGATTGGGCTAGAATGTAGCAGATGATGGACCATGCTTTTGGCCATACTTTCTTGTGGCACTCCATACTTGATGGCATCATCAATGTATCCCCAAAAATCACCACCTCATTATGTCCCTCAAAACTTAATAAAATTAAATTTACTTCCATTTAATTAAAAAATAATATTTTAATACATTTTTAAAGATTCCTTAAAATGTCTCAAGGTCCACAAGGTTATATTTTCCTTTCGAGGGAATTTTAATGTTCTAGGTGGACTTACTTTGGAAAATAGCTCACCGGCCAACTCTCTCGAGCTGGTTGGCAAGCTATCCACTTTTATTGTTTAACGAGCTCTTTAATAATATTAGCTCCTTTGTTTTTTTTCGCAATCACCTCCCTTCTACCTCTGAGCCGTTTGAAATACTTCGCTACATGTGGGAATATAGTGGTTAGTTCCTTACTTCTCACGCTTTGCATTTTTTTTCCAATCCAAAAATGGTTTGCTTTGATGAGCTACATGTATACAATGGGATGAATGCACCTCCTTCCCATTTTTACATTGGTCGATGTTTAAACTACACTAACTTAACCACCAAATGTTTCGGGAGCTACACATTTGCATTGGCCTCAGCATGGTGAACATGTCAAGAAAATCAGCTTGGGCCCCTTGAAAACCAGCCATCCTTCATACATCTTCAAAGTGTTTTGACATGAAATTTGGCTATCCAATGGCACCCACTCTATATTTCACCGGTGAGTTACACATTTTACCAACTAGTTGGTTGACTCGGTCCCCTCATGTCACGCTTTACATGATTAGTCCAACCTCAAAACACTACATTCTATCTCCTCATCTCGACTCGCTTGATGACTCAACCTTACCTCCTAACGTGTCACTCACGCCACTTCAACATTTACCTCTTCGGACCTCAATATCCAACCCTCCTCGAACATGCTAAGTGAGCTCAAAATCCAAACTACCCAATAGCTCAAACCCGAAGACATGGACTCCATAACTCCAAATTTTAGAGTTTGGGCTTCAAACTCGATGCACATTTTTTCCAATCAACTAGTTAAGCGAGTTCAAACCAAATATATCTCGAAAGCCCAAAGTAGGACACTTTTGAAATGAGCTCCTTCCTAATTCTTAAGTTCCATCACCGAGTTGACTCTTGAAATTCCTCGAGCTCCCTTTGCACTTCTCGGCTCACCATTCCGTGGATCAAGGAACCAAGCTAATTTCCTTTGGTGAGTTCTAGGATTGTGATCCTCTCACATGAAGCAACCCAAGCTTAAGCTCAAGACATGTTCCAAGTTATTTGCATGTTGAGTCGAGCTCCTAGTTTGAGTATCCAAGCCACCGAGTTAATCTCCTTCACAAACTCTTCGAGCATCAAACCTCGATTCAATCCTCTTCATACTGCCGACATCCATTCTATCTACCCGATGAGCTCACCTTACCTCTTGACCATGTGAATCCCCGAGTTGTTCTTCAATCTACCAAGTAGCTCACCCTTAATCGTTATACCAATCAACACTTCGCAACTTGCATTACGAGACCCTACTCCTAGATCGAGTCCACTAGTTCAACTCACTCGACTTTACATCAATCATCTCAACTCCATTAGCAATGATCCATCCACTCATTCCATTTTTTGAGTACTCTTTAACCCATCAAACTAAGCTAGACTCGCTCACTTACCATGTTGCAACCTACTTTCCAACTCGAGTCATTCACCATTACAAATTCACAACTCACTCGGTGACTTCAAATTGGAAACTTGGATGTGTGATCCACTTTTGCTTCATTTAAACTTGTCCATATCTCAACATTTGAGCCGCTCGACATCAGATTAGAACTTTCCACCCAAGACATATAATGATCTCTCAATGCTTCACACACTGAGCTCCCACGTTGTGTTGATCATCCACCATTAACTCAACCCCTAATACTCTCATAGCTCGATGAGTTATGTTTAGCTACCACAAACTCGATTCAACCTCAACACTTCGATCCCCTATCATAATTTCCTAATCCTTTCCGATCTAGATTTATATAGCTTCAAGTAGCTCATCGAGTTGCTCGGCGAGCTCCCTTTTTAGCTCAATACGAAGTGCTTCTCAAATCATGATTCTTCCCCTAGATGTGACCCCATGAATTTTCCTCGAACGAGGATGGTAATACAATAAGGTCCTTAAACATGATTTATCAATTATGATTATTTTATACCCATGATGACCGGAAGTGGACCCATTAGGGCTCACTTTCCTTATTCTTAGCAAACATTAAGCATCTAAGATCCGAAAATAGGAAGAAATAGTCGATATGATCCCCAAACACTATAACGTTCTCAAAATTAAAAAAATCCTCGTAGGCCCCAAGTTCTCCCATGAAGCCCTTTCCGATCAAAGGCGTCCTATTTACCCACGTTGTCCAATTTTGTGTGAAGGGGGAAATTGGATAATGTGATAGTTAGAATTTTTAAGATTTTTATATGTTTTATGGATGCATGTTATGGATGATAATGATGCAAATGTGATAAGCATAATGATATTTTTATGTGGTAATGCATATGAGAAAAAATTGTAACTTAGACGCTTGGATTTTCAAGAAATATTTATTACTTTTGTTTTATTGGAAAAATATGATGAATGTGATATAATAAGAAGATGAACTCACTCCACCCCTAACTCCACACAACTAGTAAGATGTGAGGGCTCATCACCAAGAGCCAAGAAGGACACGAGTTGTGTGATTTTGAAGAATGAAGGTGGTGACAAAAGGACAAGATCTTCGAAGAGATCCAATTAGAACCAACAACTCAACCCTAAGCAAGGTCAACTAACTAGTTCAGAATGCATTTTTCTTGTAATTTTAACTAGACTTGGATCTATATATGGCCTTTTAATTGAAAAAAATGGTTTTAGGGATTGACTCTCTTGTAACATACACATCTAGCTCATTTTCTAAGGATTTTTAAGATTTCAAAGAACTTTTTATTTCTTGATTTATTTACAACTTACTGATTTATTTGATGAACCCCCTATGTCTTGCCACATGCTACTAGTAAGAAGCATGGGCTTATCACTAAGGACAATACATAGGTGTAAGTAAGGGCACTTCCTAATTTTCCAACCTTATGCTACCAGTAAGAAGTATGGGCTGATCACCAAAGGTTGGTAGGGTAAAGAAGTGTAGAATTATTTGTAAAAGAAATCATTTTTGTATTTATTTTTGATTTATTGATTTTAGACTTATGCTTTTGGGAAGGAACATTTTCCCCAACCTCAACCCATACGCAACCAAGTAAGATGCAAGGGCTCACCACCGAATGTTGAGATAGATGAACAAGGGGTCCGAGCCAAAATGCTTAGATGATTTCTCGACATTAGATATATTTTTAGGGAAAGATGTGACATCAAGAAGATTTAGTACATACTATGGGCAAAGACACCTGAGCTTGAAGAAAACATGAATATGATTGAGTGTGTGAGTCTTGGTAGGATCAATGTCAAAATTTCATCTTAATAGCTGAAATGATAAAGAGATTGAATATATTGGAGAAGATGAGATGGATACTTGAAGAGATATTATTGAATTTTTCTTCTAATATTTGAAATTTTTAAAAGTTTCTTGAAAAGTAAGTTTCTCGTTATACTATTTCACAATATGATATTACAAATGATAAACAAAATGGATGCAATAATGTACAGTGTGGAAATGCGAGTGAACTATGTATAGGAGCATTTAGGGTGAAGTGAGTTGACATATGTCTAACTTCTCACCTCCCAAGGTACAAAAATGATGTGTATGGTATTTGAATTTTCCATTCTCTTGACAAGGGCCTACTACCTTAGGTTCAAACCTATAACCCTAGCCTACAATTGTATATATCTAATCATCTAACTCTAGTATGAATCCATCCATTTAAAAGAGGTCTTTGTGAACCTCCTTATCACATTCTTGACATATCATATTCATGTGGGCATGACTACATTGCTCAACGTTTTTCCCTACGTAGGGAGTAGTGGTTACATTTGACATTTTTCGTGCTATGGTATTATGTCTTGTGGACACAATAAGATTGGTTTTTGACATATTTTGTTTAGGCCAATGCTAGGAATGAAGAAGCACTAGAGATGGATTTGATGGGCATCATTTTGATCTCAAAATATTTTCTTCCTTTGTTACTTCTATAATTTTATGCCTAGACCGAGATCATTGGCAAGAAGAGAAGCTATACTAAGGAGGTTACCCATTCCTTGTGGTTTGAAGGGGATAAGGATCATTTCATCACTCTCTAAGAGTTTCATAATCTCATTTGTGGTTTTGGTGGACACAGTTTCCATAGATATCACCTTACCCTTATCTTTCTTTTCGCTACCTCGAATGTTTTTAGGTCATCGACTTCAAATTTTAGAACATTTGGGGTGGTCATGACCAATTCTTTTGATAGAGAAGGTTTGTTTAACTGATTCGTAGGGAGCTCATATTCCAAATGCACCCATGGTTTCTTCTTGAGGTTTTCTAGATGTATGTCAAAGGTTTTAGGATCCCCTTGAGCAACGAAGACCTTTCCCAAATAGAGAATTCTAACCTCTTGGAATAAAGTGGAAGGAATAACCTTCATCCGGTGAATCCAATGTCTACCAAAGATCATGTTATAATTTTTTCCTTTTCAATGATGTAGAATTATGTTAAAATAGTCTTTCACCCGAAGGGGATAGGAAAACTATAGTTTTAATTGAGGTATCCTTAATACTATCATACCCTCACAATGTGTTTCTTGTAGAGGAGAAATTAGTTTCCCCATATCCCAACTTCTATAAGAAAGATAAGGGAACTACATTCACCACATCCATATCATTAATCATGGCTCTCTTGATGCAATTATTATAAACTCATACTTGTAAATATAAGGATCATCTCTTTGGGATATTTCAGCATCAAAAGCATCTTTCTTATACCAAAGATGAACCTAGTATCACTATCCTTATACCCAGAGGATGAATTTCAAAGTCTATATGATTTATTTGAGCTCCTAGAGGAGGCATGATGTGGATTAGGTGACCAAGTCCCAATGCATCTAGTAATGCATAACGATGCACAGTGCATTCTTCAACAAATTTAGAAATGAGATGTGAGAAAAGGTCTTGTTCAAATATGAAATCAAATCATAAGCTCCTACATGTTTTGAGACTATAGGAACATCATCCTGCGAGATAGAATGATCGGGGAAGGGGTTACAAAACGTTTTCCTTATCTGAGTTGTTGCATTAATCTCTAGCTTGAGCTCGAACTCAACTAGTCCCAAAATATTTGCATGGTTGTTCGAGTCGAGGTTAGGGGCCACTCAAGAGTAATCAAAAGTTGAGGCCTCATGGTCATCTTTCCCAAAGGGATTCCCATTTTTATGTTTTGAGGGTTTACTTTAACATCTTCATGACATTTAGGGAATGGATCCCGATAGATGCCTAGATTTGTGTTCTGGGGTGCAACAGTCCTATATAACTCGGCTACAAGGTTTTTTTAGGATTTTCCAAGAACATGTCTATAAATATTTGTCTTTGATTTTAGGAATCCTTTGAATGAACTCGACATTTTTACAATCTCTATAATTCCTAAAATCATAACCAATGACACATGATGGAAACCACAGTAATACTGATTAGGATAGTATTTTCTTGGACTTTGATTAGATTTTTTTTGTTGATTATAACCCTGGTTATAGTTCTAAAATTGGTTGTTATAACCATAATTTGTTGCCCCTTATCTAGACTTTTGGAACCGGTTTGGGCCTTGGGTTTTAGCTTGTTGAGGAGGAAGATGGTTCACATCAACCGTTTTGACTTAGGAAATAGTATTAAGGCCTATTTTATTTCTAAATTTTTATTGTTATTGTTATGATTGTTAGTGTTATTATTATTTGTAAAACCAACATTCTTTGCTTGATCAATAACATCATCCGTGGTAGCACCACAATTACGATTAAAACCCTTAAGTCCTTGGTTATTTGCCCCGTTTGTTTTATGACTGGAATTTTTTTATTAGGGGAAACCAATTTTTCATTGAGACCATAAGTCTTACACCCACTATCGATAGTGGCTTGGTCAATTCAAAGCACACCTTCCAATACTTCTTCATAACTACGGAAAGGAAACTTTTGGACTTCCTCCCTAGTCTCTCTCAATCAAGTGAGTGAAGGAAGAGGTTACAAAGCTCCATTTGGTCCATGTTAGGTGCACTTGTAGAGGAGTAAAGAACTTGATGCCATATTTGAATGAAATGGGTGAAAGATTCATTTTTCTCCTGCCTAATATGTAAAAACTCTCTAATTCATGTTCGAAGCAACTTGTTCATATCAAATGCTCTAATGATTTTGAAACAAGTTATTTAAGGAAATATATAGAAGCCTCGTGAATCTAATAGTACCAGTCTAATAATGATTCCTTAAGGGTCTTGGGAATATCTTAGCTACTATAGTATCCTAAAAAAGCAATTCCCTAATGGCAATAGCATAGGCCTTGATATGAGTGTTCGGATCTCCCTCCCCATTAAATTTAGGAAGGTCAAGTAATGGGCATGGAAGCATGACACCATGTATGGTAAATTCAAGGGTTCTTTCAAATACTTAGCATAAGTACCCATTGCGTAGGATTCCACCATTGAAGCTCCCGATGAGGAGGTGGAGGAGGAGGAGTTGGATAGGATGTAGTGTAGGCATTAGTTAGAACATGCAAATCTCCTTGATACGGCGTATAAGGAGTAGGGAAGGTATATGGGTCCATCTGGGGGAATTTGAATACATATGTAGGTAAGGTGGAACAACACTAGGAAATGGGCTAGTGGGCGTGAAACTAGGGAATGTCACATTTCTTGATGGAGTGGCATTCGAGAACACACTTCTAGCTAGCCCTTGTGTAGGATAAGCATGAGAAGGATGAGGCCCATCCAGGTATCATCTCCTATGAGAAGATCACCTAAATTTTATTGGACAGAAACCTTGTGCACATGTGATATTATATTAGTTGTGTGTTGATAGAGTTTACCCTTTGTTGTCCATGGATACCCCATGTTTTTCCCTATTACATAGGTTGGTTGTGAAGGTTGGGCACTCTCTAGTTCTCTAATCCTCCCTAATAAGGTGTAAATAACATCATGGGGTGAGGATTGAGTCTCTTGTTTAGGTGCCTATGGTGTAGGGTTTGGTTTAGAGGACATGTGATACCCTCTTATAAATTGTTTGGCGTTGTCATTCTTATCTTCCTTGGAAATAGGATCTCAAAGATACATTTTCGATACATTGTTATTGAACAGTTTTGAGGTATGAATCTTCATCCTATCTAAGGACTCGTCTATTTGTCAAAGAGGATTAACAATCCATGTGAAAATTTCATCTTTTTGTTGATTACATGCTAATGTGAGGTCTCGACAAAAATCTAGGGTAAGGATTTGTTTCCCTTGTAAAATCCATGTTGTTTGAATTGGATTGATCGTATTGCATGTTTAAATGTTGATAGACCTCCTATATTCTCACATGACTAGTGGGGTTTGAAACATAGCTAAAGGAGGCTTACATATTGTTGGTGTAGTTGTCATCCCATCTAGAAAGGGAAGGGGATTGTTGTGGATGAACGTTGGTGTAATATCTATAAAAGCCAAATGGCCCACCAAACTTTCTACTAAACATATTTTAGGAAGTATAAAATACCTACCAAAATATGGGAAGAAATGGAAAGGTGATGTAATAGCAAAGAAAAGAAGAGGAAATAAGAAGGAACTAGTCCTTCATGTTGGGTTCACCAATTTTGTACGCCTAAGAATCAACACGTGATTTTAGACACACTCGACCTCCCGAGGTCGTGTTGGGACAACCAGAATGTGCAAGATTGCGGTAAATGATGAAAAGGAGCTATAGGAGAACCAAGGACTAAGAATAGGTAGTGTGAATTCCTATGAGCTTAGTTGGCCAAGAGGAATTAGAAGCTATGTACTTATAGCATAAGTTCCTTATGGTTTAATTGTCTAGTTTGATTTGAAAGTTAAACTACGCATTGAAATTTTGTTTTAACCAATTAAGAAAAGTAAATCTAACTTGATTAAAAGACAAATTTGTTTTAATCTCTTAACTAGCTAGATTCATTATCGATTAATTAACCAAATAAAATGAACAATTTAATTTGCTTGCTTGAAAGGAAATTAACTAAACAAAACTAATATCTACATTTTTCCTAATTAATTAAAATAAATTTAATCTACACACACAAACAAATTGTTTCCAATTAAATGAAAACTACTTCTACTCTAAAATGAAATAAACTAAATAGTGAAATAGTTGGATGTTAGTATTCCTCCGTTCATGAGATGAATTAATTCTAATCTAGTTAAAACAAAGGATTTTTCTAATTTATAAATATGGATCTAATTTCCTTGTTCTACCTTAGAATCATGGGAAGAATTAAAAGCTTCTCAGAAGAAATTGGTTCTCCTAAACTTCCCTCGTAATACACTAAAATTCATACATAATCTTTTTGTGAAGAAACTAAATGAAATGCACAAAAACATAAGCTTCTTCAAGCTTATTTCCCTTATAGATCAACATGAATAAGCATGGAGAATATTTTCCCGTATGCACGTACAATCTAACTAATAAACCAAAATAGAAGTTGCATGTGTTTTTAAATGAATAATTGAAGAAATGCAAAGCACTTTGCATATGAAGTTCCTCCAAAACCTTCCTCGAAAAATCCATAGGGATAAGGTGAGAAGCATTTTCAACGGAAGCTAATTATAAGCAATGAAACCATTGTGTAAATTATACTTCCTTAAAACAATATTTTATGTAACTAGGAAATGAAATCTAATTAATAAAACAAAGCTTCTAGGAATTCAAGTACACCTCCAACCTAGAAATGTAGAACTGAGACAGTTTCCAATTTTAGTTTTGATTTTTTTGATCCCCTCAACTTCTTTTCCAATGAATTATCCAATGTTGTCCAAGGAGTTGTGTTGGTTAGTATGCAAGAAGAAGATGTAGAAGTATTGGAGCTAGCTGGCTCAAAGGTAGTCCGCAGTAGTAATGCGAGGTAAGAGAGTAACAAGGAAAAGGATTTGTGTTTGTTTATGTGCTTCTTGGAAATATTCCGATAGCATAATGGTGCAATTCCAAATCAAAATACTCCAACCAATGCTTCGGGAAAATCTTGGTTTTTATAGAAAGTTGGCAGGGAAATGGTGTAGCACACTCTACAACCAAAAAGTTTTAAATCACCATAGCAAGGGGATCTAACTTACTAAAAATAAGAAGTGGAGAAGAATAAATCTATATGCATCTAACAATCTCAAAAATAGTTAATTTGGTCAAGAAACGTGTGAGAAATCAACTTGGGAAGAAGCAACACATTTACAACTCACATTGTTTGAGTCTCGGATTAAAGCATACAAAATTTTTGGTCTACGTAGATCGACGAGCGGTTACACAACCGTCATTTTGGTTGCGTAACCCTCATTCAAGGTAGACCAGGTTACACAACCATCGTTGTGGTTGCGTAACCCTCATTCAAGGTAGACCAGTGGTTACACAACCTATCGGGCATTTTTGTAACTTAAGGAAAAAGCTAAGGAAAAGGAGGTGAAAAGCATTTATGGAAGCATGTAAGGCTAAGAAACTAATAAGCAAAGTAAACTAAGTAACATAAGCAAATGAAAAGCAAGGAAATTGGACTTGGATTCATCATTTAATCTGGAAATTAAAGTTATCATCATCGAGGATTATTATTGTTCCAACAATATAGCACCATGTAAATTTGGGTGCGTATAATCACCCTAATTTACATAGGGCACTCAAGGCCCGTAAAAAATAAGTGAATAAGTGAGAGAGGAAGTGGTGTGAAAAGAGGGTTCTTGAACATGTAAATGTGACTAATGTTTCTCTAATGGATAGTTATGTTTATTTGGGGATTTTTTTACCTCATAGAGGTTTTCCCATGTTAAATCACGTGTGTGTATTTACTTTATTTCATTTAATGTTATAATATTGAGGTTAATCTAATTATATTTAAACCTAATCCTCCCATCATTGATCAGAGGATCCTCACCGAGAAAAAGTGATCTACTATCTTCTCGTAATAAGTTTCATCAGTTCAAAGAAATGGATAAAAATTAGATGATTTTGTTGATATCTTGTTTACAGGAAACTAAGCTCATTTGCAAAAATTATTGCCGCTGAAATTTTCAGCAACCTGGAAAAAATTTGTGATCGCATACAAGTTGGATGGATGCACGTTCATCAAGTGGATCAATGGGATTATGACACATGGAAAATATAGTTGAAAAAGAAAAAGTTGTTTTGAAATGCCGGTCTTCGACACTCGGTGACGGATAGGTGGGCCCCACTATTTGTTGGTTGGGGTCCCTCGGTAGGTTCGAAACCCTCATTGGCCTTCTTTTCATATTATCACTATACAAACTTTTGTATATATATGCCTCTAATTGCATTTGTATTATGCATGTGGGACTAATTTGTAAGTGCATATTAAACCAAGTCAAATTCCAAGTGCCACGCATTGCATATCTACTTGCCAAATACCACACATTTTTTATGCTAACTGCCATATTTGCCACACCTTTATCTCTCCAACATTATTTCCAACTTATACACCATATGCTAAGTCAAAGTCTACCAAACATTATTTAATAATGTGCCAAACTCCACAAACCAAGTTCATGTTAATCCATATGCCATACATTGGCCAACCAAACCACAATGCACAGTATAAAGTGGCTCAAAAGCCAATCCAAAACCCACCGCCCTTGCATTTTTAAATGCCTTCCTCCATATGCACACCCACAATGTGGGATTAACCTCTCAAACGCCACCTAAGGAGAAGGAGATGGGGGTATTCGAACCCCTATTATTTTGGTTAAAAGTTATATCTCAAACTATTTCACCATGTCTTTGAAAACAATATAAAAGGAACTATTCTATATTTGTAAGGGACAAGGACTATGTAAAATATTCAAATGCTCATAACTTGAGCTAGGAGTGGAATTTTGAGGAGAAGTAAAAATCAGCCCCGATATTTTTGACAGAGGAAGACTATGAGAAGGTTAGAATTTTGTAGAATTGTAAATTTTTCAATATTTTAATAGATCGGTCATATTCAACCGAACCGGAGACATATGTCTCAAGTGTCAAACTTTGTTATCACGCCTTGTGTCGAATTGCTGGTGAATTTTATTCATTTCTCTATATTTTTGACAATACTTGCAGGTTTTAATCATTTATTAAAAATATAAAAAGGTCATAATCACCAATTTTAAAATCGAAATTCAATACAAAGCAAATTTTGTTGTGTAGACAATTGTTAGTTAAAATTGACTTATAGATCAATCATAGTATTATAGCCTTCATTTGATAGAGGGGAAAGCCATGGATAAACACCCCATGTATATTACTCAAACATTCCACCAAACTAGGGACCGATTTAGGTTTACATGGCTAAGAATAAAGTTGAGGTATCCATCATTCCACCTCAAAAATTAGCATATTCTAAAATGGAAGACATCCCTCCTCTCGGTAGATCACATCATTATAGTGATGTATTTTTTATAGCTCTTAGTCATTTTCATGTTTCTCATTCATTTTACATGTTTTGTTTCATTTTACATTAAAATGTTCATATGCAAAGTGCTTAGTGAAGTAGATTAATTATTTGATTTAGTCAAACAATTTGTCATTTGTGTTGGTAAAGTTCCATTAGAATTTCCAAGAGAATTATAGATCATGCCTATTTGTGTCATTTTGCACCGATAAGTGTTGCACTAGTTCACCTAGGTGAGATTGTCTTGTTATTTATCAATTAAGTACATTTCCTCCATGACCTAAGTAATTTTATTCCCTCTCGAATAATGAACAATGAACAACTCCCCCCCAAATTTAATATTTCCTCCATGATTTGTGTATTTGGTTTTCTCAATTACTCCATAAAAATGATAAAGTTATATGGCCATGGAATGCTAATTTATCTTAGAATTAAATTTCTTGTACTTATGTATCAAGTCACTATGTTTATGTAGCATATGGTGTTGTTTTTGTTTCGAACAACTTGAAAGTCATAGAAATGCATGATAGTATATTGTATTTATAAAACTTGGCTTGGGTTACTAGATTAATTGTATTTAGGCACAAATGTTTTAATCTAGTGACAAGGTGTAGGATAAATTTTAAATGTGCCATTTACCCATTGATAAATTATAGGCATATTTCTAAAAATCTCAAAGAGCATACTATTCTATATCATAGTCATCATTTCATAAATGTATCTCGAGTGCATTCTAATGGACCGAATATAGTGTATTATTGTTGATGTTGACTGCGTGCACCCAAAAACATTAGAAGAAAATTTTAAAAAATGATTGTGTTGGGTACTTTTCAATTAAATGATGATTTATGATATCCTATGAAAATTCATCAACCAATTTAGAAAATATTATTCAAAAATGATATTTCATCCATTAATTTGTTTCATTTATTTATTTACATTAAAAACTATAGTTAATGTTTTTTTCTCACTTATGCCTTTAGAATGTAGGTTGCAAATATATTGCATAGGAAGGACAAAGACCCTAATTTTTTTACTGAAACCTTAAACTCGACGCATAAAATAAAAGGAAGGAATATCTTATTGAAGGGAGGTTGGTTTTTTCTTATAATAAGTGATTTTTCATCTATTTCAAAGGATGAGTAAATTACAAATCGTGCTTAATGTTGAGGGTGATGCCCTTTGAACTCACCTGTATTACGACAAGGAGCACGCCTGAGTGTTACCCCCAAACCCAGCAAGGGGCACTGCCCTTGACCCTACCTGGGGCTATTTCCCCATACCCCTGTCCCTCGCCTTATGTTCAATACCTTATGTGATCAAAATATCACCTTTACCTCATGCATAAGTGTAATGCAACTTATATCATTATGGTATTATTGCCTACACATTAAGTTTTAATAACTTAATGTGTGATAAATAAATTTTAAAAATTGTATTCAAATCACATTGCACATTGGGGATTCCCATATTGTATCGTATTAGAGACATCCAATACTAATTGTATACAATATTTTTCAATATTGTTCTTAACATATTAATCATGATCAAAATCAAGAATAGTATTTTATCTCAAGTGAAACTATTAATATTCAAGGATGTGAAGAGCTTACTAAGAAACATTATGTTGGAAAACTAGTGTTGACTCCTATAAACTATTTGTGAAAAAGTAACTATAATCAATTTATTATTGTTTTACATGTTGATCATTTTCATTCAAAGATAACAATATCATTTTTTATTTTAAAACAATATTTCAAGATTAAAAAATCTTTATATTTTTTTCTCAATCATAATATGATTATTGCTACTCAAGATTCTGTGGCCAAGGCAAAACGTTGCTCAAGATGGATTTTGAAAATTGTAGGCTTGATACACTCGACATTAATAAGCATAGGATCAGTATTTTTACTCTTGAACTAAGGGAGGTGCAAGAGAAGATGGGAAAAATTACATCCATTGTGGATTTGGAAAATATCAATGAGAGATGCCTTGTTGTGGAAAAGGATGTGCTGAAAATAAAGGAGACATTGTCGCAGATTAAGGGTTTGCATATTATGAACATGAAAATCTCTATTCAACACCTTAAGATGATGGGTGAATTGGTATATGTAATGTAGAGGGCCAAATAGGTGGAAAAATAAGGGGGAAGGCCTTAAAAATATTTGATTGAGCCACTTTGAAAAATGGAGGATAACTATTTCAGAGCTTGTTGTAGAATGGAATGAGTGCATGCACTCGGTGAAAGAACTTATCAAGGATTGAACTAGCTACTACTTGTCTTGGTTGTGGAGTTTTTGGTTTGTGTTTTGTAATTGTTGTTAGTTTGGTACTCTTTTCACCTATGTTGATATTATTTTGGTATTTTTCATTATATTGTATAGTGGTTCATTTTGATGGCTTCAATATATATACCATTGGCCATATTTTTTGTTTGATCCATCTAGAATGTATGGGATAAGGCCCCTTTACCCTTATTTACCTATAATCAAAAAATAGATATGTTAATAACTTACTTAAAAGCTTTAATATGGGTGATTATAAACATGTTGAAGTTGGTTGTTAATCGGATCCTTAATCAAAGCAAGTGAGAAAGTAAATCCTACTCTTTATAGGAAACTTGTAGGTAGCTTGATCTATATTACAATCACTAGACCTGATATTGCATATGCAGTAGGTATTGCCTCCAAATTCATGCAAGAACCATATCAGGATCATTGGAAGTTAGAAAAAATAATATTAAGATATATTAAAGGAACAATCAATTTTGGTTTACATTACACTTCTTAATAATGCTTGTTTATATGGATATTGTGATTTTGACCATGTTAGTGATGTAATAAATATAAAATATATGACTGGATATGTTTTCAATTTTGGTACAGGTGTCATTACTTGGAGTAGCAAGAAGCAAACCAATAGTTTCCATCTCTTCTACCAAGCTGGAATATATAGTTGTAATGGAAGTAGCAAATGAAGTCATATGGCTAAAGTGGGCTATTGGAAGAAAGTCACATAGAATTTAAAGGAATTACTCCTCTCTTGTGTGATATCCAGAGTTATATTTTTTCTAAAAAATAATCCATTTCAGCATCAACAAACAAATCATATAGAGATTCATATGCATTTTATCCGAGATAAGGTTCTTTATGGTGATATAGATCTCCATTTTTGTCCTACTGAAGATCAAGTTGTAGATATCTTCATGAAGCCATTGTGTGTTTTGAAGTTTTACAAGTTTCATACAATGTTAAACCTTTCATATTTTCCATTAAGGGGAGTGTGCATGATAATGCCACCTCCTAATGGTCAGCCATGTGTTTTCTTTTTCACCTTTATACTTCTTCTCCATAAAATAATTGTAAAGATATTTTATGATCTAAGTAAACTTCTCTATCTAATGTTTATTGTTTAGTATAGTAACAAAGCATCATTTTGTAAAGGAGGTCCTTACTTTATAAAAGGATCCTAAGGTGCTTATATAGATTTTCCATGAGAAACTGTGAGATGTAGTCTCACAAATCATGCTTAGCCTAAATCATCACTTTAATTTATGGATTCCAAATCCTTTTGTACAAAAAGGTAAGTTTAGCATGATGAAGGTGTATAAATCCTTCAAAAGTGATATGCTAGCCTAAAACCCTCATTGTGGTTTAAAGATTGTAAATCATGTTGTATAAATAGGTAATGTTGGCATATAACCCCACTTAATATTAAGGAAGGTGTTGGAACAATAATCTTAAGTGGGTTTTACCCCTTACTAAGTTCCTAAGAAGATTATATTTAATATTACTATTAAATATAACTATAAACTTTAGATTATAATTAATAAATAAAAATATGAACATATTTTTATTTATTAAATATAAAATAAATTTTTATACATTAATTGGTTTATAAAATCAATTAAATGAATAAGTGTATCAAGGTTCACACCCGATCACCCTGATTAAAATACGGCACTCGGGCCCGTAAAAACAAGTGAATAAGTGAGAGAGAAAGTGAGGTGAAAAATATGGTTGTTGACATGTAAATGTGACTAATGTTTCTCTAATGGAAATTTATATGTATTTGTGGGTGTTTTTACCTCATGAAGGTTTCCCATGTTAAATATCATGTGTGTATTTACTTTGTTTCATTTAATGTTATAATGTTGAGGTTAATTACTATATTTGTTTAACCCAATCCTCCCATCATTATCAACCAATCCTAGAACTTGTCTATGATTCTTTCATGGTGTCACAACATAATAAGAAGTTTCACCTTGCATCACTTAGTAAGAGGAACTTGTTCATATTTGTAAAACTTCACTAGCTTGAAGAAGTATGGTTAGATCTCGTAATATTATTTACATTCATATCAAGATTCTTATCGATTCACAACCTTTTATGCTCCTAGTGCATCTTCCTAATCAAATATTTTATTTTTCATGGTTTTTTAATTTAGTATGTTATTTTATAGCCTTATTACAGCTTTTTTTTGTTTTAATGTAAAATAAGTCATAGCCATTTGTAATTACAAAACTCTACATGTGTTGAGCCCTTTCTTCCTATAATCTTTGTAGTCAAGTTTTTGGTTTTGAAACCAACTTTTATCATGAAAATTGGAATTTTTAGTGTCACCATTATATTTTTAGACTCCAAATTTATTTTGATTCATCCTTGAAAATTTGATTTTTTCTATCATTTGAGGTATTTTGCTTCCATAAAATAAGGACATCAACTTTACATCAATTTTTTACTCATTTATTTGACAGAGTAGAACCGTCGTGTAAGCAATTACTTGAAATGTCTATCCTAAAAAAATTCTAAGGTATCTCCTTAGTGACATCTTATTTAAATCCTCACATAAACCTTTCAAGGTATCTCCTTAGTGAAACCTTTTTATCTCCTCATAAAATCTTATAGGTTATCTCCTAGGTGACACTTGACCTTGACATTTTCAACAACTTACCAAACTTAAGACAATCATAACTTTCTCATCCAAACTTGGTTTTGAGAGTTCTATTTTTTAAAAGTGCATATTTTTCAAGAGATACATAATTTTGGCATCAAATTGTAGCTTAAAGGAGGTCTCATCTAAGTAAAACCTCATTTTAAACAATGGTATAATTTATGAGTGGGTTTTATAAGGGCCATTTTTCTTGACATTTCATTTTTTCCTCGATACATTAGAATGGCTTCAAGCCAAGACTTGTAGTTGAAAACTCGATATGTTATTTTTTTTTTTTGAACTTGAGGAATACATGATTAAGTTTGTTGAGAGTATAGGAAAATAAAGAAGTGGAACACCTCATTACTCTCCCTTATTTCAAGGAAATATGCTCTCATTCATTCATTCATTATAAGACACAATTATAGACTTGAAACATCATATGAAACATTGAATACACCTTCCATTAGGCCTAATCGACCTTTTTTCACTAATTATGCATCTTCATACTCTAATTCACTATATTATGATTTATTTATTATATCTAATACACTTGTTGGTATATCCATTACAACCCCACATTAGATGTATTTATTGTTGTACTTGAATCATTTAAGAAGCACACATATGGTTTTGGATCTCACATACTTTGTTCCATGGGTCATCTTGGTGGAGGTATTTGTATGTTCTTATAGGGCATTGTTTCGCCTATCAACTTATTTGTTAGATTGATCACCATGGTTTTAGCTATAAAGAATGCGCTTCACCATGATTGGGATCACTTTGTATGAGATCACTTGTTTTTGTATGCTCTACTCTTAATGAGGACACTAAACAAAAAGGAATTATATCACACATTCACTCAAGCACGTGAAACTTGAGATTGAACCGTAGACATGACATATTTGAAATATCTTTATATGATTCCTTGTATGCCTCATTTATGCACGTAACATCATAAAACATGCAAACATCATCTCCATCATCTAAGTTCACTTTGGATGGATTCAAAACTAGTTGTAGTGATGTCCTCAACATTCTTTACATCTACACTATAGGTGTGGTTCATCTAACATTCAATGACATAATCCACACATTGTTCATACTACATAGCTATGATTCCTTAATTAACACGATTCTCACATTGATGTTGGTATCACTTTGGGGGTTTGTGGACTATATATTATACTCACGTTGATTTATAAAGTGTCATGGGGGTTTACTATTTCAGATTTGTCTACCTTCATGTGAGTGTATATTTTTTCGCACATCCCTTTTTAGTTTTTAGGACCTTTTCTTTCCTATCTCTTTTAGATCCATCCTATATGTAATGCCCACACATACAAGAACAAAAATAAGCCAAAATAAATCAAAATAATTTCTTTCTTTATTTCTTTTCTTGTTTTACTATAGACACTAAATCATGTACTTAGGTACATTTCTATGTCCTAATCACATACCACTATTCATATGAATCCTAAGCGATAAAACTAGTAATTGACATTTATCTTTGACCTCTTTCTTTTCTTTCTTGCTTTCTCTGTGGTCTTACACACCTCACTACTCAGCCTAACTTTCATTTTTTACCTTTCTTTCCACCAAGACACCAACACCTGGTGCCCTCATCCCCTCTGGGTAGCCTCGACCTCTTTATATCTTACTCACCCCTTTTGGGCCTCTTTTATCTTTTGGGCATCTTGTTTTCTTGGTGGTCGGCCTTTTAGATGTTAATTAAAAAATTCAAACAAGGGAATCATATAAATACAAAGCTATGTGATCATAATAAATGAACCAAGATCTAAGCATTGACTATCACCACTTAAGGTTGCATCCAAAGGCATTCTAAGAGAATCAAGGCATCCATCTAGCTATCATTCAAGGGAAAAGGTACTTATTATTTTTGCATACATGCATAGGAGGGGAAGTTCATTTTGACATCTACACATCTATTTACATTGCTACATCTAGCTATTTCTCATTATTCAAGTGCATCTTGGACAAGAGCTTCCTAGGGCACAATTTTACACACATAACTACATGGAGTTTGAGATGTAGTGCAACACTTGGTTGTAAATTCACTTTTCGGGTGACCATCGAGATCATTTGACTCCCCATTTACATCTTTTCATTTTTAAGATTTGATGTCTTTTAGGGTTTTACATGAGATCTTTTTTTTTTGTAGGATATAGGTGAATCCTACAAAAATCCAACGACAAATAGGTGACCAACAAAGTGAAGGCTAGATACACTTGTGTGACACACAAAAAAATCATTCTCGAGGTTTTCGCAGTCACAGCACCTATAGAAGATCTCTAAGCCTAGGCACCCGACCCAGTCCAGAGCCCTAGCCCCAATCCCATATCCAATAGTTCTATAATTTTTTGGGATTGGTTATGATAACCGTCCTCCTATTTCATCATTTTTCCAACTTATTACATCTTGGGATTTATTATGAAATCAGATAAGTCTCTTATTCCCTCTCTTGCACCTAGGGTTTTATATTTCTCTAGCTTATTACTTAGGTTAGATCTATATTTTATTATTTATTATTGTGTTGTGACTCTGTAATTAGAATTTATACAAAATTCAATATTTGTTAAATCATTTGGTGAACTCATCTCATTCGAACACTCTTGGATCCTCATTTTTCTTCTTTCATGGCTTCTAAAGCTCCTCAAGTCCCCTTATATCAATTTCTTCAAATGCACCCATCTTGTAAAGATGCTCTCCATAAAACCCTAGACACTATGTATCTCCTTATCAACATGTCACCTTCACAATTCAGTGTCATCTTGATCATCTCTCCAATGACTCTATTAGTTATAATGTCAATCAATCAATTTGTAAGTATATTCATGCTTTACATTATTTATTTCAAGATAAATTTCAGGTTATGGAATCCATGATTACATATTTTCAATCTGAAATCCAACATCTTAAGGATGATTCTCAGGCTCATGCTAGTTCTTTTTTCTCATCTCATTTTATGTCTTCTACATGTGCTCATATCAATGAACCCCAAGTCTAAAGTTTGATCACAATACTCGGGTTTCCTCTAAATTTGAGGGGTGATCTCAATACTAAGCAACATGATATTCTTCCTCAGATCCTTACTCATCAATTGATCAACTTTCCATCTACTCATTGTTATCCTCCTTATCGGCTTGCAAAATATCAAGGTTGTCCATATTTCAATTATCATCAAATCAATGGACATAATGACAAATGATCACTATGTTTTATTACAAAGAATCAAGCACCTTAAGCATTAGGGTTTTATCTCATTCACTGCATAACATTCTAATACATGTTCATCTCCAATTTCTAAATCTCATTGGGTTCCTAAATCTGATTCATCTATGTCTAATGAGCATCATGCCATCATTACTAATGTTCCTTCTATTGAAAATTCAAGAGTCTCCTAAGAAAATTCCTCTCAACATCATTTCATCCTCTTCTCCTCTCGATTCTTCTACAATGTTATCAATCCCACATAAGCTACCACCATTCAATATTCCTCCCCATCCTACTCCACTTTTGTTTCCAATTCATTTTTTCAAAGCAATTACTCCCTACTGATGGCTAGGACACATTTCAAACTCCACCACCATCACATGGTCCTATTTTGCTTCTTCCTACCATTGTGTTGGCTCTCTCTTATCATGACATAGAAAACACTCTCCCATAATGGCATGGTATCTCTCATGTCACCACATAGATCTCATCATCACACACTTATGGGGCATCATGTTTACTTCCCCCTCTTTACATTATCATGTGTCTCTCATTTCTACTATTATGCTTCGTGTTTTGCATCTAGTCTTTCTTATTCATCATACACACATTGATACACACAACTTGTATCATCATTACCCTATGACGCACTCTTGTGCTAAGGTTCAAAATGAATGTTGAGGGCATACTACATTCATGAACCTCACATCATACACACTACACATTTCACACTCACACATTCACGACACATCTTTCTAGCATCACATTCATCACAACACACTTCCCTATGATGCACTCTAGTTCCATGGTTCATACTCAACTGTTGAGGGTATAAATATGAAATGAACCTCACCACACTCACTCACTCTCTATGTTCTACATTTCATTGATCATATCTTTTTAGCACACAATTCAAACCATTTCTCGATGACACACTCTTGTTTTATGGTTCATTCTTGACTATCAAGGGGAATTTATAAATGAACCTCATCTCATACACATCCATACACATTCACTCGGGGGGACATTTCTCTATCACACCCACTTTGCATTTCATTCCATTCATCACTCACAACATACTACATATCTTGGTTGCACATTGTTCTTGTTTACTTATACTGCATGTTACACTTTGCTTACTATGTTAGATGGATATTTCATATGTCATTATCTTTTATATACACATGCACGTTCACTTGCCTTCTAGTTGTGAATACATACTTCTATAGATCTTTACATGCAACATGGATATTTTACACTGTACCTCTTACTAATCCCACAGAGGCTTTTGGGGCATCTACTTTCATACACACTACAAGGTGTTATTGTTTCATTTTATACTACTTCTTATTCTTACTAGCACACTATTTTATATCGGATCATACATACACTTTGACATAATTTTTATCTTTCTAACATGCTAATGGGTGTTTTCATGTGCAACATTTTCTTTGTAAGAACTATTTTCCACCATGGTTGTCTATACTTTGCTTATTACTATTTGTCATTGTTTTCCATTGTATGCCATTATTTACAAGCTATGCCCTTTGTCTTGTGTGCACATTGTATGCTTTTTGGCCACTTCAGCCCTGATTGTCTTACAACATTGTGAGTGATGTCCCATGTTTGAAACCCACTTTTTGTGGTCTACATTTTCTTTTTTCTTTAGCTTACACATTGTCTTCTATATATGTATTTTTCTTGTTTTCACTAACACATGTTTCTAGCCACTTTGTTTTCATGTGCCTTGGTTTCTACCAAACACATTCCCTCCCCCTACAGGTATTAGTTTCAACACAACATTTGGGTCCTCTCCTTTGGGCCGCATCCTCCTAGTGACATGTCACATGCACCCCAAATGAGGGGGCATACATTGGGTGAATCAATCACCCCATTCAATCAGTACATAATCACAGTTCAGACCTACATAGTACAGAACAACATAGTACAGTCTTCAGTCATAAAAATGACCCAAAATTTGACTTGGGTCCTCAACACAACACATATGTCAATGCCCAAATATAGACATGAGTACTTGGATTCTCGTGACCCTTCCTAGGTGCCTATGACTAGGGGAAGTTATAGATTTTTTCTCATATCAACATAGTTTTCAACAATTTACACAGTTTTTTTCATGTAAACATGCACAAGTCCTCCTCCAAGCAATCAAAATGCATGTTATCTCCTTTTTCTTTTACGTTGGATCAAACTAGATAGAAATTGATCAAAAAGAACAAATAGGATCACACCACACCATGCACGTAGTGGTGTATAATTTCAGGAAGTAGTCAAGGATGGAGAATAACACTAGACCTTTCTCCCCAACACTTCTTTTGTCATGGTGTGAGATCACCCAAAAACTCACACTTGGCATGAGATTTCCCAAAAAACTCATCTTGGCATGAGATATCCTTAAAAACTTGCTCTTCTACAACATTTTCAGGATCTTTTCTATCCTTTTTCACTCATCATGGATCAGGTGCACATGTTCCTTTTACTAATTTTTCACATTTTTACACATTTTTACATATTTGGATCAAATTTTTCACATATACATGACTTTGACTACTCTTTTTCTCTTCTTTTTATAGGTCCATCCTTATGAGAAGAAACAGTCACATCATCAAACACATCAAACAAAAACAAAACAAGTACAACATGACATAACACATACGCTTTCACCCCTAGGGTCACTTCCTCTTCTTTAGCTTCCACGCTTCATTTTTATCACTCCACGCTTTTTCTTATCTCCTCGACATGCTTTTGCCATCAATCTACATGGTTATTAGGTATGCATCTCTTATCTACTTTATGTTATCAATTATTCACTCAAAAACATAAAGTGGGGCAAATGTAGACACTAAATCATGCATTTGGGTATATTTCTAGGTCCTAATCACATACCACTATTCATATGATTCCTAAGTGATAAAACTAGTAATTGACATCTATCTTTGGCCTTTTTCTTTTCTTTCTTTTTTCTTTGTGGTCTTTCACACCTCACTACCTAGTCTGACTTTCACTAATTTATCTTTCTTGGCTTAGACACGGTGCACACACCAGTGCCCAAGTGCCTTCATCCCCTTTGGGTGACCCCTGACCTCTTTTTATCTTACTCACCTTTTAGGCCTCTTTTATATTTTGGGCATCTTTTTTTCTTGGTGGTCAGCCTTTTATATGTTTATTACAAAATTCAAATAAGGGAATCATATAAATACAAAACTATGTGATCATAATAAAAGACCAAGCTCTAAGCATCTACTATCACCACCTAAGGTTGCATCCAAAGGCATTTTAAGAGCATCAAAGCATCCATCTAACTATCATTCAAGGGACAAGGGACTACTTATTTACATACACACATAGGAGGGGAATTTCATTTTGACATCCACACATCTATTTGCATTGCTACATCTAGCTATTGTTTGTTATTTGGTGCATCTTACACAAGAGCTTCCTAGGGCACAATTCTACACACACACACACACACACACACACACACACACACACACACACACACACACACACACACACAGAGAACTACATGGAGTTTGAGATGTAGTGTATCACTTGGTTGTAAGTTCACTATGTCAAGTGACCTCGAGGTCACCGACTCCCCATTTGCATATTTTATTTTAAGGACTTGATTTTTTGGGGGGTTTTGTAGGAGGTATTTTATTTTTCATGTTATAAGTGAATCATGTGGACATCCAATGACAACATAGGCATGACCAAAGGTGAAAGGCTAGTGACATTTTGTTACACATTAAAAATCATTCTCTGATGTTCTACGCAATCATAGGCACACCCTACAAAAGAACTCTAATGCCTAGGCATCCAAACACTCTATTCTTGGCATATCCAATAGTTCTACAATTTTTTGGGCTCGATTGCGATAGTCCATCTTCTTGTTTCATCAATTTTCCATCTCAAGACATCTTTGGGACTATTGTGAAATCATCTAAATCTCTTATTCCCTCTCTTACACCTATGGTTTTAAATTTCTCTAGCTTATTTCTTAGGTCATATATGTATTTTATTTTTATCATTACGTTGTGACTCTGTAATTAGAATTTATAAAAACTCAATATTTGTTAAATCATTTACAACATCACTAGAGCTCACTTATTACATCCCAATATCACATGATATGCCTACAAAAACATGTACCCACTCATATAACATGATGAGAATTTGGTTGACACCAAAAGTAAAAACAACCCACAATATCAAGCCTACATATGAGGCTTATAATGGGAGAGAGATCGACATCAAACTATCACTTATGGCTCCACTAAGGAATCTTGGCTAGCTTTTGGTTCCTCCAAGATGAAATACACCACATCAACTTTGACATGCCCCTTATCCCTCCATTTATAACATGTGTTTATGCCTCCACTAAGACTAGCCATGAATTCCTTTGGTTCCTCCAAAGCATTAACACACAATACTCCTTATTCCTCCCTTCACTAACAACACCTTATTCCTCCAATAACAATGATGCAATCTCACCCCAACATGATGAAACTTACACATAATCATGATAACAAAAGATTCACATTAATGTCACATTGCTCCAAAGAGTGATACATGATACAATAATACAACCACAAAGAGAAATAGAATAAGGGCATTATCCACAATGTACATAGTTCTCATGGTTTACATCTTATTTATAATTGAATTCCTTTGGTTTACATCATTGATTGTACCAAATTTAATGTACACAAAACATATGCTCTCGTCTCACAATTACATATTTCTCATTTCATTACAATGTTTACCCACAAGGAGTACACAACATTGGTTTCCATTCTTTACTACAATTAATTTCTATATTTCAAATATTAGTTGGAATCATTTTTAAACACATACGAGTCTCATAGAACTCATTTTCAAATTAAGATTTCATGCTTCCAAAATCATGCTCTACATGAAAATTTGTTTTACTTTCATTACATAAGGAGGAATTAACATGAAGTTAAAAGGAGAATATTAAGTTTAAGAGGGAAAACTTTCAAGTTTCCCTTTTCATTATAACATTTAAACACTAAGGGTACACCCCATTTACTTTCATTGTTATTACAAATAAGTCATGTAATTTAACCATTTAGTTTGCATTGTTCGTGAAATGCATATGAATCACATACCACTCATTTCAAGTTAGGATTCCATGTTTTCAAAAGTTATGTTCCCACATGGAACAATTCATTTTACTTGTATTAACATAACAAGAGATTAACATTGAGTAAAAGAGATGGGAAAAAGTTTCACTTTACATTACACTAAATGGGATAACTCAAGTTTTACATCATACTTGCAATACATCTTATAGACACAATTTTGATACTAGTTATTAATTACTGATTTTGTCCACAAATAGCCTTTCATAAGAGGTCCTGGGATTTTTCATCCCAATTTTAATTTAATATGTGTTCAACCTATTATGGGTTAAACACTAGGGGTAGGTACAACATATTTATTCCACCAATGTTTTGCACAAGCTAATGAGATTCTCAGTAACTTGTCAAGATAACACTTCCATTCGAAAATAGCTTAATAATGTCACCATGGGGTTCTCATAAGATTATAGTGTAGAGGAACCAAGTACACCGAATCCACCGCATGTATTTATATCTCACATGAGATCATTCATTGGTGTTAACACCCTACTAGTTTTACGAGGACTTGGTTATCCAACAAGTTCAAAGTGTCATTACAAAACACACTAAATTCAAACTTATTCAACATTAATTTCTTAAAATTACAAAACCTAGAAGTACAGGGTTTACTCACTTAATGTTTCATAGAGTATACATAATTTAATCATGCCTCATATATATTCAATCAGGATAAGGTAATAGTCTCATGTGAATTCCCATATGTGAAAGGTCGAGTAACAACTTGTGAAAATTATAAATTCTCCTTTTATAAAGATAGGGATTTAGTCATTTAGTCATGAACAACCGAGAATAGGAAAACATAATGGAATGGTTTAGAGAACTCATTCAAATTTAATAATCTAGGTGTTCTATTTTACTACCATAAATTATGAATTTTGCAAGATAACTATGATAGTAACCAAAATAAACAATTTCTCTAATGCATATAAACTATAAAAGTACAACATATAATCACAACGTCATATCATTCACAATACATACATGATATAGCCAAATTGTTTCCTCTTTCCAAATGTACTAAAGGTAATATTATTCATAAAGACACTAAATTTTCTTATTATGTCAATAATACACATTTTACAAGTTAGATACAACTTTAAACCCAAATTTCATCATCTATTTCTATTACGCCACGTTACCGTAACCTCTAAAATAATGTATCAAAGTCAACAAAAATGCTAGCATGGAACCCACCCCCACTATCTAACAATGTTATCAAAACTTACACCAACAATTTATAGAGAGAAAGAGAGAGATAAAAACCTTAATTTCTATTTCCCACAACATGTCAATTCATTATTACATATTCCATGTTTTCGAGGGAGAAGTGGAGAGAGATTCCATTCATTTCTTTCATACATGTAGACATTATATTCACATAACCAGAAATATATAATAAAGATATCAAACAAGATTTCCACATACATTTTGAAGTTCAAATAGGTTCTAGAGTTTGGGAGATATTTTCAAATTCAACGCATTTCTTGGTTTCATTATCACAAAAAGGTTCAAATAGGAAGTGTTGTGTTTCACACAAAGCTATGTTGTTACATTATCATTTTATCACATTATCCCGACAATCAAAGTGGCTATAAAACATGTTTATAAATAATAGTTTTTTTCACCCATCGTAGGTGTCTCGAAGGGTCAAACGAGTCAATAAAGCTTAGTTTCCCCATTGTACACACTAGCCAAAATGGCTACAGAAAGGCATGAAAAAAATATCACCAAGTACCCAGATGGAAAATTTCACACATCTAACTTTTCTCTATTATATAAAGAATCCAACAAGACTAACATGGCCTAAAACTAATAATTGGAGCTCAAATTGGAAGCATCTCTCTAGAGCCATTTGGTGGAATTTTGTTGTTGCACTTTAGCAACCTAAATCAAGGTCACTTGAGACAGTGTGGAAAAAGTGTTTTATTATGAAGAAGAAAAAAATGTGATGCACAATTTTATATATAGCAAGTAAAAGGTTTGTTGTGGTATATTTTATTTTATGTTATGTAGGCGTAAAAATCAAGTTGATTCTAAAGAGGTTTCGTAGTGTTAAGTGGTTGCCTCCTGTAACTAGCTCTCCAAAGTGGTCCCAAAACCCACTTTGCAAACACGTCCAAAAAAATATTTTGACCATAATTTTGGATTGAAAGGTGATCCTCATACAACAATAAATAGGTTATACCAATCAAAAAGTAAAAATAGATTTGGAGACGTGTCTTGCACATAAATTTTGAGAGGCATTTGACACATTTAGAGGGTTTATTTAACATTGATAAAGTACATTTTCTTGACATTTGACCTTCTAATTGGGTACTAACAATGTGAATCTATGGGTGAGAAATATTTTGGTTTTTTAAATGGTTCCGATCCATTATTTGTTGTGATGCTCGTAATGACTATTTTTTTAAAAAAATTAACTCGGTGTTGAAACATTTTTTTGATATTTCTCTACTCAAATTGAAATTGCAAATTTTGAAATCAAGTTAGAGAAAGGGAATAAATTCCATGCCTATTAAATTTATGAGCGGTGCATGAGGTGCTCCTTTCCATCTTGTTTTCTTCTCTTTGTTAGGCACCTAGTTGTGAGCTCTTCTCTTCTTTTATTCTCTTTGTTTCACTCCTTCCAAAAGTTGTGCATGCGTGGATGCTCTAGTTACTTTTTTCCTTTATTTTATTTTCACTCTATACATTTGGACGCCTCATCTCCTTCCAAGATCTCTCTAACAAATTCCCTCTAACATGGCTAGGAGGATTATAAAAATCTCATCTTTATAATAGTGGGTGTACTAACTATCAAACAAAGATCACATTCTTTTGTGGATATCCTGCAATCATCAATCCCATGAGACCACACCTCTTTGGGGAATTTTCCCAACTACTCCACATTTTTAACGATCATAGACCCGAAAATCCATGTCTTTCCATGAAACCACATCTCTTTGGAATTTTTTCAACTACCCCCATGTTTTCAACTTACTAACATGTTTGTAAAGTAATAAAAGATCAAAAACTACCCCAAATGCTATGATGAATGCCCTTATACAATTTTCAAATCTCTCATTTAAGCACATGTGTGAGAAACACTCCAAATAAATCATGTTTCCATGGAAGACCATTCTAAGGTGTTTTCAACAAACCACCCTTTACAAAAATGTCCCATGCCGCAACTATGACTATGATTAGATCTATCATTAACATTTTCTTGGAAATTGGAGGACTACCTTCATGGTAGTTGCTCCTCCCCAAAACTTTCAATAAGAAATTCTAAAAACCAAAGAGGAGAAAGGAAACCATAAATTCCTTTTTCTTATTTTATTTTATTTTTATTTATTTGTTCTTTATTTATTATTTATTATTTATTATTTCCTTTAAATTCTATGTAACTCGTCTCTTCTTTTTATTATTCTTTTTTTTGTTTTGTTTTAAGTTTTTCTTTATTTTATTTTTTAAATAATTTTATTCACTTACTATTGGTATAAAATTTGTCGATGTGACAAATTGGTGAATTTCCACCAATGCTCGGGACTATGCCCTCTTTTTGAATAGGAAGCTCTATTATTGTGTTCTGGACTGAAATGAAAAAATGTTGGCCTTAGGGGACGAAGATCCAACTGAAACTCCACCGCACTCGTGGAAAATTCTTACAAGGGATGAATTTGTAAGGTAAGTGGGGAAACGGGAGTGAGAAAATAGAAGAGGGATTAATATTGCAAGTAGGAAACTTAGATTCTTGCAAAGATTAATCAAAAGTATCACATACACAATTTGAGAAGAACAGAAACTTTGCTAGCAATATCAAGACAAGATAAAACCATGAACACAAAGTATCATTTATTCACTCATCTAGAAAATTAGAAACTCCTTTCTTTATTGACATTCTCACAAAGTTGTACAATGTAAGGGAAAGAGGAAAACATAGAGAGGAATAGAAGAAATTGTTATCTCTTTGTTTATTCTTGGTATCTATCTACTTAGAACTCAAAAAATTGACAACCCTTTGAAATGAGGAATTTGTTGTAATATATAGACTTAGAAAAGACTCTTTACCTACCCCCACATGTATTTTCACTTTCCTTTTCCACTTGTGACTCTTGACATTCCTAGGAAAGAAATTAAGTCCCCTTTTATTAATTAAGGGAAACTTATTACAATTTTAGACTATAGTCACATTAATGAATAAGATGAAAGTGAATAATATGAAAACAAAAAGTGCAACCTCCCAATGAAGAATTATAATGTGAAGGAAGAGAGGTAGGGGGAGTGAAGAGGGGAAGAAGATATCTACTCAAACTACTAAAGAATATTTTGTTCATGGAGACCTCGATGAAGAACTTGTCGATGGACACAGTCTCCTCCTTTGGCATGATGCACAAACACCTTGGACCACCTGAATGAGTGTTTAGAAACATTATTTCAAGACCTCCCAAAGTGAGCTTGAGATGAACACAAACCTCACCCATGATGATGCATCCCGATCTCACAATGAGAGTGAGGATGACTCTCTTGTTCCTTAGGATTTCACAATTTTCATTCACGATGCTCAAACCTCTTGATACTTGCATCCTTATTCTACACACTGCGCTGCAAGATTGCAAACCTTTCCATTTTCTTTCTCTAAGAGATGTGGTCTCATTCATAGATCATTCCTTTCTTAGTTGGATCACCTCCACCAACTCACTCAAACTACCCAACTCGTCGGCTCACTCAACTCGTCAAGATCAACTCAACTCACTCACCGAGCTCAATTCAACTAGCTCACTGAGAGATGATGATGGATCCAACTTGACTAATGAAGCTATGATGACCTTTTATTTGATGAATCAATTGAGTTTTTTGATGTATTTCAAATCTTTTTAACCACACAATGTCCCTAAATTTTACTTATTGTGCCTGTAATGCTCTGCCTACTTCTAGATGTAATTGAGCTCAAGATGATGTTTCCAAGACCCATATGGAGGTTTCATTTCTCTATTTGAGTTATGAGATCATCTCGTAACAATGTGATGAGTTAAAAAGTGAAAATATGAGTCAAATGGAGCCATCTCAGAACTTTTGCACCCAAAATGGAGACTTTCTATTTTTAGCAGGTAAAACTGGCACCTACTATTTTGGGACATATCACATGTCTTGCTCAAATATGACCTCATTAGCCTTCTGAAACATTCTAATTTCCCTCTATTAATGATGCATTTCTATTTTTAGCCACTTTCTATTTTAGCAGGTGCCTTTTCTAGAACTGTTATTTTGGGAAAATTTGTAATTTTACCCTGCTTACCATTATGCATTGTTTCTGAGTTTTGGGTGATCAAATTTGAAAATTGAGGGACTTACTATTTTTATCATGTGAAAGGGAATGGCATATGCTATTCTTAGCAAGTGCATTATGGGTGTTGTATTTCCATGAAAAAGGTTTTAAAATTCTTGGGTTTTATTCCAAGATTCTCTCTGCTCTAAATTTTGGTGATTTTCCTTTTAGATCTTTGAGAAATTGAGATTTTATTCAAATATGGCAGAATGTTGGTGAAAAAATATCCCTCCATATTCCTAAAAATAGGGGCTTCATGGCACAAAAACTAGTTCACGCAAAACTAGATTTTTATGATCGTTTCCTCCAAATTTTACGTGATTCCACCCACTGGAACCTTGGGAAGTGAAGATGATGCTCGCTGCCATTTCTATATGCATCATGACAACCATTAATGGAGTCTCAAAGCTTTTACAATGATAAAAATCACATAGATGCTCCATAGAAGAGAACTTAGCTCAAACCCTTAGTACGATTGATTTCTTTATTCACCGACAGTGAAAAAATCTTCAATCTTGAAACCATGAATGATATGAGAGGAATTTGATGGAGTATCTCGATGAATTTTTAGGTTTCATGGAGGTTTAGAAAGCATTCATGGAGCCATGGAGAAAATGGGGTGAGAAAATCTTCTTAAAACTTTCGAGCATCATTTCGGTTCACGAGGGGGGGAGAGAGAGAGAGAGAGAGAGAGAGAGACGCACCAAGGTAAAACAATTAGCCAATTTTTGAGTTTACAACCTTCAAGGCATGGGTTGTATTTTTGTGTCCCAAATATCCCCACTATCCCAGGAAAGTTGGGATAGTAAAATGTTCCCCCTTCCCAGATCCTGACAAGTGGCGGGAAATGAGTGGTGAAGACGGAGGAGAAGATAGAAAGGTTTCAACACCGATGAGAAAGATTAGAGCTCACATGATGAACAAAAAGAGGGGTTTGGGGTGGGGTGAATTTTATTGTCCCAATTTTCCCATAAATTTGGGATAGTAGAGGGGCAAAAAAATGTGCCCAGGGCCTAGGAGGTCAAAAACTTAGCCAAAATTGCAAATTTAATCATTTAGCACATGTTATGAAGGTTAAGGGTCACATGGGAGTCCAAGGGCTTCAAAAAGTGGGTAGAGAACATTTTATTGTCCCTAATGTCCAACTTTCCTAGATAGTTGGGACAATTAAGACAGATTGGGATAGTCTAGACACCAAAATGTATAAGACTTCCAACCTGAAAATTTTGATAACTCTCATAATCTTGAAACGAACTTCTTGAAGTTTAGAAGGTATTTTTGGGTGAAATTTTATATGATTTTGAATCCAAACAGCATTCTAAGAACAATGAGATGGTTTTTGAAGCTCCTAAAATATTTAGTTGAAAGTTAGGTTCTTTTTACATTCATTTTTCGATCCCAAAACTTTTCAAACTTTATGAATATTTCCAAAACTTCACTAAACATGTTCCAATGCATTTTAGACTCTTAAATAACATCCTTAGATGATTTTAGGCTTCTTTATCAGCTCTAGAAGATGCACACCTACTCTTGGAAGGATAAGGAATAGCCTTTCTAGGCTTACTACAAATTTCCACTCTTGATGACACGCACTAAATTGGTTGGGTGACCTTATGGAAACATTGTATACACTTGGGAGGGATGTACAAATTATGGAACTTTGCAATGATGGAGGGTCATGACATAGGAAGGTAGGATGATCCAAAGGGTGACTCGGGAGGGTTTTGGATAAATTTTTTCGAGGTATAGTTGGGTATAGTTAAAGTCACCTTGGATTTTAAGTTTGTAAAAATACATGAGAACAATTGGCTCTCACTTGGGGACTTGTTTTGGATCAAACAAAGTGAGGACAGACAAGAATGAACTCCAAAATCTCAATTCAATACACATCATGACCAATGCCTTATCCATTGGGCTTTATAGAGTCACATTTCAAGTAAGAGATAGACTAAAAGAAAGGACACACACACAAAATGAAAAGGGAAACACACACACTAGGAAAGGAAAAAACACACACAACAGGAAAAGGAAACACACACCCTAAATCACCTATGGTACAATGCGAGGGACAACCCACTTTCACTGTAGTACTTTTCTCTTTTCAGAAGTTACCTCTAAATAGGTAACATTGAGTGATGATATTCTGTGAAGCCATTGACTGGTTCGAGAAAGTAGCCTCCTTTCCTCAATTTCTTATGAAATCCAGGTGCCTTCATGACTACTTGTATACTTGGGAGGAGTGAGCTTACTTAATCCTTTTGATGCTCAAATATTTGATAAAAAGTACATTGTTCTTACCATCTTGTGAATCGGTATCTTAGATTCCAAATTGGCTTTCCATGTTCCCCATACTTATGATTTCTCATTTTGTATCTCATCATTGCCCAAGGATGATTTTTGGTCAAATTTCTTGAATGTTCTAGGTTATCTTATTTCCCACGTTCATGTTTATTGATAAATTTTTCATGAGAAGCCTTGAATTCATCCCTTTATTATATTTATTCATGAGGTGTTTGGACATTGGATGAATAATCAAACATGACCTCATACCTATCTTGCATGGCCATAGCATGAGTCAAGAGGTCAAGATTAGCTTGGGATCTTCTGTACCTTCTGTAGCTTTCAAGATTTCTTGCACGGACTCCTTTGAAATTACCAAAAGCTCACCTTTACATTCATTCAAAGAATCTTCATTTTTAAATTCAAGGTAACCATTTGGAGGAATTGCTTCATCCTCCTAAAGCTCATTGCATTCTACTACTTCTTTTTTATGGTAATTCTCATCTCCAGAGGGCCTAAATCTCTTCGTCTCAAATTTTTCATCATAGAGAGAATATTCCTCCTCGAATGGGAAAGAGAAGACTTCAATTTCATCAACCCATCCATCAATCATTTTCTCATGAGGGACATCAAATTTTTCACTAGGATAGAATTCATCATGATTAATTTTTGAATTGGTTGAGAATTCATCATTAGATTCATTCATGTCTTATGAATCCATGGCTCACATCATGAGTTCAAGACATTGAGATGAGTGTCTTTTATTTCTTCTGCAATCTTTAGCATTTCTTGCACAGAGTCTTCTTTCAAAAATTTTGAAATATCATCACAAGTTGGCTTTTATTACTCATTGATGACATGATCCAGAGAATATTCATCTTTAGATAGGAACACCTCCTCATCATGGGGAAACATGTAAGTTGATATATCTGCTTGTAATTCATTAAGAACCATTTTCTCTTCTTCATGCTTACATCATTCGGAAACTTGGGGATACCCTCTTGCAACTCAAAATTTCTCAACACTTCTTCAAGATCAATACCCCCTCGAAAAGGGATGTTTGGTCCTATCAAGGTGGGAATATCATCCTCCTCTTCATTTGTTACAAAATGATTCATCTTCCGATATCTTGGTACAAGATGTTAGCTTTGGATTTCCTAACTTTTGCACCATATATCTCATCTTTTTCATAGGAAGAAAATTTTCCATATCTCCCTTAACTGGAATGGTTGTGGAAGACCAATTCATCTAGATTTTCCTCCTAAGTTTCGTAGAAGCTTCTACTTAACAACATTCCAAATGAAGTGAAATGTTTTCCACCAAGATAGTCATTAACACCTTCTTGTCCGGAAATTCGGTGAGGGCCACTTGTGCATCCTTGACCTTTCCTACAAGTGGGACTTCCTTTGAATCCATGGAGTAACAAGATCCACTTTCTTGAGTCAAGGTGAGTTTGAGGGCATTGGTAACCTTTATAGGCATTACATTTGTCAAAGGCACTAAATCTATTATATAATTATTCAATTTGTATCCTCCAATGAGAAGGGAGACATAGAAAGGATCAATCTTATCAGTATTTGATGCACTTATAAAGCATGTTTTGTGATGGAGATGTAGGTGGGGTTGGTAGTAGTCCTTTATAACTAGGAGTCATAGTATTGGGCTTTGAACTACTACCCTTAATATGATGGACAAGCTTCTCAAATTTTTCGGGATGAGTCCAAAATACTCATATTCAAAAATATACACTTTGGATTTGTTCACATGTTCTATGATATCAAAAGGATAAAATTTAGACAAGGGGGATGAAGGCATTGCTTTTGGAGTTAGTATAGGATTTAGAGTGGGAGTAGAGGTTTGGGAAAAATAGGTTGATTTTGAAGGTACATTAGAGGCTCTTGAAGGACTAGATTTTTTGTAGAAGTAGACTTAGAATTATAAGGGGCATTGGAAGACTTAATTAAACTAGTAGGTGACCTCTTGCTTTCCACAAGATCAAGTTTCTCCAATGCATACTCCATGGAGGGTGGAAGGGGAGATCCTCGATTGATTATTTTATTTTGTAGAGTTTCCATGGGAGATCTTTAATCTTCTTATTTTTCAAAGCAATGGAGGAAGAAATCTTTTTAGGATGAAGAAAGTGAACACCACACATGAGAAATTGGGTGCATCTTCATCATCATCTTCATCACCTCTAGAATATTCACATAATCTGATTTGTGCATCATTATCTACTTCTCAACCTCTAGGAAATCATTGTCTTCACTTTCTTGTTCAAGTACTTCTTCATCTTTTGAGTTTTGATTGCATTGACAGGTGGAGCCTCCAAGGAAAGCCTCAAAGGTGCTCATGTAATCTTATTTCCATTATGACTTTGATAGAATGATCATTGAGAAACTTCTCTCTTCAACATTGTCAATTTATTTGCCAATTTTTTGCAACAATGGATCGGTTCTTTCATCTTTGGGATGTTGGGTCTTATCCTTCTTTGAAGGATTCTTGATCTTTCTGATAGGATGAGGTCATCTTCTATCTCAATTACATCCTCTTAGGAAAGCTCAAGAGTATGAGGTTGAACTCTTTGTAAGATGAATCCAACTTCAGGAGGTTGCACATTGATGAAGAATCTCTTGACATTGTCTTCGGATGGTGAAGCATCTTCCAGTATTCTATGGAGTAACCGGTTGAAACAGGCCATGAAGTCTCTCATAGTCTCATTTGATTATTTCTTCATTTGTACCAATTGAATGAGGAGATCTTGGAAATATTTGGCTGATTTGAATCTTTCTATGAACTTTTCTTGAATGTCTTCCCAACATGTTATGGAGTGGGAGGGCAAGAGATAAAACCACTTAGCTACTTTTTCTTGAAGTGATTCCATGAAAATATTACCACAACATCCTCATGTTTGATTCTAAGAATTTTGCATGATGTGATGAAGTGGAGATATGTTCTTGGGAGGTTGTGTGTCATCACCTTTGAACTTTGGGAAGTTCTTGCAGGAACTTTTCGTAGATCATGAAGAGGAGGTGCAAGAGCAAGTGGATGTGTATTCCTTCCCATGGCATGATTCACAGAGGTATCTCTCTACTTCTTCTACCATTATGGCTTCTACTTTTTTTCTTCTTCTTCTACTTTCTTCGTAAATTATTCTCCCAATTCTTCTTCTAGTTCTTGTTCTTCTTCACTAGGGAATTCAATGTTTAATGTTCATCAAAAGATGGGAAGTAAATGGGATTTAAGAGGAGTATTAACATGAGTTTGAATAGGATTTCTAGGGTACCACTTGAAGACTCATATGGAGATGAGGCTTGAGAGAAGAAATATGGGTTATCTTTGATTTGATCTTATGGATTTTACAAAGCCTTAAAAGCGGGATCAACAATTCCTCCCAACTATTCAACCTGGTATACCTTCTTTCAACCAGCTTTGGAAAAATCTTGTAATGAGAATATGAAAGGGTGTTATGGAATATGGAGGGTCACTCACAGAAATCAATAGTGGGTTTTTAGAAATGAGTTTGTATGTATTTTTTTATTTTTGGAATTTTCTTTTTTTGGATTTTGTGGTTCGTATGTTGGGTGCAAATATGCCAAGTCTGCCACATGATGGGTGCCAAAAACTATTGGCAATAAAAAAATTTGATGTGACAAATTGGTGGATTTCTACCAACATTCTGAGACTAGGTCCCTATGCTTAAATGGGGAAGATCCATTGTTGTGTGTGGACTAAAATGAAAATTTGTTGTTGGCCTTGGGGGATAAGGATCCAACAAGTACACTACACTACACCTGTAAAAAATTCTTGCAAGGGAGGAATTTTCAAGTTAGGTTGGGAAACGGGAGTGAGAAAATAGGAGAGGGATTAATATTGCAAGTAGGGAAACTCATATTCTTGCAAAGATTAATCAGAAGTATCACATACACAATTTGAGAAGAACAACAAATTTGCTAGCAATATCAAGACAAGATAAAACCATGAACACAAAGTATCATTTATTCACTCATCCAGAAAAGTAGAAACTCCTTTCTTTATTGACATTCTCAAAAGTTTTACAATGACAAGGGAAAGAGGAAAACATAGAGAGGAATAGAAGAACTTGTTATCTCTTTGTTTATTCTTGGTAGCTATCTACTTAGAACTCACAAAATTGACAACCCTTTGGAATGGGGAAGTCATTACAATATATAGACTTAGAAAAGACTCTTCACCTACCCCCACATGTCTTTTCACTTTCCTTTTCCACTTGTGACTCTTGACATTCCTAGAAAGAAACTAAGTCCCCTTTTATTAATTAAGGGAAACTTATTACAATTTTAGACTATAGTCACATTAATGAATAAGATGAAAGTGAATAAGATGAAAAAAAGTCTAACCTCTCAATGAAGAATTAGAACATGAAGGAAGAGAGGGAGGGGGAGTGAAGAGAGGAAGAAGATAGTTACTCAAATGGAGAAGAAGCTTCTTTGATATTGCTTTGATGGGGATGAAGATCGCTCCTCCGATGAAGAAATTGTTGATGATCACAGAGTCTCTTCCTTTGGCATGATGCACATAAACCTTGGACCACCGAATGAGTGTTTAGAAACACTATTTCAAGACCTCCCAAAGTGAGCTTGAGATGAACACAAACCTCACCCATGATGATGCATCCTTGATCTCACAATGAGAGTGAGGATGAATCTCTTGTTCCTTAGGCTTTCATAATTGTCATTCATGATGCTCAAACCTCTTGATACTTACATCCCTATTCTACACACTATGTTGCAAGATTACAAACCTTTCCTTTACTTCTCTGGGAGATGTGGTCTCTTTCCTAGATCATTCCTTTCTTAGTTGGATCACCTCCACCAACTCACTCAAACTACCCCTCACTCGCCGGCTCACTCAACTCATCAAGCTCAACTCAACTCACTCATCGAGCTCAATTCAACTAGCTCACTAAGAGATGATGATGGATCCAACTTTACCAATGAGCTATGATGACCTCTTATCTAATGAATCAATTGAGTTCTTGACATATTTTGAATCTCTTCTAACCGCACAATGTCCCGGAGTTTACCATGTTGTGGCTCGCAATGCTCGCCTTGCTTCGGACATGATTGAGCTTAAGATGATGTTTCCAAGACCCGTATGAAGGTTTCATTTCTTTGTTTGAGCTATGATATCATCCCATAACCCTATGAAGAGTTCAAAAGTAGAAAGATGAGTGAAATGGAGCCATTTGTAACTTTATGCACCCAAAATAGAGACTTTTTATTTTTAGCAGGTATGACTAGGACTTGTTATTTTGTGACATATCACTGTCTTGCTCAAATATGACCTCATGAGCCTTTTGGGACATTCTAATTTCCCTTTGTTCATGATGCATTTTTATTTTTATCCACTTTCTATTTTTAGCGGGTGCTTTTTCTAGAATCTGTTATTTTGGGAAAATTGGAAATTTTACCCTTCTTACCATTCGCATTGTTTCTGAGTGTTATGGGTGATCAAAGCTTGCAAATTGAGGGAATTACTATTTTTATCATGTGAAATGGTATGACATATGTTATTTTTAATAAGTGCATACGGGTGTCGGATTTCCACAAGAAAGGTTTTAAAATTTTGGGTTTTATTCCAGGATTCTCCGCTCCAAATCTTGGGTGATTTTGCCTTCCAAATCTTCAGGAAATTGATATTTTATTTAAAGAGGGCAGAATGTTGATGAAAAACACAGCCCTCCATATCCCTAAAAATGGGGCTTCATGGCACAAAAACTAGTTCACGTGAAACTAGATTTTTTATGATCATTTCCTCCAAATTTCACGTGATTCCACCCACTGGAACCTCAGGAAGTGAAGATGATGCTCATTTCTATGTCATGGCAGCCATTAATGGAGTCTCGAAGATTTGACATTGAGAAAAATCAAATATATTCTCTAGAGAAGAGAACTTAGCTTGAACTCTTAATACGATTGATTTCTTTGTTCACGATAGTGGAAAATCTTCAATCTTGTAACCATGGATGCTTTAAGAGGAATTTGATGGAGTATCTAATGAATTTTAGGTTTCATGAAGGTTTAGTAGTGGCATTCATGGATCCATAGAGAAAATGAGGTGAGAAAAGTTTTTTTAAATTTCGGCATCATTTTTGGTTTACGGGAGAGAGAGAGAGAGAGAGAGAGAGAGAGAGAGAGAAATGCCAAGGTAAAACACTTAGCCATTTTTTGAGTTTGTAACCTTCAAGGCATGGGGTGCATTTTTTTGTCCCAACTATCCCCACTATCCTAGGACAGTAAAATGTGCCCCCTTCCCAGAGCCTAACAAGTGGTGTGAAATGAGTGATGAAGATGGAGGACGAGATAGAAAGGTTTCAGCACCCGATGAGCAACATTGGAGGTCACATGATGAACCCGAGAGGGGGTTAGGGTGGGGCACGTTTTACTATCCCAATTGTCCCGACTATCCTAGAAAGTTGGGACAAAAGATTTAGAAAAATGTGCCTAGGGCCTAGGAGGTAAAACTTAGCCAAAATTACAACTTTATATGATTTTGAATCCAAAAATCATTCCAAGAATAATGGCATGGTTTTCAAGGCTTGATTTTCCTCTTCCAAAAAATTAATCTTTTTCATTTGGAGACCGTAAGGTGTGTGTCTGCACAAATTTCCCTTTCATGAGAAGTTCTTATGCCTTGAGAAGAATCTAATTTTTCCATCATTTTGGAAATTAAAATATATTTTTAATGGTATATTTTTACCTCTTGACTTGTCCTAGAGCTCCCAAAATCTTTAGTTGAAGGTCAAGTGCTTTTTTACACTATAAGCTCCTTAAGCCTCCAAAATCTACTTTCACTGTTTTGATCCCAAAACCTCTAAAACTTTCCAAAACTTCCCTAAACCTATTCCAATGAATTTTATACTCTTCAATAACATCCTCAGATGACTTTAGGCTTCTTGTTCAGCTCCAAAGGATTCACACCATCTCTCGAAAGTCTAGGAATAGCCTTTCTAGGCTTAGTAAAAATTTCCACTCTTGGACGACATTTGCACTAAATGGACTAGGTGACCTTATGGAAACATTGTATACACTTGGTATGGATGTACATAATATTATGAATCTTTTCAAGGATAGAGGGGTCATGACACGTAAAGGTGGGATGATCCGAAGGGTGACTCGAGAGGGGTTTTGACAAAGTTTTTGACACTGGGGTATAGTTGTCATGTTTTCACCTTGAATTTTGACTTTGCAAAAATGCATGACAACACTTACCAAACCTTCAAACATGCCTCACACAATAATTTTCAATTTTTAAAATTATTATTTTGACTTTTCAAACTCATTGACCTCTACTCATGACTTGAACTTGGAACATTATATGCATGCAGACAAGGAGTCTTCCACCGTTAAAACATAATCACTCTCTCCAACCACCTATTTTCTCCACCTTCCATAAATTATAATTTATTTTATTATTTTTGTTTTATTAATTAAATCTATCAAATGCTATAGTTCTTTGAACTATTATCTATAACTTTTTATTATCATCAATTTACATCTAGTATTTACTCCAAAGTAGAATGCTCAACAAGGTACTTATGAATCATCGATGCAAACACTCACAAGTAAAAACTAAGCAATGATTCTAGACTCAAACTCATAACCACCTCCAACACAAATATATTTCCTAAAAAGGAAATCCAACTTGAAGGTCTTAGTAAGGATTTGGAATAGTTTAGAGAGAGCAATCCATCTTGAATTATAATCTCGAGCCCACATTATTACAACTATTATTTTCTATTATTAAATAGCATATAATTAAAATCTCAAATTTTTAACCCAAAAACATTTTTCCACACCAAATATCAAATAGTACTTGGCAAGGCACTTATCATTTTTTACTTACGATTACCTCTCACAAACGGAGGTTATGAATTGTTTGGTATAGACATGTCATTTCTAAAAGGATTTTAATCTCGGTTCAAAATAACTTGTAAGTGTAAATATAAACCAACACACCAAACCAAGTTTGCACCAAAGTATCGATAAGGATTAGATTGGTTACTTTGTGTAAAACATCAAAATATAGTTCTTTGACAAGGTAAACGATCTTTGCTTAGAATTTCCAACCAAGTGCGATGTGGCAGAGAGCACTACACTATAAATTTTATCTATTTTTGAGATATTTTATGTATTTTTAACACTTCTTTAACATGTTAATAGTCTTCTTGGAGTTATACTAACGTCCCAAAAAAATTAGTGATTGAGTAGTGACTTATTCTACTAATAAAGTTTTTTTGTATTTTTAGCACTTATAAACATGTTGATAGTCTTCTCGAAACTATACTAGTCTCCCCAACATCTACCATTTTTAGTGTTAAAGTAATGGTTTGTTCACTCATATAGATTTTTTCATTCACTCCACTTATTCAACATTATAGGAGGTTTTATGATGTTATAATGATTTCATTTAGTGGTGTTCTATGTTCCTTATTAATCATTTGCTCATTTTGGCATCTACTACATGAAACTTCTTACTTTATAATAGTCATTTATCGATCTCTTTGGGAATTTCAATACTATTTATAGTATCTAGCCTATCCTTTACATTCCATAAAGTGTTATCCTTTACACCTTAACTGGTGGTGATGGTTTCATCCCATCTAGTGCATTCCTCATGGAGTTATACACCTTTTTCACTCATTTACATACATCTCCAATGTTGGTGATGGTCTGCAGCCTTACTTAGTGTACATCTTTTCAACATTAAAATGTATTACTTGTGTGTTTTACTACTTATTAGGATGCTTTGTAAAATATCTTATCACCTCTAGACAATTTTGTTGATCTTATGGTTTTTCTCTCATATTTAGATCAAACCAATTTGGTGTTTTCCTAATTTACGCTCAAATTACACCTACCCACATATTCTACATGGCAATCCTCCTTTGATGATATCATATCCCTATCATCAAACCCTAATACATCATGATCCTTATTCTCTTTGTAATACCAAATAAAATACATGTCTTAGTACCCTAAAAATAATATGCTTCTAGAGTACATCTCGACATTAGACTCTAAATTTTGCATTTAAATCCTCAAACTAGTTATGCCAAAAGGCATTGCAATTGGAGTGGAGGTTGTTGTGTCGACATGTGTTAGAGAATGGGAACTAGGGATTTCATGAGGATGGGAATTGGCATATGGCGATTTAGAACCGTCGATCTTGTTTGATGGAAAACACAAGCCTTACAATACGAAATAATGATTAAAAGTTAGTAAATTTAGTAGAGGGGTCACTTTTGTGTGAAATACATTATAAAGGAGTGTGGTGTTAGTAAATTTTTGTGGATGTTATGGATTCCTTAAAGAAATGAGCCCATATTTGGCTAGGTACATTTGACACCACTAAAGTTGTTGTTGTCGCATATGACCTGTACCACTTTTAGAATCGAGGAGCCAAAGTTCATCTTGACTTTCCCCTAGATGCATCATCTTATAATGAATGTTCTCGCTCAAGATGAGGAGTCCAAAGAGAAATAATGAAGAAGAGGAAGAGGAAATGTATGGATCTCATTGTATTTAGGGGTGTCTTGTCCTCTCACTTTTTGTAAAATTAAAGCTCTCTTGTAAAATTTAAATGTCCTTAATTTCTAATTTGTTGAAGTTTAACAACATTTACTTAGTGGATCTTATAAAATGTTTTTACTTTGAATAGGTTTTCCTTAGTCTCGCACAAACTTATTATGTCAACATTATATCATTGAGAGCTTATCTTAATCGCTAATGAGAATAGATTATTTTTTCTTCTTTGGATTTTTATTGAGTTTGTAAATCGGGTTTTTAAAGTTATATCGTGATAGTCAAGTTATCTAAAACAATACCAATATTGTGGTTGTTTATGTTACCTTCTTTTGAGTATTTACATATTTTCAGTTTGAGAATATGAATGGATGGGAAAATTTGTTTAAATATTAAAATTTATATCAAAGAACTAAGAAAAATAAATTCTATATCTCAAATACATACATATAGAATTCACCAATAAAATCCCAAGTGTTGGCACATCACTCATCCTAGACCGAGTGCTCACCCAAAGCATGCAAAGGTACCAAGCCCCTCTTTAGGGTTGTTATTATAGGATGTTAGCATGATGAAGACTTAAAGCATTCAGATCTATGACTAATATATCATTCTACAATACATATTCAGATCTAGATCTTAAAGTATCATGAATCAAACAATAATCATAGATGAGAACATTCATGTAATAATAAACTATAACCATGATTAACACCTTGATTCATTCAATAACCTCCATTATATTAAATGCAATAATACACATAAGCTTCTTATAATAATGGCATCATATGCTCATGCGTACAGATATGATAGTGTAATCTCACAGTAATCTAGTCCTTACATATATATCCTCACACACCTATACTACGTAGTTCATTACATATTTATAAGGGTGGGGACTTCCCTTCACCACTTATCCAATCCCAAAATAGGTCACATGCTATTATTAGCCACACATTCATTACAATAATAGCCACACATGCAAGTGCGCTAACAATAGACTTCTTCTAGTTAACTTTTAGTAGTAAATCTATTCTCAGCTTGTATCCATGCAAAGCGCTTTGTATCCGATCCTCCAAAAATAGCCAATGTGTCATGCAAGTTTTTAACTGGTTTGTGTGCTCCCACACCATCTTCCAAAAATAGATCCTCATCGTGAAAATGGCTAAGTCCCGAATCTACCTCTTGTCCTCAGCATGTGATTCCTTCCCGATCCTTCCATGCTTTTGAATGTGCTGCTCTTCTCTTCGCGTGAACCTTTGTATGTTTTTTGCTAAGTGCCATATTTTTTCTGACCAACATTACCCCACACTAATTGCATTTCACCCAAAAATGGTTGTCTCCAAAATGAATCAAAGAATGTGAATAAAGAGATAGAAATAATTTTATGAATAAAAGAATGAATTTACCCTACAACATCTTCTGCTTCAACTTGAAGAATCAATTCTGGATATTCTTCTTTTATTTCCACCTCTAAAGTCTACCAATCATTGAGCGTGACCTCTACCTTTTTTGGGATATCCACTACAATTGACTCTAGCTCATCTTTGCAATCTCTCCTTTCTCATTCTACAAGACCAACACAATGTTGGACATGGTAGTCATTCTTCCTTCTAATAAGTCCATCTTTTGCATGATGAGTTTCCCAAGCTCATCTAGCCTTTCCTTGTGTGGTTCTTGAGTTGTTGTAAGGGCCTCGCGCTTTCTTGACAAGTGCTAATCATTCTACATGGCCCAAGGTCTCATCTTTCATGGCTTTTAGGACTTCATTGTCCTCTATAATGGTCCTGGTTCTTATAATGGCTTTTGGGGCTGTACAAATATTCATGCTTGATCTGCTTTCTTCAATTCCTCCTGCAAGCTCTGAAGCAACCCCTCATATGATGCAATCTTTCTCATCACCGAAGCCTTTTTCTCACTCTGCTTCCTACTTGGATCCTTTGGTTCTGGCATGTGCAGAGGTTCATCTTCAAGCACCAAGTCCACCAAGGTTTGTACATAATGCATTGTTGAAGGAAAATGTTTTGGGTACCTTAGGCTCTAAGTGTGGCTTTGCTTTCATGATATTGTCCCCAACTTCCTCTACCATGCTAATGAAAATAGTGTTCTTCTTTTGTGCCAAGTATTTTTCTTGCTTTAGGCATGCTATTTCTACATCCTTAGTTTTGATCTCTTCCCTCAGTGCCCTAATTATTGCAGCCTTATCCATATTTCATCATGCCACCTCTATCGAGACTTCACCAAAGCATTGCTCACTTGTTCATCTGACATAACAATAGGCTTTATTGTTATGTGTCTGGCCTGAGGTGTCTTCTTCAACCTCCTTGATACACATGACTCTTCACATACATCAAAGTCTGGTTCATCCATGTGTGTGTGCATAGACCATGACAGTTGCTTCCTTGTGTGCATGGTTGCCATATCTTCATCCATCATCCCACCCATACAACTCCTTTGGTGTCACTTGTGCTTTGAAAATGGGTGCAAATGGACAATTTTACTGTGTCCTCGAGCATAGCCCATGACTGATGCAACATATTCTCCACTTGTTCTTTTGATCTTGGCCCCTTAGGAACTTGGGCTTCAAGATTTGGAGCTTGTTTTGCCATACCCTGAGTAGTCTTGTCATTGTCTCATCTGCCTCCTTTTCTCCTTCTTCTCCATCCTTCATTTCTTCATCCTTTGGTTCTTCCCATCTCTGGAGGTGTAGGGGAATTGGGTGCACTTTCCTCAGACTCTTCCACCTCCTCATTTAGCTTCAACTTCCTTCTTCTCTTCTTAGTTGTCTCCTTCTATGGAGAGATTCGAGGTGATCTGTGCACTGATTATGGAGTAGCACCTTGGGTCCTTGTTCTCCTAAATACTCTTTTGAAATGGCACTCTCCTTGTACCGCATCTAGGTCCTCATCATCTCCTTCTTGTGGCTGGGGGTGGGTAGTCATGCACTCTATTTCTACCTTATTCGAGGTTTCCTCTCCTCCTCTATGCTCCAAACCACCACTATCTTCATGCTCCTCTTCTTCATCATCTACTTCTATTGTCTCTGTGGGCTTAGGTGCTGGAACATTTTCCATTGTATGCTTACCTTTTGGTGGCCCTGGGAGCACAAACTCATTCTCCACATACTTATTGTTCTCAATTTGGGCTTGAGTTGAAGGTACACAAGCATTGCTCCAATGTCTCCAATGGCCAAGCTTACAGGCTTCATGTTTAATATATCGAGATAAGCCTCTCAATGTAGGCATTCCACCCTAGATATACATATGTCTTTCTCAGAGTGTGGTAGTCACAATCTACCTTGTTTGCATTGAAGGTTAGGTGGTGTGCATCTAAAAACTAGTGAACTGATGCCTAGAAATATCATGTTGTGAAGGCATATGGTAATTTTCACCATGGGCTCCAAGCCCCATCCTTCATGGTAAATCGTGTGATGCAAAAGTGTTGGTATACTACAAACTACACTGCCTTCCCTACTACCGAAGGTAACTCCTTGGGTATGTGCCATTCTTCTTCGAACACTGCATGCATGGAGTCTATCATACCACTTCTCCACCCTCTACTTGAATGGTCCACTCATTGATCCTTCACACAAGTACTTTGCCAAAATCTTTCGCATAGGTGACTTGTTCTCCATAGGGTATTCCCATATTTTCTCCTTTGGCCCATCGGGCACCCCGATTTCCATAAACACCAAAGACAATAAAACAGCCCCAAAACTGATTTTCTCTCCTGTGTGCTTCTTCAATGATAGTTTTCCATGATGTAACTGGAGATGTTGTAAATCACTCCCTATGACATCTTCTTCGCAATGTGTAGCCACATTGTGTTTACTTGTGACCATCTTTCTTGGTCATTCAACTTTGTTCACTAAGTGTGCAACTTACTTGTATGATTGGGTACTTCTTTAATTTATCAATGTCCATGCCACGTGGACCCTTGGTATACCCCAACTCCTTCCTTGTCTCTAGGATTGTGGCCTTATCAGTTAAATCACCATTTAGATCTACCCTATGCCTTTCAACCTATTACTATTGAGATCAACGTGGTTGTGATCCTTACCCTGCGTCTTGCAAAGTAGAAGAAATCTTTCATGTACTCTGCTCATCAACCATGATACAATGGTTCATATTTCCCAAAGTAGGGGAGCTCATACAACTAGTAAACTCCAATCTACTTTAATAACTTCTCCCCAATCATCATCGTACACCGCATATCTTCTTTGTGTGCTTTTCATTTTTGTGTTTAATAACACATCAACTCCTTCTTATTTTCGATGTATGATGGTTGTAATCATTGATTTTACATTCTTCATGGATGTGGGAATCCCATTCTTGACCCACAATCACACCCTCTGGATACTGCATTTATGAGAAATTACTCTCAGGAGTCATTTCAACCTCCACTTTGACCTTCTTCTTTCCTTTTACTCCTATTGCAGGTGCTTTCTTTGGTGCCATCTATAAAATCTTCTAACTTCAAATACTCACCTTTTATCTCTGTAATTGATGTGAAACCCAAACCCTAGTTCAAATTCAAAGTGTGCCCTAGTTGAAATCATGTGCCCTAGCTCTTTTGTAATGCCTCTGCTTTTCTCAAACCCTTCACCTATGGGACGCAAGCTTCTCTCTACATGCACAAACCTTCTCTCATCGTGTCTCGATTCACACTCTTCGCACCTCAATACTTTCTTAGCTTGGTTTCGCACTTAGCTCTTTCAAATTATCATAATTGCAATGGTAAAAATGAACTCGCATCCCATCCTTATATAGATTTTCAAAAATTTAGTGCATTTATTGCTCCTTCACCTACCAACAATCCTCTCATTAATCGACCATTTTTCATTCTTTTTGTGGTACATCTTCACGCCCAAGCTATAACCTTCTAGCATGCCTTCCTACCTTTTAGCTGTAGACTTCTCTTCAAGCACACTGCCTCATGTGCCCGAGTACCTCACCACTATGCCTTCTTTGGTAGTTCTCATGGCCTCTACTTACCTCACGTTATACTTGTTTCTTCATTTATCTCCATCTATGGTCCTCATTTCTAGAAGAAATTTTTTTTCAATTCTCCAACTTGAATAACACCCATAGTAGTTTGTTCCTTTCATGTGTACTTATTTTCATCAGTCTTGTACCTAGATATCAATAACCACCCCACACTAAGGGTATGTGTAGTCCTCTACGCATAAAAATTCTTCAAATAGTAATTAGCTTTTGGTGTAAACGTGCTTATTACACAAACACACCAACTAAATTGACAAAGCATAGTGAACAAAGAAGGAAACACATTAAGGAAATACATAATTGAAAACCTAATCTAAATGGCAACACTACCTTATTACAAACACCAAGAAGACTTATTTATAGTAGGGCTTCACCTACTCCCATTGAAGTATCTAGGTAACCGTATTCCATCAAGTGCCTCTAATTGACAAAGCACTTGTTTCAAGTATGTGAGTGATAACATATGGCCCCAACCAATGTACTTTGAGTTTTCCTGGATGGTGCAAAAATTTAGAATCATAAAGGAGCACCATCTGTCCAATCTCAAACTTTTTATCCTGATGTGCCTATCATGCCATGCTTTTCTTTGGCCTTTTCTTTTTTGACTCCAACGTGCTATTTCTCATCGCTCATCCAACTTGATTAACTTTTCAATCCATTCTTCTAATGCTTTCTCATCAGCTAGACCTCCAAGCAGTGTGCAATACACAAAGATGGTAACATGAATTCCATAGGAAGAACTACTTTTCTGCCAAACACTAACTAAAATGGTGTGGCTTTGTTCAACCTTTTATATGTTGTTCGATATGCCCAAAGTACTATAGATACTTTATCATCCCAATCCTTTCTTCCAACATCACATATTTTTGTCAATGTCTGGCTCAAAATTTTGTTGAAAGCCTCAATAGTCCCATTTTCCTGAGGATGATATGGTGTAGTCTTATGGTGTGCAATCATGAATTCATCCAATAAAATTCTGATTGTCTCATTAAAAAAATGTGTGCCCCTATCACTGGTCAAACTTAAAGGACATCCATACCTTGTAATAATATTTTCCCATAGAAACCTGGCTATTGTAGCCATTGTACAATCCTTTGTAGGTGTTGCTTCTACCCACCTTGTCAGATAATCTGTGCAAGTAATGATATAGTGATCCAGTCCTACGTGCATGGCTGGTGAAATAGGACCCACAAAATCTATAGCCCATTTCTCAAATGGTTCTGCACTAGTAATAGGTCTTAGAGGCATTTCATCTCATTGACCTGGTTTTCCAAGATGTTGACAATGATCACAAGCCTTGCAATAATCCTTACAATCTTTATATAGGGTCTCCCACCATAATCCAATGAGTAGAATCTTGCACGTAGTGGCATCACCTGCATAGTGGCCACCTGCAATACCACCATGAGCTTCCTCCATGATATATATGTGTGCTCATGTTCCAAGTACACAATGACATGCAATACTTCATCTGACCTAATTTGTACAGGTCACCGCTAATCAACATATAGGGTGTCACGTGTATAGCAAGTTGTTTCTTTTCTAAGGATTTCATTCCTTCTGGTGTCATGCTATTCGTAGAAAGACAACAATGTCCTCTAATTCTGATGGTGCTCATTGTAACCTATATAATTGTGCATCGGGCATGGTATCTTCAATTTGGCATGCTTCTTCTCCCGATTGTATTCTGGATAAATGGTCTGGTCTAGAATTACTTTTCCTAGTTTTACCACAATTGTGAAATCAAATTCTTGAAATAAGAGTACCCATCTGCATATGCGCCCCTGTAAAATGGGTTTGTTTACCAAATACTTCAATGCCATGTGATCTTGTATAAAAGAAAATGGTGTAGCTAGCAAGTACTGCTAGAATTTATGTAGTGCATAGATCATTGACAAAGCTTCACGCTCTGTAGTTAGTTGTGTAATTTTGTTCTACAAGAGTCAACTTTCTACTAAAAAAAGATAGGATGATCTATAATACCTTCTCTAGGATGAGCCAATACCATGCCAATGGTCATGCAGAGGCATCCACATGTACATGAAATGGTTGGTCCCATGAAGGAAAATGCAAAAGAATAGGTGGTAGTAAGTTTCTCCTTTAATGTCTCGAATGTGTGTTGTTGTGGTTCTCCCCAGTAGAACGTACCTTTTCCTTTCAGTAACTCCTCCAAAGGTGTGGAAACTTTGGCATATCCTTTAATAAACTTCTGTAATATCTGTATGACCCAAAAATCCACGCACCTCACTTTAATTGGTAGGCTCTTTTAGGCCTATAATGACTGCAACCTTAGCTGGATCAACCAACAAACCTTCCTTGCAGATTATGTGTCCTAACAATATTCCAAATGGTGTAGAAAATATGCACTTCTTGATGTTCAAAGAGATACTCAACTATCTACATCTTTCAAACATTAAGCACAGATTGTCACAATGATCCTTAACTAATCCATACACCATCCAATCATCTAAATAAACTTGTAAGAAGTTGTGAATAAACTCCTTGAACGCTTGAACAACTATGTGCAAAAATACAACAGGCACATTTTTAGACCAAAAGGCATCACAATATAGGTGAAGCTACCCCATTCAGTAGTAAAAGTAGTAGTCTTTTCCTGATCCTCTGGGAAATCCTAACCTGATGATACCCAGAGAACCCATCTGTAAATGAATAGATTTTGTGCCCTGCAATGCCTTCTAGTATTTCCTTAGTGAATGGCGTAGGAAAGGGATCAGTCACACATGCAACATTCAGCTCCCTGTAGTCCACACAGATCCTAATCCATCCATCCTTCTTGATATTGATCACCATTGGACTAACCCATTCTGACTCATCGAGGGGCTTGATGATCCTAGACTTCAACATTTTTTCAATCTCTTCTTTGACCTTTTCACGCAAGTTGGGGTTCATCCTGTAGGGTCTCTTTCTAACTGGGGCATGCACCCTCTTAAGCTTTATCCTCATCTCTCCTAATGATTCATGCATGCCTTTAAGTTCATGGTACCCTCGAGGGAATAAGTCTTGATAATCCCGTAGTAACTCTATGATTTTTTCCACTTTAGAGTCTAACCAATAGTCCCAATTATGGCCTCCTTAGGCTCAACATCTGATCCAATATTCACTTTCTTTGTCTTCATAGGTTCATGATAGGTGTGTGTGGTCTTATCTGCACTATCCAACACCTCACGCCTACCTGTTGAATGGTTTATATCCAGATTTTCTACTTCTTCATCATCCACTAAGTAGACCATTTTTCCTTTTTCTTTCTCAAGGAAAGTGCACTGAAGTAGTGTGGCATCGCCTCTATTCTCTTCAACAAGATGTGCTCTGAGTTTCCTTCATCCAATAACTCTGAAGGAGTTCTTCAGCCTTGGCACTATCTCCCATAGTTAAGTGCTTTATGACTTTTAATGCTTCTTCCACCAGAGGCTTGGTAGAGAAGAAGTCAAACATCTAGGTCATTCCTGCAATTAAATCCTACCAATTTCAGTCTCTCTATGGAGTTTGCATATACATACCAAGCACATGCGCACAACCTTGTAAAGTGGAATAAAACTTGTGCACCCAGAGTGAAGGTGGTAAAGCTTCCGCCCCTCTATCCAGAGTCTCTCACACTTCTGAACGTGGTGTTAAACAGGTTGATTACCATGATAAGTACATATTTGAGTAGGTGCATTCTCCTAAAGAACCTAGTGGCAAGAGCAATCCTAATTTCATTCCATCCTACAAGATTATCCTTGTGGACCACCCACCAATGTGTTGTTGTCCCCGTGTAGGTATATGCTAGCATATTTCTTCTTTCCAGTGGGTCTATCCACTATTCTTCCATGGCATGCACAGGAACACCATAGGATCTCCTTCTCCAGTGTAACAAGGTACGAGTTGTTACCTATTCTCCTGATATAATGTGGTTTTTTCCTTAGGAAATATGCTCTTTACATGTGCCCTACCAACTCATAAGTGTTATGAGCCCAATTATCACAAGAAACACTTGTAGTATCGCTAATAGATTGTGCATCCTCCCACTGAAGGATTCCTTCTTTACATGGCTCAAGCACCTCTGGATCCCGATGATGGTGTACGTACATAAATCCTATTTAGGTCTTCTTCACTCAAGGGCTCAACATAGGGTGCAGATTTTCCATCTGTTAAAGGGATAATAACTCTTTCCTCCTTGTTTTCAAAGCTGATATAACCCTTGTTGAACCAAAGATCAACATTATTTGCATAAGCACCAAGGACACCCTAATAGAGTGGGAAGCTATCTGACTCTGCCAATGCTAAAACCTCAAAATCTCCAGTGAACTTGGCTCCTTGTATGGTAATGGATGCATATTTTAAAACTCGATGGGAGTGGCCTTAGTCCGATTAGCCATGAACAATACATTAGAGGATGGCTGCAATGGGGTCTCCCCATTTGTTCCCATGCATCTAAGGTAAGAACATTGACTTCCACACCAGTATCAATCAATATATTACTCAATAGCCACCCATCCACAACAACATTCAGAGTTATTTCCTTGTCATAATCTAGGCTATGAGGGGGAAGATTTACATGCAGGATCTATCATCCAGTCTCAAGTACTTGCATGCATGTGGAGTATTTCCTTTTAACCAATTCCCCAACAAAGTGGAATGATATTCTCTGGTGCAACAATTTGCACACTTCTCTCAAGTCATCCATATCAGTTTGGACCATCTCTGATGCTTTCTTTTGCTCCATCTTCCGTGATTGCTCCTTTAAATATTGTATTTCACCCTGAAGATTCCTGAGTACCTCCATGGTTTCCTAGTAAACCTCCTTCTGATGGGTAGGATCTGGGTACCGTGCATGTAGAACCTCCTCCTTAGTGATGGTAGCCTCTTGCTGCAATAATGCTTTTTTGTGCGCTGCTTCAAGCATGGGTCGTGATCTTTACCTGCAATGCCTCGATTCTGCTTCCAACTTGGGCATCCACTGATTTTCCACAACGCATTGTATCCTAACCATCCTGCACCTTTTTTTCCTATTTATGTTGCTTGCTAAGATGCTCATACAAGTCCTGGGAACTCCTCATAACTATGATTCTTTCCACAGAAAGAACATGTAATATTCTGAGGACATTCATGCCTGTAGTGGTCAGGAGATCCACATGTATAACATGTTCCATGAGGGAACTCACTTCTTCCACCACCATGGCCTCATCCTCCAAATCCACCATGGTATCCTCGACCTCTGCCATGACCACCTTCAAAATGCCCTTCATTCCGATCATAGCATGCCTGATTGTGATTGTGATCCCGATCCTGATGCTCATTCTTGCCTTTAGAGTTATCTAAAACTCATGTCTATCATACACCAATATCTATAGCATCATGGATCTGACCAATCAGCCAGTAGTCTTCCATGTCATGAGTCGTGGACCTACAAATTTTATAGTAACATGAAATGTTCTTCCTTATCGCGCATTGTAGTAATGGGAAATGGACTAGCATCATGGTTTAAATGGCATATCTCACAATCCAACAACAACAATGAGTGCACTGATCTATGGGGACAACTATCCTTTGTGTGACCTTCCACTTCACAATCTGTGCACCAAATCCTGTGTGCATGCGTGTCTCATGTGCTGAATTTTCCGATAGTTTCTCCAACTACTTTTCCATAGCTGTGATCTGTGCTTCTAAAAATGGGCTCACCCCAGTGTCTATACTTCCAACTACCTCAACACGTAAGGCTACTTCAAGTGCTTCATGTGGATCAATGTATGTTTTATGTGATAGCACCCTCCTAAAAGGTGTAATCAGACCTCCAAAAACCATTGTGCATGTTGGCTTGCATGAATATCATAAGACAACTTAGATAACAACATTTTGAAATGGGCATCATACTCTCTGACACTCTCAAGTAGTGCCTTGCTTAATATCCTTGAGCACACTTATACTCTTCTGCTCAAACTCAGGGATGTGAAACTCTTTAAGGAAAGCATCTTTTAAAGTTGCATAGTCTACGCAAGTCTGATTAGGGTCAAACTTTTTGTACCAATATGTGTGTGCCCTTGTAACGTAGTAGCAAATTGACTTTCCCTATGCTCATAAGCCATGATTCCTTTTGTGTGCCATAATATTTCACACATGTGTACATGTTCAACAACATCTTCTATGCCCCTATACTCTGGAAGATGAAGAGACATCTCCATGTAAATATTTGGGTTGGTGTGGACCTTGCCCACCTGATCCTAGAACCTCTTGTGTTTCCTCTACCTCTAGAAACCACCAGATCCACCGGAGCTAGAGCCACCTATACCTCCTGATCCCAAACTGTAGCTGGGGTTGGACCAGAAGATGTACTTCCTGTGTCCCAATAGTAGTATTGAACTGCACCCCAAAAGTCTATGTGAAGTGTTACTACTCCCAGAAGATAGTCCAAAAATTTGTGCACCTAAATTTTGTGTGGATGATACACCCAAAAAGGTACTCCCATATAACAATGAATCATTTGTGCTTGCCATCATTGTGCCTCTTATAAGACTCACTCCTCTCTCCCACTACTTGAATTAGCTTGTTGACTTTTTTTGTACTAGATGTTGGAAAACCAAGCACAAGGGCAAGGTTTCGTGTGTGGATTTAGATGTGCCCATGGCCAGGTCATCTCTCTCTGCAGTGTGCTTCTACGTGAGGCCGAGGAGGGTTCCCTATCATGCTTTCCCAAATGGGGGAGTTCTGATGCTCGGGTTCCACGTCTTCTGTGTGAACTTCAACTCCTTCCCGAACTATCTTTCTCCACAATGCCATTTTCTCTACAACCTCCCATTACTTCTCTACCTCCCTCTCACATGCCTCATTATACTTAAGCCACCTTTCCTCTCTCTACCTCTCTACCACTAGGTCTACCATCTTTCACCAAGCCTGCTCCTCCCCCCCCACGCATGGTGGGGTTTAGTTAGCCATGGTTTTCTCTCCAAATTCAAAGTTACCATCAAAATTTTGATCACCAGTGGAATGCCCTATAGGTAAGTTCCCTGGATATCATAAAAACTAGAATTCAGCTACCTCTGGGCACATGAATAAGTGGAAATTGAGTACTCCAAGATATAATTGTTCAAAACACCATGGACCACGTATCCACAATGTGAGTCCAAATTAGATCAAGCATCATAAAGGGTCTGAAATTCTTCCTACATCCAGACAAGTGTGTGATACCTCCAATTCCATTTAGATGCATAAGCAACCAACCACTCATATAATTCTACTAGAAAGATAGTGAAGAATCTCTCTCATACAAATATCATATAGATTTTGCTCCACCCCATGTGTGTGTGCGTTAAACTCAGATCCAATGTTGAACCTCCATGTGTATTCTTCTTCTAGGTCATGTATCCACTCCTCAACACTTGCTAGGGTCAACCGGTATGTCTTCATCATGAACCATCCTAAAAACAACTGAAAAAGAGGTCCCGAAATGGAACCAATGATGCAGCCTAGAATTCACCAATAAAAGCCCAGTGCGTGCTGGCACATCACTCAACCTAGACTGAGCACTCACCCAAAGCATGCAAAGGTACCAAGCCCCCCTCTTTAGGGTTGCTATTACAAGGATGTTAGCATGATGAAGACTTAAAGCATTCAGATCTATGACTAATATATCATTCTACAATACATATTCAGATCTAGATCTTAAAGTATCATGAATCAAACAATAATCATAGTGAGAACATTCATGCATAATAAACTATAACCATGATTAACACCTTGATTCAGTCAATAACCTCCATTATATTAAATGCAGTAATACACAAAGCTTCTTACAATAATGGCATCATATGCTCATGCGCATACATATTTGATAGTGTAATCTCACAGTAATCCAGTCCTTACATATATATCCTCACACACCTATATACATACATGGTTCATTACATATTTATAAGGGTGGGGACTTTCCCTTCACCACTTATCCAATCCCAAAATAGGTCGCATGCTATTATTAGCCATGTGCCATTACAATAATAGCCACACATGCAAGTGCGCTAACAATAGACTTCTTCTAGTTTTCCTTCATGAAAATACTAACTTTTAATGTGTTCCTTCCAAAAATAGATCCTCATCTGCAAAATGTGCTCTGCTCTTCCACGTGAACTTTCTATATTTTTTTGCTAAGTGCTTTCGGATTTTTTCTAACCAGTCAGTCATCATCGCTTATCAAATATGTGAGACAAGGCATGGAAATCAAGCTGTAACATTATGGAGAAGGGACTTCGGTGGATGGTTTAGTTATAAGTGATATATGTCTATAAAATGTGGAGACATATTCTTTTAGATGCTTAAATAGACATGATGACGCTTCTTATGACCCCTACAATTCCTTATCCACCCTTCTCCTACCCATCTAAGGCAAACACATCCTCTTGAACTGACGTGATAGATATGTAAAAAGGGTTTCCTTTTTTCTCGAGGCTTACCATGCAGAGTATGACAATCATGTTTAAGTTAGCAACTACTCTCTTTGAGCACAGTGCTGGTGTTTTTGGCCATAACCACATGAGTTAAGCCCTATATGTCGCATAAGATTTGTGTGTTTTTTCTAGAGTCCATTTAAGAGTTCCTCTACTCGGCTCATGTCCCTTCTTGTGAGTTGTATAGAAATACGAGGTTAGTGTATCGGTGTATGATAATGGCGGTGGATTTCGATCTTTCTCTATTTTTAGATCTTTGGATTAAAAACATTTCATTTAAGTTAGGACTTCATTTAAGTCAATTTTTGTTAGAAAATTCATGGAGCTCAAAAACTCAATGTTCCGCGGAATGAACGAAAGTGTAGTGTTCCATGGGTTTTCAAGTTTGTGTAACAAAGGAACACAAGTAATACATGGAACAAAGGCTAAGTACTTTGTGAAATTATGTGGAAAAATTTAGTCTTCCACGAAAATAGAAAATTCAATCTTTGTGGAAATAAAAATGTAATGGAAATTTTGTGGAAATGAAGAAGTTAGTGTTCCACGAGTTCACCAAAGATAGTGTTCCACGGAATTGGGAACTCGTGTGTTCCAAAATGAAGAAAGTGTAGTGTTCCATGGGTTTTCAAGTTTGTGTAACAAAGAAACACAAGAAATTTACGTAACAAAGCCACAAATTTATATGTGCATGAAACTCTTGAATTTGGATAGAGTTAACAAATAATGATCTTCTATATTATTTCATACGGGACACCATACAATTATATAGGGATGCAACTCCTATAATTAAGGAGGTTCTATAACAAATCATCCCTCAAAATATTCCCGTAACCAATGTATGTAATATTGTTATAACAACAACAATATTACTAACAATATAACAAACAACCCAAATAACAATATAACCATAAGTACACTTTTACTATACGGTAAATACCTGATACCAATGTAAATACTAATATTCCTAACATTCCCCCTTAGTGTTTACATGGTAGAAAAACATTCACACTTCTTTTGCAGCTTGTTGCCTTTGTGTGCTCATGATCTCTGCACACACTCAAACTAAAGGTAGAAGAAGGAACACATCAACTTCTTATTAACCATACACTTTTCGAGAACACATCTAATCAAACTAGTGTGGGAACACATATAGGAACCATCTTCTTATCAACCAATCATTGTAGGGAACACATCTGACCTACTCAGTGTGGGAACTCAAGCAGGAACCATCTACACAACCTTCAATGGTTTTACAAAGGTTTACCACAAACCTAGGTATGAACAAGAACACATCTGACTATTCAACCTCTTCAAGTATCATGATGTTGCATTTCATTGTGTTATTTGTTCTTCACTATGTTATTACATCAAGGAATTATGTAGGAATACCACATACACATGTGAATAGGAATGAACCTTTGTTCTTATTTTTCACACCACACTAACAAGATGAAAAATTAAAATCCACACCACACAACTAAAAAACAAGTCACCATATCAACATGCGGCCCTATTGTTGGTAATCGACAGAGAGTTCATTGATTGACCTTCATCCTCTCGATGCCTTCGTCCTCTAGCATACGTGTGGTTAACTCAATGGAATGTGAACATGAAGCATATTTGTTTCCACATTGAGCTTATTTTTTTCTTCCTCCCATAATGTGAAACACTTTATTTTTCAAACGTCGGGTAACACCGAAAATGCATCCGTGAGGCAAAAAAAAAATTATTTTTACAATATTTTGACTCTTTTGACAATGACTCATGAATTTACGATGACACTTTGACTTGAAAAAAAGAATTTAACTAAAATTTTAAAAGTAATAAAATGAGATTACTTTTTAAATGAAAATGACTTTGACTATGACAATTTATATTTGACACTCTTTTAATTTTGACAAAGACAATTTTATGACTTTATCTCAAATCAAGACAACACAATTACCAAACTAAAATTAAAAACTCTAAAGAATATTAAATAACAACTAGGATCATTAATTGACAAGATGACGACTTGACTCATATGAACATCATAGTGGGTAAGATTTATTAAAAAATACAAACTAGAGAATATAAGCTAAATATAAAATGACGGACAAAGTTATTAATAACAAACTATTAGTTTGAGTGGCATGCAACAGACCGGAGTTCAGAGACACATACACAACATGAGAAGATTCATGCATGTCAACCTCAGATAATGTTTAATGTGGAGACAGAGGCCAGGTTGCAAGTGGAAGAGATGGATATTTGGAGTTGCCTGATCCGTCATAGATTATCACGCCAATATGAATTAGATATGTGGAAATAATTGTTCAATTAGGTACACAAAAGATATAACCTGTAGTAATGGAGTAATATTTTAGATGAAGTTGCTTCTAGAGAACTGGAAAATTCAAGCGGATTCAAGTAGATGAATATTCCAATCAGATATGGAAAATTCAAGTTGTTTCAGACATACCATGGAAAACTCGAAACTATTTCAACTACGGGATTTGAAGAGTTATCTCTTTAACCCTACGTGGAGGCAAATCTGTTACACGTCCAATGAACAAGTTATCCTCCTTGGCGTCAATGAATGCATGTAAATTTAGAAACTCCAGTGCAAACCACAGAGAGACTGAGTCAACAGAGAAAGAATGCAAGAAACCGCGCATAAGTTTCTAATGCCTTTGAAAAAAATTATGAACCTGGTAAATCCCATTTATTGTGTGCATGTAGATTTGAGTGAGGAAAATGGATGCAATTACACGTAGAGAGCTTATGACAAGGTTCAACTGCCTTTGATGGTCATAGAACATACAAATGTATGTGCGTACTCAAGCTAACTATCAAGAAATATAGTTTGTTGTGGGTGAAACCAATCCATGCAGCCTAAATAACATGTAGAAACTGAATTCAAGGTAATAATTTACTTTTAAAAATCATAATCGGGGCATGTATTAATGGTATTTGCCCCTAAATATAATTACTCTTCCATTCCAAGTTCATACAAATCTCTACTTTCGATACCAAATCTTGAATTTGGACAAAGTTAACACAATAATGTTCTTCTATATTATTTCATATGGGACACCATATAATTATATATGGATGCAACTCATATAATAAGGAGTTTGTTATAACAAATCATCCCTCAAAATATTCTTGTAATCAATGTATGTAATATTGTTATAACCACAATAATATTACTAACAATATAGTAAACAACCCAAATAAGAATATAACCATAAGTACACTTTTACTATATGGTAAATACCCGATACCAATGTAAATAATAATATTCCTAATAGAAACAAGGTGAAATTGAAAAATTCGTGGAACATAGAAAGCCACATAATGAAGAAAACCTACCATACGAAGGAAGTATATGGTACAAAGGCTAAAGGCTATGTAGAAATTTGAATCAAGGCAGAGGTCACGAGATAAATCCGTAGGTCGCCAAAAGTTCATCAACCAAAAAAAAACCACATAAGACAAGAAGAGCTTGTGGAAAATATGATCATGGATCAAGAGAAGAAAACAAATAATTCCATGGATCATGTGGAAGCTGTTAAAATCCATGAAAGACCATAAAAGTCAAAGTAATGTTGTTTATCATAATAGAAACATCAAAATCCATAAAGGACATAGGGAAGATAATAGAACATTTGAATTATGTGATGCATAACAAAGCCACGTTTGATTTGAACTAAGTTTTCAACTATTCCAACAACTAGAATTTAATGATGAATGACACCCATACTTGGCCAACAAAATCAATGGCGTACAATGTTAGGCACCCATGTATGTATGAAACATTGAATCATAAATGGTCCTTGGTGGGTGGCGAGTTGTTGGCCCTCTTCATTTCTAGTGTGATATGATCTTCTCCTTCTTTTTTTTCTTCTTCTTTATAAAAAGCAACACAATTTTCATTGTAAACAAATCCCTCTCCCGACTACAAAGTCGTCATGTCAAAAAAATGGGTGATATTTCATGAGTTGCGAGACCTCTGATTTGGTCACATGTAATGTGCTCAATGCTTTCCCCACTAATATAATGGATTGTGTATACTTTGGATCAATAAAATCTTGTTATTGTGGCCCACTTATACCCTTTACTTGTTTTATTGTGTCTCTTACCTATCTGTTCATTTCTGGCATATCGTGTGTGATTTATACTTGAATGGTTCACATAGTTTTGATATGTGGCATATATCTTGCCCTTTCATCCCATGTTTTTTCCTTTTTCTATTCTTCCCCTCACAGAGAGAGATCCCTTTCTATTTTAGCACCATCATCATTCCCTTAGCTTAGTTTTATTTCATACATTGTTCCTTCCCCTTTCCCCAACATTCGAGTAGTTTAGCTTAGGAGTAGTGTTAGTTTTAGAATAGATAGGTAGATGAAGTCAACCTTCTCTAGAGGGTGATCTCATACATTCAAGTTCCACATTGAGAGATCATCCCATGTTTCACTGAGGTGTTGAACCTAGTTTCAACAAGTGAAACTTCAAGTGATAACAATTTTTGGCACACTTAGTGGGACAATTTTGATGAGCTTTACATTATATTCACTAAGATTGGTGTGTGTCTTGGTGATATCCAGCCTTTGGAGGCTTCATTTCAACACATCTAGTGACTCCACTGATCCAACAAACCCATTTCTCTTATTTGCATATAATTTTCATTATTTCATTTCTCTCATTTATGAAGTTTTGCAATCATGAATTCATTTCCTCATTGGGATCCTCATTTTCAAAAGTAGTATCATTCTCCTCCACCTTCTCTATTTTCTTCCCTTACTCCTCGGCTTCACTTTTCTACCCTTTTTCCCACATCCCCATGTACATCAAGTTCTCCTTCTCCACCCTTCCCATGTCATCTACCATATCTCCCTATAACGCTCCCATTTACCCATTGGAGTTCTAGTCTTCCCCATCTACAAAAGGAGGATGTCAAGCCTATAACACCTATCATCCTCCCTCCCTCCCCTTCACCTTCTCCACCATTTGTACCAAGTTCTCTCCCCCGATCTTCATTTTTTTCTCTCTTTCCTTCCAAATCCTCATATCCTCCATGTGTTCCTCCCTCCCCTCCACCTTCTCCATCTTCTTCTCTTCCTCCTCACCTCACTTATGTTGCCCTCTTTCCTTCTATACATTCTCTTCCCTGAGAATCCCTTCATTCCTATGAAGAAGAAGAAAACAATGGTGGGAGGATCCAAACATGAGTGTTTCTATGGAGCACGAAGAGGATGAACAAAATGTTGTTGATTTTCATAGGGATTGGACTCTCGATCACAAAGAGGAAGAAATTAGACATGAAAATTAGTCTTACCTTCATGCTTTGAGAAGGAGGATGTTGAGGTTGAAGAGCACAAAACAAAGGAAGAAATCATACATGAGGATCATATTGAGCTTTAAGATGAGGAGGAGAATGACATAGGAAAGGAAACAAATGAAGACAAGTTTCAACAACTAGCAAATACTCCCCAAAATGAGGAAAATATATATGATAGTCCTATTCATGAGATGGAAAACAAAAGGGATGGGAAAATCATAAGAATCGGTCTATTGGTTATAATATTTGGATGTTCGATCAAATATCTAGCTAGGTCATATCTGAAATTAAAGTTGTCACCAATTATGTTCACTTCAAAACATGAGGAAGATGTTCAAAGTCAAAAGGTCAGCCCAAACACGTGTCCAAACCAAATGCAAAGCAACTAGAGGAGTTTTTTTTTCTTTTTGAGGCTGATACTTTGAGAAAAGGGGAGTGCATGCCATGTTTTTACATCCACCAATTGATCTAGTTACAAACCGATCTCATGGACGCGCTTTGTATGAAAGGGAGATTATTTTTCCCAACTAGTATCTAGTTTTGTTTAACTTCTTTTGCTCTTAGTTAGAGTAGGAGTAGTTTAGGTTTTCTTTTTACAAAACAAGTGCTTTACATAATTTTCATGTTTCTAAAGGGATCATGTATGATTTCTCTTTTGTACATAGTTTTTGTGTTCCTTTTCGTTGTGCACAATCTCGATCATTCACCTTCAAGGCGAGAGAATCAGAGATTTTGGGGTAGTTTTCAGTTGATCAAGGTGTTACTCAAAGCTCCAAAGATCAATTTTAGAACCAAAGTGCCAAGTTCAGTACTTCATGCAGATTAAGGGTGAGTTTTTAAATTTTGGGATCAATTTCTAAGTTGTGTGATTGACTCCATGCCTAATGGATATGCCGGTTATTGGTTCTTACATCTAGCAAGAATAATTCCCATGAAATTCACCATATTGTTTTCCAAAATAACACCCCACATTATTTTGACAACTTCATTTAAGTCAAGGACTTAGGAACTTTTTGTTTGAAAATCTACAGAGGTCTAAAACTCGGTGTTCTCAGGAATGAAGAAAGTGTAATGTTTTGCGGGTTTTCAATTCTATGTAATAAAGTAACACAAGAAATTTGCAGAAAAATGCTAAGTACTTTACGACATTACATGGAAAAGTTAGTTTTCCACAAAATGGAAAATGTAGTCATCTGTGGAAATGGAAAATGTAGCCTTCCATGGAAATGAAAAAGTTAGTCTTCCGCATAAATAAAGAAGTTAGTGTTCAACGGGCTTAATAAAGATAGTGTTCCATGAAGCCGGGAACTCGGTGTTCTATGGAATGAAGAAAGTGTAGTGTTCCGCGGGTTTTCAAGTCTGCACGCATGCAAATGACATGCAATAGTGTGGGAATGAAGTCCCTCCTCAATGAAGGTGAGGCTTCCTTTATTGAAAACCAAAATTGTATTTACATCTATACATTCAAAATTGTATGTGGGGGGTGTTTTGGAACATCAATTGAAAGAAAAGTGAATGAAAGAGATGGAATGGAATGAAAGGAAACGAAATGGAAAGGAATGAATGGAAGGAACATGCAAGAGTTAGGTAAAAGTAGAGCCTAATATTACATGGAGAAGAACAAACAATAACTAACACAAATAAAACGGAGTTTGCATTAGCTAAACAAGAATTAGTAAAAGGGAACACACATGAGCAAGTAAATAATAGAGCTTGATCACTGTGAACAAGAACAACAACTTAATAACGTTGACAATAAGATCAAAGACAATATTTGCATGCAAGATTTAAACATCTAACATCTAATGAACATAAGAACATCAAATGTTACGAGAGACAATGAATGAGACACAAAGTTCATATTTCATTAACTCCAAAATGTCTTCACAAAAGAACACAAAGTTTCTTCCTGAAACAAAGCTTGCACACAAAAGTATTTTCTTCTCCTCTCTCAAAGTCACCTTTACAAATGAGCCCCTCACTTCCTTTTATAACCCAAAAGTTGGTTACAAAGTAGTTAGGGTTTTACATGAACATTAAATAAGGCACTTAAGTGACCTTTGACTTTTTCAACCAACTTTATTAAAATCAACTAAAAATAGAAATCACTTAAGTTATCCACAGTTTTCCAAAAGCAACCTAAATAACAACATTCATTTCTTAAAATCCCATTTTTAAAAACATACAATAATAACCAGTGCCTTATCCATTGAAATGGGGTCCGCCTATCTCAAACGTATGAGAAATGGACTCTCCCACTTCGTTAGATACCAAGAAAACTATCTCCTTGAACCATCGGTGAAATTAGGATCTGTCGCTTTCACCAATTGAAAGGATCTAAACCTTCCCAATGTTTCAAACATATTTTCTTCTTTTGGAGGTTCATTTGGTCAAAGAATAGCCTCACAAAATACCTGCAATTCCAAATCCTACTTGGCATATCATTTAAATTAACCATCTTTGATTGAGTTCTCAAACAAGTTCTTTAATTTGATGCAACGCTCCATTGAGACTGACGAGAAATTATTGGCGGGAGTGTACATGTCCTTAAACAATTGTGAAAATTTCTCTTCCACATGTTCCGATGAACACCTTTGATTATGCTCATTTATGAGGTTGCAAAGGATCTCAGCTATGAATTCTTGAATCAAGGTGAGTGAAGTGAAGGCTTCATTGCATATGCTCTCATAATGGATCATAGAATCCTCGAGAAGCATCTTCCTTGATTTGAGATGCAGACACCAAAGAAAACATGTCCCTCGATGTTCAAATTCGAGAATTCCTTCAATGGCTAAAATTGAGGATTCCATACTCGTCATCTCCTATAAACTGGGCAATATCTCATCCAAATTTGATATGTTAGAAACAAAAGTTTCCTTGAAAGAAAGAATTGGATCAAGATACACACTGACATCTTCATGGAGCTTAACCATTGTTTTGATCATCTCTTGGCCTAAAACGAGAATCTCTGAAAGCCAAGTTTTAGTGACATGGCCCAATGTGTTTATTTCTTTTGATAAATTGAGAGTTTCTTCATCAGGGGCAGCCACTGCATCAGGTACTGGGAAAGTGGATGATATGGGATTTATTAGATGTTGAACATATTCCACCAATTGATTCTTTTCAGCCTTGAGTGAGAGTTCTGAGACTTATATTTCTCAAGTCTCTTAAGCACGATATCAATTGAATCTCGAGCCATCGCCATGTCACTTTCCAATGTGGACCTCCCAAGTCCAAGTCTGGAAACTTCATAATCAGCAGATGTCATGGCATCATGCTCCTTGTCAACTTGTGGGATGGCAAGATCCACAAATCTATTTCCATCACTATCCACCATTATTCGAGAAAGCACTTTAGGCTTCTTGGGAATGATGTCATTAGAAATTTTGAAAAGGGCATCAAAATCAATGTCAATTGCCTTGACAACCCTCTTCCTTTTCTTGACCTCGCAATCAACCCAGAAAGGAGTATCATTCACTATTTTTGCATACAAAAGCCTGGAGCTCAAAGCAACATTCTCATTGTTCTCGACATCATGAGATTCTATAAGAATCCTTTCCATGACCTTGATTTCAGGAGAAATAACCTCGATATCCACCTCCTACTCATTTGGGAGATTTTGGGAAATCTCTTCGTGAACTGTAGGTTCTAAAGTGTTTGATATTTGGACTACCTACACTTGAGTGGACGTTTGTGCAAGGCATGGCTGAGGATCGTTTGTCACTAGATTTTGAGAACTATTAACAATGTGAGTAGAAGAATCTCTACTTGAAGTAGAAAATCCCGATACACGCTCTCTTCCTTCACTGGGGCTAGGACCCTTAGGTTTTTCTCCTCGTGACACATTATTCGGTGAAGTGGATTTTGGCAACCACTCCTTTCTTGTTGATTGTGTATGATTGGATGGCACATGGAGGTCGATTGAGAAGGGCTTTGGTTGAATGAAGACCTCCTCGAGTTGGCAATTTTTGTGATCCTAAAGTATGATCTTGAATTGATTGTAACTTGGAAAGTTCTCTTTCATACCAAGATATGCTTCTTTCAAGGATCGGTTGATTCTTGTTATCAAGAGAAAATTCATCTCTTTTGGTCCAATCAATTCGAGGCAATGGGGTAAAATAAATTGCATCATATGAAGGATCAATAACATCTTCATCATCATTTATGAATGAATCTAGAGGGCTCTTGATGTGAAAGGCCTTGATCTGAGCAAGGGTTAGGTGAGAAAACTCTCGTCTTCTTACTTCATGCTCATCTGAACAGGCAGCCCAAAAATCTTCCATGGTAGGGTTATGTTGATACTTTGCTCCAAGAATCTTCTGCATATATCCATTGATATCAAACTTGGGCTCTCTTCACATATGGATGAATTGTGATGAGGGAAAACTCTTTTTCCATGAGTTGTGCACTAAAGAGATTTGGACATTGGTATTCCCAATTTGGATTGGGAAATGAATTCCTGAATGATGCTTTTCACTGAGAAGACAATGAACTTGGAATAGTTGTCACGCAAGCTCCATTAATGCCCATTTGTCACTGACGTACTTAGGAAGTTTCCATGGAGTACCCACAAAGCCACTTACGTGAATGTAGGAAAAAGATGAAAATTGAATAAACCATGTTCCCCATTGGGAAATGACATTCATGGCTTCTTTGGAAAATATTTCCTCTGTATTCCTATTCAGGTTTTGAATCACGCGGAAGGTAAATGCATCATTGACCCTTCTAAAATGGTGAGAGCTATTTTTGAAACTTAGTTACATGGGTAATAATGGAAAACACTATTTGATGGACCCATGACTCCTCTTGTTTCGAGTCCAGAAAATAGCTTTCTTTCACCGCCACTTTGCATAAGTCAGATATGATGTCATGTAGAAACATCCAGTCATCTTTACTTGATCAATTATTTGTGAAGGGTATCACTGATGATGGTGGCCCAATCCACAAACTCTCTCTTGGCAAGGATGATACAGATAAACTGATACATCCATTGGTGGAAAATCTGGCAGAGAGGGTAAACCGAAAACTTGACTTAGAGAGTAATCATGTCCCCGATTTCTTCCATGAACTCAATGCGGTACAATTCTTTAGGAAGCCGGTCAATTTGAGGCCTCTTGGTCACTAACCAGTTGTTATTAACCATCTTGCTCCACCTGAGGGGTTCTTCATCCCAAAATTCTTGTGTTGAATTTGAGTGATATCCGCATTCTTAGGGAAGTCAGGTATGTTGAGAAATTCCTCAATGTGCTCTAGTGTGATTAAGAGAAAAGGCTCGTGATTATCTTTAAAAATTCCTCATCTCTCGAGATCATAATGCTCCGCGCAAGCGATAACCAACTCGGACACTACACCGAGATAGGAAATGTTGTTGCTTGGGGTAGACCACTATGGTAAAGCCTATCCGAGAATATGGTTTTGCCTTCAGTTTTCACCCATTCACAGAATTGTTGCACATTGATGTGACCCATATTCATATCAGTGATATTGTCATATGTCGACTTAATGGAACTGGGAGGGATGATTCCTTGGAATTCATACTTGAGTGCATGGATTTGTTCGATTTCTCCACTGGCTTCCTCGATCTTCCTGCAGATTTATTAGATTTTTCAGCCATTATGAATTTTACAAAAAATGACTTCAAGCACGTAAAACAATGCAAGCAGGGTCGGGTCTCAGTCTCCAAAACCCCTGTCAATGCAAGAATAATATGACTTTTTATTATTATTATTATTATTATTATATTTTAAAAATAATAATAATAATAACCAGTCTCGGTTACAAATTTTTTTTAATAATACATCACACCGAGACTAGGCAATTTTGATGAAATTTGACTTGATGCGTAACAATTATATTTATTTATTTATTTATTTTAAATAAACAAAATCACCTGATTTCTAATATCCCAAATTTTTTATTTAATTCATTCCAATAAATTTCTCCTTGGTAAGCGTGAAACTAATTGATTTTAATGACCACGTAATTTGAGATTTACTTCTTGATGATCTCGATCGATGTGTGACTATACTTGTTGAATCTTCTTGCAAAATTGATACATGGAGAACGCATGGTTTCTTGTTTTGAGAAATGAAAAATGATTTAAATTTTCTCACTTTGGGAAAATGTTTCTAAAATGAAGGGACTAAAAAGTTTATTATTTTGCTTTGATTTTCCTCTAACTCTAGTTATCCTGGCAAAATGGTATCCATTTTTATCCATGGAACCTGTTTAAAATTGTTTTCTCCTGCATTAGAAAATTAATATTAAATGAATGCGTGGAAAGTTTTGTGAAGTGACATGGAGAGTACCTCTTCTAAAACTTTTTTTCCCAAAGTCCATGTGTGGAAGTTTATTTTATTCTAATTTCCAAGCGTTGGAAACCTTTTCTTTTTTTTGTGTTTTCTTCTTTCTCCCACTGATTTTCTCTGCTTTTCTTTCTTGCATGTGGAGTTGTTTTTTCGCTATTTTTAATGAATGCGTGGGATCTTTATCTATTTTTGTTTTTGCTTGATTTTTCAGCGTTGAAAAGTTGTTTTGAAAATTGTTGTTCCTTTACTTGCATTTTGACAATGGTTTCTCTTCAATGTGTGATGATCTCCTTCTCCCCTTGTGCACCCATGGAAAATCTTCATGGTGTGTGAAAGTGAAAATGCAAATGCAGGTCTTTGAATGTTTTGTCTTATTCCTTGATGAAGCTAGATGGAAAGAGCTTTATTTATCTTCTTCTTCTTTTTAATTTCATCTAATGTTTTCCTTCTTCGTGGGAACTTTCCAAGAGGGACCTGGTGTTTTGTGAAATTAATTTTCCTCTTATCTTACTACACCAGAAAAAGATGCGTGGAAAATGCTTTTAAATTGTGAAATGTGGTTAGAAATGTTTGTTGTTTAGAATGTGTGAAGTCCTTCCTTCCTGATCTACTTAAGGTGGTGTTTTTATTCTTCCTCTATTCTTTTGGATACTTGAAAATTGATGTTCCTTCTCACTGCTGCGTGGTGATTCTCTCAGAGAATGCATGGAACAACTTAGACCGAGTTTTGAAATTAACTTAATTGATTGTTGTTTCACCATGATGATTTTTAGAACTTTTCTTTGAACATTATTGAAAAGATAGGGTAAAATGGGATACAAGGAATACTTCGAAGTTGGAATGTTCAAAAGATGAGGTTATTTGCACATTTGCAAACTTCGAATCCACAGATGATCATGAGAGCTTCCTTTTTGCTCCTAGGAATGATAATGAAAAGCGAAAGACCACCCAAAAAGAGTTAAACAATATCAGTAATGAACTGTCAAAGGCGAGAAAGCGTGTAAAAGCGAGGAAAAAGTATGATACTTCCTAGATTCATTCAACCCACCGTTTAAAACAATTTAATGTGGGTAATTTTTCACTGTAATTGAAATGATTTAGGTATCTCATTAAAAAGATAATTAAGAAAGATCTAATCTAAACAGGTTGAAAAAAATAAATCCAACTAATAAAGAGTGACCTTTAACACATATAAAGCTTAAAATTTGACTTAACTAGACTAATAAAGGTCTTAGGCGGATTTTAAATTTGGGGAAAAATAAATAACTGATGTGGGAATAGGTGGATAATTCATTGCTTTGGTTGTGTATTGTGAATACACTGAGAACCGATTAATTATTTTAAAATTTTTTTCGATATTGGGGAGAAATTTTGCCATTTTGTGTGAAAACTTGGGAATGCCAAAGGATGAGATTTGGATCTCCTTTGATTACACAAAGGACTTTGGTTGGAACTTGAGGTACTTTAAGTGGTTTCTTTTATTTGGTAATGATTAGCAATTGAAGGTTTTGATGGGTATATGGAGGGGTGAGTATTTTAGAAAATGGGTGGCTAGGAAACAAAGGATGACAATATAATGATGAAACCAATGAACCAGAGGAGCTTGAGTGGAGATACTTACTTACAAACCAAACCTGAAGTTTTTTTTTAGTGATTACCTTTCTTTAAGGTGTTGGAGATGGATCAAAAACTGCAGAATTACCTTTCTCCTTTGGAAAGCTTTTGCATAAAAACTTGACATTTTTCTTTTTTTTTGCTTGGTTGGATCAAATTTCCTTTGGGGTGAGTGTTGGATGTCTGTGCAAGAGAAATTGCTTGATCTCCTTCTTGCTTGGTGAATGTATGATCTCTCTGGTTTGCATGGAAATTTCCTCAAAGATGTGATATCTTTTAGTTTGAATGTGGAGAAACTTTTGCTTTTGGCTTTGCCAACCTCCAAAATAAGGTTATTTTTTGGACAAAAAAAGGTGATTTTGATGATTTTTCCTTGGAATGCAAATGACGGTTGGAGAATTTTTCTTGTCATAAGCTCAAAATGATCAAAGGTGCTCTTTTCAAGGTTTTACTAAACTAGGGAATCCTCTTGATTTTATTGGAATCTTTCGTGTTTTCCTCTCCTTCCACATGGATTAGACTAGAAGCTTCTTATAAGCATTCTTTGGGAATGTGTTAGAAACAAATTGACTTTTTTAGGGTTTTTCTAATTATTTTTTCTTTGCAACCTACTAAGCTAGAGTGAATAGGTCTTAAGGTGAGTTATCTTGATGAGGTGTCTAGGTGATTTGTGGACATTATCCCAATTAAGATATTTAAATAATAAATATGGTGAGGATAATAAATTAATTTAATTAAATTTTATTAGTTGTGAAGGGGGCCATTTGCTTGCTAGGTGAATTTCTTTGAAGGTGTTTTTGAATGTGTGTGTGACCTCCTTTTAGTTTCTCCTTGATGAATGTATATTCTTTCTGAGAATGCATGGGATCTTAGACTAAATTGTTCCTTCTTTCTGTAATCCTTCAACATATGCTTCTCTATTTTTTGAGGGATGTGATAAAATACACCCAGAGGAAATAATAAGGAGTTTGGAAAAACTAAAAATCCTCCAAGCTTCTTATTTACTTCGCATGACTTTTTCCAAGGAGTTTGATGGATGAGGATTTAGGAAGCTTCCTCACAACCATTTCTTATTCGTCCGTTAAAACAACTTCCCTCTTTCCGGGTAGTGGCATTAATTGCCAGGGGGAAGTGGGGAAATAAACAACCAATTGCCAATGGAAATGGCAAGGTGGGTGACAATCCCCATTTTATTTCCCCATGTGGGAAATCGGGAGATTTTTTGCCCCATTTTCCAATTCATTAATTTGGAAATCGGGGAAGAAATCCCACAAGTGGGGAATTAAAACAAATTTTCCAGAAAGGGAAATCCGGTCCTGGGAAGCCAATTTGGCATCCCCAACAATGGGAAGTAGAGGCTTATTTTTCCCCCAACAATTAAAATAAATCTTGTCGAATGAATTTTAATTAATATTTATTTAATTAAAAACCCCATAATTATTAAAAATTAATTTTATCAAACAAAGAGTAATTAATTAATTAAATATTAATTAATTAATATTAACGTAGTTTAAGACTCAGGGGAGGAGTTCTCACCGAAAAGGATGAAACGAAGACCGGAACGATCACAAAAATGAGATGATCGCGATGAGAGTGATAGATCACGCAAAGTAACACTTTTGAAAATTTCAAAATTTCCATTTTTATTAATTTTGTGAAGTCAAAATTGGCTGATAACAACTGGCTCTAATTGGGGACAAGGACTTCATGGATGCAACAATGGACCCAGACAAAATATTAATGAACATGATCTCAAAAATGATGGGGCACAAAAAATGGGATGATACAAGAGAGGAGACCAAAATACGGGAAAAGAAACAAACCAAAATCCTAATTACCTATGTACATATACTGGGACAACCCATTTTCAATTTTGATAGTGCTTGAGATATTTCCCGTTGTAGGGAAAAGGAAAATGAGTTCCATAGGATACGCCAAGTAATAGGTGTTATCTCCATATAAATGTCTTGATCTTGAAAGGGCCTAGCCACAATGAATCAAACTTCCCATGCTTTCCTTTCGGTTCACGTCTCTTGTCCCAAAGAAGAACTAAGTCATTGATTTGGAATTGCCTCTCCTTAGTTTTCTTGTCGAACAACCTCTTCACTTTGGATTGATGTTCCTTCGATCTTATTTGCCACTTGACTTATTTGTTCTTCAAGCTTTCTTAGGAACATGATCCTTTTATCTAACACATTGGTGAAGCATTCATCATCAATTGCTTGAGCTAATCGTAATGTTGGTAACTCCAATGTGATGGGAATTTGAGCATTGGTTCCATACAAGAGTTGGAAATGGAGACATCCCGATTGCTCTTTTGGGAGTTATGTGGTCAACCCACAATGCATCATATAAACTTTTTGTGCCAAGTTCTTTGATTTTCTTCTACTAACTTGCACATGATATTAATGATGTTTTTGTTACTGGATTTTGCTTGACCATTTCCCTGTGGGTAATAATCTGACGAATGAGACAAAGATATCCCATACCCATAACAAAAACCTATCATCTCTATAGAAGAAAAATTTGAGGCATTTTCTGTCATGATCTTGTGTGGAATTCCATAATGAACCAATATATTCTCTTTGATGAAGTCACATATTACAATAATAGATGTTTTTCATTGGTATAGCTTCTACCCACTTTGTAAAGTAGTCAGTTGTGGTGAGCACATGAGTATGACCAGCACTAGAATTAGGATTCAAAACTCGATGAAATCTAAACCCCATTGTTGAAAGGGTTCTTCAATGACAACTAGCTTCAAAGGAAAAATGCCAATTTTGGTCTTCCAAAAAATTGCTGACAAGCTTCACATTTTGTTACCCATTTCTGAGCATCGAAAAACATAGTGGGCTAATAATAATGTGCTCACAAAATTTTATGAGTTATCACTGGGCCAGAGAAATGACCACCGCAAGCATGATTATGAAAGGCTTCAAGCAACTTGGGTTGTTGTTCCTTATCAACACATCTGAGGAACATGTCATCAATTCCTTTCTTGAACAAAGTGTTGTCCCAAATGACGTACACAGAAGCTCTTAATTTGATAGCTCTTTTTCCTTAGCTATCAGATTTTCAGGACATTTCCATATGTGAGAAAGTAGGCTATATCAGAATACCATTCATCTGTGGTACTGATGAAAACTACTAGTGGTAAATTTTCCTCAACTAGTTCTTCTTCAGAGTCATCTCGTGGTTCATTCTCTGTGATGAGTTGGCAGAGTCCTCTTCCTGAACCAACTTGGTAGGCTTGATATCCAAATCATATTCTTGGATCTTGGAGACCCAATTACCTCTTTTAGATCCTGGTTCTTGTTGTGTCAACATCGATTTAACTACGGTGTTTCGAGTACTAAGACTTTAGTGTGAGAATTCAACACATAGTACCTGAAATGTTTCAAAGGCTCTCACCACCACGTACACATGCCTCTCAAGGGGAGTGTAATTGAGTTCATGTTTCTTGAATCCAGAACTCATGAATGCAATAGGAGATTTGATTCCCTCTTGATTGTGTTGAGTCAAGATGGTAGAGATTGTGTGCGGTAAAGCATAGCAATAGATTATAAAATCCTTTTTAAAATCGGGGCACACTAATGTAGGAGCTTTCACAATAGCACCCTTGATTTTCTCAAATGCTTCTCTACCTTCCTTCGACCATTTGAAGGATTCTTTTCCTTTCATCATATCAACAATTTCTTTGGTCATCTCGGTGAAATATGGCACAGAACCTTCTCAAAAATTAACCTTCCCAAAGAATGAGTGGACTCCAGGCTTACTTGTAGGCAAGGAAAGATTCTTGATCACTTGAACACGCTCAGGATCGATCTTAGTTCCTTCTTTAGAAACAATATGACCTAGGAGTTTCCCTTTCGTAACTCGAAAATGGAATTTTTGGATTCAGAGAGATCTTATGAAGTCGGCACCTTTGCAATATTTTCTCTAAGTCTCTTAGGTGATCTTCTCGTTTCTTTGAGAACATTGTCAAGTCATCTAGGTATATCATGATGATCTTGTCTTTATAATATGTGAATGTCATATCCATAGCCCTTTGAAAAGTTATGCCTGACATTGATCAAACCAAAAGGCATTCTTCTATATGTGAACGTACCCGTGGGGTGGTGAATGTGATTTTATGTTGGTCTTCTCTAGCCACTTCAATCTGATTATAACCAGAGAAACCATCTAGCATAGATAACATTTTTGATCTAGTTACTACTGTAGAATATGGTCCATGACTGGAAGTGGATAATTATCCTTCAAGGAAGCTTGATTAAGATTGCGAAAATCCACACAAATCCTAATTTCTCCATTTTTCTTATGAACCGGTACAATATTAGCTATCCAAGTCGAATGTCGAATAGGAAACACTATCATGCATCTAACATCTTTTGAACCTCATGGAATATTGTTCCCTTATCTTGGGATTATACTATCTTTGCTTCTTTCTTGAATGGAACTGCACCAGTTTCAAGGGTATGGCATGCTCCATTTCCCTAGGTTGGAAAGACTTCAAGTCTTCATATGAGTAAGCCAAGACATTCAGAATATTTGGTAAGGAGGCTTATGAATTTCTTGCGCTCCTCAGGTGAAAACACTTACCAATGTTGACCAGGTGAGGTTTATCCTTGGTACCAATGTTAACTTGCTCATAGTCACAGAGAATTTGCGTAGTCCACGCCTCTCTTTCTCTTTGATAAACATGTCATGTTTATCAAAAATTTCTTCAAGTGAAACCAATCCTTTTGGAATTTTATTTCCTTTGAGTTGAATGATGCCATCACCAGGATCTTCATTCTCAACTCCTTGAATGGGTGAGGTTGTTGATTCATGAAATGTAGAATCACTTCCTTCAAAGTACAATTGTTCAAAATTATCCCTTTTTTCCAAGAAAGCAATAATTTGTTGATCATCATTGAATACTTGCCAATTTTTTGCATTGTCAGGAACACTTGGCCTAAAAACCATTTCAATGGTGTATTTTCTTGATCAAACTCTGAATGAGGAATCATTAATGAAGTTGAGACTGCTAGAGAATATGCTTTTGTCATTCTTTTCATGAGGGACAAATTTTATGGAAAAAGCATCGAAGACTTCTATCATCCCACACTTTATTTCTGTAGTGTCTCAAATGATCATTCTTTACTTGGAACTGATTTTTAACTTGTTTCACAATCAACTCCACATCTCAAAGAATTTCAAATTTCTAATCCCTTTCTCTTCTACAGCTTGAAGGCCAAGGATTAATGCCTCATACTCTACAGTGTTGTTAGTATTTGAAAATTGGAGTTTGTAAGAAAAAGGAAATATTTTACCATTCGGAGATATGAGCACTACTCTGCGCGGAACCTATTGAGCAACAACTTCCATCAAACTCAAGAGTCCATATCTCATTAGAGTCTTGGCAAGTGACCTCAAGTGCATGAACCTTTGTAGTCATCATATAATTACCCATACTTGAGTTTTGAAACAAGACTGTGCATGAGGATCATCAGTTTTCATCACCGTGAATTTTTCCTGAGTTTTGGCATTAGCTTCTTCATTTCTCCATTGATAGGGATCATGGCATGAGACCAGTCCATTTGAATCTCGCCACCCAAATCTCTACAAAATTTCCTGCTCAACAACATACCATATGAAGTAGGAATGTCAGCAACTAGAATGGTTACCTTAACTCACTTATGAGGAAATTGGGATAAAACCATTTGAGTGTCTTTAATCTTCCGATTAGAGGAACTTGTCTTGTCTCCATTGAGTAACAAGATCCAAATGTTCTCATACAAGTCAACCCAAGAGCATGTGCTACTTTTGTAGGCATCACATTATCCGAGGCTCCAGAATCTATAATGCAATTACTTAATTTGCATCCGTTGATCAGAAAGGACACAAAGAAAGGTTCAATCTTTTCATTTGAAGGTGTAGTGGCTGCACCACAATATTTTGAGTCTTCCCATCTTTGGGAGTTTTCAAAATTCCTTTGGAGGAATGATCGGTAGAGTCATTTTTGATAAATGGACCAATTTCTTGAGTTGATCCTTATTGGATTTCAAGTACTCTGCCTGTGACATGGAAATTTTGTTTTATTGATATGATCAATGATATCAAATTTGGGAAAGTAACCGTACTTGATGTCTCAGATACTAGTTCTTTCAAACTTGATGATGGCACACTTTTGACCTTTGCTTTGGGCTTGGTTGATACGGATGTGGAAGAAGAAACTTTCTTCGTAGTTGATTTATCAACTGATTGACTTGACAAAGGCCCTCCTTTCTTTAAGATAGTTTTGACCTTGGAAACCTCAGTTGCCTTGGAATCTTTAGGGGTCTCATTTGTCTTGGATTCTTTGGAAGTTTCCTTAGTCTTAGATTCTTTTAGAAGTTCCTTGGAGCTCTCTTTATCTCCGCCTTAGTGGTATTATGCTCCTTTTTCTGAGAGTGTGTGAAGACAACGAAGGATTGACTATTCATATCTTCTATAATTTCTTTTATTGTATTCTTCTTCTTCGAATGGTACTCGAAGAAATGATTATTACTTTCTCCTCAGGATCTTCAACTTCAGGTTCAGATGTTCAGAATCTGCTCTTCTTCATCAACCTCAACGACTTCAACTTCATCATCACTTTCTTCAATGACATCACATTTTGAGTTAGTTGCGGGAGATGCTTCAATAGTAAGCCTCTCGAGAGCACCTACAATCCTAGATTTGTTGGGAATGTAGCCTTTTCTTGGGATGTCTTTGTAAGGAGTAGGTTTACTACTTTGAGCAACTTACTTTTTCAAAGCTAGCACATCATTAGCCAACTTAGTGAGTATAGCTTCGAAGCATTGGGGGTTTCTTGACTCTTTCCCTTGAGGGAAGTTTTCTTGAATTTTCTACCATGATTAAGTCATCCTCAATTTCTATGGCCAAGGATTGAGCAAGTTCCAAAGTAGCCACTCTAGCCCTTCTCAGTTGATAGCACACTTCTGGTTGTTGTGTGTTAATAAAGAAACATTTTTGTCCATCAAGGTTTGGATGAATCTCGGTAGGAACTTTTTCACCATTTTGTTGAACTTAGCCACGAAATTCCTCATGGGTTCTGTTGGCTCTTTCTTCAGCCTAAGATAGTTGGGCAAGAAGGGCATGTTCATCTTTGTCATCTTGAATTGATCTTCAAACTTAGTTTTCATATCATTCCATTTGTAATGCATCCATTTGGCAAGATGATGAAACCAATCTATAGTAACATCATGCAATGTTTCAATGAAGAGGTGAATAGCAACATCTTCATATTCTACCAACAAAATAACACATATAGCGAAGAAGGTAGAAATATGGTCATCTGGTGATGTCTTCCCATCTCCATCAAACTTGGGAAGAATCTTCCTCGATCCTCTTGGGAGGTCATGTCGAGCTGGTAAGGCCAATGGGCCTATGGCATTTCCCCATGGTACATTGAATTCCATTTGGGAAAGGTGGTATGCAAAGGCAAAACAACGTGAGCAAGGACAAGTGCTTGATTGGTAGTGATTCCTTCCTTGCTTTCTCTTTCAAGACTTGATGCAAGGCTTACAGATCTACGAGGTGTGTTCTTATTTAGAGGAGATAACTTGAAACCAAACTTTCCTTGAAAGTCAAAAATGGGATCAGATCGACCTTTAGCTTTTTCTCCTCGCGTAAACCTCTTTACTCAGTTTGAAATCTTTATTGTGAAGGGATCACTGGCATGTTCTGATCGACTCTAGCCTTTTCTCTTCACTCTCTTTCTTGAGCTATTTGTGCCTAAATAACTCTAGCAACTCTCGTGGCTTGCTCTTCTTCGTTATCTAGTACTGATGCGGTGAGATGAAAATGATAGTTTCTTGTGCACTTTTCCCAAATAGCTTGCCTTAGATCTGATGATATATCTTCTTGAGTATCATCCAAAAAGAAGATTTGGTTGCAAGATAGGTGGGTTACCTGTAATAGTCATACAAATTATTACCTTGGTGGAAGAGGGCTGCGTCGATGAACAATGATCAACACGTGTCAGGAGGTCTTCTAGCCACAAGTGCGGGTACTCTTCTTCTAAGGTCTTCAATGTAGATTTCTTTATCAATGGCTCTATCAACAGCCACAAATTGCTGCAAACTTTCATGGTTTCCCAAGCTATTGTTCGAAAGGTTAGCAATGCAATGTCTCCTTGAAAATATTTGTTGGCACAAGGTTTGGTTGAAGAGTTAGAGCTTGTGCAGAGGGGATAGTCATAAAGATTTAACCAAGCATTGGTTAATGATTCTAGAATCCCCAGTAGATTTGCCAAAAATTGTTAGCATATGGATTTGCATGCATGCAAATGACATGCAACAATGTGGGAATGAAGTCCTCCTCAATGAAGGTGAGGTTTCCTTTATTGAAAACCAAAACTGTATTTACATCTGTACATTCAAAATTGTATGTGGGGGTGTTTTGGAACATCAATTGAAAGAAAAGTGAATGAAAGAGATGGAATGAAATGAAGGAACAAAATGGAAAGGAATGAATGGAAGGAACATGCAAGAGTTAGGTAAAATCATAGCCTAATATTGCATGGAGAAGAACAAACAATAACTAACACAAATAAAACAGATTTTGCATCAACTAAATGAGAATTAGTAAAAGGGAACACACATGAGCAAGTAAATAACAGAGCTTGATCATTGTGAACAAGAACAACAACTTAATAACATTGACAATAAGATCAAAGACAATATTTGCATGCAAGATTTAAACATCTAACATCTAATGAACATAAGAACATCAAATGTTACAAGAGACAATGAATGAGACACAAAGTTCATATTTCATTAACTCCAAAATGTCTTTCAAAAAGAACACAAAGTTTCTTCTGAAACAAAGCTTGCACACAAAAGTATTTTCTTCTCCTCTCTCAAAGTCACCCTTACAAATGAGCCCCTCACTTTCTTTTATAACCCAAAAGTTGGTTACAAAGTAGTTAGGGTTTTACATGAACATTAAATAAGGCACTTAAGTGACCTTTGACTTTTTCAACCAACTTTATTAAAATCAAACTAAAAATAGAAATCACTTAAGTTATCCACAGTTTTTCTGAAAGTAACCTAAATAACAACATTCATTTCTTAAAATCCCATTTTTAAAAACATACAATAATAACCAGTGCCTTATCCATTGAAATGGGGTCCGCCTATCTCAAACGTATGAGAAATGGACTCCCACTTCGTTAGATACCAAAAAAACTACCTCCTTGAACCGTCGGTGAAATTAGGATATGCCGCTTTCGCCAATTGAAAGGATCTAAACCTTCCCAATGTTTCAAACATCTTTTCTTCTTCTGGAGGTTCATTTGGTCGAAGAATAGCCTCACAAAATACCTGCAATTCCAAAATCCTACTTGGCATATCATTTAAATTAACCATCTTTGATTGAGCGTTCTCAAACAAGTTCTTTAATTTGATGCAATGCTCCATTGAGGTGACGAGAAATTATTGGCGGGAGTGTACATGTCCTTAAACAATTGTGAAAATTTCTCTTCCACATGTTCCGATGAACACCTTTGATTATGCTCATTTATGAGGTTGCAAGGGATCTCAGCTATGAATTCTTGAATCAAGGCGAGTGAAGTGAAGGCTTCATTGCATATGCTCTCATAATGGATCATAGAATCCTCGAGAAGCGTCTTCCTTGATTTGAGATGCAAACACCAAAGAAAACGTGTCCCTCGATGTTCAAATTCGAGAATTCCTTCAATGGCTAAAACTGAGGATTCCATACTCATCATCTCATATAAAATGGGCAATATCTCATCCAAATTTGATATGTTAGAAACAAAAGTTTCCTTGAAAGAAAGAATTGGATCAAGATACGCACTGACATCTTCATGGAGCTTAACCATTGTTTTGATCATCTTTTGGCCTAAAACGAGAATCTATGAAAGCCAAGTTTTTAGTGACATGGCCCAATGTGTTTACTTCTTTTGATAAATTGAGAGTTTCTTCATCAGGGGCAACCACTGCATCCAACACTGGGAAAGTGGATGATATGGGATTTATTAGATGTTGAACATATTCCACCAATTGATTCTTTTCGGCCTTGAGTTGAGAGTTCTGAGACTTATATTTCTCAAGTCTCTTAAGCACGATATCAATTGAATCTCGAGCCATCACCATGTCACTTTCCAATGTGGACCTCCCAAGTCCCAGTCTGGAAACTTCATAATCAGCAGATGTCATGGCATCACGCTCTTGTCAACTTGTGGGATGGCAAGATCTACAAATTTGTTCCCGTCACTATCCACCATTATTCAAGAAAGTACTTTAGGTTTCTTGGGAATGACATCATTTGAAAGTTTGAAAAGGGCATCAAAATCAATGTCAATTTCCTTGATAACCCTCTTCCTTTTCTTGACCTCGCAATCAACCCAGAAAGGAGTATCATTCACTATTTCTGCATACAAAAGCTTGGAGCTCGAAGCAACATTCTCATTGTTCTCAACATCATGAGATTATGCAAGAATCCTTTCCACGACCTCGATTTCAGGAGAAATAACCTCGATATCCACCTCCTGCTCATTTGGGAGATTTTGGGAAATCTCTTCATGAACTATAGGCTCAAGTGTTTGATATTTGGACTACCTGCACCTGAGTGGACACTTGTGCAAGGCATGGCTGAGGATCATTTATCACTAGCTTTTGAGAACTATTAACAATGTGAGTAGAAGAATCTATACTTGAAGTAGAAAATCCCGATACGCACTCTCTTCCTTCCTTTGGGGCTAGGACCCTTAGGTTTTTCTCCTCATGACACCTTATTTGGCGAAGGGATTTTGGAAACCACTCCTTTCTTGTTGATTGCATATGATTGGATGGCATGGAGGTCAATTGAGAAGGGGATTTGGTTGAATGAAGACCTCCTCAAGTTGGTAATTTTTGTGATCTTGAAGTATGATCTTGAATTGACTATAACTTGGAAAGTTCTCTTTCATACCAAGATATGCTTCTTTTAAGGATCGGTTGATTCTTGCTATCAAGAGAAAATTCATCTCTTTTGGTCCAGTCAATTCGAGGCAATGGGGTAAAAGAAACTACATCATATGAAGGATCAATAACATCTTCATCATCATTTACGAATGAATCTGGAGGGCTCTTGATGTGAAAGGCCTTGATTTGAGCAAGGGTTAGGTGAGAAAACTCTCGTCTTCTTACTTCATGCTCATCTGAACAGGCAGCCCAAAAATCTTCCATGGTAGGGTTATGTTGATACTTTGCTCCAAGAATCTTTTGTATATATCCATTGATATCAAACTGGGATCTCTTCACATATGGATGAATTGTGATGAGGGAAAACTATTTTTCCATGAGTTGTGCACTTGAAGATATTTGGACATTGGTATTCCCGATTTAGATTGGGAAATGAAGTCTGAACAATGTTTGTCATTGAGAAGACAAGTGAACTTAGGATAGTTATCGCGTAAGCTCCATTAATACCCATTTTCACCGACATACTTAGGAAGTTTCAATGGAGTAGCCACAAATCCACTTACGTGAATGTAGGAAAAATAAGAAAATTGAATAAACCATGTTCCCCATTAGGAAATGATATTCATGGCTTCTTTGGAAAATCTTTCCTTTATATTCCTATTCAAGTTCGAATCACGCGGAAGGTAAATGCATCGTTGACCCTTCTCAAATGGTGAGAGATATTTTGAAACTTAATTTGCGGGTAATAATGGAAAACACTATTTGATGTACCCATGACACCTCTTGTTTCAAGTCCGAAAATAGCTTTTGCACTACATAAGTCAAATATGATGGTGATTCATCTTTCTTAATCAACTATTTGTGAAGGGTATTGCTGAAATGAAGATCAAAACATGTTAAGATATATCAACTTTTGATCTTATGAGGAATGTGATATTGCGATACATCCATTGGTGAAAAATTCTTGCGAAAACTTGACTTAGGAGAGTAATCATGTCCCCGATTTCTTCCATGAACTCATGGGACAGGTTCCTTAGAACCTTAACGCCTAATTTTGCTGTAAGTTATCATGGTGATTACTTTCTTAATGTGAATCATTGAAATGAAGACAAACATGTTAAGATATATTTTTGATCTTAAAGGAATGTGTCTTAATCTGGATTCTTACATACCGTAATTTGTTTACATGGGACAATGATTATTATTGCCTTGTATGTTCACGATGTGACAACAATTTGTCGTATGCTTGCTGAACTCTATTCGCTGATTGACAGCACACCTTGAATCAATTCCATTGATCCAAGGTATGCTGTGGTCTTCTTGTGATCGCTTTGTCGATTTACTTTTAAACCAGGCTGAAGGTTGATATAAATGTGCAGCACCTGATTTCAGGTATGAATAGCTGGCACGTAGATGCCAACGAAAAAGGTTCGATTCTCGAACCATACACTGTTGTAACGCCAGACCCCGTAAGGCGATAAAGGCCTGGATGCGGGTGGCTCAGGTATGTAGAACGTGGGACGAAATGTCCTGCATAGCACTGAATTGGATGTCAGTCGGAAGGACTTGATTGGAAATTGATTAATTAAGTGCTAAGGGGATTAGACCCTAATCTACCCCTAAGTCCTACCTTATATCCTAACTACTATCCTATGTGGATTTTTAAATTCTAAGGGTGAACATAGACCTAAGTTCTATTAACCTATGACCTAGGTATGAACACTATTGTAAATCCTAAACTAATCCTAACCTAAGGAAGGGGACGCACAGACCCATGGGGGGATGGAAAGGATAAGGATGGAAGGAAAATTAATGGGCAGTAAATAAGGTCCTTGCGTGGACAGCGCCAAGTTTGGCGGGAACAGGGAAAAGTTAGAGTCATTTAGTTAGTCATGGGACTAAACTTGGTTTTCATGCAAAATTTGAATTTGGTAATTCGCCAACCCGAGTCGGCGGTGGCGTGAGGAAAGAGGAAAAAGGCAGAGCCTTCAATGCATTTAATTTTCTTGGTCTTCGCGACCAGCCCGCCTTGGAAAGAGTATGGAGGAAATTTTGTTGTTCATTGTGTTTGTTCGGGTTTTGGAAGTTGCTCTGCATTTGGTTTTTCATGGTTCTATCGAACCAGTTGTGTTTGATTGTTATCTCCGTTTCTTTGGAAATCTAAGGCTATTTTCGAGCCTGTAGCGGAAGGTGATTGTTTGGGAAGTTTGCTCCTGTCGCCGTGGAAGGAAATAACTCCTGTAGGCATGGTTTTCTTCGAGCTTCGAGGAAGATTATCAGGCATGTTAAGCCCTTCTCTTTAAACTGCTTGCTTTGCTTAAACGTCTCATTAAAACAACCCTGCTCTTCTTCTGAACGGGTTTTGGGTTTATTCGATTTTGCTGTCATGTTTGAAATGATTCTGGGTAGAGTCGTTTTGTCTTGCTGTTGCGATTTGAACTGTCTTTGCTTCAGTATTGAATTGAAAATACAGCCATGCTGTGTTGATTTGTTCGAAAGTATTGGGGAATTCGTTCTTTATATTATGATATTGTACTGCTGTGTGAGTTGATTGACATTGTTTCTTTACTGAAATTTTGAGGAAATGAGTTCCTTTTCCTTCTGCTGTTTTAGATTTTGAAGGAAATGGTAAATGGGTTTTATTGAGCATTATGGGCTCGGTTTGAAGGAAGTGATAGTAATATTCTTATTGCTGTGCTTTTCTTTTGTAAAAATGGACGAATACGACTTGGGTATTCGTGGGAGTTGGAGAAAGTAACTGTTTTTCTTACTGAAATTATTGATGAGCTATGTTTTCTCTTGCTGTGGTGGAAAGTTGATTTTGTTGTGTTTTATTGATGCGGTTTGATCTTCCAGTTCGGACTGTTGTCGTGAAAATGAACTTGGCTTTGTATTGCTGTGCAAATAAATGAAATGCATGGGAATTGGCTTGTTGTTTGAGACTGTTTTTAATGTCTGTACCATGCTTGCGCATTTAATACCCTATGCGGGTTTGCCTTGATAAAGGTATTGTTATATAAATATTGTATTTTTTGGGTTCTGCGCATCATTGTGAAACAGGAGAATGAGGTTTTCGGATTTAAATGTTTGATCGAGAAGGAACTCGAACTGGGCATTCTTTGCATATGGTATATTGAATGAAATTGTGCATGCTGTGCGAGTTGGATTTGACATCGTTTCTTTTCTGGAATTAATAAGGAAACGAGTTCTTCTTCTTCTGCTGTTTTAAATTATGAAGAAATGGCAATTGAGTTTTATTGAGCATTTTGGATTCGGCTTGACGGAAGTGACAGTGATATTTAGACTATTTTTCTAAGTGTTGTTTTCTTTCTGTACAAACGGAAGATTTAAATGTTTCGTGTGATCTCTGATTTTGCACTGTCATTCAAAAAAAAAAAAAGAATGAACTCGATTTGAGTGATCCTTGTTGTGTTTGAAGAAAATGGATGTTTTCTTATGGAAATAGTTAAAGGTATGAATTTTCTCTTCTTGCTGTTTGAATTCTGGAAATAGCACTAGAGCTTCGCTTATACACCGGATTGGACTTGCTGTAGGTAACAACAATGTGCAAATGGTTATTTATGAACTGTGTGCGTTCATGGTTATAGAAAGTCGTGTGAATAATTGATTAAGTGACTGTATAACTGTTTATTTGGTTAAAATACAGTGAAAGAAGTATGAATTCTTCTAGTACAGTAAGTACATAGTATGCATTCTTTATATTGCTTGTTCTATGATGGATACGATGTTTTACCAACTTGTTTTTGGTATTCGTATGTGCCTGATTTAAAGGAAGTATTGATATGGATGATAAATTCTTCCTTGTTATCATTTAAAGCTGAGTATGAGTGGAATTATTCCTTGCTGTTGGAAAGTGAATTCTGAATGGATTTTGTAAGTTTCACTCTGAACTGTTATCTTGGATTGATGTCTCATTTGGATTTAACTTTCAGTACAGTCATGAGGAAAGGAATAGGAGTGTGGATGAATAACTTGGAATAATGATCATTTCTTCTCTCATACAGTTGGAAATCTGTAATCGTTAAGAAATGAATTTTGTATTGCTTGGGATTAAGCATCTATATTTTATTGTTGTTTACTTTTCTCATCTGTACTTGATTGCTTGAAATCAAATGAGATGCATGAACTGAAAGGAAAGTAATTGGTTTATATTTTCAGTCAAATTTTATCCTTGAATTTATTACTAATGAAAGGGAATGGAATTGATAGCAGTTATGTTATAACAGCAGTATACATACTTGTATTCCTAGTTTTTACAGATGTTGTAATCTGGAACTGTTTGAAGGAAATTACTTTTTGTAATGATTATTTAGGAAAAAGGACAGTAATCCTTTGACTGATTGGAATGGTATTTAGATGATTCAGTTGTCATGCTGTTCATTCTTTTGATACTTAATTCTTGATTGATGTTCATATTAACGTTTCATAAAAGCAGGGTTCTTTTATTGAGACAGTTAATTAGAAGCACCTCATTTTAATGACAAGTGCTTAATATGCTCAGTTCAATGAACTGACCCGTGCAAGTAATTTTGCAGATGGAATTTGAGTAAAATGAAGACATGGTTGTTTTCTGATACTTCTTTTGATTGTCTGAAGATGGATTGTATTTGATAGTTATTATTCCTCTACGAGGAATTGAGAAAAGAAGAAATTACATTCTTCTATCTTATGAGTTGTAATGTTGTTTTATATAAACAAAGTCCAGTAATTTGGACTGGCAAATGTATAGATTATGAAATGGATTGATGAATACAAATACAAGTGTGATATTTTAATGACTATATCAGTTTGATATTGTTGATTAAGTTGGGAATATAACATTAATTCTTGATTTGGAATTATTCAAATGTTTTGGATGAATTTAAAAGGAACTGATATCTATTCTTACCTAAATGCAACTTTTACGTTGAAATGTGCAATTAGTTCATACTTGGGTTAAGATGAATTTTTAATTGACATTAAAAAGGATTAGGAAGAACATGATCTCATAACTGATAGGTATTCGGGATTAGCTTGAAAGCTAAGGAATATCAAATAACTTAGGAGCAGCGAACCTTGTATTCGGACTCCGTTAATAGCCTCGTATGTTAAATTCAGAAAGTAAGGATATGGGAAAAACATATCCATGGTTAACAGACCTTAACTATGTAAGGTTAAGGAGAATAAATTAATATATTTATTGAGAATTAGACCTCGTTTTAATGACGTCTAATAAGCTGGAATTCTGAATTTGTTTTCAGTTGTGGAAAACTTGGTTAAGTTTAATAGGTTAAACTTATTAAGTCTACCGGTAATGGGCTGCTTAATCCAAGGATTAAGAAAAGAACCAAGTAGAGAAAATGCAACCCTTCGGTACGAAGGAAAAGATGCATAGTAAGCTAGAAGACGGATTTAGTCTCTCTTGGCTACATTCAAGTAACAATAACGAGGATAAAGATCGGCATGGCTGCTTTGAAAGTTGATCTTAAGTATTAAGATCATAACCAAATCACTTGAGCTGGATGTGTACTCTCGATGGGAGGATTCCGTAGGACATTGACATACGCCAGCTACAGCACGGTGTCTTCATGAAGGTGGGGTCTTCATGACGACACAATGTTATAGCTGACATATTACAATGCCCTCCCGAATTAAATCATCAAGATTACATAAGCTGAATATTAAGTTCTTGGCTGGGGATAGGAGTGTGATCACGTATACGGAGTGACTCCGGAGGACTAAAGATAACTAGACACACGGAGTCGTCTAGGGATGACACCGTATGTCTGCGTATCTTTAGTTACCATGAGTGACTTCCTATACTCGTTCATATTGCTAGTTGGAGTTAGAGTTTGATCTTAAATTGGAAGGACTGGTAGGGACCAGGAAAGACCATTCTAGATAACAGACGAAGTGAGGTGAAGGACGTATTCCATTGGTGTGTATCACATCCAAGAATATGATCATGCAAAGCATGTGAAAATATTTGGCCAAAGTATCGCAAGTCTTTGGTTGCGTTGTCCGATCACCTAATTTAAGATGCGGGATGTCGGATGAATATCGAATAAATATTCATATAGGCTTCTTAAATGGATCACTTCGATAAGGAAGCAGTAAAAGAACCTTGTATATATATTATACTATGCATGAATGAACATGAAGGATCGGTAAGTTCGAGTCATGAAATGAGAGATCGTTGAAACTCAAGCCATGAAAATGGGAGATCGGTAGTTCTTGAGTCATTTATAGCAGCATATGGAATGTTATATGATTGAATGGCACTGAATGTGTGTTCCATATTGCAAATATGTGAACAGAGAACATTAGTTTTAAAAGGAAATTGTGTGATCCAAAGCTGCATTGTTTGGGCGAAGAACAATTATTAAAACTTGAACGTGTGTTTGAATTATATAATTCATAACAGGGAACGTTGTAAAAAAAAAAAAAATTCCCTTGTTCTAGTATCTTAAAATGGGGATGTTACAATTCGAGGCCTCTTGGTCACTAACGATTGTTATTAACCATCTTGCTCCACCTGAGGGGTTCTTCATCCCAAAATTCTTGTGTTGACTATCAAGTGATATCCGCATTCTCAGGGAAGTCAAGTATGCTAAGCAATTCTTCAATGTGCTCTGGTGTGATTAAGAGAAAAGGCTCATGATTATCTTTGAAAATTCCTCGTCTCTTGGGATCATAATGCTTCGCGTAAGCGATAACCCGCTCTAGACATTGCACCGAGAGTGGAAATTTTGTTGTTTGGGGTAGACCATTATGGTAAAGCCTATTCGAGAATATGGTTTTGCCTTAAGTTTTCACCCGGTCGCAGAATTGTTACACATTGATGTGACCTAGATTCATATCAGTTATATTTTCATATGCCGACTTAATGGCACTAGGAGGGATGATTCCTTAGAATTCATACTTGAGTGTGGATTTGTTCGATTTCTCCACTGGCTTCCTCGATCTTCCCATGGATTTATTAGAATTTTTGGCCATTATGAATTTTCTGAGAATAATGACTCGGGTATGTAAAATAATGCAAAGCAGGTGGGTCTCAGTCTCTAAAACACCTGTCAGTGCAAGAATAATATGACTTGTTTAATTATTATTATTATTATTATTTTAAAAATAATAATAATAACAACCAGTCCGATTACAATTTTTTTAATAATACATCACACCGAGACTAGGCTCAAATTTTGATTTTGGCGACAACGATTTATTTATTTTAAATAAACAAAATCACCGATTTCTAATATCCTTATTTTTTAAATTTAATTCACTAGAGCAAATTCTCCTTAGTAAGCGTGAAACTCACCTAATTTTAATGACCGTGCAATTGAGATTTACTTCTTCGATGTGATCTTCTCCGATCGATGTGTGACTATACTTGCATAATCTTCTTGTAAATGCATTGATACACTGAGAACGTGTGGTTTCTTGTGTTGGAAATAGAAAGCGATTTAATCTTTTGCTTTCACCGGGAAAATGTGTTCTTCTCTATAAATTTTATTATTTGCTTTATTTCCTGAAAACTCTAGCTATCCTTGCACATGGTATCTCTTATGCATGCATTTAAAATTGTTTTCTCCTCCTGCTTTGTGGTGATTGACTTGAATGAATGCGTGGAAAGTGTTGTAGTTTTGTTGTTTCTCTTCTATTTAACTTTCTGTGCCAAAGTCCATGTGTGGACTGTTTTATTCTAATTTCCAGGCGTTGAAAACCTTTCTCTTTTTTGTGTTTGCTTCTTCTCCCACGTGGTTTGTTTTCTTTCTTCTTTGAAATTTGGTTTTCTCGCTTTAATGAATGTGTGGGATCTTAAACTATTTTTTTTTGCCTTATTTCCCTCTAGGCGTTGAAAAGTGTTATTCCTTTGACTACATTTTGGATTGTTTCTCTTCGATGTGTGATGATCTCCTTCTCCCCCACTGTGGCGCGTGGAAAATCTTCTTAGGCCTGCGTGGGAGAAATTCTTTAGACTGTTTTGTCTTATTCCTTGATGAATGCATGGAAAGAGCTTTATTTATCTTTTTTTTTTTTTTTAATTCATCTGTTGTTTTCCTTACAAGCGTGGGAACTTTTTGGACTGTTTTGTGCTAATTTTCCTCTTATCTTACTTTGCACAAAAAGATGCGTGGAAAATTCTTTTGTTGTCCCACATGGTTAGAAATGTTTATTGTTTGGAATGTGTGCAAACTCCTTCTGCTCCTACGTAGTGTTTTGACCTGTATTCTTCCTCTATTCTTTTGGCGCGTTGAAAATTGATGTTCCTTCTCACTGCGTGGTGATTCTCCCTGGAGAATGCGTGGAGCAACTTGAGAGGCTGAGTTATGGTGCTTAAGCACTGCTGCTATATTTTTCTTTCATGCATGTATGGGATCTTCAAATTGTTCCTTCTTTCTTCCTTCAACGTGAGCTTCCTCTATTCTTTTAAAACCTGTGATGAATACACCTAGAGGAAATAATAAGGAGTTTGGAAAAACTAAAAATCCTCCAAGCTTCTTATTTACTTGCATGAATTTTTCCAAGGAGTTTGATGGATGAGGATTTAGGAAGCTTCCTCACAACCGTTTCTTATTCATCCTGTTAAAACAATTTCCCTCTTTCCTGGGTAGTGGAATTAATTGTTAGGGGAGTGGGGAAATAAATACCCCAATCGGTGTGAAAATTGCGAGGTGTGCTTGAAAATCCCCATTTTATTTCCCCATGTGGGAAATTGGGAGATTTTTTCCGTTTTCCAATTCATTAATTTGGCAATCGGGGAAGAAATCCCTGCTGAGGAATTAAAACAAATTTGCCAGAAAGGGAAATCCAGTCGGGAAGCCAATTTGGCATCCCCGTGATGGGAAGCGAGGCTTATTTTTCCCAGTAATTAAAATAAATCTTCTTGAATGAATTTTAATTAATATTTATTTAATTAAAAACTCCATAATTATTAAAAAAATAATTTTATCAAACAAAGAGTAATTAGTTATTTAAATATTAATTAATTAATATTTAATGCCATTTGAGACACAGGCGGGAGGATTTCTCACCTAAAAGGATGAAAGCGAAGACAGAGCGATCACAAAATGAGACAATCGCGATGAGAGTGACAGATCACGCAAAGTAACACTTTTGAAAATTTTCAAAATTTCCATCTTTATTAATTTTGTGAAGTAAAAATTAATCGATAACAAAATGTCACTCTCGAGAAGTGAAAAATTTCTAGGATGGATGTCAACCCATGTTTTTGATAAAGATAAAATAAAGTAAGTGATTGATAAATTGGATGTATCGGATAAGCTGAAGTGAAACATAAACCGAAATATGATAGATATAATAAATATGCAAATTTGATCTAAAAGGATGCAAACTAAATCAAACCTAGGTAGGTCGATGGCGCCCGAGGCTATAGAGCACGATCAGTGAGACTAGAACGGATTGAAACAATGATGGAAAATGTAGATCTAAAGGATTGGAAGGTAGATCTAGAATTGATGATGCACTAAGATGGAATGATAGGAACTGTAGGAGATTTGAAACTAGATCTAACAGAAAGGATGCAAGAATTATGAAAGATGGGAGAATTTGTTGATAGTGGTCATTGGTCTTGATAGGCGATGACCGAGTCGATGAAGTTTGGGGCCCGAATCTACAAGTCTGCAAAAAGGCAAGATTGAAGGATGCAAAGGGTTGTGGGATCGAAAGCGGCGTCGAAAAGGTAGAAATCCATAAATAAGAGAATTTTAGAGTGGATCAACGATGATTTGGACAGTTGATGGTGACCGAGATAGATTTAGGATTTGATAAGGTCAAAATAAAGGAAGGCTAAATGAAAACAAGGAAATGACAAGGGTCTAAGGTGATTGTTGAACCCGTGAGGCTAAAACACAAGAGAAAAGAAAAGATAAATGGGGCTCCACACAAGCTCAAAGTATCTTCAAATCTCCACAATGATGGAAGAAGTCCCAAAAGGCGAGAAGATCCAAGATGACAACAATTCTTTGGTATGAAGAGGAGAAACTTGCGAAAAACAAATCCAAATCCGAAGAATGCCCAAAATTCCATCCCTTTGCAAGGATGGGGAAAGGCATATTTATAAGGTCAAGTGACTGAATTGGGTCACTTCGATTGCGAGGCTCATCCATTTATGAGGTGGAATATTGATTAGCTCGAGGCGGTGAGCCCTTGTGAGGTGGGATTAGGGTTTTAGATGATAATGACAAGTTATGGTTGCTTAGGATAGACAAATGGGTAGGTAGAGGGTGAAAATATTAAATAAAGGCAATGGAGAGGTAAAATTATTAAATGTGGGCCTAGGGAGGATAAAATGGAGGATTTAGGGAGAGAAAATGAATTAAATGGGGGTTTATAATTAATTAAAGATAATTAGGGATGGTTAGGGTGAGATTAATAAGACTTAAGATGGAAAATAATGATTAAGTGGGATAAATTGAATTTAGGAGGGAAAGGGGATTTGAATGGGAAGAGAGGTATGTATGTAGAAAAATATGATGGAGAGTGAATGCGAGGTGAGGAATAAGCGATACAAAAATTGGTGACTATAATAGGGTCAAGGATAAATCTATAAGTCACTAAAATTTCATCAACTAGACAAAAAGTTGTGGAATACAATAAGAGGTCGCAAAATGTTAAACTATGATCACAAATCAAGAGAAGAAAGCGAGACAAGTCGCATATCATGCGAGAAGTTGTTAAAAGTTATGAAAGACCATAAAAGTTAAAGTAAGGCCACAAATCATAACTTGAACATCAAAATCCAAAAAGGACAGAGGGAAGATAGTGGAACATTGAATTCTGATGCATAACAAACGTCTAATTTGAACCAAGCACTCAACTATTCCAACAACTAAAATTAAATCATGAATGGCACCCATACTTGGCTTTTAAAATCAATGACATACAATTTTAGTCACCCATTTTTATCTACAAATATTGAATCACAAATGGTCCTTGGTGGGTGATGAGTGGTTGTCCCTCTTCATTTCTAGCGTGATCTAATCTTATCCTTATTTCTTCTCTTCTTCTCTATAAAAAACAACTTAGTTTTCATTATATAAAAATCCCTCTCTAACTACAAATTCATCATGTCAAAATGATGGGCGAGTTTCCACGAGTTGCGAGACCTACGATTTGGTCACATGTAATGCGCTTAGTGCCTTTCCCCACTAATAAAATGGTTTGTGTATACTCTAGATCAATAAAATATTATTATTGTTGGTCACTTCAGCCCTCTTCTTGTTTTATTGTGTATCTTACCTATCTGTTCATTTTTGGCATATTGTGTGTGGGTTATACTTGCATGTTTCCATTTTTTGTGTCTAAAATGTGTGGAATCAAATAGTTCACATAGTGTTGATATGTAGCATGTATTTATCCTTTCATCATGTGTTTTTTTCCTTTTCTATTTTCCCCTCACGGAGATATACCCCCTTTCTATTATGGCACCATCGTCATTCCCTTGGCTTAGTTTTATTTAACGCATTCCTCTTTCCCCTTTTTCCCTATAGTCAATAGCTTAGGAGTAGTGTTAGTGTTAGAATATGTAGGTATAGAAATCGACCTTCTCCGGAGGGTAATCTCATATAGTCAAGTCCCACATTGAGAGATAATCCCATGTTTTATTAAGGTGTTGAACTTCATTTCAACAAGGCACAACTTTAGGTGACAACAACATCCATACACATCTCTCAATCCTCAAGTTACATGATCATTTTTGCTTAAAACCCCTATTTTGTATGAATACATTTTTTTACAATTCTATGTTACTTTATTTTTTGGATGAAAATTAATTTTTTTTTTAGTATGTTGTAATGAGCTCAAGTTGGCCCTTCTTATTTCCAAATGTTCAGTGGTTTTGAAATCTTGTTATGCATAACTTGTTTTTTTTTCCATGCATGTATTTTATGGCATTCATACTCTTGAAAAAAATCCATTGGATTATTCTTCGATGTACATTCAAGAAGAGTTATGATTTTTTTAGGGCATGATACATGTGTTCACATTATGTTTTCATTGATGTCAAATTATAATGTTATGAGTGTCATTGATTCAAATGGAGTAAGAAACATGAAGGTTGATTGGTAGTGTCAAGTCAAGTTGAGTATCTTGTTGAGATTTTGGTGTCTCATGGCATCTTGAGCAATGAATAGATTATAAGAGTGTTGAAGTGAATTTTGAGGTAGATGGATGATGTGATGGGTTCATGAAGTATTTTGAAGGTCCTTGCAGGTGTGAAAGTGTGCCAAAGTGATGAGAAGATTAGTTTTGATGAAGTAAACATGTTTAAGGTGTTTATTCTTGAGGCCTAGTCGGCGGGATGAGGTATGACATAATGGTTCATGATATGTAGTAGATTGTTAAGCATGATAAGAGTATGGGAACATGTATATGATGTATATGGACACTCACTGAAGTATCTCGAGCTCACTTTAGGGCTAAGTCATGTTTATAGGTCTGCACTAGACCTATTCTCAAGCCCTAAGTGACCAAATGAGGTGAGTTGATCTGTTTCAGAGATATGTATGAAAATGTAAGTATTAGAGATGTGGTAGTAGGTTGATATGGAGGTGTGTTTCAAGTTTTAGGTCTTAATGTTGAAGATTTTGCAAGATATGTGAATTTTTCCCTTACCAAGTTCCTAGAAGTGAGAAACCAAGGTCGATTTGGACTTTCTTATGCTCGTTGGCATGTGAGAAGTCTACATGGGAGGCTAATATCTTCAAGGAATTTTGAGGATGGATTTAAGAAGGATCTCCAAGCATTAAATCAGAAAATAAGGCCCATACTTTTATGAACAATTGTCAAGAAGGTAAACTGCTTTTAAACCCTCCTAACACCCTAGGTATGAAGCGATGGAGAAAAAAACGTGTCCCTAGTGGTCCATGATTGATTTTTTTCTCAATTATGATGATTAAATTTTGTAGAGGACTCCTCTAGATTTCTCTAGGTGCTGAGTTAGGTGTCTTAAATGTATGTAGATCTCACTCAAAAAGGCAAGTTTTGAAGAATTTGATATTACTCTCAAGTTTTGCATTGGACCAGGTGAATAAATTGATTTTGGAGGAAGTATGGGATATATGATTCATTTCTAGAGTATTTTTAGAACAGGTTTGAGCCCTTTGGATGTCTTTACAAGTCCATTTTGCAAGAATGGTTTTGGGGTAGTTTTGGGCAATTTCATGTGACCTTGTTGCAGAGGTCTTTTGATGGTGCTACAATATGATTTATGGTTTCTATGAATTTGGTGATGACCCTAAGGTCATTATATTTCTATTGATATATCACATTTTCTTGGTTGAGGATATTTGATGAGGTTTTGAGCTTCATTTCTAAAGACTAGTTTTGGGGCATGTTGGTTGTCCTTGTTCTCAAGTGGCTTCATGAGGTGAGATGATGGTGCAAAGGTGTAAGAACTTGCTAGAGGTTTTAGTGGTCTTATAAAACATGTCTAAATGGTATTTGATGCTTGGTGAAGGTGTTGGTTTCCCAAGTGATTTGGTTTTTGGCAAGTGGGCAAATTTAGTGTTTTAGGCCTTTTTGTGTCCTAATGAGGATTTGGGTACGAAGATAGTATTGTCGACTTATATGATCCACTATGCCATGTTTTTAGGATTTTATTAAGATTTTTTAAGTAAATGTTTCCTTTTATGGATGACCTAGTTATATTAGGTACTTAAGTCATGTATAAAAGTAAGTTGTATTGCTCATTTGGGTTGGTTGAGAGTGTAAAGAAAAGTGTGAGCTAGAGGGGTGTTTCTAGAGGTGAAAGAGGTCTTTGTGACCATAAAGAGAGGGAAAAGAGCATGTGGAGATGTTATAGAATGTGTGAAGCTATTGGAGAGATAGGTCATTAGGCCTAATCAGCTTGGTGAGAGAAGATTTTGAGAGAGTTGACCTAAAGAGCAAAATTGAAGAAGGAAGGAAAGAGAGCTTCATTGTATCATCATCAGTTATTGGTACAAAATTTTAGAGGTGACAAACCCATCAGGTGGCTTTAGTTAGTGTAAATTCATCTAGGGGTTTGGTTCCTCCTTGTCGGGTTGGTACTTTAGTAAATCTAGGGGTTGGGGCTCCTGTGGGGCTGGTGCCTCACTAAACCTACGGAGTCGATGCTCCTTGTTGAGTTGGTGTTAAACTAAATTTTATTCATTGCTTCTAATAAAGATGTGTTTCGGGGTTTTCTTCCCCTTGAGGGTTTCCCACTTATATCTTGTGTTGATGTGCTCTCATTTACTCTTTTATGGTTATGGTTCTTGATGCATACATGCTTAATGGTTTGAATGGTTAAAAGTTTTATCATCCATTGATTCACCTTTCTATCTCGGTGGTTGTGCTTCCAATAACATGTTTGTAATTCTTGGATATTTTGTTGATTGGACTTCATATTAAGCTATATTTTTCAATTTATTTATTTCCTATGTTATTTTTTCAATTCTCTTTTTTGTTATTATTTTATTGAGAGGCTTATTTGGTTTTGAACCCTACTGATAGTTTATGCCTAAATTTAATTTTAAGTGTTATTTGTTTTGATTTAAAGTTGTTCATAAATTTGTACCTACCTCTACCGGTGAAATAAGTTACACATGTAAAGTGGTGGAACGTTGTTATGTAGTTATGTGGATTTACAATTTTTGCAATAGATTTGAACCCACACTTATTATATAGTCATTGTGACGGGTTTGGTTTATATCTAAAAATGACTACTTTTGGTGTAGAAGTGGCAATATGACTAAATTTGATAGAACCTATGCCTGTTAAACAATTCAAAGATGGAAAAAAATTAATTTGCCCTTCAAAATGTAAAATAATATTATTTATACATTACTAATAAATATATATATAAATACTATTTTATAATTAAGGGTCATTTCCTCTTAATATTTTCTTGATTTTCTTTAATTATTTTTTCTTATAAGAGGCAAAGTATGTACCTAGTTTTTAGAAAATCTACAATTTAGGAACAAAGTATTCATATTAAACTTTTGAGTGCCTTGTAAATGGTAAATATATCATGTTGAAAAGGACATTGAAGGACTTGTTTTATAAAATATGTTGGGAGTTAAATATCAAGACAAATGGTTTTTCCATGTCAATCTTCTACAAATTTCAACTTCCTTAAATTTATATACTTTTAAGTAGTATTAATTGTAAAGTTCTATTAAATGTATGAATTTAGTAATGTTTTATTAAATGTATGATTTTTTTTTGGGTGAAATTTTCCAAGTTTATGGTGCATTTTTAGGAAAATCTAAAGGATCTAATGACCTTTATGGATAAATTAGAGTTGTCATCTATATGATAGTTAATAGTCAAAAAAATCTTACATTTGCATAGTTGTTATTTGATGTCATTTTTAGTCTATGTTTTTAAAATGCTTCCTCTCCATGGAGAACACCAACATGGTTGATGGGATGCTTATGTTTCATTGGACATCACCTTTGTAGTCACAAAATTATGCACTTTAGACAATATTTATCCCGGTCTCATACTACTATTTAGAAGGTTCTTGAGTGAAGAAAGTACTAATTAACCCTCATCTTTTGGCCATCTTGTTTTATTTTATTTCATCATTACCCCTTTTCATCCACATGCTTAGTCTATTTCGGTCATTTCCCGTAATTTTAGCCTCAACTAGGGCACTTGTCGGCGCCCTGGTCCCCCAGTGGGTGCCCTGTTCCTTTTACAATTTCTTACAACTTTTTGGGCCCTTTCTAGTTCTTTGACATCTTTATCTTTCTTGTGGTCGGCATTTTCGGGGTTAATTACAAAATTAGATCAAGATAACCCTATAAATATAAAGTTATGAGACCATAATGAGGGACCTAGCATCACTTACTATTATCACTCCATCTAGAGTTACATCCATCTATTACATTGGAGATCACTTGCATCCACATAGCTCCACCATCACGCATAGGGCTAGAACATCTACATCACACTTCATAAGGGGAGGAATTCTATTCTATTCCATGCACACATTCTATTACATTCTCTACACATAGTTATTGCTTGTTACTTCACAAAGTGCAACCTGTAACACAAGACTACACACACTTGCACATAAAACTACGTCAGTCCGAGATGTAGTGTAACACTTAGTTAATAAGTCCACCATTGTGCAGTGAGGTCAGTCCACCCCCATTCATGTGCATTATTCTTTTAGGGTTTGATGTTTATTTGGGGTCTTACGGGTTTTATTTAATCTTAGGGTACTAACATCATATAGTGCAAGACAATGAAATTGGTGCGACACACAACGAGGGTTTCAGGCATCTACCGAACTAGTAAAAACAAGTTTGAAAGCTTTTGCATAGATCAGGGTGCCCAGATTGTAGACCGGAGCCCGCAGCGCCCAGATCCTCCTCCATGTGCTCCAGTCAGCTAGATCCTCCAAATCCATCCTTTTCGAGACTTTTATATAGTTGTTCTGCTTCGATTTTTCAAGTTACCTCTACGACACTCTCCAACAGGCATCTATTATTAGTTGAGTTCTTTCCTCTCTCTATCTTGCATATTAGGGTTAGCATTTCCTTTTGCATATTCTTAGATCATTTACATACTTTTATTTATTTACTTTATTACAATTGTGCATAGCTTTTATTAACTATTTATATACTACGTAGTTAGTCCATTTTTAGCTAATCAACCTCCATGGTCAACATGTGGTTTATTGTCTTAATAGATTTACGTTGATATTATTTAAACACATAATAATGTCATCCATTAATCTCAAAAAGTTACAAAACCATTAAAATATAAAAGTTTTAAGGTTGACGACTATTAAGGCAATTTAATATTCAAGTAAAAATTACATTGAAAACCTCCTTGATTTCACTTATGAATAACATTCAAATTTGAATTCTTTGTGTGCATCTTGTGCCACGTGTGGTGCTTCATTAGAATGATAATCCATGACACAAACTCTCAATCTTTTAATCAACTTTATTGTTTCCAAATGGTGAATGCCTTGATACATTTCCATTCTCTCTTTGTTGGATTCAACAATTTTTTTTTAGGCCAAATATGAGTCCCTACACATGGTGTTGTCGCATAAACAAAGAAACAAACAAAATATTGGTGTTGAAATTATATGCATATCTTTGTTAGTTTGAAATAATCATGTCATTTGATTTGAGGTCCCATATTGTAATGTTACCTCCACACAATTTCAAGTCTTATATCATAAATAACTCCATATAATATCATGTCGCATATCCAAATGACGATTGGTATCATGAATAGACACAATAATAATGAATCCATTTCTATCACTTATTATTGGAAGGAAGAATAACGATGTACATGATATGGATAAGATGTAATTTTTTTCATATATCCTTTTCTATTGATGTAGTCCACTCCTTTTTCATTTTCTGGTCAAGCCAATCTCTCACTAAAATTGTGACATACACATGAAAGAAATGTTTGGGTGAAATTAAGACTCATATTTTCCCTTTCCCTGTAATTATCTTCTCTCTATCCCAAGAATCTTTTAGTTCAAAAAAAATTGTTTCGTTCTTCATCAACTTGCTTCCTCCCACATTGTCTCTCCTTTGGTACTTCCATAATATTTGGGTCATCCACATGTCACATTAAATAGAACCATAATAGAAGGTTTATCACCATCATTCCCATATTTGAAACTATTTTGTGAGTGTAGGTGGAAATTAGGGTTTGTTGGAGACTTTTGCTTGATGTGTTGGTCATATTCTCGTAATGGATCTCCATGAAAGTTTTGGTGGTAGAGGGGTTTGGTGGCTCTACACCATTCCTCTAATTTATCTCTTATGAAGAAGATACATTGAACAATGAGGATATGATCTCTATTCTTTATGTGAAACACAACATGTTCTTTACATCTCTATAATTTTCTACTTTCATTGTTCTCGGTCAGAAATTCATTCATGTTTGTGGCTTTACCTTTTAATGATAAACATGCAATGATATTTTGAAGGACTAACCGATGACATAACCCAAATAAAGGAATAGGCCGAGATGAAAGGAATGGTGGGAAAGGGTAAAAGTGTGATGGAAGATTCCCTATTTATAGGGTTTGGTGAAGGATATCTCTAATGCCTCCATTTCCCCTTCTATTATGGTCCCACCACCCAAGACATGAACATCATTGATGGAATGGTTTATTTTCAAGGAGGTAATGATGCCAATATTGCAGCCAACATGTGGACGACCTCTATTCTCTATACAAAACACAACATATTCTTTATTTTTCTCACTAATTTTCTACTTTCATTATCCTTGGTTTGGAATTCATTCATGTTGGGTATTCATAAGAAAATATGGAGGATGTGGTGAAAATGACACAACAATGATGATTTTAGACATCTATAAGATTCCATATATGTAAATGGTGGTGAAGAACATGTTGTGAATGCATCCATCTAGTCCCCTCCTCTCACAGTTTGCCTATGTACCCAATACACATTTTGAAGCTATCCTTTACATTTTTGTTAGTGTTTAATGAAGAATATATATACATCTCCTTTTAATGCTTGTTTAAAACATTATTTATGATTTTTTTGGGGAAGTGAATATGTGTATACATGTTTTTCTTTCTATATATACGTGAGTAATGATGAATATTCAATTTTGAAAATAAATCTCTAGGATCATTGCCTTTGATACAAGTGTGTTTTTTTCTTGCTTGGTTGTGTGTTGAAAGTTAATGTTCCCAACACTTTGATGTATTTGTTATATATTTTAATGGTACAACTACAATTTATTTTTAATCTAAATATTAGTGTGTACATGAGGCCAAGAATTTTTTTACCGTAATAAAATTCAACTAGAAAGGAAATGTTATAAAGGAATTAAATAAATGAGGTTTGTAACATCCATTATTGTATTAGGAGGATTTGATGGAGGAGGGGAGATTTGAGATTGTGGGATCTTTCAATAAGGTTGTCTATCCCCAACTTTGCATGTAAGAACCACCTCTTAATCACTCGTGTTTTGATCACCTCCTACCATGAGTGAGAGACTCCATTGGAAATATAATCGAAGGCGTAAAGATGGCTCTTTGAGCCTATTGAGTTCTCTCGTACCCTAAGAATATAACAAAGTATTCATATTCTTGAAATTCTAGGAAGACAATGCTTGCTCCAAAATACTTGTCACATAATTAGAGGTCCTTTAATGTAATAACAACTCCATATAATTTCAAGCCCCTTATTGAAGGTTACTATTGCTACCCCTATCGGCTTCTCCATTGTGCGTTCATGAAGTGAGACCATGGAATATATTTCACTTATTGAGGCCAATCGATCCTAATCTTACAACAAACAACATATTGGCGAAAAATGGAAACAACGCTTTCAGGGCTACAATAATTCTCCCCCAAAATTTATTAGATTCTCAATCAAGAATAAACTTCTTTTGAAACTTTTTATTGGAGTGAACTCATATACAAGCCATTTAACAACATTTAACAACATTGAATTGATAATTTCTAATTGGGAGCTTCTACGAACAATTATTATCCTCGACATGTCATCTAAGACCCCTTTTGCTCGAACAACCTTCAAGAAAGGATTTTTCTTGTGAAGATGAAATCATGAGGGCATATACTCAAATGGATGAACAAGAGTTATTTTCCGAAATCTATCTAAATAAATACATGGTCCTTGATAGCCTTGACATGTTGGGTCATCGATAATTTGACATCCATCACAATTGGTCTGAAAATGATGTTCCTACTTCTTTATAAAATATTGGACCATCTTTTAAAGAGGCATGCAAGACACTAGCGAAGTTCCACAAAATCAATCAAACTCCACATCAACTTCTTTTCCTTTGTCTCTAAAGTAAAAGCTTGCATTTGATATTGTTCTTCATCACTTCATGCACATATATTAGCTACGAGAGAAATATTTGATACATAATTTCTTTTAGAAGGAACTATATCATTCTCAAGGCAAAAAAGCTAACCATGTGTTAAAGGCACAACAATATAAATACAAAAAATTTAATAGGTCCAACAATATCATTAATGCACACATTCAAATACATGAAAATTAACTTATTAACCATGAGTACAAACAATAAACTATTCCAATATATTGACGATACAATTATGCCTTGCACATAAAAACAATGACAGATAGACTTTTGTGTGCTTCAATTAACACTCTTTTATTCCATTGACCACATGAAAGAAGATGAAACTATTTTGTGGAGGAAAAACAAACAAAAAAACCATAATTTATGTCAATCAAAACATCTAAATTGAAATGGAATAATAGTTAAATTATATATGAATGTATACATATGCCAAAGCAAAAACATACATTGAATTCACATATTCCATCTTCTACCCTTTATTTTCTCTTTACATCAAAATTTTTTTTTGTACAACCATTTAAAAGCCAAATAAATGCAAGAGTGAAGAAAATAAGAGGAGAAAAATGCTCTGCACAACTCGGCGCTAAACTCGGAGTTGGCTCTTATAGGGTTTCCCCTCTCCCCAACCATCATACCACAACATTTTTCGGGCTCACGGGAATTTATTGTTATAGTCTCTCCTAGGGTTTTTCACCCTCTAGGCATCTCCTACATAATGGTCTCGCCATCTTCAAACCCGGTTGTTTCAACTACGGAAGGAGATAATGGAGTGAGAGATGACACCGTAGAGAAGCACCCAGAAATTCGTCCGAAGGTTTTTCACGAGGTAATCTCTCTCCTCGGATTTAGGCCCATTCCTAAATTTAATGTTGTTTGTCAATGGTTAGAACAATTTTGCCTCATTGGGTATTTTGTGGGTTGAATCCCCTCGAAAGCATGCTTAAATCCTGGGCTAACACAATCTAGACCCCCCATGGGGTCCATCTGGATAGTGTCCAAAACATGACCAAGGGTTTCTTTCTTTTTGATTTTTGACCCTGCTAATGCACCCAATATTTTGCTAAGCAAGCCACTTGGTATGTTCGCAACTCGTTGCTTGTTTTAACACCCTGACATAAGGAATTTGTGGTATCTGAGTATACCACCCTTAAAGTTCCTATTTGGATTGAATTTCCTGGTCTCCCTTTTCCATGTGTTCATTTTATGTCAAATTATCGCTTCACTTGGGCGGGTTGTCTGCATGGAAGCCGATAAATTTTACCATGCTCATCCCTAGAAGTGAGTATGCGTTGAGATTGATCTCTCGCATGATCTCAAAGAATTTGTGGATATTCAAATGGGTGATAAACGCTACTCCCAGTGGGTCATGTATATCAATCTACCCAACACTTGCTTCCATTATCAAGCATTTGATCACAAGATTAGGGATTGCTCGCTTTATGTTCCCTATAACCGCCTTGTGGCAAAAACCGCTCCCGAGCTAGTCAAACCCCAACAGGAGGAAGGTTGGAAAATTGCTAGGGCGACAAAACAAGAACAAAGCCCAAAAATCTAAAGCCTTGGCTCCCATGGTCATCGGGAACTAGTTGTTAAGGAACATTCTCACAATACGTTGGCTAAAGAAGCCTACAAGCTGCTTGCTTTAAGGAACCAGCAGTCAACTTAAGGAACCAACAATTATTATTCCTGCCATTTCGAATACCCCATTACCAAAGTACTCCAACACACCCCTAGTGGCATCGGTTCTCATGGACCAAACAAATTTTTTTTTCTCACGTCCCCATCTCACATTCAGTTCCTCTCTTTTAAGCAACTCATAAGGACCTTCCAAATGGCCCCCTAAAGTCCACCTCGCATCTCTCAAGACCATAGCCCAACACACAATGTGGACTCCACTGAAGCGGAATACAACATTGAGTATGCCGAATGGAAAAAATTGATCTGCAGGATTTTTACAACATAATGTTGCTCGATTCTTACACAATCAATATGATGCCCTTGAGGGCTTGGAGGATGGGGATATGGCTCTTGACCAACATTTCCCATGAATTGTCTATCTTGGAATGTTAGGGGTCTCACAGACTCCTGTCGTAAGTATGTAGTGCGTGAAACTTGACAACATGATGTGCAAATCTGGATGTTTTGTTTTTGCAGGAAGTTAAAATTATAGGTTTTTAGTTGTAGATGGTATGCAAGTCCATCTAACATGACAACTTGGATTTCTATAGCAATCATGAAGTAGGGCATGGGGGATTAATTTCAATTTTTTCTCTAAATGGTGGCCCTTATTAATTGATCATGGAATCGACCCCACCAACCGTGTCATTTGGGTCCTCTTTAATATTGAGGGCCGCCCTTTTGGGCTTATTAATATTTACGCCTTTAATGATGCGGCCGAAAGGGCCGATCTGTGGCGATGGATAGCCAACTCCATTCCCAATGCCTATTGGGTAATAAGTGGAGATTTTAATATGGTTGAGTCCCCAAATGATAAATGTGGCCACCTACCTATGAGGTGGACACCTAGTGAAAGGGAAGTGTGGTACTTCATGTGAAATAAATTTGGATTCTTTGATCCCAATGCATCTCACTTTCCCACCTCTGTAGCTTGGTACATGTGGTCCAATCTCCGTGGAGGGACAAATCACGTCCTTAAATGGCTTGACAGGGCCATGTTGTCAGCTCAAAACTTTTTGAGTTTGATAGCATTTATTCCATGCCAGTGGAGGTTATGCCTGACTTTGTCCTTTTGGACCACTCCCTATACGATTTCGTATATGTTGGCATGATGCATGCCCATTTTGTCATAAAGGCCAATTCTTTCTTAATACGACCTTGATGCAACATGGCCCCACCATCAATCATATCAAGTGGATTTGGAATTTAATTCCTAAACCAATCATTGTCAACGATTTCATCCACCTATGCAAGCCAGCTGGATATAATGGTGGGAAGATGTGTTGACTTGGAATGCCAAATTTCTTAGAATATACCGCCAGCTGAAAAAAATTGGCACCACTCATACACCGCTAACACCTCGGCTCTTAGCCAGGCGACGATGGTGCTTTAAGGTGATCCTTTCTTTGACACTCTACAATTGCAAGTTGCAACACTCGGCATCAAATCCAAATTGTGGACAACTATAATGCTATCAGAGGCACTTAGATCTCGGGCTCAAATGCATTGGCTTAAGGTTGGAGATCGGGTCTCGAAAGAATTCTTTCTTTCTCTTCAAGCCAGAAAGCCTTCTCAATAGATCGAGCTATCACGAACAACAAAAAATTTGAATTCTTGATCCATAACTTTATGTTACAAGCCTTTTTGTGCCATTACAAGCTTGTCTTTCAAGCTTAGTCACCCTCCATGTACTCACCGAGCCACTCTTGACCAATGTTTGGGGGTTGTGCCATGCAAGCTTTCAGAGACACAAAGGTGATCTGTGAAAGAATGCTCTCCATTGAAGACCTCCATGAAGCCACAATGCAAATGGCTAATGATAAAGTGTTGGGCTGCGATGGATTCCCATGTGAATTCTATAAAACTCTCTGGGATTCTATCGGGAAAGACCTTTTTCAGGTCTATCTGGAAGGGTTTCAAAACCACTCCCTAGGACCATGCATTAACAAGGGGAACATCAAATTTATCCCTAAGAAAGGTGACCTCTGAGCAATCACTTGTTGGTCGATTACGCATGTTGAATGTCTCCTACAAAATCATTTCCAAAGCGTTAGCTCTGTGATTACGCAATCTTCTGCCTATTATTATTTAGCTAGAGCAAACATGCTTCATATAAGGGTGTTTCATCCTGGATAACATCATCATAGTTTGGGAAGGCATGGAATGGGCTCGCAGATCTCATCAAGGTCACTATGTTTATCAAGATTGACTTTGAGAAGGCTTATGATCAAATTGAATGGCCTTTCATCCTCACCATGCTTCAAGCCCTTGGCTTTGGACCTATTTTTATTCAAACCATCAATATGCTCTTTGCAAATGCATCTGCTCAAATCTCCATCAATGGCCTTAGCTTGGAGCCCTTTGGAATTTTTGATCTATCAAGCAAGGTTGTCCTCTTGCCCTACACTATATGTGTTGCGGTCAAGGATTTGGTTATCTCTTAGCCCATGCCAAAGCTCAAGGTCTTGTGCATGGAATCTCGCTACCTGATGAGCCCGATTCTCAGCTCCTCAATGGGCATTTTGCAGATGATTCCTTCCTTACGCTTATCGAGGATGAGAACAACATTGACAATGTTATGCAATGCTTGGATACTTTTTGCTTAGCGTCTGGTTCATCCATTCAATGGTGAAAAACTCAGTGTTACAGGCAATCTTTCCTTCTGTGACTAGCTTGCTAAATATGATTGGAAAACTTCTACTGACATGGTGAGATTTTCAAATTCCTTGGTATTCCTTTTTGCTTTTCAAGCCTCCCGTCGATCTATGGCATTATGTCATTCAACGGGTGGTGAAAAAATTGGAATACTGGATTTCTAGGCCTCTGTCTCTGGTGGAAAATTCCAAATTTTCTCTAAAGTTCTAGCTGTTACCCATGTCTACTACTCATCTTGTTGGGTTCCTTCCAAGGCCTCCATCCAAAAGCTGGAAAAGTTTCTCAAAGCTTTCCTTTGGGTGAATGCCTCTACTAGCAAAGGTTTTCATTGAGTAGCTTGGGATATATGTTGTTTACCCCACAACTTTGGAGGCCTCGGGCTTATCCACATTCAACATCAAGGACAAGCTCTTTGTGCCAAGTGGATTATCAGAAGCATCCAAGCCAAGAAGCTTGGAAAGTTCTCATATGACATGGCATCAATGAAGGCTCTCCTTACGAATACCCTGCATGGAAAGGCTTAGGATTTGTCAATTTTCTCATCACCCCTGTGCCTGTCAAAATCATTGGCACTTTTGTGCTTAAAAGTATCTAGAAAGTGTGGGAATGTGTCAAACCCGGATTTATGGAAAGGGGATGGATTTTTGATGGGTTATCTCTTAACCAACAATCTCTCTGGTGGTCGCCAATTTTTCAATCCCAAGATCAATGTTTAGCAGAGGTCCCGAGAATCTCCATGCTCAAATTCTTCAAACGCAAAATTTGCACCATAGAGGACTTCTTTTAAGGGCATGCAATCCATGGTTTTCTTGGCTGGATTTTAAAGCTTTGTTTCAACTTTCTAACCAAGACCAGGATACTTTCAATGTTGTGATCAATTCAGTTCCTGATCACATGCTACATAAGATTTTTGTGCACTCTTCTCACCCTTGGTGGACAGATTGGAAGTGGTATGCTGATACCCCTTTTTATAACTATAAAGCCAACAAAGGATATCGATGGCTCTCACCCCATTTGCCCATGGTGGACAAACTTAACTCTCATTGGGGAATTCATGCCACCCTGTCTACCTAGGGCAGATGATTTGAGAATGTTTGGAATATATGTGTGGAGCCCAAGATTGCTCACTTTCTTTGGTGCATTCTACACCAAGGCCTTCCTATCGGGGCTTGTCTTGTTCAAATTGGGATTCCAACTCCCAAATGCCCCTTTGTGGGCATTTGGAAATGCTTTGCATGTCTTTTGGTTTTGTCCCAAAGCTCAAATTGCCTGGAACTGGATCCATACTTTTTTCTTTCCCTCACGGCCCCACTGTTTCACTTGGCAACATATCCTCTTGGGAGACAATCCCAAACTCCTGCCTATGTTCACCCAGATTTGGCATGTTTTCAGAGGGGAGATTTTATTTTGGATATGGAAAGAAAGAATTGTTTTTTTATTTGCTAGTTACGTAGTTGATAAATCTTTCTCAATTCTGATAGATCTATGGTGATCTCCGATGTGCTCTTGCGAGATCGAGTCAAGCAAACAAGGTGGCACTGGAGGTGGACCACCTCCAGACTTTGTTGCAACACTTGGGGGGAAGCCCCATGCAATGTTGCTCAAGTGCCTCCTTCTCCCACCAGTGCTCCTTGCCTTCATCCCTGTGGAGGTGAACATAGCGAGATCATAGTGTCGTGCCTTGATCGCGCTCGGCTGTTCTCAGGGCCGAGTCATCGGCATAGTCATTCGCTTGCATGGCGCCATCGAGGCCATGGTGCACTACCACACTCCTTGCTCACCAACGGGGTTGGGGCTCACCACCTCAACAACATGGGTGGGGTGTAGTGCCGTTTAAACAACCACTTGAGACCACGAATAAATAACCTAGGGTTAAATTTAGAAAAATTATGGGATAATTTTTTTATTTGAAGTGTCTACAACTAAATTTGTAAGACATCAATTTTCACTTAATAAGTTCTTGAACAAAGCTATTTAATAATACACAAGTTTCCTTTATGAACTCATAACACGTTTGTAAGGTTTAAATTTTAGGGTTACGTATTTTAGTTAGGTTCGTGGAGTAATCTTAACCCATGCCTGCTCTCAATGGACTGGGAACTTCAAATAGATTTTTCTCATACTTAATACTTCCAAAATTTCCTAAACCATTCCCAATGGATAGGAATTTTCTCACATTTCCGGTGATATAAAGAAGTCCTCTAACTCATTATAGAACTCAAGTTATGAGTGGGCGGAGTCCTGGGATCAAATTTTCCCAAGGGGGACACGTGGCAAAATGAGGGGGAGTGCACCTCGGCGGGTTGGCGGGTTGCGGGCGACAAAGTGGGAAATTTTCTCAATGCGGGCTCAAAGGAAAATGCGCTCTGCACCCCGCGAGTCCCTAGGGGACATGTGTCCAGTCTGCCCAAAGCGGAGAAGGAAAAAGGGAAGGGCGGGGCGGCGGACCGATTTGGCGCTTTGTGCCAACGAAGGAAAAAAAGGGAGAAGTGCACGGGTACACGCACCTACCTGGGAAGACAAGGAAAAAGGGGAAGCAGAGTTGCGGGTGGCGGAGGGAAAATTGGAAATTTTCCCAAAGCCAAAACACAAAACAAAAGGGAGAAGGAAGGTCCGCCCTCCCGCTTCCACCCCTAAGGTGCCACATGGCACGCTATCATTGGTCGCGGGTGTGGGGCCAAAATGAAATTTTTTCCAAAAAAAATTAAAAGCTAAGGGGTTAAAAAGAACCCATGCCTCATGTAGCCACAAGGGACATGTGGCGCCCTACGATTGGCTGCGAGCAGTAGAGAGGGAAAAGTGAAAATTTTCCAAAATTTTTCAAAAAGTCTAAAGGGGTAAAATTCATTCGCACCTCGCCTTAGCCCCTGGAGGACACGTGGCAACCTCGATTGGCTGCGGGCCGGCGGAGGGAAAAGTGAAAATTTTCCGAGCCCAAAATTTCAAAAAAAATTCTAAGGCAATTTTGATGGGAATTTTTGGGTTGCGGGCCCGACAGGGAAAATTTTCCCAAATTTTCCCGCTAAGGCACAAAAACTTCAAAGTGTCATAACTTGAGCTAGAAAGCTCGGTTTTGGGCAAATGAGGACTTTTGGAAAGCTCTCAAAGCCCTCTTTGCACATGGAACATAAAATTTACTTTTTGATGAAGTTTTAAGGGTAAATTTTGCAAAAAAATATCTACATGCTTAAATTTGTAAACTGACATTTTTCCAACTTCCCGATTTGATTAAATTTGAACTCCTCCTTCACTCCACATGTCAAACAGACATGGAGGATCAGTCTAGGGAGGGTTTAGAGTGTTTTAGTGAAGTTGATTTGTCTAATTTGTTCAAGGTTGCATTTTTCTAGCAATAGACGGAAAAATGACTGTGCAAGCTCCGAATTGAAATTCATTAAGTTTTGGAGATTCATTCTTAACTGTTATAGTGAATTTGAGTTCCTTAGGTCTTCCTAAGTATGAATTTCAAGGTTTCATAACTTATTGTTGAGTATAAGTCTGAACTGCTCATTTTAATTAAAATGTGCATTGCCAGATTTAAGTTTTAAAACAGTGAGTTGTTTCTTTTAAATTGATTTAGCAATTTGTCTTTTGAATGTGCATATGATTCTAACTTAATCAAATACAATGCTTATTAGATCATCCATTCAATTCTAACTAAAAATGCATCTCTGATTTCAATTTCAATATACAATTTTGTAATTAATATAACACTATCTTTCATTCCATACGCATGCTTCTTTCTTTTCTTTTCAAACAACAATCAATTTTCAACAATAATTCAAATCAATTGTGCAATACACTTTTGAGAGGGGAATGCATTCTTTCATTGATCCTCAATACACTTTTACAACTTTCCTTTCTATTTGATTTCAAATACAATACATGAAATATACAACACTATTTCTTATTCCTTTTCAAACCAGAGATATCATTTTTTTACAGCAATTCAAATCTTGTATACAATACAATTTAAAAAAACTACTTCAATTCTTTATTCACATTCAATTGACAACTTTACATCTCATCTCTTTTCCAATTTGAATTGGTTTCAAATTACAAAATACAAAGTATGGAATATCATTTACATTTTCTTTCCAAACAAAACAGAGAAGTATAATTCTTCTTGTATATTTCTCAATTCAAATTCAACTTCCATTTACAATGCAACAACTTCACATTACAACATTTACTATACATCTCATCCACTCAAGGTGGGAAAGGTTACATTGAATTTGCTCACAAGAAATATGGGATTTCACAAAGCGTGAAAATTCTTCTCCAAACAAGCATGCTTGTTTCTTCTTCTTTGTAACTTTGATCACAACAAGGAAGGGGAAAGGCAACGCTCTCCACCCAACAAGACATCAATGAGAAAGGAAAAGCCATCTTTTCCCATTGGCCCGAGCCCCAACCATATTGAAATGGAGCATGAATATCAACACATGGAAACAAAGGCTTCTATCACATACAAGCAACATTCACATTGCATCAATCAACAAGATCATAGTTCAAAATAAGACATGACCATTCCAATTGCATTTGAGACAATTCATCTGACACATAAAGGCTTGATCAAGCAAGCCAACAAGAGCAAGGACTATGGGAACTCATTATGCCTCCCAATTTGGAATTGGGCATCCACCAAAATGCATACCGCCAATAATTATATCAACCCCATAAACCTTATATCTCCCAACCCCTCCTTATGTCCCCATGTTTATCCCTTGTGCCCCCAAGAGTAAGAAATGTAAGCAGTTTCTTTTCAAGGTGGATCCCAAACCAAAACTCCCTCCAGATAAAATTGTGCCATTGGCAATCCCTTATGCCCCCATATGAAATCCCCATAGCCTTCTCCTACACTTGCCCTAAGCATTCTACCCAACCAGCCAAGAATGTAACACAAACACCATTCAAAAATACATGCAAGAGAAAGAAAACATTTAAAAATATAGCTCAAGATGCCTACCTCTCCATAATGGAGTTTGTTCCAAGCTCACAAGCTTTCCAAAATGTCAAAGTGCGAGTCAAAACCAGCTAAGTATAAGCATGCAAAAAGACTCCAAGCTTTCTCCACAACAAGCTTCAAAACAACAACAAAAAAATGCGCCCAAGAGGAAATAACAAAGTTTCAACAACCATAAACAAGCAAGGAGTTTCATTTTATAGGAGAGGGAAGAGAAGAGGATGATGTGGATCCATGTGGGATGCCACATCATTCTTCCTCAACCCCAAGAGGAAAGTCAACATCCTTCACCAAATCATAATAAATAAAAATGACAAAATCACTTACATACTCCAAAAATGCCCACACTCCAAAAGGACCAAATTTAAAACATGTAAGGGAAGTGCAATTAAAACTTACATATTGTCACTTCAAAATGCATTATAAATGCCTACATTTAACCTCAAATCATAGGCATGGTTGGTGGATCATTTTAAGAGGTGTGGGACAAGTTTAACTTGTCCCACAAGCCTCCAAATTTGGCCTCCAAGGTCAAATTCGAATTTCATAAAAGATGGAGTGTTTAACATTCCAAAATTTGCCTTACAAGACTCTTACATCTTTCTTACACATTCTTACATATTAACTTATACACTCTTCCAACATTATTATTTAAACTCAACAACTTTATTAATTACATTACATGTCCCAATTAAATTTAACTAAAATTTAACTATACGACTATCACATTAATCTACCACATTTAAATTAATTAAAAGAAGGAACACATTACAAATAAAGTACATACAACAATAATAAAAAAGAAACACATAAATAAAACACTTATCCCATGGTCACATATAATGGAAATTCCCCATGGAAAATCCTAACATAACACAACACACAAACTCATAACACATTCTTTATGGTGACCTTGTTGAATTCACTGGAATTTTAATATGTTTAGTCTCAGTCCCAAGACATTGTTGTGATTTTTAACTTGCAAAATGTAAATGCCTCCTTAAACCCATCGTGGCCATATTAGAATATCCAAAATGATATAAACAATATCTCAAAATCATCAAACACGAGATCACAACAATATCAATAATTCAATATTATCATTTTTAATTAAATAAATCAACTATATCATCATCAAAATCTACTATACCGGATCTACTCAAAATATCCAATATCATAAGTCCAAATCAACATCTATAATATATCCATGTCACAATGACGATTGTATCATCGACCACATATAGAAAATGTCTCTAACAGTAACCATCATGCATAAAGAATCTCGATCAATAGTATTAAAATCGGTATCTAAAAGTGTCAAAGGAAGTGGGCACTACGGGGGTCTCACATTGTGTCGTCCGCTCACCAACAGGCAGGGCTCTCCTCCGCCATCACCTCACACTAGCCGTGACAACCTGCCGCCCCCTGCCATCCACTAACAAATTCTGTGGCTCGGCCTCGCCATTCCTACGCGTGAGGAAGTTGACTCGAGGAAGAACTTGTTCTTGGGCCAGGAGATTCAAACACTTGCAAAGATCGCTTGCTTGGGGTGGTCGGATGATAAGGATCCGCCCGCCTCGGGCATGTTTGTTGTTGTTGCTTGATTTTGCCTTTGTTTTTGTCGGGCGATGTTTTTTTGTTTTGTTGTACTTTCTTAGGCTCGGCCTAGTTTGTTCGTGGTTTTGGGGCGTGCTCTCATACCGCTACTTTTTATTGAAAACTAGCTTGTATCTTATTGCATTAATATAATATAATCCTTTTCATGAGAAAATAAAATAAATGCAAGAGTTAAACACTAAAAAAAAAAGCTTTCTCATTATAATTCAAGATATATACAAATATTGACCGATGAGAAATTCAGATTTGGCGCAATCCTCTCGCTTCCTTCCCATATGCTTCCCATTATCCACTTCGCCTCCTACCACCTGTCTCCTCACCTTGCGTCTCCATTAGACAACCCTTCCTACTTAAAATAAAAACCCTTTCTACCTTTAACCCGAAAGTACTTATCCCCATACAACCTAATTATTTTTAAAGATATTAATTTTATCCTGGTAAGTAAACCATTCCTTTTTTTTTTTTTTTTATCAAAAAGAGGAATATTTGTTGTCTCAGAGTTTCGGACGAAAATTGAAAAACTGCAGATCAAAGGAAGAGCTTCGTCAGCCATTCACGGAACGAAAATTCCACGATCGATTATCCGCATAACAAACCCTTAAGATGAGGTAATTATATTGTTTTTTCTCTTAATTTACTCTTTCAAAGTATCCGGATCGAGTCTGGTGGACTGTTTACACAAATTTTGATACGATGATGGCGATCCTGCCAAATGACAGTCGTGAATTAGTATATTCTATAATATCACTGGGATTCAGCCTGCTAGAAGTTTTAGTCTATTATATTTACCTGTATGAATCCGTTGATTCTTATGCTAGAACCCTGTGACGCTGCAAATCTTCAGTTTTTAATGTAAGATATCATCTTTTGGTAGCGCTGAAGCAGGTTATATATAATGACTTGAACTCTCTTGAGTTTATAAAAATTCAAAGACAATGCCATTCTCTGAGGGTTTTGTATTCGATCGGTGCAAGGGCGTATTGTCATAAATATATTTTTTTAAACCTAAAATTCATTAATCATCAAACAGATGAATTATCTTGGATCCTTCTTGGCAATTGCTTTGTTACCAAATATTTAGTAAAGTAGCGTACCTGTAGGAAAATATGTCGACGGGAGATAGACTATGGGCCGCTTAACGAAACAGGAGATACATCAAGAATCACAAACTTTCATCAAATTTATTAACTAGTTATGCTTGTTTGAAACTTAGAGGGGATGCGGTGCTTGAACCACTTAAACTAATGTCTTAAAAAGTCTTCTCCTGCAGAGTGGCTGTGAGAATAAAATTTAACACAGTTAGTTATGTTAATCTCGATTTGAATGATATTGGACCATTGGAGTCTTCGATTAAAGGCTTTCTGTCTGATTTTAAGTGTGGATACTAACTTTTGGACCTGGATATGTTCAATTCAGTATCTCTAGCTTTTTAGCAGCTGACTTTTCAATCTCAATTTATGGGCTGTTTGCTGATAAATATTCTGAAAAACCTATTTGCTGAGCTAAAAAGCTTATGGTTTTTGTCTCTCATCTCTTTTTGTTTGTCTTGATATCTTGTAAATTTGTAATAAAGGCTTAAATTGATAAAGTGCAAAAAAATATCTTTAGTTTTTGTAAAGCTAAGTTGAAGCAAATGTTGAGTTTTATCAATCGTACACTTTTAGTGACCTAGTTCTAAAAATCGGTAATGTCCGTTTGTTAGGTTTGAGTTCCTATAAACATGCACTTGACTCTTTAAGAATGGATCTGGTGGCGTGTCATAAATTTCAGAAGATCATCACCCCTGTACACCCAAATGTTTTACTAGCTAGAACAATGTCATAATGATAAACTAAGTTATTGATTTGGGTCCGGTTTGGGTTTGAAGAACTGGATTAGCTGGTATGATGAATTTTTTGCCTTGGAGACGGCTTGGGTTCAGCCATATAATTTTTATTCAAAATAAAAAATATAGAAATTTTAGCTTGACAAATAGGAAACTAGTGACACTAACCACATAGTATGCATATATAAATTCTAGTCTAATAAATAGGAAATTTTTCTTTTTGTGTTTCACTCAGCTCTTATGATTTTAAAAGTGTTTATTTATATTTTATTGCTACTTTATGTTAATTTTTGAGCAAAAAAAAATAAAAATAAAAATACGTGTATAGCTTTTGTGTTCTTCATGGGTTCTGCCCAGATTCGCCTGGGTTCTTCTGGGAAGAACCCATGAAGAATGGACCCATACCCCATACCTGGGATATTGCGGGGCAGGGTCCTGCTGCATACCAAGGAAAATCTTTATCTTAGATGAAAAACTAACAGACTTTTTAGATTTAGTTTAATGGTGTGCTGTTTAGGCTGGAGCGACATTTATTTATGAAAGAATTCGCTCGGGTTTCTTTTTTGGTTTCCACTTTCCAGATATGCAAAGCGAGTTCACCATCTTTAAGAGAATGTACCAAACATCAACATAAAATACAGCAACTCAACCAGCACCATTTAGATTTGTAATACACACAGCACTTGGTAAGCGAGGGTTTAAGGGAGACATCTCTAAGAATGCAACCTGCCCTGGCTTTGCCTGGGTTACCTCTAGATGCTCCATCAACGTTCAGTTTGTATAGGTAAGGTGAAGGTGGGTGCCATTTAACATCCTTCCTTTTAACCTTTTCTGGTTAACCCATTAACAGGTAGGCTATCGTTACTACATTACAATATTATGGAGAAATATGTTTACACGCATGATTGTGGGTAGCTATACTACGGAAGTTAAGTTTGATTTCATGTACAAACTTCCCACTATTGTCGTATTAATCTCCTATTTTTTTCCTTCAATAGGTCAAGGTGTTTGCCTTCTTAATTTGTCCTTTTTATATTCATTCCTTGGTTTCTTGAGCCACCTTTTTGACTACAATCTTAATGTAATTTGAAGGTCATCTTTTATTTACCTAAGCTTTAATTTGTGACATCTTAAACTTATTAGTGCTGATTACTGGTGTTGTAACACCGCATCCTGTTTTTAGAAAAACTCTCTAGTGTCTAGAAATGGCGTTTTCTGTTTTTCTTATGGTGTTTGACCTTTTTAGTGATCCCTCTGAAATTCATCATAACATATATTATATTTACCAGCAAATCAGTCTAATTTTGAAAACTGATGTCAAGTTTGGGTGAGTAGAAATTAGAAGCAGTGTAGTCTTACAGATATTTTTGATTACCAAGATTGGTATGTGGACACTTATAAATTGGCTGATCTATTTCAAGATTCTAGTTTGTGTTGTGAGCTCTTCTCCAACATTCCTATAAATTGTCTGAATTGTTTTACTTTTCTGCCTAAAGTATAAAATTTGTTTTGAATTTGAACTCACATTTCTATGCTTTAATCCACTTGCCCTGCATTGAACCTTACTGTAGCTTCCTTGAATTAGGTTGTATGCCATTCATCAAAGGGCAAATGGATTACTGAATTAGTTTGTATGTTTGGTGCAGGTTGAGATCATTTATAGAGAAACAATGACAGACAGCAGGTAGCCAATGGGAAATTGATGCAGTTGTTCTTATGTAGATTGGTTCTACATGAGAAAGACATGTATAGTGGCCTTCACTATTGTTTATGTCGATGCTTTCTTTGCATTGAAATTAGTAGTGAGATAGGTTCTTGAACTCTATCTCCAATAATCTTCCTGGCCTGTGGGAGTGATGAGTCAATGAGCAGTAGAAAGTTGCCCTTTCACATTTTGAAAAGGACAAATGGCAGACAGAAATGGTGAGAGTTTATTTTTGTAATACTTATTTCAGTTATACATCTACTAGACTACTAGCTAAGCATGTGCTAAATATAGTTGACTTTCTTGTTAAATTTCTTTCCTTAGCTGTTCAATTGTGTTTTGAACCGTAATAACTCTTTACAATCATCTTTTCACTTGTATCCTGGCATAATGTAGAACCCTAATCATGAAAATTGATTTATGACTACCAATATATCCATGCTGATTACAAGTAGTCGTTAAATTAGTTTCTTAATAGAAGGGTCTTAATTAACACTCAAGTTGCTCCTACAAATTATAGTTACTTATTTCAACATTTGATTGTTCTTCTCATCTGAAAGTTCTATTTAGGAATTGAACCACACACTTTTTCTCTACTTTTACAAGTATCTTTGTATACCAAAGTGAGTACATGTAAAGATCCACCCACCTAGTTTGGTAGAAGATAATAATTTCATAGCAGAATGAATTTGGCCCATTGAAATGCCTTAATTTGTAAAGAAAAATATTCTTTTCAAATATGCCCATTCTATCAAAATTCTTCTCAAAAATCCTTCGGAGAGGACAGATGTAATAATAGATAAATATCCGGATTCCTTTCTCGTGAGAGTATCCCATGCATGATTACCCCACACTGATACTAGCTGCAAGACAATGTAGGCTTATAAGGCATCACATGCACACAAACTATTCTGAACCTGGAAGCAGAGTTTAGGGTGAAAGTCCTTGGGTTGATGTGTTAAAACTTAACATCCTCCTCTCTGATACTGATGTCACTTAGAGGTGTGTGCGTGCTTTGTCGGCCCTCTTCACTTGTCGTTATTTACCGATATACACGAGAGAAAGGTCATAAAAGAAATGACTACTCATGGAAATATTTCATCGAAGGTTGATTCCAGTAGTATTTAAAAATTCCACAACAATAAATATCTAAAGAAAGGACCTGTTAAAACAGGGTGAATTAAAGGAGCTTGCTGCAAATAACTTCTCACTGCAGTCAGCAAGGATCCCAGGTTGACATAGCAATAAAAACATCAAATGCCCGCATCCCACATTTAAGAATTCACCCATTTGCAAGCATTGTTATCAAGCAAGCCAACAGAGTCCACTTTCAACTTCAAACCGTTTTCTCTATTATGACAGAAATATAAATCCATTTCTCAGGCACTAATAGGACGGGAATAAACATATGTATTCAAGTAGGTCTTAACACTTCAAGTGTCTACCAATTGGTTCAGTTGGATTATCCAAATACAATTTTAGCGATACTGCCAAGCCCATTCTCATGGCCTGTGGTATTTCGGAGTTGTCTTTTTACATGCGGTATTGCTGAATGCTTTTTAACTTCCAAGATCATCAATCCATCTCCACTAGATATTACAAACATGTTTCTAGTGCTGAAAATTTGGGCAGATCCAATGTGGCGCCATCCATACACATGACAAACCTTATGCGGTCTCCATCATTGGCTTTGCGAGGGCTCCAAACACATAAACCAAGCGACAAAGGTCAACTCACAACATGTTGTACTGCCAAGTGCCAGCAGTGTAGCTACCCTCTTCATATGGGGATGAAACCCCCATATGACTTGAGGGGTTCACCTTGCGGGGTTGAGGGGCAGTGCCCTGCGGACCAGATTCAAGCAATACATTTTGATGTGGTTCAGCCTAATAATCGGGAGGTGAAGAGTCACACATTCAATATTCTATAACGGTTCTTTAGCCTTCATGGCTATTTAACATTATATATACATACCTAGATAGCCAGCTATCATCTGATATCATAGCATAGCCATAGCTAATGGAAAGATTGCAAGCCACACTTCTCCCTTGAGAGTATGCCATGTATAAAATGCATACATTAATAAAATTTTCTATTCTATCTCTACAATCTTTCCCGTGCGTCTCCATCTGAACATTTCTTTCTGAGTAATTATTTAATATTGCTTTTGCATGCATATATCACATCTAGATTCTTACAATTTCAATTGTTTTTCCCTGGATATCTCTTGGGAATTGGATCACCAACAACCATACAATCAAAGCTTTATCTCAAAATAAAATGCTTCCATGCCATTTTGAAAGGTTCATACAAATGAATGTCTGAGTTTGAAATCAAACTTCACTATATAAGGTTTCAGATCCGACTTCACTTCCATGAATGAAAACAATGCAGACAGTGTTAGATGTAGTTTCCTGCTGTCATCAAAGACACTCTAATGTTGCATAATATTTAGCTATGAAATGAATAATCAATTATATAAACAAGTATTGGCAAATAACACGTCATTAGTCCAAGCATATAATTTCTGTTTACAATTTTCTGACGACACAACTGAGCTATTTACCTCCTTATCTCATCATAAAAAGGATTTGCTTTGCAACATTAGTTTACAGGAAATAAGATAAAGTAAGTTGATTTCAAGCACATGAATGATGACCATATATCTTAATGAGCAGCCAACTTTCTGGACTCCTCATGACACCAAAATGTTTTGTCAAAATGACATTGAATTACAAGTTTCTCCAATTCTATTCTCATGGCATGCATGTTGGGTCAGCTACTACCTGTCATACAGGCTATCTAGTTCTTCTTGCTCACGGTCTAGGCTAGGGAACAGGCTCACATCACCGTTCTCTCTTTACATTTGGAAGATTGTTGGCCATGAATGTTAGGGGTGATTCTTGGGGAGTACCCTTCTTCCTCTTAGGATTCTCCAACTAGGCTCTCTTAGACTAAATCGTTTTCCTGTGGACTTGTGGTGATTGATGAAGTTGTGGTCCTTCAGCTCTAGTCTTTGATACAGATTAGAGCTAATTTTGGTTTCCATCCGAAGCCATGACCTTCCTTTCCCATGGTTATTTGTATGATATGCTTTTAATCCTTTTTGACTTGTGTAGGGTTTGCTTGTTCTGGGTTCACCCCCAACAGTAAAGGGTTTTCATTTTTAGTCTTTTTCAGCTCTTGGAGCTCCATTAAAAATCTCCTACTTTCTATTGTAAATTTTTGTACTTTTGAGTCCCATTGACATACTTTTGTTTATTCCTGAACGTTGTACTAATTTCCTTCTTCTTTTTCTTTCAGTTATAATGAAATGCAAAATGCCCATCTATTGTAGGGTAAATCATATGCCCCGAGAAAACATCATAGACTAAAGCCATTTTGATTTAGTTTAGGTAACTTGTTAGCATACCTATCTGCATTTGAAGATGCCGGCCATGCATTGGATATGTTGCTACCGATGCTGCAGAGATTTATAGCTGTTTATGGCACTACCCATATATCGTTTTTTGTTTTTGAGGCCTTTAATCCAATAATCTATTCTCTGTCTCTTAGTTTGAGCTTATATCTTTTGATATGCACTTGAGAAAAATTTAGATGTCATAGATCAAGATCTTAATTTAGAGTTTTATCATTATACTTGTGTGCTTGTGATTTGCCTCCTCTTACTGAAATTCTATCCAAGTTATAAAAATATTTGCAAAATTTCAGGTCCGACGTTAAGTTCTTTAGTTATGTTAATGTTAGATTGGTTGGAAAGCATTTTTTTTGCTCTCCAGATCTTGTTAAAACAAATAGATCTTCCTTTAAGCCTTCTTTAATTGCTATTATCTTCTTGTGTTTGTGGACATAAGTTATAACCCATGCAAACCAGAATAAATATCTCCAAGGAAATATTGCAGCCTAAACATGAGTAACAGTCATAATATTCATCAGCTTGGCAGTTAGCCAGGACCATGGTACTGCCAGAGTTTATCTCAGAAATCCCTGCCAAGTGTTGATCGTCTCTTGTTTCAAATCTTGAAACATCTATACAACGACGAATCATTTGGAAGCAAGAAACCCAAATTGGCATCCCCAACATAATGTTTTACTATAATACTTATCAAATAAACATAAATTTGTTGCTAAAATTTGTAATGTCTTTTCATACTTTATCCTTATCAAAGGATTGTCACGTGTGAATGTGTTTTCATGTTTCTGTTTTCTTTTATCATCTTGATGTTAGGTCTTAGGTAACTTCTATGATTCTACTTCTCAAGGTGCTCTTTCTTTTTTATTTTAAGCTTTATGTGTTTTATCTCTACTTAATGCAACTTTTTTACTTTAATGCAGTTTATGCTTTAAGGGACACCTCTGTGGTTATTGTGGAATTGGAATCTGGTGAATATTATATAGTTGTGAGTTTATCAACGAGGAAAGACACACAAGTTATATGCATTGATCCGACAACTGGTGCACTGCGGTATACGGCATGGCAAGGGTTTGACATTTTCTCCTCTGAGGCTGAAGCATTGGATTTCGTGACTGCGGGTTCACAGTGGATGTGTAAAAATATTGTACATGCTAGAGCAATTTTGGGCTATGCAGCCTTGGGTAGCACTGCTTTGCTCATAGTTGCCACAAAGCTTGGGGCATCAATTCCAGAACTGCCAGGGGGTGGATGTGTTTACACTGTAGTTGAGAGTCAGTGTTTTAAAATCCAACTTCAAAATCCTCAAGCTCAGTATAAGGGGAATTAAAAAATATTCAGGAGTTTGCAGATATCGATATTGATGGGAAACACTATTTTTGTGAAACAAGGGATATTACGAGGCCTTTTCCAAGTGAAGCATCAATTTTGGATCCAGATGAAGAGTTTGTTTGGAACCAGTGGTTATCATCACCATTTAAGGATTTAGGACTCCTGCAACATTGTGTCATTCTTTTGCAGGTTAATTTCTCATCTCTAAGTTATTGTTTTTAATGCAGTACTGACTAATTCCGTTAGCTTCGTGGATTTTCATGTGATCAGACCATTGTGCAAATGTATGGCATATATATGATATTATGGAATGCTAGTGTGTTTTTGGGTGATTGGTCAACTATTCTTCATTGGAGGGATATTTACTAGGTGTTCATAACAGAGACAGTCATGCACATTTGTAACAGGGAACCTCCAAGTATTCTTTATTCTTTCCAAGTTAATAATGAAAATTATTTTTTGCCAAGATGTGGGTTTTACCTTCCCATACTGTGTATATTATATTACATCATCCTTGTATTGCTATAATATCTTCCTGCACATTTCTTATCAACTAATACAATACATATAGGCTTTCATATATATTTCTTCCTCTCTCTTTACCAGGCAACATCAGAGCTTTTTCTGAACCTCAGTCATAGCTCTTCTACAACTCAATTTGCCCTCTAACTTGGTGAATGGGAGAAAGACGAACATCTGAGCAAGAACCAGTGCTCAGTCAATTAAACATAATTTGGCTTATGAGTTATCTATGAAAGCCTCTTTTTCAACCCAGAAATCATCGAACAGGATTGGCTGCATATGGCTGTATCAATGCAATCTAGGGTCTGTGTGGGGGATCCCACATTAAGAGCAAGCATGAAGGAAAGAAAGGGCCATGATAGCCTTTCTAGGGCAGTATTTGGACTCTACCAGTTTGCCCGAGCTGCATTGAAGAATTTTTTTATTGCTTCACGTGCCAGTTCGTGAGATACAAAAGTTTGAAGTTCGGGCTGTGTCAAGGTCTGCGTCTGCTAGAGAACAAGCTTTATTGGCAAAAAAAAAAAAAGATTCACACCATATTCTCAATCTCATAATATTATCTTTATTAAAATAGATTAGTACTAACAATTAAATGATTTCTTAAAGTTAGTGAAAAATGTTAAAATAAGGAAATAACAGAATAGTGAAGTGAAATAAATAATAATTATATTTAACTATTTTATAAAGAAAGAAAGAAATTATATTTATGTCCATGAATAACCAAAATAGGTCATTGTAACTCAGAAAGTACAATCAGTTATAAAAGAAGGAAATAAGTTATATTAATGACCACAAATGACCATACGTAGGCTGATGGGACTGGAGAGTACTTCCAATTACAATAGAAAGTGCCAGGGTAAAAGGACCCTCGGATAAAAACTAACTAATTACAAAAAGCTGAAGCACTGAAAATAAAAAGTGGGTAAAAATACCTAGGTTATGAAAAGTAAGTAAATAAAAAGTACAAAAGAAAGGTGAACTAAACAAGAGGGGTTAAACCTAAAATGGTTAAATCGAACTATAAGACATTACAAGGATAAATATGCTTGTGAGGGAAGAAGTAGAACCCCTCAAAGAAACAAGGAGCAAAACGAAGATCAAGCAAGAGATCATGGAAGGAAACCGACACTGCCATGTGTCTGCAGCAGGGGTTGTACTAGAAGAACCAACAACATTGTCATCTATTCTGTGAAAACGTGTCAGCAGGATTTGAGAATGCTCCTCGGAGAATGTCTGAGACTAAGGGGGCCAGGTTGGACAATTCGGAGGAAGCCATGTACTCCTCCTAGAGCCTCTGTTAACATCCAAGGCTGATGAACCTCTTGCATCAAACAAAAAACTAGTAATGAGTGTTTTTCTTTGCTACTTGGGCTGTGGGCAAGGGGAAGGCGGAAGGCATTTGACTCCAAAACGAAGTAGATCCGCTCTGCCCAGAATAAGGTTGAGGGGTTTGGGGCACTCTAGTAGTGATATGCTATGAGGAGCATCCTCTCACAGATTTTTCTTCATCTAGGGATGAATTTTCTTTATCGAGAATGCTCTCAACGTCACTAATACCCGTAGTGGGCTGAAGAAGTAATGATTAATCAGCTTGACAGATTTAGGGATCCCCTGTAAGGATCTATATCTGAGAATAACAACCAGCCAAAGAAAACGGGTCTGACACCTCTGATTAGAGTACTGAAAGGTGGATTAGGAGATCTTCGAATCTCTACTTAGACAGTGTCACCCCACTCAGCCCCAAGTTGGCTTTCTATACTGAACATTTCTTGCATGTTGTATATTGCAGCATTGTTCAGCGTAACTATCTCCAACATCAATTAGTCACATGGCTTGAGGATTCCCTCTGGCTAGTTGAGGCTGTGCTCCCTCTGGTTACACTTTGAGATTGATCATCATATCTCCCAAGGTGACATATCTGGCATCTTTGCCCTCTCTAGGACGTTGAGACTGGGTGCACTTTATTTTTTAAGGCATAAGTCATGCATATGGACATCAATATGGTTAGAAGTCATAGCTGATAACATTCAATTTTAATGAAGAAACTACAAACAGGTGAAGCATTTGATTTAACTTATGATTGGGCATATCCATGCACCATAATAACTTTGTAGTATTTGTGATAGTTCAAGCCGATGGCATGACACTGTTATTTTGAATTCTTTTAGAGGTTTTTATTTAGTTGGCCTATCATAAAGAAGTAACCTTAGTTGACATAATGAACAATGACTGTATTAATACTAAAGAGGGGATAGCATAGAATTATCTTTGGAAACTTGTAAGGTGATGGGTGGCTGGCATCTCAAACATTTTAAGTTATACCAAGCTCAGGACTGGTAAGATAAGAGAAACAATGACAACATGCATTGGCTAAGAGAAACAATGTTTGAGATGCCATCCAATTAATTGATGGGTGGCTGGCATCTTAAACATTTTAAGTTACACAAGAAAACTACGTTTATTTAAGATCTAATACTTTATGAATCAACAAACAAAATTACTGGGATCTTCAAATTGATCAGAAATATACAAAGTCAAATATCAATGATTGAGTTAGACAATTGTTGTATAAGGTGAATTTTTCACTAAGAGATTGAAAATATGATGATACACTGTGATCACACTATAATATCTTATAAATTTGTATAAAAATAATTATCTCATTGTTTGGGCTTAAATAGCTCATTCTTGATTTTCTACCTCCAAGCAATCCAAGAGTTCTTGCACCTCAGTGATATGAGCCTCATTGCCAGTATCTTTGCCCTCAAGCTCATCAAAGATCTTTGGTGGCACCTGAACCAAGCTCATCTACACCTCTGCACCCTTTTTGAATCGTGTGGCATCCTTTGGAGCTACATCTAATTGTGCTAATGATCCATTCTACTTCTCAAGAATATTTCATGTTTGAAGACAAAGGCTGCTATGTATATAAACGAAGCTCTCTATTCTATTCAATGAAAGCCTATTCTTATCAATAAATTTAATGGAGCTGTAGTCGAGAATTTCTTCATAGCATTCAGTGAATGAGCAATTGGTGGGTGAATGGAAAGTAATTAAATATTTTGAACTCCATCTCCATGCATCCTCTCAAATGGATTTTTCTAGGTGACGGCCTCTCAAGTATCTAGTATAAGTCTATGTGCTTGCCACTTTCAATCCAGTGCATATGTTTTTGTCTATAAAGGCATGTTCACCTTGTTTCAACTCCTTTGTAAGAAATGTTGGAGTTGCTTATAAAACTCCAGGATAGGACGAGTCTTACAAATAATGTATTTTACACACCAACATTCTATTGTACGTGCTTACATATTTTTGTTGCTTTTGTTGAATGTCTTATACATCTCTTTGAGGTGAGGGGAATTTGTATCCATGACCACATATTGGCATGGAAAGACACAACCATACACTTTTATTTGTGCTTCCATTGATCAGACAATAAAATTTGACTTTTTTCCTAATAATGAAAAACTGGGAAAGATCTACAAACATAATAAATTGTAATGATAAAGGAGCATGGCTATATCATGATACCCTTCTACATCGTACCATTGGCCATATCAATCAACATGAATAATTAGATTGTTATCACATCCGTGGAATTTATCTCAAGTGCTAAGAGAAAGGTTGCTCTTCAAATGCTTGCACCCAAGATGAAACAACTTTGCATACATATTGTTCTCTTTTTTTTTTTTTCAGTCAATTGCGTCTGTTCTATTTTCCTCTGCAATTGTTTGTCATTCTAGCTGCCATTTTGTTCACCGCATTGCTTTGCTTTTCTTCTCTTGGTCTCATTCATAGTATCATCAGCATTTTTCATCTTGTAGTTCCTTCCTATAAATCGTTCTTTCCCTATAATCCCCTACATCTACTGATTACCTCATCCATTTCTTGTGTTTTTGTCACATTTCTAAGCATCTATTCTTTTCTATTTTAAAAACTTTCCTGTTTGTTTCCTATTCCTATCCAATTGCTTGAATTTCATCGGCTATGACACTTCTACTTGATTGCATTTTTCTGTTCCTTTTTCTATTGGTAGTCTCGTTCCTTGCTTTAATCTCATTCCCTTGTCCTTCCATGCTATTTGCCGATTTCATTCAAAGGAGGTCTAGATTGTATGCATCCGTCTAGATGTACCAGCTCTGGATGATCAATATTTGATCATTTCTTTGCATATTGGATGGGTAATTGTAATGTCCCCAAATGGACACTTTTAACCCCAAATGGATTTTAGGCAAAACCCCATCCAAAGAACAATTTCTAAATAATTTATAAAATATTACAATGCAGATCTGAATTTTATACATGCATGGCGACTTGCATAGGAGATGAAAACCCACAAAATGAAAGGCAAAACCACTGAATCTTTAATGGAATCAACTCAGCAAATTTTATAAAGATGGAATCAAGAGATAAATACCATATTTGACCTCAAAACAGGCTGAAATTATTTTATAAAAATCTGCAGACAGTTGCCCTCAGACACAACTGAAAATACCACTTCTACTCCAAAAATTATATAAAATAGCTGATATGATCTCTAAAAATCAGATATACGAACAACAATAAAAATCTGATCATAAACAACTTCAGGAACCCATAAACTAGCTCCTAGATAGGTCACTCCATATAGAAATGACTGGAAATGAAGGGAAGGCTCAACAACAATTCTTCTTCTTCAAAACCCTTGAATAGATTTGCAATTTCAGCCTTGAATACCTCTGAAAAACTATCGGAAAATCAGATAACTCCTTGATATGCAATGGAAACCCTGTGTGGAGAATCCTCTCAACTAGGAGAAGGGTTTTCGTCCTTCTACTAGATCCCTTAGAGGGTTTTCATCCTCAAGAGATTATTTCTAAAGGTTTTCGTCCTTAGAAATATTTTGTAAAAGCTCTAGGCTCAGACAAAAATCAGATTTGTGTAAAATAGAAAAACATGCCTTCTACAAGCAAGTAAACTTGCTTTTATAGATGTAATGGGCCAAATAGCCTCCCCAACTTCCAATCAGATTTCACCCCTTGCATTTAATTTTTTTTCCACCTTTTCATCCTCCAAAGGGGTCACATTTTCTCCTAGGGGAGAATAATAAACATAAAGTGATATTTCCCTTTTTCTTATTTTACTTTATCACTTTATATTTTTCTTTTCTATTTTTAATTTGACTTTATCATTAATAAATTAATATAAAGTGCTTATAATGTTATTTTATATTGCACTTTTATAATTAATTTATTATGATAAGTTTCCCTTGCAAACACCCTTTAGCCGTTGGGAAACAAAATTGGGCTAAAGGTCTTCGACCGAGAAGGGGATATTATAGTAATTGATTGATGGCGCGTATGAAAGGACCTAGATGGGCAAGTATATATTATATAGTGGTGATGGGTTCATGGTGAAAAGTTTAGTCATACCTGGTGCTATGTGGTAATAAGACTGTTGTGTAAAACATGAAGGTCTTATTGGCTAATGGCATTGTACTATGAGGCCTAGAGGCATCATCTTAACATTCATTAGATGAATATTTGATACTTTCGCATGCCCTTAGTTCTTAAGTAGACATACATATATGCTAACTTTGTAATTATTGCTGGATGTTGCTCGCAGATGAGGTAGAGCTGGTCTTCAGCAGTTTAACTAACATAATGATAGTTAGACATGGTGGCTGCAAATATAGAGAGCTGTTAAATGAGAGAGTAGAAGAAATAGTAGAGATAGAAGCATATTTTTCCAATGTTTTCCTGTCCTCTTGGTTTACATGTATCCTTTGGTGTTGGTGTGCTGGTCTTCAGTGTTAGCTTTTCTTTCCCCCATTTTGCTACTTAACCTCAAAATGTGAAGGGTTTTCATCATTTTCTCTGTGTTGAAGGGCTACCATCATGTTCATTATTTGTGTCTATATATACATAATGGGTGGGGATATACAGGTTTAGATTAGAGGTAGTCTGTGTACTTCACTTTGATGCATTTGATGATGAACATTTATTTTCCTTTCATGTTTGGTAGCTGGCGATAGCCACTGACTGATCATATGATGGGGGTAGTACATAATTATTTCAGAATTCACAATGTCCAATATTATATCAGGTCCTTTGTCTGCTATTGTTCTTAAGCTATTAACTATCTCAAGTTTTTTTCCGTTCAATAGCTAATGTAAATTTCAATTAGTTTAATCGTATAATATTTTTCCCCTAGTAAAGAGTGTTTCATTGCATTATAAAAATATGACTGCATGAGAGACTACATCAGGTAGATGAGAAAAGACCATGATGGGTACCTCTCCTAGCTTAGGAGAGGTAGGGCAACATGCCATCTTTCACACCAACATCAAGAGTCTTAAGTTTTCTTGATTTGTTGTTTCTTTTTAAAATACCCATCTTTTTCTCAAAGGTGGATTGTGGCATCTATAAAACACTGTAGTTGGAATGGAAATACATCCTTCTTACATTGTTAAGCTTGATGGAGAAGTGGTTTCCTTCTTGTCACAGGGTTTTGCAGAGTGTAGAACTTTTGAAGATTCAAATCAGCAAGAACTTGTTGTTTCCCTTACTGCTCGACGGAGTAGAATTCATCCTGGAACCCGCTATTTGGCCCGAGGTCTGAATGCAGCCTGTAGCACAGGTAAATTTTCTTTGATGTGATATATGATAAAAATTGAAATTGGATGGATAATAGAGAGGCATCTTGACCATTACCGTGGAAATAGTTTTCCGCTGAGGTAGGACTTCAATTATCCAGTAATGGAAATCATGGTGATGTTTGGCACTGAAAACAATCAAGTTGCTATAGGGGTACATATCTTACTTTAGTCAGGATGTTTTATGAAGCTTGGTTTCAGCTTTCTTCACACCTGTTCTCATGTCTGTTGTGAATTAAAACTCTTGTGAAATTTGGAAAGCAAAAGATTTCTGCATGACGGCTGGTTGGCAGGTTTTATATATATATATATATATATATATATATATATTAAGATTTCTATGATTCTATATTTGACTATTTTATCTATCTTTATCCTTTATATGTAGCTGAACAGATCGAGGATAAATGCACAACAGCAGGCTACATGTCTTCAATATGTAATTTTAACAACAAAGCTTTCAGTTTTTTTTTTCTTTTTTTTGATCTAAGTCCCTGAATTGAAATTTGTTCGGACATTCTGGGAAATGCGTAAAATAAGGAATTTGTTTGGACGCTCTGTAATTCTGTAATTAGAGCTACTTATTGCAAACCACCAGATGTAGTCTGCTCCTCATGGCTGCACATGGAAGGATGGAAGAAATTGAAATGGTAAAAGTACACAAATACTCTGTAGTTTATCTGGACATTCTGGAACTTGTGTAATTTTATTGGTTTGACTTAAAACCTACAGATATGATATCGTTGCATTATCATATGTCAGTGTTTTTAGGGTACAATTGAAATTATTTCTAGAGCTGGCTTTTCATTTTTCTTAGTAAGATTTTTATATGTTTGTTATGTAGGAATTCCTTTTTTAGCTACAAACTGCCTTACATACTGTCATACTTGTGCAAAATTATAATGTTTGTATGCACTGACAGGAAATGAAGTGGAGTGTGAGCAACTTGTTTGGGTGGCAAGGGTGCCTGCTGGTAGTCCCGTTCCTTTCAGTATGTATCTTTGGAGACGAGGAACAGTCCCAATATGGTGGGGAGCAGAATTAAAGTTGACTGCTGCAGAGGCAGAAATTTATATTTCATCCCGAGATCCTTACAGAGGAGCTGCAAAGTACTACCAAAGGTTGAGCAGGCGATACAGAAGTAGAAAGGAAATTGAAAATGTTCAAAATAAAATAAAGAATTCTAAAGTTCCAATTGTATGCATTAATTTGCTCAGAAGCAGTGAAGGTAAAGCAGAGACAGGATTGCTTCAGCATTTTCAGGAATCAATTAAAGAAGTTATGTCAAGGGGCAAGCTTCCTGATGCAGCAGTTCATCTAATCAACTATGATTGGCATGGAAGTGTAAAACTTAATGGAGAGGCAAGGACGGTTGAAGGACTTTGGTCTTTGTTAAGGGCACCAACCATTGGTATAGGGTTTGTTTTGGGAGAATACAACCCTTTATTGGAAAAGATTAGGCATCAGGAGGGGTTAATTATTCACAATAACGGTCCAGGAGCAAGAGGAGCATTTAGACTATATGCTTTTCAAAAAGGAGTTCTGCGGTTTAATTGTGCAGATTCACTGGACAGGACAAATGCAGCTAGTTATTTTGGAGCTGTCCAAGTTTTAGCTGAGCAATGTTGGCGAATGGGGCATTCGATTGACTTGGATTTTAGCTCGAGTTCACTACCAAACTCAGACAATTCAAATGGCTATTCTGGACCTTTACCACCAGGCTGGGAACAACGTTCTGACGCAGTAACTGGAAAGGTATATTACATTGATCACAACAAACGGACAACAACATGGACTCATCCATGTCCTGATAAACCATGGAAGAGGTTTGATATGACTGTGGAGCAGGTCAAAAGGACAACAAGGCTAGCTCCCATTTTGGCATTGGCTGATCTCTTCCAACTGGCTGGTGATATTCATGCGACACTTTACACAGGTTCGAAAGCAATGCACAGTCATATCATTCACATGTTCAATGACGAGACTGCAAAATACAAACAGTTTTCTGCAGCTCAAAATATGAAGATCACCCTGCAAAGAAGATATCAGAATGTGGTTGTTGATAGCACTCGGCAAAAGCAGTTGGAAATGCTCTTGGGCATGCGGCGGTGCAAGTATCTTCCCTCAGTTTCAGATCAGATTTTACAGGTTGGAAGCATTTCACCAGCTTTTATGCTTTATATATGCCATTTCGAAGAATCAAACAAAACATAGCTGATTATTTCTAAGGTTGTGTGTTTTTGTTGTTGAATATAAATTATATTTTGCCACAAATCAGCCAAGTAGCTTTCTTCTCCTTTGTAGTTTTTAACTTCATCTTCATAAAACTAATATACTAGCATCGTATATTTGCTTTTTCTCTATTTCTATGAACAAAGAGCATGTATTTTTTAATTCTGTTTGGCAGTCCTACTTTATGAACTTTGACTCATTTGATAAGATGTTTGAACATTGTTTTATATTGAAATGAAACCCCCACCTTGTGAAGAGGTTCATCAAGAATAGTTAAATACCTGGATCTGTAGTTGTATTGAGCTTTAATATTGGAACACTTCTACGCCTCTATGAGCGATAATGATTTGGAAAAGATCAAAAATATTAAAATTAATTTATTAGTAAAGAACTTGACATTAATTAAACGTTTGAATAGAAATATTGATTAGTAATAATTTTGGCCGCCTTAATAATTCACATTTTAACAACCCTTTAAGAACTGCTATGCAGTAGACCTAAAAATCAGCAAACCTTTAATAACATACTATCCAATTATCCTTGCAGAGGGGTCTAAGAGTTAGAAACGAAATGCTGGTATGTTAAAGTGGATTGAACACAGCTGCATACAGATATATTGCTTGAAAATGAGAACCCGTGGAAATAATCTCAAAGGAACTTGAAGTCACTAATGGTTTAACTCTATTGTGCACAATTACAGCATGTCAGGGGATCCTAAAGGCCTCAACCAAAACAGCCATTATGAGTTACGTGTTTTTATAAATCTATGTTATAAGTACCAAAATTGTGGAATAGTTTTGATGCATGGAAACTCCATAAATGCTAGTAGCTGAAGTAGGGACAGCTATGTCAAGAAATGGCAGAAGCTTTCGGGTATAATTTTCTAGAAAATGACATGAAGGGGTAAGTGACAGAAAAAAATAAAAATTATTAACTATGTTACAAAAAGATACAATCAATCAAATATTCCTACATAGTCAATGGTTTAATACTCAATAAAACAATGTAATCAATGTTTGAGCCTAAGTCACAGAATTCGCCGAATTTGAACCTAAAAATTCGAAATTCGGCGAACTCTGATGAAACAACAAAAATTCGTTAAAATTCGGCATGAAATTCGAATACTCTAATAATTAATGCGATTTAATTAACCCCCTCCCCCAAAAAAAAAAATTGTGATTGTGGCGCATAAAATAGTCAAAAAAATCATGTTTGATTCTTGAAAGCTTTTACTCAGCGGTGGAAGACTCTTTTGCATTCAATGCTCCCTCCATTTGCCCTCCACTGTGCATCCCAAGCCAGCGAATCTCCACGTTTCAATCCTCACTCTAGCGCCTCGACTACATTCAATACAAGGTAGGTTAAATCCTAAACTTCAACGCATGAGTCTTTTAGTTATAAATGTATAATATTACATTTTAATTTATTAAGTTTAGTTTTTATTGTTTCGTAGCATTAAGTTTAGTTTTTATCATAGTTACCTAAGACTTTCGTAGGGACGGGGTTTCCGGGACGGCAAATTTTTTTGAAAATTTCGGGATGGGGGACGGCTAATAAAAAAAATATATTTTATTTATTTTACAAATATAACATGAATGAATAATTCAATAACCTAATGATTAATACAAGAAAGTTTGAAGATTGTAACCAGTAACCACTAATGATTAATCCAATTATTCATCACATAAGCCAAGGCCCAAAATGCTACAGCTATATATATTATATTCAATGTTCAAAACTTCAACATGACAATGAAAGACTAAATAGTAAATAGTAAAGCTGAAAATTTAAAACAAGTCTTAGTCTTACTCTTCAATAATCAACATGAGAAGAGTACAACTACACCCACATTACATATGCTACGAAATATTATGTCATGTCTCATAACCAAAATGACATTACATATGCTACGAAATATTATGTCATGTCTCATAACCAAAATGACATTACATAACCAAAATGACAAGTGACAAGTACAACTCAAAAATCACTATCAGAGCCCTCCGAAGGAACTGTTGCAAACCGCTCCTCCTCACTAGGAGTATCTGTATCAACGTCATCTGCATCTGCAAAGGAGATATCAACCAGTCCTCGCTGCTCCTGATCTTCATCAACCTGCCTTGCATCCTCAGGATCCACATCCCACCGCAATGTTGGGCTCTCCTTGTACGTAGGTGTCTTGCGATCCATGAGACGCAAGGCACTATGTACAACAACAAGTTTCTCTGCTCTCTTAGAGGTAAGTTTGTTCCTCTTAAGAGAGTGGATCCACCCATATGTTGACCAATTCCTCTCAGAAGCAGAGGAACTAGAAACCTGAGAAAGAAGACGAATAGCAAGTGTCCGTAGCAATCCTGCATGTCCATACAATCGCCACCAACTAACTTTGGACTCTTTTGTGCCAATGTGGTCCTGTCTATCTTTTATATTTCTATCTAGATAAGCGAACTTGAGCCAATCAGTTCTAACTCGTGAAGCATCCTCTGCATTATACATTTTTTTAGGGCTTTCAAAAACCCTTCCTCACCTCCTCATCATCTACTGGGAGAACTCTGCCAGGCCTCTCAACATACCACTTCGGATTTAGTGCATATGCAACCATGTGTAAAGGAGTGTTCAACTTCTCCCATCTCCGCTCAATGATAGGCTGAATATGGTGATGGTAGAACTCCAAGGTGGGGTCCCTTGCTCGAACAACAACCTTCATCGGCCAAGCATACTATCAATACATTCGTATATCTCACCAAGGTTAGGGCTCTCAGAATCCCCATATTTTATCACACTGAAAACTGGAGATATTATGGATGTGATATATCTCACATCTATCCAAAATGTTTCATTCACCACAATTGCTTTCACCTTCTTCCCCTGCTCTGTCTTCGACCCATCCCACCTAGACCACTCTGATGTCATGACCATGCACTGTAATGATTCCTGCAACTCAGCCATCCTATCCAACAAAATAAAATATGATGCAAAACGTGTGTCCACTGGCTTGAGGAATTCCTTCCTCGAAAAGCTACGGAAGAGTGCCAATGACGTATGGTGGTTGCAGATGAACATCTGCACATCTCTAGCATCAACCACTACATTTTTGACCCAATCAATTTTTCCAATATCTTTTAGTGCATTGTTCATGGCATGCACACAACATGGGGTCCAAAATATATGTTGGTAATGAGCCTCGACAAGCTTACCTGCTGCCCTACACACATATGCTGCATCTGTAATAACCTGCACAACGTTGGCAGGGCCAACCTCCTCAATAGCATCTCGCAAAATGGTGAATTGGAACTCTGCATCCTTCTTCCCTGAACAATCAACTGCCCTCAAAAAGTAAGGACCCTCTCTGCATGAAACAATGATATTTATGAGTGGGTGGTGTCTGATATCTGTCCACCCATCCATGATGATGCTGCAACCGTGAGAGACCCATGTGCTCCTCATTTCCTCCATCAGTAAATTAACCTTGGAATAGTTCTTATCCAAGATTGTGGTTCTCAACTTCGTGTCTCCTGGGGGCACATAACTCACACCTGCTTTGGCTATCTTAGCCACAACCTCCTTGAAATAAGGAGAGCGAGCAAGCATGAAATGGAATGCCAGTAGCAAAAAAGAATTTTCCAATGGCATCATCGGCCTCCTCTCTAGCCTTTGTATCATACATATCAACAAGTGGATTGGAGGCCACAACCTTCCTCTTCCCCCTACTACTACCAAAAGCATCCAATTCAGACACCTCATAAGATGCACCTGCACCACTATCGATATTAATTCTCACAGCACTAGAAGGGGTGCCAGTGCCACTAACATGACGGCCACGAACTTCTGGAACCTTTTCCACCATATCTCCATTATACAACCTCACCATTTCTGCCCTCTCTTCAAGTGATAGCTGTCCACACATGCCTACACCTTCCCCAGGATGTGCAATAAATGTGCATTCAACCTAGTAATGCTGCCTGACCAAGATAATGAGCAAATGTTGCATTTCCATGTTTTAGTGCCCCCTGAAATGTTTGATCTAGGACCTTGCATAATTTGACCAAATTGTTTCAAAGGTTTTTTCTTATCAAAAGGCCCCCTAGCATACTTTTTCAACATTTCGGAGGGGCAACTGAACTTGTCCACACTCCCCTGTGAACTAGTAGCAGTATTAGGTGTTTGTGATTGTGTTCCTTCTCCTTGCACACCCATTTCAACCTCATATTCAGCTTGATAATCACTATCGGAACTCATTTTGAAGCCTGATAATTAAAATACAAAACAATATAACTATACAATACAATAAAACAATGAATGCAATTTTTGAATACATTTAAAAATTAAAAAAACAGCGATGAATACATTAAAAAAAAAAAAAAACAGCGATGAATACATTTAAAAATTAAAAAAAACAAACAATAAAAAAACCCTCCCTTTATGCTTTATCTCATTCCATCACGTGCTAATCCAAATAGGAAAAAAAATACAAACAAATGTAATGCCTTCACTTTCAACTTTGCATTTGGAAAAAAAAAAAAAAAAACAAATGGTGGTAAATTAGTAATGTATGTACATACCTCTTGCTCTTGCTCTTGCTCTTGCTCCTTGCTCTTTGCCTTCTCTTTTTTTACTCTTGCTCCTTCCTTCTCTTTTTTTTGCTCTTGCTTGGTGTGATTAGAATGAGTATGAAATGCTCTTTTTATAAGTTTTTTTGTTGCTTTTAGGGTTAGGTCATGTTAGTTTTAGTTAGAATGCATTAAAAGTTTAAGAAAATATTTTAAAAAACATAAAAATGATTAAAAAAGGCAAAATCGCCTTTGCTGCCGCGTGAAGAAGGTTTGTTGGGACGCGTGACGCGTCGACGGGGCGTCCTCGGCGCCCCGGGACGTCACGGCGTCACGGCAGCATCCCCTTGTCATGTTTGCACGGGGCGTCGGGTGCGTTTGTTTTTAGGGGCGTCCCGGACGTCCCTTTTTTTGAAAACGGGACTGGCAGGGGCGCGGAAGCGTCCGCCCCCGTCCCGAGAGATCCCCAGGCGTCCGGACGTCCGGGGCGTCTTCTTGACGGGACCGTCCCAGCGTGCGATGGTTTTTATTCTTTCATTAGTATTTACAAAGTTTAGTTTTTATTGTTTCATAGTTTTTATATATGTTATTAATTTATGGCATGCGATTTGATTGTTTAATTAAATAAGTATTTTGCAAGTCGTAAACAATGTAAATAATATATATTATAAATATATAATAATATATAGCTATTATGTAGTGTTAGGTTTTTAATATATTTGTTTTAGGTCAGCAGTATAAATTTGTATTATAATTTATTATTAATAATTTAATTATCATTTAACTTGTAGTTTTTAATATATATTTTTATATATATATTTTTATTTGTTTTTAAAAGCTAAAATTTAATTTATAAATTTATAATTAGATGACATTTGGACTTTAGAAAATTAGCAATGTAATTTATTATTTAATAATATTTGTATATTTCGACCATTCTTGTATATTTATTATTTATTTTAAAAATAAAATAATAAAAATATAGATTTATATAATTCAAACTTATTGATGAATTTTTTTCCCGAACTTTATTGGTTGACGAATTTTTGTCGAATTTTATCCTTGCCAAACATGAACACGAACATGAACTTGGTGATTTAGGTTTGAACTAGTTCTATGAGTTAGTCTAATTCAATCAACGTTTAAACTTCATTGTTTATATTATCAAATGGTATCATAAATCATACAAGTATAAATGTTTTTTTGTTCCATTCTCTCGGTCTTCTTCTCATATTTAATTTTTTCTGTCAATTTATACTATTTTGATACCCTTACATCAATTCTCCACCATTATTTTAGCTTATCTTCAAAAATCTGGGTCTTGAGCCCACATCTTTTGAACTTAAAAGGGATACTTCTTGGTTTTTCTTGTCTTGAATGCTATTAGAGATATTGGGCCTTGGCCAATGATCCGATCTTGATCTAATGAGAATATTTGAATCCATCTTCTTGTCCAATGCCAACCATTTTGAACTTATTAGGAACGTATTGATCCCCTTGTCTTTTTATTGCTTGGCTTCTGTTTGATCGTTTCTTGCTTTGAGTTTGTTTATGTACGCCTTGAGGGTCATTAGGAAATCATTTTTTGATTCTTTGCATCCTGGTTGAGTGTTCATGGAGTTTTAATGTCCGAGCGGAGTAGGAGAGTGCATTTGGAACAAGTTGCGGAGCATAGCAAGTTTTAGTATATTGTTGATATCAATATGTTGTTTGTATTCTTGAGGACCTCAAGAAGATGGTATGTGTAACGACCCAAAATTTCGCACACACTAACAACACAGTAAAATATAGGATAACTTTTTTTTGACTTGATTGACACAAAAACACGACACAACATGTCGCCACCAAGGTTACAACTAACTCTGTGAACAACTCGATACAAGGATGACCACAAAGGTAGCACGGAATGTTCACACCCATCAAGGATAATTCACTTTTCTTTTTGACAAGACAACATAGGAAACCACCACATAACACACTTACAGATAGGGCAAGCCACAATGAGAAATTATTGAAGGTTATTTATTTTGATAAAACATCTTTCGATCCTTAACTTAAGTTTTCTAGGACTCTAGAAATGATTCGTACAATTCCTCTTACAACGCTAAGTTAATTACTTTTACTCTAAGGAGAAATTTGCTTTAAGTCTTCTCTATTATGACCTTTATTTGCTTAATTTGTTTATTTAAAAGAAAAGGGGTAATTTAAATTCCACAAGGCCATCTATTCACACTAACACTACTAGAACTCGTTCATGCCCATATGACAACATGGGTTTGCGTTCAACACACTTAAGAGAAGAAAAACAAAGTGCCTTGGAACAAGGTTAGAGGGAGAAGGTCGAGTTGGAATCATCTTTAGGACCTCATTAGTTATCGCCAATATTTAATTGAAGCTAGAGATCTTATCCAGAATTATCAAAGATTTTACTTAGGCTTCACTGAACGAGTATTACCAAAGAGACCAATTTACCTTCCAAATGGCGGAGAGATAGAGTGCGTGGTTTCCAATTTGTTTTCTCCGGCTTATTGAATCTTATCATCTTCTAACAACTAACAATTCATTTCACCTTAGGATCGTTTTACGAATTTCACCATAAAAGGGATAATGTTCACTAGTGTAGCTAGGGACATCAAGTTATATGATGTTACTTATCAAAGGTTAATTACATCTTTGATCACTTAAGGAATTACATGCTATCAAGTGGGTCACCGCTACATTAATTTACTTGCAATATAAATTTTAGTTTAACTTCAATAAGTATTAAACAACCCATTTTATTTTGCTTATGACGCATTATTACTAAGTCTTAAAAAATTTTAACTCAACATTTATTCACAAGGTAAAGTTTAACAATATTCATTACGAAAACAAAACAAGGTTACATCAACTCTTAAAATACCGATAATCCAATAAGGTCACTCAACAAGCGGTAAACAAATTTTCTTATATTTTCAATGATAGTCAAACAATCCAAGGTTTCCAAAGTTAAGATGACAAAGTCCACAATACATTATACTAAGACCTTGATCCTCTTCTACATTTTCCACTGGACGTTATCAATAGTTGAACAATATAAAAAGGATTCAGGCAAAGAACTTCTCAACTGAGGTTGATGCAAAAGTCTACAAGTCTATCCCTCATCTACCCGCATAAGCCATCTGCAACAACATTTTTTTTATACAAGAGTCAGTTCGCGAGAACTGAGCAAGATAAGGCTACACAAAGCCACCATAACTAAAGTCTAACAATACCATGAAAGAAACACTCTATTACGAGAATTGGGTCAATGCCCTCAACACAACAACACCTCAAATTATCATAAAGTCTCTACCATGCCAATCACGAAGAAAAGGCCTTGTACTTCCATTTTGAACTAAAGCAACAAAAGTTTAACAATTGTACGAGAATGGCTCTTGGCCTTATAAGAAGGAATAAAAAATCTATAAGAAACAAGATTCCCATCAACAATAAAAAAATTTGATTGAAGTTTGTCACACAAGCCATCCATCTAAAATTACCAAAAGATACCAAAAGCATAGGCTTAAATATGAGATTCCTAAGGACAAGAGCTGATCAGCCTAACCAAGAGGAACCACAACATTCACGAGTTAACATGAAGGGCCAAGCGTATTAGAATTTCATTCTGAAAACACATAGAGCATATCACTTTGAAATAGATACACGGATACGACAGACATAGGTTTGAAGCGAAGGCAAGGTATACTAGTCTTGACCATTAATTCCAAGAGGTTCCCAAATCATTCAAGAAGGGCCAATGCCTTAAAGGCTAGTAATAACACGCAAGAGAAGAAGGGAACTCCGTCAAACAAGAGTATACAAAACGTCATCCAAATTTTTTTATCACTAAGGATTTACAAACCTCCACAGTAATTCTAAAGTTGATTAATTTAAAATAAATTACTTTTTTTTAAAACAACAATATTTTAAGTCAACCCTTCATAACACAGTCAACCGTCACACATAGATACAAACATAAATTTCTAAGTGACATTATCAAGACAAAACCTTCCGCTATGAAACCATAAGACTATCAAATGCAAGATGATTTTTCCCGAAGATTAATAACGTTTAAGGCAATTTCCATCACAAAATATTAAGGTAATTACGTGCATGGAAAACGACCAATATTAATTAATAGCATTAAAATTATAAAAGAGAAAGAATGCAAGTTAGGAAAAATAGAAAGAAACGCCATCAACAATAATTCTGAGAGGGGGATTAGACCCAAACTATCCTAGTGTTAACGAGGTACTGGATTCGCACGATAGAAACCTCGAGCTTAGCAGATCCGAAAAGCTAGTTATGGTTCAAGTGGATAGGGATGGTCAAGGTACTTCCTGAGGATGGCCTTAAAAGCCTAGGAACAAGTTGAAAGATAATACGGAAGTCTAAGCACGCGAGATCTGATACGCATTGCACACAAACTTTTCATTTTAAAAGTTTTAATACCGAAGCTCCAACCCGGATAGCCCAAGCGGTGATCACTTCAATTCTACAACCTGTCTTTCCGATGTCAAGAAGATTATCGAAGGGGTTTGAGGAATAGATTTAATAACTTTCAACGAAATACAAAGAAAACGAAAATAAACTCAGATGATAGGGAGGAGTTGCATAGTTATCACAACTTATTTTAACGACAATGAAATACTGGTTGGGACAACATAATAACTTAAAACTCAATCGTAGAGAAGAAGATATACTTCAACGAAAAGATGAATGTCGATCACTCGAGTAAGGGAAACATAGCACCCAGAGAGACGATTTACACAAGCGTGTGCTTTCTACTAACACACTGATAGCGATAAAAGCGAAAACAAGAATAGGACAAGCAGAAAGGAGAGGTCTCCTAGTAAGACGTCCAACTGACAAATCAATACAAGGAAATGGTGGTTTGATTTCACGATATAAAAAAAAAAAAAAAAATATAGCAAAAGTAGCAAAGTGTAGGGTTATCTTGCTTGATTCTCCATCTTCGACGAAGCACGCAACACCTCAAATTTCAGCAACAACAACCCTCTAGTTAAATCTTCATCTGTAGCATGCCAAGCAACAATATTCCACTCAATCCCACATTCACACAGGCAGGGAACTCCCAAAACTGACAGTACCACAAAGAGGAGGGTCCACATTACTTCCACAAAGGTATTTAATAAAGTTCATATTCCATCTTGAAATACGGTTCACTTCACCATAAGCAAATAGCAGGTATCCAACTGTGCAGGTCGCCTTTACCAGCGTTCACGCAGCCTTGGAAAAGTGGCAGTTTGAGAGCATGAAAAGACGTCCATCGAGCAAAGGAGACACCCACCATTCTATCAGCTGAAAATGCAGGCATCACAGGAGTTGTGGATGCAAGCGTGAAGGGAGGAAAACACAACGCACAACAGAAATAAGCAGCAAGGACTGTCCAGGTCTCCATTCCTAGAAACACGTAGCCAACACTAGGAGAGGGACGTTTGTAGGTTGTAGCCACGAGCTAGGGATAAAATAAAAAGTCCAATCTGCTCTGCGCACTCAACAAGAAACCACGTAGCTAGCGCCCAAAAGGCTTGAGCAGGTCACTAGAACAAGACTGGGCACGTTTGCAAATAATCATCATTACACGGAACCAACTATCCCCGGAGCAGTCAAACAAGATGAACAAAACTACCTGGTAAGCGGCCAACATCAGAAGAACTAAATTTCAGTCTGCATAACCCGATCCAGGGAGGAATACAAAGGAACAACGATCCAAAAGAAGGTGGATGCATTTGCAAATGCGTTTCAGTCTGCACAAATGACCAACAGTTGTCAAACCTGATCAGTTCACCTTTACCAATCACACATCCAATGCTAGCAGGGAGTTTTGACAATGGTATAGACGTCCTCCATCAGCAAGAAAACTAGAGAACAGGCAGAGATAACGTCCTAGCCAACCAAACACTGCATCTAGCCTCCATAAAGGTTTCGAGCCACCACAAGAAACCAACGCATGGTATTTGCAGGCTGCAGAATACCCAGGAAGAAAACAAGGGTCAACGATCCAGAAGAAAGTGTCAGAGCATTAAAAGAAAAACGCGTTCCAGACTGAACAGTTCAAGGCCCAATAAAATACGGGAAAAAGCTGCCTCCAGCCCACGAAGTACGGTACAAAAAGAAAATCCACGAAATAACCGGGTGGTCAGCAAACTCCACGCACCCATTAACCAGAAGACAAGGAAACAAGGAATCCAAGGACAAGAAAAAGGAGTCCACGTCTGCTCATGCCAAGCTTGCCACATCAACATCTAACGTGGGAGGCAAAGAAAGTGGAAGCAACAATAATTTCATCAAAAATTTATCAATTAATACGACAGGCGTGAAGGCTCATGGCTGGAGTTTTCGATAAAATAAAAAAATAAAATAAAACAACGTAAGGATAAATAATATTAATGTTGATAACAAATCGACGATCAGATAACGAAGTTATCGTTGATCGATAAATAAAATAATAATAATATTATTATTATTTTTATTAATATTATTATTGCAACTTAATAATAATTATTAATCATATTAAAAAGGACCAACAACAAGCTCGACAATTCAAGAACACGGTTTTCCTTTAACTGGGGACAACGTAAGGAGCGATGCGGGGGCCAACAACAGAAAACATCATCATCAACACAAGCAGGAATGATGAAGAGGGAGAAAACTAAATATCCTTTGTGGCAAAGACGAAAGCACTAATGTTCAACGGAAACGTAATGGCGTTCAACAATTAGCATCACGGTCGTCGAAGAAGGAAAAGGAACAACGGTGAACGGGCATTACAAGATGTTTGTAATTTTGTGAGGAGACAGAGGCAAGAAAAGGCAAGGCCTTACTCTTCCAAAGTTTTCCCACTTTGGGTTTCTCTAGGATAAAAATTTAAAATCCCTTGTGTTGAGCTCTGATTTTCTATATGTTTGTGTTCTTTCTTGTTTCCTTCATGCATGCAACAATATACATTAGTTACAATGCCGAGTAACTCATTTCTAGGCACATATTGACTGTTTTTAAGGCAAATAGAAACAGAGCCACCGGCATATAAACTAAGTATCTTCATATGAATAAGTTTTGTGTTGGCAAATTAGCTATGGAATTTGTCCTAATTATGGATCAGATTGGTATCAGGGCAGATTGTGTTCAATGTTTGTTTAGTTTTCTTTTGGTGCGACAATTTTGCAAATTCATGCCCATTACTAGAACCTTTAGTGCAAGAGGATAAGGTGAATTAGTCCCTTTATTGCCAGATTTATCCCCAAGAAAGTGGAATAAAAAAGTGAGAAGCATGGCTCATGAAGAAGAAAGAATGCCCCAAGATGTTGAAGCAAGATTTATTAAGTTGGAAGAGGACGTTGCAAGCATTTCTCAATTCGTTGGAAATCTTGATAGGTTGGACAGGATCGTGGAGGCACTCATCGGAAAGCTAGGAATTTCCATGGATATTCCAAAGCCAAATGAAGAGCTGAAAAAGGGCAACCTCAAGCAAAAGAGAAAGAGCAGCTCCATGCCACCCACGCACCCACAACTCAATCTCCATTGAAAGTGAAGGCCAAGATAGAAATACAGCCTTATGAATGTAATGTAAATGCTGAAAAACTTTATGATTAGCCCAACTTGAGGTATATTTTGAGTTTGCATCAAATCAATTAAGAACAACAAATTTAATTTGTAAGATTGAAACTGCCCAGTCATGCATTAACTTGCTTTGAAAGTTATGCTAATTCATTGGCTATGAGAAAATTACTACCAATTTGTAAATGGGAAGAGTTTAAGAGGTCGATTAAGAAATAATTTTATCCTATTGGCTGAAGTATGCAGGATAATAGGAATTTGGTGAAGTATATCGGAGGACTACATAGTCATTTAAGGATGCTTGTGTTGTTGTCCAAGCCTAAGGATATAGACAAGACTTGTTCTGAAGCTCTTTATATTGAGATGGACAAGAAAAATAGTCCATCATTCTCTTTGCATTTGCAAAAACTTGGTGGTTCCAAGCCAAAGGGGAGAAGATAAATGGAAAGGTAACCATAATGTTATTACTATTTTGCAAAGAAAGAATCTAAGAAGCATTGTGGGTATTGTGATGTTAATGGTCATACAGATAATAAATGTTGAGAAATATGAACAGAATTTCATCCTTATAAGAAAACAAGCAGAAGGCCATGACTTCTTTTGAAGGATGGGAAATAGGAGAAACTCTGATGTGAAAGAGAAGATTGCTGGTACTTCCATTCAAAGTGATGTATGCTTGAGTAGTAATGAGGCTCATGATAAAGGTGAGCTTACCAAACTTTTCCATAGCAAGATTTAAATAAGAAGATGAAAGTTGATGCTCTTTTTGATTCTTGTTCACAAGTGAATTTGACTTCCAAAGTGTTGGTAGAAAAATTTAGGTTGGCTACATAGGATCATCCTTATACTTGTTCTCTGGGTAAGATGAAGCAAGGAGTAGAGATGAGGTTACAAAACAATGCAGAGTTAAGTTTGTGCTAAGCGAACATTTCATTGATGAAGTGGTGGTGGATTTTGTTCCTCTTGATGTTTGTGATGTAGTCTTTGGCAGCCCATACATGCATGCTAGAGACACCATTTTCATGGGAAAAGCCAACAAGTGCAATTCGGTACTAAATGGGAAAGTTGCCAACATCAAGGCAAATAAAATCTCTTCTTGGTGAGTGCCGAGCAAACCAAAAGACTGATTAATGCTAGCGGGATGTTTTCTTCACTTATTTTGAGAGGTGAGCAAGATAATGAGATAGTTGAATACAAAGCTTCTTCTTGCATGCTACTAACACAGATAAAAAACAAATGGAAGAGTTGTTGCAGCAATTTAGATAAGTGTTCGAAGAACCTAAGGGCATGCTGCCAAAAATGTGATTGAGCCTGAGATCTAGTTGTTACCGTATTGTCATCTCCACAACACAGGTTTCTATTCACAATCATTGATTGAAGCCAATGAGGTAGAGTATCAATTGCAATCTTTGAAAGACCAAGGTGTAATCGATCTTGAAGCTTATCAAAGTGGTTCTCCTATTGTTATTGTGCCTAAAAGTGATGGTCTTGGAGGATATGTATTGACTATAGGACTTTGAATAAGATAACTGTCAAGAACAATTACCCTCTTCCACAGAATTATTGGCATAACTTAGTATGCTAAGTATTTTACAAAGGTGGGTTTGAAATATGGGTATCAACTATAAAGTTAGAATCAAGGTGGCAAATGTGTGGAAAATGACATTTATAGCAATGCAAGGATTGAATGAATGGAATTCCACATTTTTATTTGTGTATTTTTCTATGCCAAGAGGGTTTATCCTCGGTAAATATTTGCCTTTCATGTGGATGCATGTTCCTTTATTCTATTCCCTTGTTTTTTGTGGTTGTTTCTCATGCACTGGAAAGCCGAGAACTCTAGAATCATCATAATAATCTAGATTTTAGTTTTTAAAGATCTGTTTGGTGAAATGTGCTTATTCATAGAGTAGGAAATTAAATATTGTCATTGACTTTAATATAGTGTAGGTGTTGACATGGGTTGACTTGATTGATCCATTGATAATTGGCGTGCTTCAATGTATGATTTGTTGCAAATGAATGGTGCTACAATGCATTTTTGGGTCAAGTTTACTACCTAGTCCCTTTACCTCAAGAATATCTTCATGATCACCTTCTTCCTTAAAAGACTTAGGTTATTAGGTCACAACCTTATGCTATGAGAGATAACTATATTTGATACCTTGTTCTTTAGAGAGAATTTCCTTCTTGAGGCTCATTGGGCATCAAAAATGTTGGTATTAAGAGGATTGTTTGATTTTGTAGTCGATAGACAATGTTGGTATTAAGAGGCTAGTTTGATTCTTTAGTCTATCGACATATCTATTAATTTCATCTGTTTAGAAACTTCTTGGGACGACCCTCCTTACTATATCCCCCAAATGGTGTGATCTATAAGGTTGTCATGAAGACATGGACCATATTTAGGTCACATGGACCTATCCCCCACAACGTCTCGTCTCGGGACGACTTTCTACATTGAGCATTTCTTTTAGATTATTGATGGCACCATAGCCTAGCTTGGTCAGATTGTTTGAAGATTTTGCTTGGTCAATTGAGGGTCTAATCCCACTAGTAACAAGATTAGTTAGGCCATCATGTTGCTTGTTGATGCAGAGCAAAGTCAATCTCAATCAACACACTGTGTTAGAAATGATGCAAAACTCAAATTTTGCTCTTTAGGTCCTCAAACAATCTACTTGTTCTTATACACAATCCTCCAAAGCCATGCAATTTCTAGAGCATTCACCTCTTTGCACTAAACCAACCAATTCAACAGATGCTTATACCCTTATTTGTGCCAATTCAACCTTTGGAATGAATCAAACAACCAAAATACTCAAAGGACTTACCTTTTGTAAAATTGTGTATCTAAGCTTCTTAAGTAACTTGCTTCTGGTACACTCATGGATGGAGCATTCTATAGATACCCAGAACAAAGTGATCACTTTTTCTATCACCCATTATCTTGTTTGTGGTGTGTGTAAAGTTTCTTAGTTCAATACTTTGGGTTAAGTCACTTTTCTTCACTAGTCCTTCCTTCTCTAGCTTTACTCCCCTCTAGCCCTGTCTTGACACATATTTTGTGATAACTTCTGATTCTAAGTCTAAACTCACAAAGCAATCTTCATTTCAGGACCCCATTTAGTCCATTCACCTGCATGCAACTTTTCACCTGGCCTTCCTTTGTAAAAGTTCTCTTAAAAACATCTTTCTAGCTTCCTGATTAGGTCCTTTGGGACTGTTTCACTGTTGGAACACAGCTGTCAAGAAGTATGAAAAATATGGAGAGGATTATGCCTCAAAATCTTCAAGTTCTCTGAGAGAGTTGTTTCAAGATCATAAGTTCTACCTTTTACTTCTTGATGCAAGCTTCACATCTTCTCTTTGTCTTTGACCCTTTTCCCGAGCCATTTTGTAATGCACAGTTCTCTAGATTCTATTGGTGGGAAACAAATAGACTAAATAAGGTTCTTTAACCTTTATTCTCTTCAACTTATGTTTGTTTGGGCATAACAGGGTATTCTTAATACATTTCAACTTAGGTTTTAGCCTCAAAGGCCTTTATTGCTCTTAGTAGCCTTGTCCCTGGTTCACAATTGACATCTACAGGCCTAATCACGTGTTTCTTCCAACTAGGAGAGTTTCAAAACTTTATAACACTCTAACCTATTCAAGATAGGCCTCACAAAACTTCCTGAAGATTTCAGGGCTTAGTTCACTCTATAAACCTCTCAAACCACTCTTTTTCCTTGTAAACCCTAATGTGGGTTTCATGCATACCCGATAACAGGGATATTGGCATAATTCCACTTATACACTAATTCAAGACTTGATAACCTTCCAAGAGATCTGCACTAACATGCGAGAGTTTAAAGACTTATCAATAATTCTTGTCTAGAAAAATAACCCCTCAAATAGTGCAATTTCCTTTCCAAAATTCATGATTTCTCAGTCAATACAAGTCTGTAGCAGGTCTAGTATTGCATTGGCAATTTTATTCTTCTTTCAAACTTGAAACAAATAAATTCCACTTGACATTCTTCCTTAACACGTTCCCAAGGGTTACAATCACCTCTAAGACAATTACAAAAATTTGTTCATCAAGATTGAATCCTTCTTGACTGGGCACACAAACAGTTACAGTTACCACCTAGTAAAACAGAGCATTCATATGGAAAACCTCTGCTACCAAATTCTTCTGTACACTTTTACACTAAATCCTTGCTTCAAAAAAATGGCTCTTAAGGACTGAGAAACTAGAATCTTCACTAATAAACTCATTCAACCTTATCTCTTGGACTCTATTCACTTGTATTCTGTCACAGATTATCAAGAAATGCTCAACACACATTAGCAAAACCTTCAAATACCTGCATGTAAGGTTTGTAACAGTACTATGATCCTCTTACAATCTTCAAAGGTCACTATCACTGAAATCCACAACTATACATATGCATCACAAAGCTACAAACATCAAAAAGCACAGTATTCAGTTATACAATTTGTTTGCAAACAAAATTTCCCAATTCTTCTTGGAGCTCCAGTCTTCCATTCACTGGACCATTCGAATGATGGTCAAGACAGTTACAAAGGAGGCTTAAATATGCCTTCACAAGTTTTTCTAACCGAATTCTTGCTCATTAGACCCTTCTTATACACGACTTTGTCTTTTAATACAACATTATAAGACTTCCACCAAGCGTAGGACCTTAGAATTGGACATTACATCACAACCATGACTTTATCGAACCTCCTAGACCTTTAGTAGAGCTTTTTACAATCTTACACAACCTTGACTGCTCCAAAATGACAATTCACACCCCAATTACATACCAAAATTGCCCTCAATGATTCAAATGTCATTTTGGAAGGAAATGACCTAATTTGAATTTATGAAGGACTTATTCAAACTTAACATACCTAGACAACTCTAGAAGACCCCTAAAACTTGACAACATACCTAGGAAGCCAAAATTGATGTTATCAACCTATATACAAACTAGGGAAATGATGCTCCTGCATCGCTTGTGGTGATAACTTTGTTGCCCCTTGTTCTCTTCTAAATGTGGAGGATGAGGAGCGCTTAATCTTTAAATGATTTGTTTGCTATGAGATTTAGGAGAGAGGTGCTATGGTCTCAGTGCAAAGATTCAAAAGCCTTATCCACCTTCTATTATTCTAAGTAGTGTTACTGGCCTTGTTCCCTTGGGAAAACATCATTTTTAGAGGCAACTCATTGTGAGGGACCTTTAGGGATACCATGCTCATTACCTCCTTTTAGGCTATACTCTAGAAATTGGGGGTATAAAGCATCCCTGGATACGATTGGTTTAAACATAGATAAGACAATCCAATGAGATGATCACCTCTATTAGAATATTTCTTCAAAGTAAAACTCAAACAACAATATGTGATCCAATTGAATGCGAAAAATAAGTACTAATCCCAACATGATGATGTGGAGATAAATGAAGTGATGTGACCGAATTTGATATATGGCCACCCCTAGAAAGAAGAATGATGAAAGGAATTTGAGAGACAACTTATGATGTTTTAGAAGAGCCTATCTACCAAGATTTATAAACATAATTAGGTAGGGTGATTGCATAAGCCCAATTAAGTGAGCCTTAAGTAACATTTAGAGCTAGTGAATGAAAAGATAAAGGTTATGCATGCCACAAGTTGGCTTCTCCATAACCTTTTTCTTTTTGATATTTGAACGCTTTTGATCTGGAGCTATGAACCAGGGGATTGCATGGGATCCCACCGTTAGATCCGAAAACCTCTAGACAACTAATCTAAAACACCCAAAAAACAAAAACCTGCAGACACAACAGGAACCATGCAAAAACGAAAAACCACATGAACAACAAAGAGAACCAAACAACTAACTCAGTTGACATTCGGGGCTGCCTCCTCCACTGGAGCTGGAACTCTCTTTCTTTTCCTCTTCTTCCCCCTTTCGCGCCCCTCTCTCACTGGTCCACAACAAGAAATTGTATGTAAACCCTACCTGCCTCCTGAATCACTCCGCCACCTCCGACTCCAACATTATGGGCGCTGATAAACCAGGTAAGTCGAGCTTCTTTATTCTCCGCCTTCCTCCGGCTCAACAGAGCAGCAGGCGGTGTGGATGTTTGAGGCAAAACGCATAAGATCCGCATTTTTGGCTGAAAGGGCCTCAATAACTCTCTTCGCTCCCTTCCACGTGAGCCCTTCCCCTTCCACCACCTGCAAAGGTGACACCATATTTACCGCCTCCAAAGCCTCCTCCAAACCACTACGATGTTGTGGTTTTATAAAATGCAAGGCTATATCTTTCGTCTCCTCCTTACTCTTCTTAACCAACAGAAGCCTCGACACGAGGCAATCTCCGAATTGACTCGAGAACGAGCAAAGGCCGTCATGTACTCCTCTCCCAACACTTTCTCTATAGCCTCGCACACCGATCCGACTCATCCTGAAGACACCGAACCCTAGCCCTTGTCATGGTTCCCACGGGAAGGCCGTTTCACGCTTTTCCCCTTGCAAGAACAAGCAAGGAAGCGGAGCAGAATCCATGTTTCCAATCTCCCTCACTGACCTCTGAAACCGTTTTCCAAAAGTGAAAAAGAGAATGAAGCCACATTCCCTTCTTTAATAAACATCCTCGCGTCCTTCACTGGCAATAAGTGCCTCTAAACTCTCCCACGAGTTGGCACGCTCTGAGATGACCGGACCACCTCTATTAATAATGCCATAATTTGCTAATAAATCGGCGGCTTTATTTGCTTCTCTATATTTGTGTTCGATACTCCAGTTGGGTATCTTACTAAGCCAAAAGAGAATATTTTCAAAAAGGAAGTCAGATGCCAAGATAATGGTCTACCTCTCTTAACATCCGTAATGACAACTAATGAATCCCCTTCAATCGCCAAGTTATCACACCCAACTTGCACTGCTAATTTCAATCCTTCAAGCAAGGCTTGAGCCTCGGCCTCGACGCTAGTTCCATCCTTCAGAGGGAAGGAGCCAACTATCACCAAAGAACCATTACTATCTCTAATCAAACACCCCGCTCCCGATATGCCCGGGTTGCCCTTCGATGCCTCGTCAAAATTCAGTTTGCGAAAAAGGCTTCTCCATAACCTTAATTCACATATAAATATAGAATATTAGGGGTGTAACATGCCCTTCCCTTTAAAAAATTGTTGGCCTCAATACCTGATTTGAAAATGGGCTTAAATAAACCGACTCAATTTTCTCCAAATTTTGGGTACTTTTATATGATTCTCAATTTTCTTGCTTTTCACATTACAATTAGCATACATTACCCATTTCTCAATTACCCGTAAAAATTGGCATACATTAAAATCCACATTAAAAACTAAATTTAAAATGATGGGCAATCGACAAGAACAAAGAACAATGCAAGACCAATTGATAATTGAGCTCACCCCGATGGGCTATGTCTCACTCTCGGGTTCGGAAAAACTCCTAATCGTTCTATTATTGATGCAAATACATTTTTGTACAAATTTACATCAATAACACAATTTGGTTTGAACTTTGCAAAACAAAAATACCTCTCTCGCTCTTTAGAAAGCTCAATCTCCGCACAACAACCTTGCTACAATCTCGCTCCATTAGTGACGGGCAATTACAAAATCTCTCACATAGACGTGCTTTATTCCGCTTTGTAATAACGGGCTAATACAAGCTCTCTAGTAACAAACAATCTCTCTTTATGAGGCTTTAGTCTCCCATACAGGGCTACACAAGTTCTCCGCAATAATACGGGCTTCTGTACATGATTCTCCGTAATACAAAGCTCTCCGAGCGATTATACTCACTGTAATAATAACAGCTCCAAAATTCTCCGTCTCGTAATAAAACGGGCTGATCTCTCATTTGTGTAGCAAGGGCCGTCTCACACCCATCTCCTAACTCCAAGCTCTTCTCCACAAGCTTGAATCTTCAAGCTCCTCCTCGAGCTAAGTTTCTAGCTTGGTTGGCTTTGAGGACTTGAGTGCATTCCTCTAAGCCTATGCGGCGCCCTTTATAAACTTGTTTGGGGCCCGCATTTAAAGGATATAAGCCATATCCTTGGGCTCTCTTTGGATTTTAGCTGCGTGGCATAGCGGCTAAGGTTCCCGAGTTGGCAAAGATGGGTGGGCGGTCGAATCCCGTGGCTCTCCTTTTCGCTCAAAGCGACATGGTAGCTAGGATATAATCCCACATAGTGTGGGCGGTGGTGGTTAAAGGCCCATTTAAACTTTGGGTGTGGAGACTTATACGTGGTTGCGGCCACGTCTTTCAGAGTGTTTATTGAGCTCCCCGAGCTTGCCGTGTAACTCGCCGTTGACTCGTCCCGATCCATGTAGTGATGAGTTGTTGGCATATAGGATTCGGTCGCTTGTGGCGAGTTGGAATTTGACTTAGCCAATGTGTGGAAGATTGAGCTTGTATGTTGAGCTCGTCGAGCTAATAGTGGAACTCGCCCATAACTTGCCGCTGTAGCTCGACCATGCAATAAAGTGGCTCGACCGCCAAGCTAACTATATCTCAACTTGGTTGGTGAGTTAGCAATGTTTGAGGTCGATGATGTGCCACCGTGGTGACAAGGCGGTTGGCACATAGTGTGGCCCCACATTCGACCGGGTCGAAGACCGGAGGCGACAAACCAAAACTTAAATTTTCCCATTCGCTCTTTGCCATATGTCGATATGCCACTGACACGATACAACAAGCTCGGTCATCGCTATGCATCCTGCTCCCTTTTTGCTTGTCGACGCAAATCTTGCACGCATTTGTAACTCTCGCATACAAAGTCCGTTTTGTCCCGTTCAGTAAGCGCGTTGGAAAGCTCTCTACGAGCTCTTTCGTAAGCAAGTAGTTTCAAAGTGAGTGTGCAAATTTTTGACTGTGGGTATCCTCTAGATCACTCCTCCCCACTAAAATGCTTTTGGTCCCACCAAAGGTCTTCAACCTCATAAAATCATTCAAGGTGCCACTCCTTCAATTTTTTGGTTCTTGTCTATCAAGCATAACCTTCTTTCGCTACTCACTAAGTATTCAAGAGTAAAGCATCGATGAAGGAACTGTATCTCTCACCTTGATTCATAATCATCGACGACTATTTCTCCCAACACGAGGGCATCTCTCCTAACATGGGGCTATCTCTCCCAACATGGGGCCATTTCTCCTAACATGGGGCTATCTCTCTCAACACGAGGTTGTTTCTCCCAACACGGGCTCGTTTCTCCCAATATGCGGCTATCTCTCTCAACACGAGGTGTTTCTTCCAATACGACACAGCTTCTCTCCCAACACGGGGTTGTTTCTCCCGACACGGTGGCTATCCTCGTAATATGAGGTTGCTTCTCCCAACACGAGGTTGCTTCTCCCATCACGGGTCTATCTCTCGCAATACAAGGTTGTTTCTCCCAACACGGGACTGTTTCTCCTAATACGGGCTTTCTCCTAATACGGGCTATCTCTCTCTCAACACGAGGTTGTTTCTCGCAGACGATAACTATCTCTAGGAGCTCTCAAGTCCACCGGCATCCATCTCTCGCATTCACTGCTCTTCTCCCCGGCAACAAGACTGCAAGTTCTTAATATTGTCTCCAGGAGGTCTCTGTAATGGACTCTTCTGGTCTTCATTTTGCTACTCTGCAATACGACAATACCGCTTTCTCGTTTTCCCAATAAGGGGCAATAAATGTTTATTCTCCCAAAATAGGGCTATATCTCGGAATACACTAGCATTACGACAATACTTCACTTCTCTCTCTTGGAGGTTCTTTGCCCGGATTGGATCTTGTAAACCCGAATGTTGAAGAGAGTTCATGACTCCCTCCTATTTTTTCGAACTGACCTTCTTGTACTCTTGGTGACTTTGTTTTCTCCTTGGCGAATTCTCTTAGCCGCTGTACTGTTGTTCGTAGGATAGAATGACGCTTTCCCATCGAGATGCTATCGTACTCTCCTTGTTCAATTTTTCTCAACAAGGGTGAAAAAATACATTGCATACTAAGCGGTGTTATAACAGGTCATCACTTGTACAATTTTCCCTTCTTGGGGTCTTACAATCTAAATGCAATATACATGGATTGTAAAAACAACTCCATTACAAACGTTTCCCAAACTTGGTCTTTACAAACACGCATATAAACACACAAAACAACAGTGCTCAAATTAAGTGCTACTCACCATACAAGAAGCACTTCCCATGTTGATTTTTGGCCACTTCGTCTCCTCTTGGAAGATCACTTCAGCTCACATGTATATTGTAGATGCTGATCAACATGTCTCTACTTTTGTTGTAATGTGGAGATCCTTCACTTGAAGTTCCCTCTTGACGGAGTATCTCTTTACCCTTCTTACAACTGCTACAAAAGTGGTAAGAAAAACCTGGATGGTTACTCCACATTTCACTCTCAACGAGTGCTCTACCTCCCCACTTACTCAAACACATGGGGTTAGTTTCCTCTGGTTTATTCAGCAATGGAAACCCCAAAAAGTGAATTGCAATTGCAATAAGCATGCTAATCAAAACTTGCTATGCTAAAATACTATCCATGAAAGTAAATACTTTCTTACCAACCCAAGATGACGAATACTTCTCTTTGGGTAGGTCCCTTTGGATAGGTGGGCTTACTCATGAGTTGCCTCTTAGATCGTTGGTCACAACTTTCATCTCGTCGGTACTTGGACGAAGTTGTGGATGGAAATTCCAACAATTGTCAACCCGGTGGCCACTCATATTACAATAAGTGCAAAAATTCTTGTCCAATTTCTTGGACAACATGCAAGTCTCTGTTTGGTTTCTAGGAAATTTACGTAACCAACTCTCAACCTTCAATTTATTCTTTCCTGCAATAAAAAGATCAGAACTTGCTTTGTTCTCCTTTTACAAGGGAAAAATTCTCCCAATATAGGGGTTATGATTGGTGTCTTTCCGTGCTCTCTAGTTCTTCGTTGGAAGTTGGAACCAATACGGTACCCGATTTGGAAAAGCGACCACCACCGCTTTGTATCGTGTTTGGATCTAGAGCAATGACCACCAATCTGGATCCTTTGAGTTCTCTTCCTCCTCACGCCGCGTCCTTTCAACCCCCGCAAATTGAGCATTCGTAGAATCTAACACTAGGCAGACAAGGTGTTAGCGAAAACCCGCTGACCAAGCCAACTTTGATACCAAAACTTGATCTGAAAATGGGCTCAAATAAACTGACTGAGTTTTCTCCAAATTCCGGATACTTTTTACGATTCTTAATTTTCCCGCTTTTCATGTTAAAATTGGCATACATTACCCATTTCTCAATTTCTCGTAAAAATTGGCATACATTAAAATCAGCGTTAAAAACTAAATTTAAAATGATGGGCAATTGACAAGAACAAAGAATAATGCAAGATCAATTGATAACGGAGTTCACACTGATGGGCTACGTCTCGGGGTTCGTAACAACTCCTGAATCGTTCTCATTATTGATGCAAATACATTTTTCATACAATTTTACATCAATAACACAATTTGGTTTGCAAAACAAACATACCTCTATTCTCGATCTCTAGAAAGCTATAGCTTTGCTGCAATATGGCCTTCCGCAATCTCGCTTCAGTATTGATGACGAGCGGTCAATTCTCTCGTAATGACGGGCAACAATCTCGTAATGACGGCAACAATCTCCATAATGACCGACAATTACAAAATTCTCAAGTGACGAGCAATTCCAAAATCTCGTTACAGAGGGGTTATTTTGCTCTGTAATAACGAGCTAATACAAACTCTCTCTAAGTAACCCAGCAACTGCCTTTATGAGGCTTTAGTCTCCTATTACAGGCTACGTAAGTTCTCTCGTAATTATACGGGCTCCAAGACACGATTCTCTACAAAATGGGGTTTTTGGGCGATTATACTCTCCGCAATAATAACGGGCTCCAAAAATCTTGCATCCATCTCCACACCAACTCCTAACGCTAAGCTTTCTCCACAAGCTTGAATCTTCGAGCTCCTCCTCGAGCTAAGTTTCTAGCTTAGTTGGCTTCAAGGACTTCAGTGTGTTCCTCTAAGCTTATGCAATCCCCTTTATATACTTGTTTGGGGCTCACATTTAAAGGATATATGAAAGATCCCCAATAGATCTTTTTGCCCAAAATGAATTTTTCTCCCATCACAAATATAAACACATACTTTTCGATAGCTATGACAATAAAGCTAGGGCAAATCTGATTTAAATAGAGGAAATGCGACTAGGGATTGGATGAGAAACCAATGCAAATCACTCTCAAAAAATTATATTCTTTTCACAAATTGATTGCCATATTTTTGAAGCCCAAATATATTAAAATCAGAATTTTTAGAAGCCACAAATGATCAGAAATCAGATCTGAAATCTGATTATAAAATTGCTTGAAAACCACTGTGAGAACCCTCTAAAAATTATAAAATTGTTTTGCTTCACTTCACAAAAATCTGTAGATGATTTGACAATAGAAATCAGATTTAAATACCTCAAAGAACATGCCAAATCAGTCCCAAACTGGGTCGATCCAATAGAAGAACTGCTGCAATTTATTTTCCAAAATACCCTCAAAATACACTGCTGGAAATGACTGAAAATAATTCTGAAAATCTGATTACAATCAATGGGAATTTCTGAGTGAAAAACCCTCTCAAACTCTTAGGGTTTTCGTCCACAAGAGGTAGAATTCATAAGGGGTTTCGTCCTTAGAATTTTTAATGCAAAAGCTGAAGCTCTATGCAAGAGAAAATATCATATAAAAATCTGCGTTATGGAAGAGGCAAGTCGACTTCCCTTTTAAAGGAAAAGGGCCAACAACCAACCTCCAAACCAGCCAATGAGCTCACATGATTTTCCCTATGCAAACATTTAATATTTTCCCATATTAAATGTTTTTCCCAACAACATTTCCCTCCTAGTGCAAGTCGCATTTCTCTAGGGGAAATACATAAATTAATTATGATTTTATCTTTCCTAGGCTTCATTACTCCCCTTTGGCCCAAGTCGCCATTATCCTTTCTAGGAGGAATAAAATATAATAAATCCCTTTACAATGACTTTTGCCCCTTAAGGAAAATCGTATTTTCCATAGGGATTACAATTTATTTTTATTAAGCTAAATAAATTAATATAAGTGCTTTAATAATTTTATTTTATTCATTTTTTATATCACTTTATAATAATTTATTATAACTTAAGTCACCCTTATATTTTTCCTTTGGCCGTTGGGTTGACAAAATGTGCCAAAGGTCTTCTATTGGAAAAGGGGACATTACAATATAAGCCATATCCTTGGGCTATCTTTGGAGTGTGGCTGCGTGGCATAACGGCTAAGGCTCTCGAGTTGGCAAGTGATGGGTGGGCGGTTCGAATCCCATGGCTCCCGTTTTGGCTCGGGCGACATAGTAGCTGGGATATAATCCCACATAGTGCGGGCGGTGGCGGTTAAGGGCCTATTTGAACTTTGGGAGGTGGAGACTTATACGTGGTTGTGGCCACCTCTTTGCATAGAGTATTAAATATTTTAAATATTATATATATATCTTTGTATCCAACCGTATTCATATCGCGGGGTCTTAAAACTGTCGTATCTATATCGGATACTATATCCATAAAAGATACCGTATCCATATATATATATCTACATCCATACAACTTTGGCTTGCTGTTTTGGTTTGAATTAAAGCTTATAGTGAAAGGCTTAACACATGCTAGTGGTGACATATGTTTAGCTACCTTCTCTAAAGTTTTATTCTAATTGCATTGAGAATAAGTACCATTGTGGGATTATTTGACTTCCACATTCGAATCTATCTCCGGATAAACTTCATTGTGGCATTTCTTTTGGCATATGTGGAACTCATCTTGACAACATTTCTCTCGCTATTTTGGACTTTGAAATTCGTGTTTGACTATAAGTATATCCTTAAGCCAAGTTTATGAGTATAGTGTTCTGCTTCGAATATGACCATACAAAAAAAAATATAAAGGTAAAAACATAAATATAAATATTCTAGCCTAATAAAAAAGAATTAACCACATGGTATTGATAGAACAAACAAAATAACCATACAAACACTATGGATAAATTGATTGTGCTAACTAAATGCTAAGTTTAATGATTGAGTATTGATTTTTAAATCATAACTAGTATTCATTATTTTATTGTTCTTCATTGAGAGCATTAACATCAACATCATTATGTGGCTCGTTAGAATCACAAGTAGTAACATTGCCACCGACACTCCCCCGTAGGTAACGCTATGTGGGCCCTACAAAGTCGAAGAAGTCTCCATTTTGTGTAATGAAAGGTGGGAAGTGGAATCATCCAAGTCACCACACTCGGGTCTACATTCCAATGTTTAGTCCCCTTCCTTGTACTCCGCTAGCTTGTGTGATAGAAGGCGCAAGTTGGAATGGACATAGACAAAATCCTTAGTGTTTTGCTGCTTGCTTGTTGTTCTTAATTGTGTGGATAAAGGTCTATGCATCCAATTTCTGCTTTGATGAAGACGAGCTCACAACCAATTGAGCCAAAGTCAATGCAAAATTTAAAATTTAGGAAAGTAAAAACTTAAACATGTGATAAGATTTTTCACTACAAGAGGTTGCAAGAGGTGCCCCATGTGTGAGTATCTTTCTTGTGCTTGTCTCAAAGAGCACCAAGGATATGACCCATGGAGTCTATGAATTTTCCAATCTAGCGCATAAGATTGTCTTCCACATCGGGATCGGGAAAAGCCTAGTGAATTCCATCTTATACCCTTTATTGACTTCAACATCCCGTATGGTGGCACCCTCTCGAGGAAAAGAAAGGATCTCAATACTATATTACCCAGAGTCAATGGCGAGGCGATGTAGCGGGGCGGGCTTTTTTTTTTCCACCGTCCAAAGAGAAATGCTTGAACTTATTTGATCTTATTTCCCTCAAGATCTTTCTCTCTTGCATCTATAATGGCCTTCATCTTCTCAATCATTAAGTCAATGCTATCATAGATCTCTCCCAAATATGGCTGATTTGTGTCAACAAACTGGATCATACTCATGATGGGCTAGATCAAATTAAGCAAATGAGCCCATCACTCATCATCTAGGATCAACATCCCCACTTTTTGGTCCTCTTAGTGTTGGAGTGCCTCCATACAGTCCAAAGGTTGCTGATAACCATGTTGCGAATTGCCTCTTGCACCTTCATAAGTCGTCTCGAGATAATTGTGTGCAAGGCAAATTGAGTTTTAGCAACCTAGATACAAATTAAAACAAAAAATTAAATAAATCAAATTTCCTTCGTTAGTTCATCATCTACTGTCTTTTTAAATTTAAAATTAAAAAAAGTAGATGATAAAATTTAATTTCTGAATTAAAATTGTCCTGCAACTTACGTTCATTGAATTGAATTAATTTCTGATAACTTACTCTCAACAGCTCCAACTTCAAGAGCGTCCTAAAGATTGCCCTGCATGTTCGTGACAAACATTTAGATCTGTTTGGCATACACCTCTTTGATCCGCTCGATTTTTCAGCCCATCTATTAGAGCATTAGGTTGAGTGATTGGACAACGCAAGGTGTCCAAAATATGTGCGCATAGCTCACCTCCACCGACAACCCTTTGGCTTTGAGTTTTTAGCACTGGCCCTTTTGACTTTGACAACATTTTGAGGCACCATAGTCTGAATGGCTTCAATGAGGATGTTGGCGATGAATTGGGCATCCTTCACATGCATCTCACATTCAATGGCTTTCAAAGGCGGCACTCCAACCACATTAATCAAAAGGTCGATTGCATTTTTCCGATCTTCATGGGTGGAGGATGCTGCCAAAGAAAGATGGTCGTGGCCATCATTAGGGTACCTATAAGACATGTGGCAGCCGGTGGCTTCCTTGATCAAGATCCTTTATTTGCCAAAGGATGAATCAATTTCAAAGCGACTGTTGGATCTGCTTCTTCTTGCTGTTTGATGTTTATTTGCCAAAGGTGAATCAATTTCAAGGCAACTGATGCATCTGCGTCTTCTTGCTGTTTGATGTACTCTGGAATTGTTGATGTTGGCAATAGTGCATTCTTTTTCCATGGACAAGATTTGATGCCTTGGCCAAGTATTGTACACAAACTCGCTTTCACCCGATTGTATTAGCTAGTGTATTTGACTTGACAAACACATATATAACTCTTACACTTTGGAACTTGTTCTAGCATTGCGACATGCTTTCAAAAGCGGTGAATATGGAGCTAGCACTTTCTGCCATTGTAATCCTTGTAGTCATAGCTACAAGTTTAAATTTCAGAAACTAACACGATATTAACATTAGGAAAAGAAACCTCTAGGGCATAGCACACCGGTACTTACTAAATAATTGACTAAGAAAACAATAAAAACTGAAAGAAAACAAGAAAGGGTGGGACGATTGAAAATTAAACAAAAAATTAATAAACAATAAAACCTTACCTTCAATCCAAGAACCCTCCTATCTATCTAGCTCTTCAATCACCTTGGCAGCGGATGGGAACTTATATTGGTGTAGGAATAGGATAATATAGTATTTGGAACTTTGCTTGATGAATTTCCAACTTTATATGAACAAATACAATGAGAGTGACTATGCAATGAGAGGCAAGTGTGTTGTTTTGTGTTTTGTTTTTGAGTTTCAATAGCTTTAAAGGTTTTTTCGTTGTTGTTTTTCATAAGTGAAAGTCTGTGATTGATTTTTTTGTTTGAAAAAGGTGAAAACCTTTGGGTATGCCCCAGATTCGCCCTGGGTATGCCTGGATCCTTCAGCAGAGAATTCAGATGTACCTGGACCATCCTAGGTTTACTTGGTGCAAATCTGAGGCTGAATCGTATTCGTACCTGAACTGGGTATCTAGTGAATTTGTACCGGGCGTGAATCCGCTTACTAGACCCCTTCCCAAGCTGCTGATAAAATGGAGGTCTTCGCTGAAGTTATTCTTTACCCAGATTATTGATTTGCATGGCGTTATGATTGTTGAGATGAGGAGTATGGGATAATAAATAGATGGATAGATAGGGGCCCCTATATATAGATGGGTGCCCCCTATGATATATGGATGATGCTAGATGGAGCCATATATAGATAGGGGACCCCCTATCTATATGGTAGATGGATGATGTGGTGCTCCCCCTATCTATAGATTAGATAGGCCCCGACGGCCCGGCCTACTCTATATAGCTGGGGGAGAGGGAACTCTCTATAGTCAGGCACTCCCCCGACACCTTCCCTCTAGATAGTTTGCCCCCTCAATCTAGATCTCCTAATCTCACATTTTTCTCGTGGACATGACGGCCATACCATACAGAGAGGGCCGACACCAATCTCCCCCCCTTGATATGTATCAATGAATTGATCATAAATCTCATGGGCATGACTGCCATATAGAGAGAGAGGGTCGACCCCGATATATTCATTCCCCTTGATAAGATAATTACTTAGAACACACAGATGATTGAGCTCCTTCAACAGCAAGCTCAGAGTGGCAAGGATGAGGTTTCATTTCACACAGAACTTATTCAAAGAGAAACAGTAAGTGGAATCTTATGAAGCTGATAAAGATATCACTCAGCCCATGTGAAAATACTATGGCCCCCCAATATAAATTCTGTCATCTTATCTAATAGCATTGTCATTGCATCTGAAGATATCAAGGAAGAACCCGCAGATTCCCCTAACAACGTGAATGCTTCTGCAGCAGTTGAATGAATCATACAAGATCTATATTTCAATATGAAGATTCAAGAACTACGACTGATTAAAAATGACTACATGTCTGTGCTGTCAATCTTTATGATATGCAACTGTGTTCTAGGTAGTTAGCTTTTTAAGCACGTACCCAGAATCTTGATAGCTATGATATGTTATGCTTTTGTTAAACTGTGATGTTGTCAGAACAGCCAGTTAGGCTTTTTCAATAGCTGATCATGTTATCCTTCTTTGCATAATATAATTAGTTTTACTTATTAAAAAATAGCACATAATGTAAATATACTACACTGAGGATATGGCCCACATTGTCCTTGCCTTCCAATTTTAGAAGGTTCATAGCACATAATTAGCATCCAAGCATGGAAACGAATAACACATATTGAGTCCTTGATATAGTTCTTTTAATGAAACATGGGTGGGAAGTAATAATTTGATCCGTGGTTGTAAAAATGCTGAAGACTGCTTATCTGTGGTTACTTGTTTGGAATCCTTGTAATTTTATGTTCCTGTTGATCATGCTTTCTATAAGGAGGTAGCTTTTATTTGAATTGTAATTTAACTATGGCCTATGGACTTGGATCAAAGATAGTATGTGTAATCTTTTGAGTATTTTGGGTTCACTAACTTAAGCAAATCAAGTTCAAACTATGTTCGTGGTTAGGAATTTTACGATGACAATGTAATGTTTTCTTATGCCAAACAGGTTTTGTCACGGCCTCCTGCGAGCATTCTTAAGCCTGTTGCAAGCATGTTTCCAAGTCTTAACAGTACAAATGATATTCTCAGCTTCAAAAGCAAAGACCTTATCTGGGTAATAATAAGAGCAAGTGATGAATTCTTTTCATCTTTTCTGTACATTACTATAATATGTTCAGTTTATGTAAAAATGGTTTTAAATGTGGTGTACCTTAGCAAAGGAGCTACCATCTGTTTTTCTCCTTGAAAGGATCAATTCACATGCAAATGGCTTCTTGAAAAGTGCATTGTTAATGACTGCAGGTTTGTCCTCCAGCTGCAGATATTGTGGAGCTTTTTGTATATCTAGGAGAGCCATGTCATGTATGCCAGCTGCTTTTGACAATTTCCCATGGTGCCGATGATTCTTCACCCCCTACTTCAGTTGATGTTCGAACGGGAAGCAATCTTGATGGACTAAAACTTCTTGTTGAGGTCTGTCGCTTGTTTTAGTGAATAGAGAAGCTATTAAGCCATCTATATGCTTTTCATTGCTCTGGTAAAAATTACTTTCATTGCAATTTTAGCTATTGCATCAAATGCATTTCGTAATCCATCTTGTTCTCCAGAATTTTTATTTTCTTCACCATCAAGTTTCTAGAAGCAGGAGCTTGAATAAATGCTATAATTTATAAGATTATTATTCTTATATTACATCATAAAATACAAAATAGTTTCATAGAATGATGATGATGAAGAGATCTTATCCCCACAAACGCAAGGAAAGCGAGGATCTTTCATTATGCACCCACAGTAAAAGTTTCAGCATCCTTCCCATTCACATCGAATCTAGACATAACATGTTTATCCCTGAATGATTTTTGAGCGTGTAACATAACGATAGTTTCTTTACTGGGGAATCATGCAGGGAGCAACTATACCACAGTGTGCAAATGGGACAAAATTACAATTCCATTACCTGGTGTAATGAGTCCAGAAGATGTTGCTGTAACTGGTGCAGGTGTGCGCCCTGGAAGGCAGGGGAAACATACTATTCCATGGCTGTATGATTTTGAAGAACAGGAGGGAGATCTGAACTTTTGACACGAATTGTGGCTTTAACATTTTACCCTGCCATTCCTGGAAAAATTCCTATTACACTGGGTGAGGTATAGTCATGCATGAATGATATTGGACATATTCTTCTTCTTCTGTAATAATTTGAAATTGCATACGCCAAATGGCTACTTTCAAAAGGCTCAGATTTTCTATTTTAGAGGCTAATATATGTCATAAAGCATGCCATTTTAGAAAATCTATCAGTTCTAGGTAAAGCAGACAGTTAAACATTTTCATGCTTTAAGTAATTGGGTTATATGCACGAGAACATTTATTGATTTTGTTAAAACTGGGTCAAAGAAATTTACTTTTTTAATTTTTTTATAATGAATCAAAAGCATATCAGCAGAACTCCAGCTATTTCTAGAATATTTGTATTATTATCAAATCATCTACGAAACTTAAATTAGAAGGAATGCATGAGTTGACATCTTTTGTTAGGTACTTGTAATGTGTTATTATTTATGCTTGATTTTCTAAAAGAGTCTGTTAATTGTGATTGTCTATCATAGTACTAAATATAAATTCTTATTCGTCAAAAGTTCAGCCTGGTCTTTGTCTCTTTTATGAGTTGCACACTGTAAATCACATTTTCTTTCAGTCTAATCTATGTGAAAATGAAATAACTTATCTCAGTGACAGATTTCATTGTTGAAAGGTTGTATTCTCGATAAAACTCAGCTTTTTTATGTTTGTAGACTGAAAAAATTATTACACTAGCATGTTTTCAAATTGTGGATTATTGTCTATTAATATACTTGCTGAATATTTTATTTTAACAGTAAATTCTTTTACAAGACTAGAAGGGTTGCTTCCTGAAACAATTTACTCTTTTATGCTTGTGATTAGTAAATGTGCATGTCAGGGTGAATGGACACATTTGCTGTAAAGTGAAGTGGTATGTAGAGATCTGGAGAACGGACATAAAAGTATGCTCTGTAGGCCTAAATATCAATATAAGTCTCACTGGTTGGTGACTTGAATGTGGATAAAAATCTTAATGATGTCAGCATATTAATGCAGGCTTTAAATGCTAGTATATAAATGCTTGATCATTTTGTTGAAATCTTAGGATGCTCGTATGGGTTTGCTAGGTAATGTATATTACCATTGATACTTGTAGATAAAGTGTCATAATACATATTATACATATAAAAATGAAGCTTTGGAACCTAAAGTGGGAGAATGCGAAATGTCATGCATGGAATTTCAAATACAGAGTCATCTTACACTCCAAGAGTTGTGAATTATAAATATGTGTGTAAAGGTATTGAATGAGCAGATAGAGGGCAAGACAAGCACGCCATGCTGCTTCGAGATTTGACGTTCATGGTTTATGGCACTCTTTTGTTTTCATTTTTTGTGTACAGCTGCTGCATACCATATTCATCTTGGTATGAAAGCTGTTGACCCTTGCCTCAAGCATTCTCTCTCATAGATTATTACATGAAGTATTTGGATTGCATTGTAGAGAGTTTTTGGCATTATGTGTTGCAATTGCTGCGCATCTGCATATATATAACTCAAGCATGCTTTTGAAAAAATGGAGGAGTTGAATGGAAAAAATAAACTTGAAAGGGATAATACAAGATCTAGAGATGAGGTGGAATTGAGCTTCAGCCAAAGAAGCTCTGGCAAGACTATCAAATAAAAAGAAGTTTCAACTAACTGGATAAAGATTTGAGGCTTTGAGTTGTGGATGTAAGGAGGGAAGGGAATGTAGTGTTGGGTTGATTTAACCCTCAAGCAAAGCCTTGGCCCATTTTGAATGCAAATCCATAGCATGAATCTGATCTTATGGAAAGTTAGGGGTTTGGGAGTAGAGAATAATCACAGATTTCTATAAGGAAATATTACTTCCAGCAAAGCAGACTTAGTCCTCTGGGAGACCAGATTCAAACAATATAGAAGAAGGCATTGACATGTAGACCTCTCTGCAGAGTAAAATTACTGAGCAGGAGATGTAGCAACATTCTGGAATGTGCACCAAAAACTACAATCAGCTAATCTCCATTTCTGGGACCTAGAAAACACTCTTCATGTAGTTGAGTCTGGAATAAAGGTCATGGTTATTTCAGTTTACTTTCCTCTAGTAGATCATTGAAGCACAAGGCCTTACAAGAAGTAGAATGGTTGCCACAACACAAACATAAATTCCTCATTATGGGGAATATGAAGGAAGGCACCCAAATCAACAGAAGAATATCTGAATAATTGAATGCTTTGATAGAGGAAAATGAGGGCCTGAAATCCTATTAAGGTTTCTCTTATTGTGTAATAGAATGAAAGGTACCTACTATATAGCATAAAACATAATCAATTTCTTGTCCAGAACCACACATTATCTTTAGCATCGTCACATTTAGTTGGAGCTCCAACTAATCTCTCCAATCTGAAGGTCCTCATTTAAGTTTGAAAATGCCTGTTTCCAACATCCAAAGATACGTGGGAAGATCAGAGAATGTTGAGCTGAAGGGGGTTCAATCCAAGGCTATGAAATGCGCTAGTTTGCAGGAAGATTTTGAATAGTTAAGCAAAGGATCATAATCCAACTATTGGATTTGCAATGCAAAGAAGAATTTTGCTGGAAGTAGAAGTCAGACCATTTTGATGAGAACACTAATTTCTTTTGTAAATCAGTCATAAAAAGAAGACATTAATAATGTAAGCTGGTAACAAAAAATCAGACGGGACTGAGGAGGAATACCCTAAAGGAATTCATCAGTATGCAATATAGATCTATAAAGATCTGCTGGCTTAGGCAAACACAAACAAGGAAATTCTTCAAATCAGGTGTTCTCACAAATCTCAAATTTAGTAACAGTTGAAGAAAGTCAACACCCAATTGCGCCAGCTACTAAATCAGAACTGCAACAGAGTCTTTTCCTTAGTGAAGGATAGGGCTCCAAGACAGAATGGATTCTTGACCCAGCTTTTCCAGGTATTTTGCAAAATAATCCAGGCAGGTATGTTGAGGAATGATGAAATGCAATGAACATTCTTATATGTATTAAGTTTAAAAACACTTTGGTCCTTATTCCAATGATTTGAGAGGCCAACAAATTAGAAGCATTCTTGCAAATTTCTCTTCTTTGCGATCTCAATGTACAAAGTGATCCAAATCATTCCATGTTGGATCCATTCTCTACTCTCAAAAACCATCTCTTCAGCTCAATCAGGTTTTGTATAAGGTAGGAAAATCTTTGACATTATTGTGACTGGCCTAGAAAATCTTCCACCTTGTGGCAACACAAAATGGAAATGGTCTCCTTGTCAAGTTGGACATTTCTGAAGCATATGATAGATGCAATTGGGATCCCATATTAAAAACTTTGGGCCATCTTGGCTTTAATTAAAAATTTGTGCAATGGATCCCTGTCTGCATGACCACCTCTTTTCAATATCAATAATGGGATATATGGTCCCCTTTTCATAGCTAGCTGAGGTCTTCGATAGGGAATACCCCTATTGTAAAACCTAGTCATTATGGTAGAAAGGTTCAATCACTTAGTGAATAAAGCCAAGGCACATAATCAAATTCAAAAACAATTCTTAAACTTGGAGTTTGTTGATGACACATTGTTATTATCCACAACAATCATGAGGGACGTGAACGCTATAAAATCAGTTATCCAGATATTTCAACAAGCTTCAAGGAAGCAAATCACTTCTGATGAATAACACTTTTGTAAAAGCCCTCCTAGAAGACAATTGATAATTATCAACATACTCAATATTAAGAAAGCACAACTGGTACAATGAGAACTATAATGGCAGGAGGTCTGCCTCTTTTGGTACGATCAATGGAACGAACACAACAAACTAGGTGTAAACTCAACTCTCTAGGCCCTTTATAGGAGCACGGAGGACTCAAAATTATACAAGGTGGATGACTATGCCCAATACAACACCTTTGATTACACAAGAAATATTTGGAGTTTGGATTTCATCAATCAATTCAAGGCCTAACGTGATCGAGAGGCTCAATTGTTGACCACCTATCAATTACTCATTCGGGTCAAAGTGCATAGATACTATATACAAGCCAAAATTAACATCCAATTCTTTTTTCTCTATAGTGATTATTAATAAATAAGAAGACTCCAATGTTTTATTACTATTTTCATTTTTTTATACGTTGCTCTAACTTGGTCTCGCATGGCTCATTTAGTCTTCAACCTTCTTCAACTATCTTAGTCTTCAACCACATCAACCCCTCCTTTAGGTCATGCATTTATTATTTGAAATATGTTCTTTGAAGAAGCCATTGCGGTTGGAGTAGAAGTGATTCATCTTCTATAAGTTATGAACTTGTTACTCTTTGAGTTGAGCTCCTTGTGATCCACATTCAGTTCAATAGTTCTTTATACATGTCTTGATTTTACATTCGACACCTACTTTGAGTTGATTCTTTTTGTCACTCTTAACTATTTTGCTTGAAATTTTAAGAAATTTATTTCCATCAAGTGTTTATGACCCCTTTTCCCATATTTATATCTTTCCTTGGTCGGCAAAGTTGCCTCGGGAGGAACTATTCCCACAGTTCCTTCATTCCACGACACAGGTGATTAGATGATATAGACTGTCGACCGTGTTTTAAAAAAAAATGGTGGCATTGCTTATGGCATGCCCGATGGGAATTGAGGAAAATTTCCTTTGTTTCCTCTGTTCGCGACGACACGTCAAGACCGACTAAAACAAAGGGGGGAGTGCTCAAAACAAAGTAAAAGTGTTCATGTCATGCTCGAGTGGAATGAGAGGAACTACTCCCTCGAGTTCCTCACTTCCTCGACGGTGTGAAAAGTGACCAACATCCAAGCTTTGCAAAGTTTTTAAATGTGTTCCATGGGCAACAGATTCCAAGCAATGAAGAGGTTTCGGGCAATATAAATTATAAAATAAAATCTTTTCCTATTCTCGACTCATTTCAAAAGAACTTTTCCCAAAGCCTTGTGTGCTTTGCCTTGTTATTAGTTGACATTTCCCTAACCGTTTCTTTCCCCATATTTGCTTTGTCTTGGAGGTTTTGCTTGTGAATCCAAATTTGCCATTGACTCCACCTTTGCCTACACATCGATTTCTTGGTTTTCCGAGGGTTTTTGTTTGTGTTTGCATCTTGCCCATTATCTTTCTCTATTTTGTCACCGTTTACTTGCCATTCCAACTTTTCCCACACAATTGTTTCTATTCCATTCAAATTGCAAATTTGATTTGCCCATTCACAACTACGAAGTTCCAGTACTTAGGGTATGAGCACTTGTCTTCATTGAAAACCGATATCCTTGAAATCGGTGACAGTGATGTAAAACATATGGATTTAGTAGAATTCTGCATATGAATGTAGGAAGGCAAGATGACTCCGTTGGTGAACACATCTTCAACAATGGTTTGGCCCATGCGACAGATTCCCAAATTCATGTCAATGCTCTAACACATACGATCTTGACTTGTACTTGGTGTTTTGACCCATATTCAAAAGAGTTCAAGGATCCTCATGGATAGGTAATTGCCAAACTTGATGCTCATCACATTAATGCTGCCCTTGGAATCGAGCCTCCTAAGATGCCAAGGTGATAACTCTTGAAATGGCCCAAGAAGAATTCAACCTAACTCTAGAGAAATATCTAAACTATGTTGCTAAATCTTGGCTAAGCAAGAAAAAGAAAGGACCTTCTAAGCTACCAAAGAATTTGTACAGGGCAGATTTTGAAGAAGAGCTTTCTGATATGATCACTCTACTGGCTAGAGTCATGGAATTGCAAACCACTGGGAATTCCACAATTTGATGTGTATCTTCATTAATATCATTTGTGTAGACAATCAAGCCATCAATGGGGCTAAATAATTAGTGAAAACCTATCAAAACAACTCACTCAATTGAACTCTGCCAAGTCATTTTATATGACTTCATACTTAATGTATACCATTGCAGTTTACAAAAACTAGGCTGGGTAGGCGTGATCCATCAAAACCTATTTACGATTATCTCACCCAAATCACTTATGAGAGCAACATTAAAGTCATTTCAGAAGGGTGAATGATGCCTTCACCATGCTGATTGTGAGGGTGTTGGAAGGAGATACAACAAAAAGAATCTCCAAAGAGGCAAAGGTATTGATCAAGATGTATGGAAGTCTCTTCATTCAATTCCAAAGGTTTACTAACCTTAGAATAGCAGGTTTTGAAGGTACACCCTACAAGCTCCCATTTTTGCAATGATAATCTGGTTATCATTGAACTATGTAGGCAACTCGAACTTTTGCATGGAGTATGGAGGGAGAGAAGGGTGTATGGCATCAATTTTCCTATTGTCTTGGGTCACTACTTGTGTAGTTCAAAATCGAATGCCCAAAATTTTGAGAGAACTATTACCGCATTCAACATGCATGCATGTCATAAGAGACCTTCATTTGATAGTGAAAACTTCGTCAATAACAATTTCAGACTGACTTCGAGTTATCATCACATGTCAACAATTGAATATTTTTGGGAAGACTATGATAATGAATTTGAAGTCAGAAGAAGAGGATATATGAAAATATCTCTAAACCAAATTCGAGCCTTCCAACTTGATCAAGTGCCTGAGGGCATGATGGATGATGACGATGAATTGTTCGAACTAGAATTTGGAACTATTCAACATGCTCCCCTTCTTAATGTTGATTGGTCACGGAAAGAGGACAATCTTGATGACTCGACAACCCCTGTGATTATGAGAGCCAAAACATGGTTACATAAGAAGTTGGCTGAAATATCCCTTGTGGGATATCACTTGAAATTCACAAAATATATAAAAATAACAGCAAATTGAAATTTTGATTTTTCTGATTTTTAGGACAGCAATATGCAGAAACAAAGAAAAAATTGTATTTTCCAGAATAATAATTTCTAACACTACCCAAAAGCTTCAAATAACTTAGAAAAATATGTAGAACAATAAACAAGAGAGAAATAATTTTTATCTCTCAGATCTGATTTTATTTATTTATTTTAACTGCTGAAACTGCCTAAAAATTCCAAAATTCACAAGGAGCTGAAATGATCTTTATAAATTTTGAAATTCAAACAACAATATATTTAAATTATAACGAATCAGATCCAACTTGAAAAACTGAAAAACTCCAACTAGAAACCCTAGAAAACACTGCTGCAAAACCCTAAGTAGATATGAAAATAAATAAAGCCCAAACTGAATGAAACTCCTCCGGGAATTCGCCAAGCTTGCCTCAAACGCTAGAAATAATCTGATCTGTAGATGGCGGAAGTATGTACCAAATAATCTCTCTCCAGAAATGAGCAAATCCTTGAAATTCTCTCGATAACTCGATTTGTAAATTTGATTCGAATGAGCTCCAAATTAGCAAACTAGGAGGATCACTCACCACCGAAGAGTGCTTTGTTAGCTAGAGTGGATCTCTCACCACCGAAGCTAGGGTTCCTGTGGGATCTTACTCCACAACTAAAAAGTATGCAACCAACAATGACTTCAATATCAAAAAAGAGTGAGTGTATGAATGACTTTCCTTTTCTCCCCCAAGCTCTTCCTTTTATAACTTTTCATTGCAACAAAGGGCCCAAAAGAACCCTAATTGACCTCCTTGGGGAAAATCCACATAAAAAAATAACTTAAGTTTCTTTATCACCACTATGCCAAAAGTACACTTAAGCTACCCCCAATGAAGAAATAGAAAATAAAGTACCATATATTCACCCATCACTTAAGTCATCGACAAAATATAACATAAAGTACCTTAGGGGAGCATCATGCAACCGTATTTCACTTAAGCCACCTCAAAGTACGTGTTCAACGTCAAAACATGATATATAAGTGAAATGAAGGTGCAAACCATACCCAATAACCATCAACGTCACTAGCCCCTTGGGCATGACCAAGGCTAAGACGGATGAAAGGCCTCTTAGGTCACCTGCTCGGAAATGGGGAGATTACAATCCTCCTTCTCGAGAAATGCTTGACTCAAGCATTATCCCTGCTGAAGTTAAATTCCACAAAGTTCCTCCACTTCACCTTGCAGTCACCCAATGATCGGTGTGATCCGACGTAACCAAGACACCCCATGTAGTCATCCTGCTCTCCATGTTGTGTAGAGAACAATGCTGCCCCTGAAGTAGTATGATGCCCACTGACTCTCCACCGGTACCCACACTGAAACTGCCAATCTATCCAGTCTCTGCCAATGTGAAGCTGCCATCATGTGATCACTCACAATCACTGCCTCTCCAGTCAACCCATGGGTACGAAAGTCCACTCTGAATCCTATAACATCCCTTGGATCAACCTGTGAAACATCTTGTATAAGCACTAAGCGTGCCAACTCTCTCACATGACCCACACTCGTGTGAGAGTAAGGCTCCTCATAATGTGTCTCAATGTGTCCCGTGGGGAAAGTCCCAAGACTCTAGTAAATGGTCAACCGACAATATCAACTCTACATAGTCCATGCCCAACATAAGCTCATAACGGCGAGTAGAGTCCGCATCACCATACACAACAAACTGGTATCCCACACACCTCACAAACTCCTCAAACCTCATCCTCGACTTTGGACCTGTGTAGAAGTTGTCCTCAAAGTCGATCACATCATCATAGATCCCGAACCTATATACCCTTCCAACATCCACCTGCCCAATGTCAACCTCCTCAATGCTATGCAACTCAACAATATGACTCCTATCTAGGTCTTGGAGGTCTATAATGAGAATGAACATCACACATGGTATACCTTGTGTATGCTCATCATTGTATCATCAGGCACCCCAAGAGAATGAGAAGACATCCTGTAACTCACGTCCACCTCCTGCTCCACATTAGTATTGTCCAATGCAACTCCATCTCCATCATCCACCTCGTGGATCTCTAACTCCTCATCTCTGTTATCCTCACTCTCCTCAAAGACCTCAATGAATTGGGCCTTTCCTTGTGCAATCATGCCCTGGAGCCCAAGGTGTACGTATCCATGATTGCGCTAGACACTTCTTAGAACCATCGAAGTGTGGAATGGAAATTTGTCCCAATCTCCTCTGTAACTTAGGCACCTATGTTGGATGGTCTCTCTTGGGCCTACTCGCTACCAAATCTTCATGTTCGATAATACTGGAAATGGCGTATTCTCCCGAAAACCCTCACTCAAAGACTGGTACTTCTCCCAACAAGATTCCTCATCAAATACTTTTGCTGGCTGCCCCACCGGTGAAGCTTCCGGATCCTTCAAGAAAGAGGGCTCTTGAAGTCCCAAAGGCTTGGTAAAAGAGCAGGAGATCACTGCCCTAAATTTCCACTTTCACCTCTTTGAGCCTGCTACCCCATATTACTATTTTCTCCTCTATCCGCCTGAGGCCCAAATCTGCCCTGTGATAGTCTCTCTGTGAGTTGGCTCAAATAGAGGTTTGTGGTCCCTTGTTTAACCATATTGGTGAATAATTTCTTCATTAAATCCACATTGAGATCTTCACTATCATTCAGTTTTAACCCAAATAGGCTGGAGGAACAACTCTGATACCACAAAATATATAAAATAACAATGAATTTAAATTTTGATTTTTTCTGATTTTTAGGGCAGCAATATGCAGAAACAAAAAAAAAATTGTATTTACCAGATTAATAATTTCTAACACTACCCAAAAGCTTCAAATAACTTAGAAAGATATGTATAATAAAGTGGACAAGAGATAAATAATTTTTATCTCTTAGATCTGATTTTATTTATTTATCGTAACTGCTGAAACTGCCTAAAAATTCAAAAAATTCACAAGGAGTTGAAATGATCTTTATAAATTTTGAAATTCAGACAACAATATATTTAAATTATAATGAATTAGATCCAACTTGGAAAACTGAAAAACTCCAACCATAAAGCCTAGAAAACACTGCTGCAAAACCCTAAGTAAGTAGATCTGAAAATAAATAAAGCCCAAACTGAATGAGACTCCTCCTGGGAATTCGCCAAACTTGCCTCAAACGTTGGAAATAATCTGATCTGTAGATGGCTGAAACATGGACCAAATAATCTCTTTCTGGCATTGAGCAAACCCTTGAAATTCTTTGATAACTTTGATCTGAAAATCTGATTTGAATGAGATCCAAATTAGCAAACTAGGGAAAACCTCTCACCACCGAAGAGTGCTCTACTAGCTATGTGTGGATCTCTCATCACCAAAGCTAGGGTTCTGTGTGGGATCTTACTCCACAACCAAAAGTATATGCAAGCAACAATGACTTCAATATCATAAAAGAGTGATTGTATGAATGAATTTTCTTTTCTCCCCCAAGCACTTCCTTTCATAATTTTTCATTGCAACAAAGGGCCCAAAATAAGCCTAATTGACCTCCTTGGGGAAAATCCACATAATAATAAAATAACTTAAGTTACTTTATCACCACTATGCCAAAAGTACACTTAAGTTACCCCCAATGAAGAAATAGAAAATAAAGTACCATATATCCACCCATCACTTAAGTCATTGACAAAATATAGCATAAAGTACCTTAGGTGAGCATCATGCAACTTTGTCACTTAAGTCACCTCAAAGTACGTGTCCAACATCAAAACATAATATATAAGTGAAATGAAGGTGCAAACCATACCCAATAACCATCAACGTCACTAGCCCCTTGGGCATGACCAAGGCTAAGACGGATGAAAGGCCTCCTAGGCCACCTGCTCGGAAATGGGGACATTACATTGGCTGAATTCAATGCCACAAAGAAAACCTCCCTCAAGTACAACATGAGGCACCTTCTTCCTCGTGCTATTAATCCTCGAATACCAAGGTATATAGAACTCCCTGGGCGAGATGTTGTAGCAAAAGAAGATAATCCGAAAGAGGTTCCTCGAAGGAATGTTGGTGGAGAAGATAGCACATGAAAAAGTTGGCAATCAGAAGGTCTCTTGTTTCTCCTCTAGAGTCAAGTGAAGTGTCCGGCTTCACTTGATACTCACTCATGTAAACTTTGGCTCCCTTGTCCCTCTCTCTTCTAAGTTTTTCCTACGCCAACTCAACTTGATGTAGTTGTCGGTGAATCTTCCTTTATCCGGGTTCAACCCTTTGTTGAAATGAAAAGGAAGACATCCTAAAGTTATTGTTCCTAATTATGATAGTGTGGCATCTTTGCTTCAAAGTACTATCACTCCTAAGAAGGCCAAGACCACCCTTGATGTTTGGTTATAGATCCTTTTAGTCTCTAGTTTGTTGAAATTGCCAAGCCCACATCGACAAGAATGAAGACGAAATAACCTTGGCTGATTTTGAACTGATGAAAGTTTCATTAGGCGAGGCTAGTCATGAAGGAGATATGCATAATTTCAAGGGAACAACCTCGAGAATTATTGAGAGAATTGAAAAAGGGAAGCAAATGTAGGAACAAGTCAAAGAGCAAGTTCGTACTCTCTCGGCATATTTCAAGGCTTTTTATTTCTTGATTCTACCTGATTGACATCTCTCCCTTCTTCACCTTTAGTGGAAGAGATTGACCCTGAGACTATCTTGGAAATTCATTAGCACAACAATCAAGGCAAGGTCATCGAGTCCTGGGCAAAGTAACTTCTTGTCAATGGTCGCAAATTTAGCAATGACAATCGGAGAGTATATGGGTAGTTGCTTAAAGCCTAAGAGAAGTTAAGTCAAATGAAAACCACAGAGAAAGAAGCTATCCTATGGGGAAGTTTGACTCAAGATTTGAGAGTGATGGCGTTACAGATGAGAATATTTTAATCTTTGCAAAAGTTCTCAATAATTTCCAAGAGAACCTCTCTCACATTTGGTTGAAAAGTGTGGAATAGAGAATGAAGGTTCTTGAAGAAAGCAAAGTTGATCTCTAATCTCACATGTAGAAGGAGAGAAGCTCTCAAGGAAGAAATTTTGCAGATATGAAGGCCCTTCGTTGTGATCTTTTCAAAGAAAACTCCTTTGAGTTACACACAACAACCTAGACTACCAATATACAGTACAGGGTATGGGTACGATACGTTGAGACAACAATTTTTTTAAAACCTCGCGTGCGATATTCGTGTGTATGTTCGTACAATATATTTTTAAAACTTTAAAAAATAATACATATATAAATTTAAAGAAAAATGCATACTTATTAAAACTTAATACTCATGAGTCATAAATAAATTCATATGGATTCATAATTTCATCATTCATGGAAAACAAATTTCAAATACATTGTATTAATTCATGAATGTTCAAAACATATTACATTCAACTTGCTTCAAGGCTAGAACATATCATCTAGATGATCCTCAAAATCATCTCCATGAATGGCACTTGCAGCTCCACTCCCACTTGCACTAGCTCCACTGTCCAACCCTTGTGAAGGGCTCCTAGATGTTCATCATTGATGCCAAGTAGTGAAACATTGGACAAACAACCAACAAAAGCTTCAAAGTCAGTGGTTTCAGGTTGAATATCCCAAAGCTTGTTAGGACCTCTAGTATACTCTTCCGTCTTGTGCGTTAGGAGGCGCAAGTTGGAATGTACATATACCAAATCCTCACCTTCTTGGATGCCAACATGGTCCATTTGGCTGAGTGAATGAAGCCATAAGTACTCCAATTTCGCTTTGTTGAAGAATTACTAGCCACCTGTCACAAAAAAAGAAGTTAAAAGTATTATTAATATACAAAAATGAGTGTTATCATCTTAAATTTAAATTTTCAATTAGTAATCAGAATATCAAATAACAAACTTCATACTGTGAGAGCAGTTTAATGGCAATAGGTTGTAGGTACTTGGCATCATGGCCATGTACATACCACCACTTGATTGGAGTCATGGTGGACTTGTCGCAAAGAGCCTCTACCTCTCCCATGCTACCTTTTGAAGATACAAACATCCCCATCTCATTGTGGACTGCACTAGATATAGATGGATCGGAAACAACCTCCTAAATGCTGCCCTAGTCCCATTTGCAACCTTTTGGTCATCATATGGTGGCTGCCTACTAGGTAACCCAACTATTTCATTGTTATAATATTTGGGATTTAGGCATAGGCAAGGAGATGCAATGGGGTGGTCATTTTGTTTCACCTCTTCATGACCACACTCTTAACTTCATTATAAAATTTTTTTCTTGGGGTCTTTCTCTTTGGCTTGTATTATTTCTTTCATTTTCTCAAGCATGGAGTCAATTCCATCATAAATTTCTCCTATGCAAGCACTATTTTTGTCTACAAACCTAATCATAGAAAGAACAAACTCTGTGAAACTCAGTAAATACTCAACTTGTGCCCACCAATCATCATCAAGGATAAATACCTTTATCTTATGGGCTCTTTCGTATTTGATTGCAACCAGGCGGTCCAAACATTGTCAATCACCATACTGCTCAAAACATGTTTTACCTTCACAAGTCGTCTCAAGATGAGTGTGTGAGAGGCAAATCTAGTCTCAACAACCTATAAAATATTAAAAAAGAATGAAAAGAATTCAATAACAATACAAATTGATTTAGAACTAAAATTTAAAATAAAAACCTTAAAACTTAAAACTAATGAATTGTTCCCTTACCTTCAACAACTCCAACCTCGAGAATTTTCTGAAAATGGCCTGAGACATGTGATGGTTGGTGACAAACATTTGAATTTCGCTTGCCTCTGTGTATATTTTCTCAATTTGTGGGATTTTTCCAATATTCTACGCAACATAGATTAAGGGAGTGTATTGCACATGATGTCCAAAATATGTGCTCATATCTAACCTCTACTATCAACCCTGTTGCATTGCAATTTTTGCTATTGTTTGTGATGATTTGGACAACGTTTTGAGGGCCCACCGCTCAATAGCCTCAATTAGAATGTCTGCGATAAACTGTGCATTTTTATTTCCCCCACAATCAATTGCCTTCAAAAACATTGCTCCTTTAGAGGTTCTTTGTGATAATGTTGATAAGAGGTTTGTTTCAGTAGTCTTTCCATCTATCCAATATAATAGACACTCTGAATCCTTCCAAGAATCTCTAATCGGTTGCAAAGAAGTTGTATGTGCTCCACTTCTTTCACCAAGAGAGATGTGCAAACTTTCTCATAGTTAGGGCTTTTATACCCCTGTGGTGCTTCATTAATGCCTCTCACCATTTGTTGCCAATATGGTGACCTCAACACATTGAAGGGCAACCCACATGCATAAATACACCGAGCTACCAATTCATCTACAATGTCTCTCTTCTCCAAGTTGAATGCTTTTTCTAGAGGTCCTTTTGTTCTCTTTCGTGATGTGGCCTCTTCATCCAAAGGAGTTTCATCGATAGAGTTTTAGTGTGATTGTCAATGAAAGGATGGTATGATGGTGTTGTTGGTGGTTTTCCTATACCCCTTTGTTGCAAAGGAACAGTTCTAGAGTGAGCTCTTATAGCTTGCAAGGTAGCCTCCTCTTGCTCTTTTAAGTACATAGATATTTTATTCTTGTCCACCTTCTTACATGGTCTAATGCCCGTTCTCGTTACCCTAGTTATATGAGCCTTCAATCGGGTATACGAGGACTTGAATGTTGTGCTACAATGGGGGCACACCCAAACACGAACACCACCACCAACAATGAGTTCCAACACTTCTACATGCCTCCATAAAGGAAAAGAAGGATCCAATCTCACATTTCGGGACTTGGAACACTTCCTTGTGTGCCTCCCTCATGACTTGCTTCCCCATGCCCCTGAAGCTGAACTTGATGCCATGGCTACAATTTTTGATTTGCTTTAACCTACAATGAGAGATATTTAAAAAATTGCAAAATAATTTAATAAACTATTAAAAACAACAAATACAAATTATATAATTAATTTATTAACCCCTACACGTCATTCTTTGATTCTGATCACCAAGTTTGCCATAAATGGTGCGAGGTGAGAGCATACACAGAGGGTAGACATTTAACAAATTAAAACTTAAAAACAAAGAAACAAATACATAACTAAATAAAAAATTAATTAATTTATTAACCCCTACACGTCATTCTCTGATTTTGATCACCAAGTTCACCATAAATGGTGCGAGGTGAGAGCATACACAGAGGGTAGACGTATAACAAATTAAAACGTAAAAAAACAACAAACCCTGAAATTTTAAACTTCAAATACAAAACTAAATTTAAAAATTAATTAATTAAAAAAACATAAAATAAATAATAAATATAATTAGATCATGATCAATGATCGTGAATGATGTGTGTAATGGTCATTGATCATTGATTCCATACCAATTAATAATAATACATGAAAAAATTGATTAAAAAGAGATCAATGGATGCATGGAAAATACCTGAAATCACTCCTTCCTCTTTGTTGTTTGAAGCTGATCCTCCTCCTTCAAACTCTTACTATCCTCCTCCAAGCTTCTATCTCTCTCCTTCAACTTTCAAGCTCCCAATTTGCAAAAGATGAAAATGTGTGTGAGTAGAATGGAGGCAAAGGGGTGTATATATAGCATTTGAGTGGTGTCTTTAGGAGGGGTGGGTAGGTGAATTAGGTTTAGGGTTTACATTTTTTAAGTTAGTCTTTTTTATTTTTTTTTCACTTAAAAAATCGTGCGTAGGTATGTACCCACAGTCCACATTTTGCGAGAAAGAAAAATACTCAAGACGTTCACATTTTATCTCCTTTTTTTGTTCATGACTATACATTCAATAACAAAAGTAATATGAAACTTTTGAGTTCATTTTGTCCCAAAAGATCTATTGAACTTTATGTCTTTTAGTCATATTTTATATTTTGCAAAATAATATGATTTGTGTGCATTTACATTACTGTTATATGATATGGCAGTATTCCATTATTGTGTGACATGCATGAGTAGTTTAAAATTGGGTTTTGCATATCTAAAAGTGCAATTTTTCTTCCTTTCCTTCAAACTTCCTCCCTTTCCCTTCTATCACCTTTTCTTTCCCTCTCTTCTCCATTCCTTAATGAAATTCCACCAAAGCGGGTTTCAAACCCCAACCTCTAGAATAATTAGTGTGAATATTGTACATATTCCCTTCGCTTTTTTTTGGCTTTCAATAAAGGGAACCTCCCTCATAATAGAGGAGGGACTTTGTCCCCGAGTTGTTGTGGAACCCTCATTTTGCCAAGTGCAAAATATTTCACCATCAGTTTTTTGGTGCCCACTGTGGGGCATGTTTTTGCCTTTTTGCAGCCCACAAAATCATAAACTCATACCCATTCTGAATGACTATCACAAGCAACCCTCCTGTTTTGCAACCTAACCTCATTCTAGTACATGATACTTAGGAAGATATTTCCACAGATTTGAGGAATTTTGTATTGAGAAATTGTACTAATGATGTTCATTTTCACCTAGCCACCGCAGTTCTGGATGAAGCAGATGATCATACAAACTTGCTAAGAAGAATGCAAATTGCCCAAAGGAATCATGACTAATAAAGAAGAGTTTAAAGTTTACTGCCAAGTCATAACCATAACAAAAGTTTGTAAATCTGGCTGAAAAGAGATTTATTCGCAGTAGTAAAATAGAAGGCGTCATTGATCCTTTCATGATTACCAACAACACAACTTTGGTTTATCTCCAGAGAAGCAGAACAAAGGGAAACAAGCAGCTAACACTCCACATGACACCAGTAAAATCAGAACTGAAGGAGGATCGGATTTTAGTAAGGCCCTTGTATTATTATGCACTATGTTACCCCTCCAAAATATTTTTCCTAGAATGGCAACACCAATTGCGGGGTGAAATATAGGTCCTTTGGCTTTACCCCCACCTCTTCATGATCTTCCCAAAGGAGCTAGAAGAAACTTCCACAAATTCAGACGGGATAGCAAACAACATTCTGATGAGCACATTGCAACCTTCTTCGTTGCATGTGGAATCCTAGGTGTAGAACATGAAGATGTTTCTATTAGGTTATTTTTCGAAAGCTTGGAAGAGGTTGTAGTGGAATGGTTTTATCACCTTCCCTCAAATCATCACTAGTTGGGCCACTTTGTGGACTAAGCTCAAAGAAAGGTTCAAGCCAATAGAAGATGTCAATGCTCTTCTGGCCCAACTCACACAAGTGAAGAAAGAACCTGATGAACCTAAGAGAGAATTCGTCACCAAATTTGAAAAACTTCTGCATAAAATTCCTGTTAATCCTCTTCCGGCATTGTTGAATCAAAAGTGTTTCTTCATAAATGCTCAACTCCCTTAAGTGGGGCTTAACTTGAGAAGATCCCAACTAGCAAATTTGGATGTTGCTCAACAGTTGGTCACAAAAGTAGAAGATGATTTGATAATGTTGGAAAAATTGACGAAAGAATCGACTAAGAATAAAGGACAATCTCTTAGTGAAGGTATTGCAGATTGATTAGTGAGGAAGTTGGCCAATGACCTTCTAGCTCTGAAGAAACTTCGTGTCTCTGAATGTTTTGATAATCACTTATAGAGATGTCCCAAGGAGGAATTTTGGCAATCGAAATCATTTGCCCAACCCACAACAAAGACTAGCCATTGAAGCTCCCCTGCCAATGCACCTGTTAATAGTTCTTTGAAATACAAGAAGAAGAAGAAACTCAGAAGCAAAATTTGAACATGAAGATGAAAGTGTAGAGGTTGAAGAACCTGAACAAGATTCAAAAACTGACTTCTTGGAGTACGAACCTTCGGATGACGATTATGATGATTCCGTGGAACATATGAACAACTACACTTGCGCTGTCCTCTCAAAATGTCAAGTGAAGAATAACAAACCAACACAATCCAACACAAAAGAAAAAGAGAAGGATCATCCAAAGGCATCTCTAAAGAAAACCATCATTGGTAGAGGATCTTCTCACCCTATGCTTTTGAAGCCCGCCAAAAAGAAGGCGAGTACTTCATCTCCATCTCCTAGTATCTCAGTTTCCAAGGATATTTCTGCTTCAAAGGGTGAACTTAGTAAAGCCTCCATCCTTATCAATTCAGAAACCATTGGTCTCCCAACTTTTGATATTATAAACCATGTCAAAAGTTCTAAAGTTCAGTTCTTTGAGGCAAAATATTTGTAGAGCCATCCCTACCAATTAGATAAACTAATCAAGTTCATCAAGGGCCATGTTCCAAAACCTGGTCAAAACTCCCTTTCTTCTAAGGAATCTTGCCTAGCCCCAATGCCTCCACATCTTTGTATCTCTTGGCCTCATCCCTTCCACTTCTAGTAAAGTAGGACCATTTTATTGTCATTGCTTATTGGAGGATATAAACTAAACAACTGTATAATCGACTCTAGAGCCTCCGATAATGTCATGTTTGTTAAAGTTGCTCATGCTTTGGGCCTTACCCTTACCTGGGCACTTGGTGACTGTTATTCCATGGAAACAAAAATACTCCCTCTAGTTGGCTGCATTAAAGATGCACACATTGCCTTTTCTGCCTCCCTGAGAAAAAAGTGAAGGCTACCATTCTAGTAGTTGACATTCCAACTTCCTATGGACTGTTGTTGAGTAGAAGCTTTTGTAGAGATGTTGGAGGAGAGATACAAATGGAACACCGATCCTGGTGAAAGGGGAAAATGAAGCTGATCCCTGAAGTACAAGCTAAACACAGTCCACAAATTAGATGATCCAAAAGCTAATATCGTCTATCAAGATGCAGGCCATGGAAATTATATGATAATGTTGGAAGATAACATTAATCTTCCAATACTTGTCCAAGGTGACCTTAATGATGTTTGGAAGTTAGAGTTTGATGGAAGTTGTTCTTCTGCTGGTTCGGGGCAGGTGTAGTACTCATATCTCCTCTTGGAGAAATCTACCCTTTCTCATACAATCTATACTTTTTATATACAAATAACACTATATAATTTAAAGTACTACTTCTTGGGCTCAAAGTAGCTGAAGAGATGGCGATTAAAAACTTGAGAGCACAAGGAGATGTTGGACTTATCATCAAACATGTAAGAAATTTGTTTCAAGTTAAGAATGATAGATGGAAACATCACAAAAATAGTGTGGACTGTATTGAACATTTTGATTCCTTTTCTATTGATGATATCTTGAGAGAAAAGATTGATAGAGAAGATACCTTGGTAGTATTCACATCTCTTTTGATCCCGCATCTCGATTTCGAGAAGCATAAATATACCATTGAAATAGTATTTTGTCCATGTTTGCTTGACAATTCTTAAAATTGGCAAGTTTTAAATGATGATGAACACATCATTTATTTTTTGAGCAAAGAAATAATTTCAGAAATTTGTATTTGAAGGTAGTGATTCGGTGATAAAAGAGTCCGTCTTCCATAGTAGATGAAGAGGGAGTCAAAACCGAGGTTGATGAAGGTAGGGTTATCAGATTATAAGATAACAAAATCCCGAAAGGTTTGGGTTCCTTGGAAGAAATTTTTGACAAACTTGACATGTTCGTGAAGAGAAAGATGCATGATAGATCTCAAGATTCAACAATTTTTGAGAAAGTCAACATCGAATTTGAAGACTAACCAAGGTTAGTGAACACTGGGAAATGTTGTTTTCTAGAGGAGAAAAGAAAATTTGTTACTCTTCTCAAGAAATACATTGATGTTCTTGCCTATTGATACGAGGATCTAAAATCATTTAGACCCAAGGAAATGCAACATACCATCCCATTTAAGCTTGGGGTGAATCCGTTTGGACAAAAGCAACGACACTATAACCTGAAGATCATAGGAACTATCTATGAATAAATTCAAAAGATGTTGAATGCGAGAATAATCTTTCCAATTCATCATTCCACGTGGACGACAAACATAGTGCCTGTTTATAAAAAATATGGGGAAGAATTTGCGTAGATTTCTGAAATCTAAATCAAGCCTCACTAAAAGACAACTACCACCTCCCAATCATGGATTAGATATTGCAAGCCCTCATTGGGTTGGAAATGTTGTCTATACGCTTTGGATAGTTTCTCGACTATAATTAGATTGAGGTTGCAAAAGAGGGTCAACAAAAATGATATTCACTACTCGGAAGGGAGTTTTGTATATGGGAGGATGCCCTTGATTGATTAATGTCGTGGTTACTTTTCGAGAGGGCTATGAACTTGGCCTTTGGGATCTCAATGTAATGTCCCCATTTCCGAGTAGGTGGCCTAGGAGGCCTTTCATCCATCTTAGCCTTGGTCATGCCCAAGGGGCTAGTGACGTTGATTGGGTATGGTTTGCACCTTCATTTCACTTATATATTATGTTTTGACGTTGGACACGTACTTTGAGGCGACTTAAGTGAAATAAGGTTGCGCGATGCTCCCCTAAGGTACTTTATGTTATATTTAGTCGATGACTTAAGTAATGGGTGAATATATGGTACTTTATGTTCTAATTCTTTGTTGGGGTGACTTAAGTGCACTTTTGGCATGTGTGGAATAAAGTGACTTAAGTTATTTTAATTAATTAAAGAAAAGACCCAATGGGGCGATTAGGGTTCTTTTGGGCCTTTTGTTGCAATGAAAAGTTATAAAAGGAAGCGCTTGGGGAGAGTTATTCATTCATTCATACACTCACCTATTTTGATATTGGAGCAATTGTTGTTTGCACTTTCTTTGCTTGTGGAGTAAGATCCCACAGGAACCCTAGCTTCGGTGGTGAAAGATCCACACCTAGCTAGCAGAGCACTCTTCGGTGGTGAAAGATCCTCCCTAGTTTTGCTATTTTGGAGCTTTATTCAAATTTTTGGATCAGATCTGGAGAGTAATCAGAAATTTAGTTTCAGAGTAAGAGGACAACCCTTCTTCATCAAGGGTTTCAATTCAGATTTGGAACAACTATTTTCTAGGGTTTTATCTACTCCTGTTCCAGATTTGCAGCAGTGTTTTTTAGGGTTTCAGGTGTCCATTTTCAGGTCTAAAGGTTGGGATCATTTCTATATATTTAGTAGATGTTATTTCCAGAAAATCAGATTTTAATTAGTTGTATTCACATAGTTATGAATTTTTGAAGTTTTTAGTAGTTTAGGGCTTTCTGAAAATTACTGGCAGTTATATATTACTCAGAAAAATCAAAAAATATTTTTCTAGTCTTTGTTTTCACCTTAGCAAGCTCTCTATAAAATTTCGTGTGATTTGGGTAAGTATTTTGCAAGATATCTATAAATTTCAGTTCGCTGCCCTAGTTGGTTCATTTCCAGAAATTTCAGAATATCATTTACTGCAAATTTTTATCAAATTTTGTCAAATTTCAAGATTATCCACAAGCGATATTTCACTTAAAAAGTGCATTGTTGTGTATCTTGATGATCTAACGATCTTTTCCAAAAGAAGGGAAGATCACCTTGGCCACTTGGAGGAGGTGTTGCAACGATGCAAAGCTCATGACAGTTCCCTTAATTCAAAGAAATTAATATTCGGAGTTACCAAAGGAAAGTTTCGGGACATATTGTGTCAAAGGAAGGTATAAAGATAGATCCGGAGAGGGTCGAAGCCATTCAAAAGATGACACTCCCCACCAACAAACAAGGAGTTCACTCCTTCGGTAATTTTTTTTTTTAAGGAAATTTCTACTTGATTTTGCAAAGTTGACACACCATATAACAAACATGATGAGAGGGAAGAATGGTTTCTGCTGGAATACAAAAGGAAAAGAACCTTTCAACAATATCAAGTCTGCCATAGCCAAGGCTCCCATGTTGGTATGTCCTGGTTTTAAGAAAGATTTCATCATTTATATTGTTATGCCTCTAAACATACTTTATCAACCATTTTGGTGCAGACAAATGAAGAGGTGATTGAATCTCCAATTGCCTTCATGAGCTGTGGTATGAAGGATCATGAGCTCTAGTGTTCATAAATTGAGAAACATGCTTTTAATGTCATGAAAACTATCAAACATTTGAGGTTTTATATCTTAAAGTCTCATTCAATTGTGTGGGTGCTTGACACTATTGTCAAATCTGTCTTGCCTTGAAGAACAACTTGGTTCGAAAAGAAGTAATTGGATAAAGCAATGATACAAGAGTATGATCTCGACATAAATCCTATTAAATTGGTGCAAGGAAAAATATTTTGCCATTGACAACAAAAATGAATCCAAAGATGAGGAAGATGATATTATTGAAGGACTACTTATGGTATTGTTTGTCAATACAACAAATGAGTGGTATGTTGACATCATGTGCTTTCGACATATGGAGAATGCTCACCCCATCTAAGTGCCAATGGAAAAAGAACAATCAAGCCTAGAGTTGCCAAGTTTGTAATTAGGGACAATTCCCTTTTCAAGAGGGATATTGGTGGGTGCTTTCTAAGATGTGCGAGATAAAGAGCAACATAAGAGGTTGTTGGAAGCCTATCACAATCAAGCATGCGGTGGCCATTTCTCTCACTTATTACCTGCCTACAAGATCCGAGAGGAGAATATTATTGTCCATGCTTTTAGAGATGCCACAAATTGGGTTTCAAATTGTGAGGCATGTCAACAATTTGTTGGTAGGCCTAAACTCGGTGTGTCACCTCTAAAGTTGGTAGTCATTGAAGAACCCTTTCAACAATGGGGTTTAGACTTCATTAAGGCCTTAAATCTTCATTCAAGTGCCGGCCACACTCATGTTCTTATGGCCACAAATTACTTCACAAAATGGATGGAGGCTATTCTAATGAAACAAACAACTTTGAAGTAGTATGCAATTTCATCAAGGAGAACATATTTGTTCACTTTGGAGTGCCCAAAGATTATAAGCCGACAATGCTTCAAATTTTTCTTTTCAAGAACTCTTGGGTTTTGCTATGGCTACTGGATATCCTTGTCTCACTCCTCATATTACTTTCCTCTATGGAACCCTTTCAGCAATGGGGTTTAGACTTTCACTTCATTGGGACCTTGAATCCTCATTCAAGTGCCGGTCATACTCATGTTCTTATGGCTACATATTACTTCACAAAATGGGTGGAGGCTATTTCGGTGAAACAACTACAATTTCAATAAGGAGAACATATTGGTTTGCTTTGAGTGCCCCAAAAGATTGTAACTAACAATGCTTCAAAATTTTCTTCGTAAGAACTCCTGGGTTTTTTTCTATGGCTATGGGATATCCTTGTCTCACTTTTAGATTACTATCCTCAAGGGAATGGTCGTGTGGAATCCACCAACAACAAAAAAATTATCTACTATTGTTCGTAATTTAGTAGATAAAAATCAAAGCAATTGACACAAAAAGTTATATGATGCTCGGTGGGATGATCGTATAGCTCTTAAATGAGTAATAGGCATGTCTCCCTTTCAACTATTGTACGGTTTGGAAGCTGAAATCCCCATCACTTAAGAACTACCTGCTCTTTGATTGGATAAGGCAATTGAAGATGAACACTTCCACGACTCTTTTGATAAGAGGATCATGTATTTGAGCAAATTGGAGGAAGAGCATGTAGTCATGATTGATTGCATTGCTACACAACAACTAAAGGTTAAGAAGATCTTTGATAAAAAGGCAAGACAATGAGATTTCCAAGTTGGTGATCTAGTCCTTTTGTGGGACAAGAGGTGATAACCAAAGGGAAGTCATGGTAAGTTTGATTCACTTTGGTTGGGCATGTTTCAAGATTCGTCACTATTGTGGTGATAACACGTATTACTTGGCCTACCCGGATTGGACTCATCTCCCATTGCCTTACATTGGGCAATATTTGCTGAAAGACAAACAATGAGAGCGGGTTGCCCCCACATGCTACGTTGCCGAAACGACACCCTAGGAGCCTTTGGAGCGGCGGAGTGCGGGAGCGGCGGGGGCTGCGAAGCGGCCTGGGTACGGCATAGGCTATACTTGGCCGTTTCCGCAGCCCTGCCGCTCCCCCGCCTCCCGCCAAAAACAGTTTTTTTAATTTGTTTTTTATTTTTTTAATTCTACAGAAGGTATAGTTTAAATTTAATATATCATTACAGCAGAAATTACAGTTTTCACAGCACCATTATTCTACAGAAGGTATATTTTAAATTTAATATATCATTACAACAGAAATTACAGTTTTCACAACACCATTATTCTACAGAAGGTATATGTTAAATTTAATATATCATTACAACAGAAATTACAGTTTTCACAGCACCATTATTCTACAGAAGGTATATTTTAAATTTAATATATCATTACAGCAGAAATTACAGTTTTTCGCAGCACCATTATTCTACAGAAGGTATATGTTACAAGCCATCATAAACATGGATAAAAATAACATGTATGAGATAAATCATAAATGTAATAAACACCTCAACTAGATATGGTAGGGACAATTGAAATTATGAATGTATGAGTAGTTTGTTGTGGCTATTTAGCTTGTTTTGTTTTTCATATGCATAATATGTGGTTAATTCTTATTTAGAAGGCTGAAATTTATATATTTTTTAATATTTTGTACTTTGCCGTATCCTACGCCGTATCAAGCCCAATTTTTTTGCCATTTTGTGTATCGGATATTCCGTGCACCGCTCCCGTATCCAAAACGTATTGACTACTTAGCCCACATGTATATAGGTGAGTTAGGATTTTGTTATGTTTCCTTTTTCTGGTTCGTTTGTGTTCATTTTCCCTTGTTCGCTCTTGTCCTTGTTCTTGTATTTTCCTCGTTATCCTTTGAGTATGTTTGGTCATTTTGTTTCCAAAGTTTTCTTGTGTCGACCCTATGGCCCAATAGATAAGGCACTACGTCCGTGGGAAACTTGAGATTATAGTTGCATTATAGTCACACTTATATCGACCGCACATGCACACATGAGATGTGAAGTGCCACATCAAGTCTTGCATTCCTTGTTGCATTGCAAGATGACAAACAAGAAGTTGGGACTCGACACACCTTTACTAGTTCCATCTAGGCCACAGGAATCCGTCAACATGAATTTCATGACTGGATGCGTATGATGAAGCACAACACAATGTGTGACATTTGCTATAGTGGATAGCTTTTTGAAGATGGCCATCATGGTTCCTTGCGGGAAAAGGATTGATGTAGTTGTGCAATGCTCATGTTTTCTTCACACGCATGGGTTTGCTTTGGACACCCAACATCCATCGTATCCAACCATGATCCTTATTTTGTTGGTCATTTCTAGCAAACACTATTGGAATTGATGGGGACACAACTAGATCGGTTAACGATGTTTTATCCTCAAACTAATAGACTAACAAAAGTTGTCAACCACACTCTAATTCATTTTCTCACATGCATGTACAACGGTGTGCATGCTCGCTTTTGGGATTTTAACTTGCTTTGCGTCCAACATGCCTACACATGAGCTCCACATTTCTACAAGGCATAGTCCATTCCAAACATGTTTTGGGTTCTAACCAACGACATATCGAGACATCTCCTATTGTGTACCAACTAACACTAAGTCACGTGTATAGGAAAAGGAAACAAACAAAGTAGAGAAGTATTTGTGCCACATTCAATTTGTTCATTGGTATGTTTAATAGATTCTCTGTCGCTTTCAACAGGAATACAAAGAGTGCCATGACGCACATTGCACACCTCATGCATTACAAGTTGGCAATAAAGTTTGGTTGCATCTTTAGAAGGAATGGCCACATTGGAAGATCAAGCCTATGCGTTATGGACCTTAACACCATTCTCAACACGATTGGTGAGAACACCTCTGTTCTTTATCTCGCCTTTGTACTTGGGCATGCACCCAATCTTCAATGTGGAGCTTCTCAAGCCTTACTTCCCATAGCTTCTTGAGCCAATGGTGACACACCAACCTTTGACTAGGATCTTGAACATTTGCACCTGGAGATAAGGACCAAATTATCGAGTGACAAACACCCTCACCCACCATGACACTCATTAATTGTTTCAAGTGGGCAAGGCCGGGCAATATTTTGATCAAGCCAAGTGGTACAACCTTCAATGGCTTCATGTTTAGTTTCCTCAACTAACCTCTAGTGCAATGGAGACCATTGCTTCTCAAGAAAGGTTGAATGATTTGTGCGTAACCTTGTAGCTTGCCTCGTAGTTGTGAGAGCCTTCTCACTTTTCTTGTGGAACTTGGGCTCTACACTTTTGTGACTTCTTGCGGAAAGGATACAACCTTGCGGTAGTATGCGGGACGAACCAATTCTTTGTAGCATCCCATGCGGCCTGCTTCCTTTGATGAACTTGCCTTACCCGCATGGCATCTTGTGGTGCATATACAACCTCGTGGTATCGAGTGCAACCCTTTGCATCATTCCGTGTAGCGTCTTACTCTTTTGGAGCTTGCCCACCACATGGCATTATTTGCCAAGTCCAGTGACACCTTGGTATTTTGCCTCGTCAATCCCTTACGTTTTGCACATGTGCTTAACAACTCATGTAACTCCCGCAGTCTTGTGCTAGCATCTTGTAACCTTCGTGTCTTCCGCAATCTTGCACAAACCATTATGTGTTGCATTCACAACTTTTGCAATGTTGCCCAAGCCTTCGTGCTGTCTGCAACCTACCTCAACATTGTGTGACATCCCGCAACTATCCCATGTGTCATAACACTTACGCCTTATTCCTTCGTGTGCCATTTTTCTCTGCGGATCTGTGCAGGACCGTTTTGTTTCATCATTCACTTGTTAGCACCTTGTTGCCAAGCGGCATGTGTGGCATGCCCCACACCGAGGCATGTCAGAGCATCTGTGGCATGCCACATGTCTGATCCCAACTGTCCTACCCACGGGAGGATGGATCAACTGTAACCATATCTCCAACAATTGTCGTAAGTTGTATAAATGTATTGTAACAAGTATGGCAAGACATAGGTGCAGACATGGATACACACATTCATCAGAGATTGAGCTTGGTCTCACTCGAGGCACTAGATAGTTTCGCTTGATTTTGCTCTGGCATTCAACTCATTTGTTTGTAATATCCTTTGCAGTAGTCTAGACAATTAGTAAGGACACATTCGCTGTCTAATACCAAAGCATGCTCTCATCATCTTGCTATCTGTTTTGTAACCATTTGTATTTCCCTATTCGCCATTAATGAATAGATGTTGCATTTCCTACAAATAAGTCTTCTGCTACATTGTTGTGTGTTTGGTTCATTACATTCAATAACATGCTTGCACTCTTATAATCCTTGGTTTGCACCAACTAGCGTACGATTTTCTGCTACACGGTCTTGGGTTCCATGACGCGGATCAAGGTTAGTCGAGAGAAACAATTGCTGGAAGGTTTTTGGATGATTTGAACATCTTAGGGCCCATAGCATGTCTAAAACAACCATACATGGTAGTTTCTTGGATTTCACAATTCGGGACAGTGGTACATATATATCCTAGGTAGCCGGTATGGGGTACGGTGCGGGTACGGGTACGGGGATCCGGTATGCTGATACGGCAATTTTTTGGGGGCCCGGGTATGGCAGTACAATATACATATAAAATATTAAAAATATAGCCAAATAAGCAAAAATTCAGCCTTATACATGAATAGAGTAAACAAATTATTAATTAAGTGAAATAGCCAAATAACGTATTAATAATTCAATGCATTTTGTCATGATATTCATTGATTGAACTTCGAACAAGTACATTGTTCAAACTCCAAATGTTACAATGTCCAATTATTAACATAAATAATAACAAATCACATAACTGGACTGGAATTCTGGCTATTATCAGCTCCCTTCAAATCTGGCAGTTAAGATTCCTTTGGGTTTTCTCTTATTATTCCTGCATTAGTCTTACTTGCTAGTGGAGATGCTGCCACTGTGTTTTCTGATCCTACATTACCCAAACGCATCTCAACTGTTGCAGTTTCAGCCATCGTTTTAGGTACTTCTGTGAAGTTTTACCAGAGTTGAATCATTTACGTAATCCCATCTATTGACCTTTATTGACCCCAAAAAATAGTTTTTTTTTTTTTTTTTAAAAAAGTAAAAAATTTTTTTAAAAATTGTTGTTTTTACTGGTGGGTATGCTGTGGGTATGGTTGGGTACGCCCTGGGTACGGCCAGGGTACATCCAGCAGTACCGGGTATGTCTGGGTACTTCTTGAGAAGTACCCAGACGCACCCTGGCCGTACCCAGGCATACCGTACCAGTACCACATACCGGTATGTACTGTACCTGTACCCATGCCCTGCAGGGTACGTACCGGCTACCTAGTATATATCCCATTTGGAGTATTTCTGTGGGTTGTTTATATAAACATTATGCCAAATTTCCTTTATTGCTATATTGTTTCATTACTGGAGTTTTTGATCACTGATTGTGTCATGTATGTTACATTGCATTAAGGGTTCCAATTTCTGTAATGTATCTATTTGCATGGTTATTTTGTAACTGAGAAATCTGAAAATTGCATTCTCTAAACCTAATCATTTACTTATAGAAAATTGACAAAGGAAAAATTCTAGTTAGGTTGTTTAGGTTAGGGTTATTGCTATTTGTGTTATATTGCATGCTTTTATTTTAATTTAATTGCATGTAGCATTTGTAGTTTATATTGTACTTGGTTGGGATCTACACCTATACAAACCCTAAATTTGCACCTGATTTTCTATTTGTCTGTTTTACCCTAGGTTGAACATGTTATCCTCCTTCACACCGGCTTACTCCCCATGCTAGTGAAAATCCTTTTCCGGATCTTTGCCTGCTTATCATCTTGTTCAGATTTTGTGACAGTTTCATACCCAAAGAATTGTGAAATATTTATAGTTGCAGGTTAACTATGTCTTTGCTTCACATATAATCTTGTGACTTCCTTAGCTCTTACCCAAGCCATGCAGAAGATTATTGATACAACTTGAACTAATGTAAATATAGGGACATGCTGCTTGAAACATTATTGATTATTCCCTTGTACACACACTAGAGATGTGCTTTTGTGTGTTAATGATGTTATGCTTCAAGGTTGTTCATTTGAAATAGAACTTGTCAATGCAGTTGCTGCATCATAATTAAGATTACTAATATTATATATTTTTCCTGTTGTCATTGTATTCAAAACTTGATCTTAATAAGTTTCTGTTGCTGTTTTCCTCATTTGTAGATTGAAGTTCTTGGAGTTGCTCTTCCATGGAGAACTATATTTACAAATATTGGTCTTACACTACAATCACTGGAGCACGAACAAACAATTAGACATAAAAGACCCTTTCAGCCACCATCTTTTGTAAAAGCAATTCTTGTCCAGAGGTTTCATTGCATGATAGTAATGTGCTGCGGCCAAGCTCCTCAATAGGGCATGGGCTAGATCTCCTTACAGGGGATATTGTTTTTCCCTTGGCAAAGTCACCATCGGGGTCTCAATATAACAATGTGAATTTAACACTTGAAGATAGTAGAGAAGTTCCTTTTTCAGACAATATTTTTCTGGTCGGTCTGGCCTGGGGGCCAATGGAAAAACATTTGATCCATTACAAGATGAAAGTCCCCAAAGCAAGGGTGCTGCTGAGATTTATCTGGTGTTTCTTAAACAACTTTGCAGGTCGAATATGGTATGTCATTTTGAACTTGGCATTTCAACTAGAAAGAACTAAAAAGAAGGAAAATATATGGATATTATCTGTTATTCTCTCTTCTGTTAAGTTGTTAATATCTATTTTGAATACCTATTCTATTGAAATATACATAATTTGAAAATGGCTGATCGAAAATATTTTTGGAACTCCTAAATCAAAAGCTTACAAGATTTTTTTGGTGGGCCATTCTGGAGTTATAAGTTGGCCCTGTTTGTTCCATCCATCAACAAAATTAACTGTTTACACTTTAAACTATGCAGTTTTAATAATTAGAAAGTGGATATAAAATGTTCATTTCTGGATACATGAAATTGAGTCATAATAAGTATACCTATGATATTTTTCTCAATTACATTTTCTTGCAAGGGCACACTAGAATACAGTTTCGTTCTATTTTACATAGTGAGTGATACTCATCCACATTCTACCTTTAGGCTTTATCTCATTACAAATTCCATGAGACTCCCCACAAACATAGCCAAAAATCATCTGGTAACGAGTGTTCTAAGCTATGAGCCTACAAGTGCACTAGTAATATCATCTATGACTGGATTTGTCATGTCAACAAGCCTAATGTGACTTAACCATGCTTCTTTAGACTTGACCCTTTTCTATTAAACTATGGATAACACCCCTTACATGTGTGTAATCACCTTCTCAAGTCAATACATTTTTACAAATTTGACTATTCTTTGACGATTTTGTGTAAATAGCAGCTTATCCGTAAGTGCTCAAGATATTCCTTAGACAATTCATCAACACAAACCTTTCACATGAATTGATGATAGATTGGCTTCCCTACTGTTGTTACACTAAACACTAAGAACTTTTTGATTAAATAAGCAGTGGAAACAAACTGAAGTCATTGTCCAATTGTTAAAAAATCAAGCTAAAGCTGAGGAAATTAAATGAAGATTTAATAAAACAATGACACCATCACAATGACACCATATTTATGCTGGAGAAACCAATTTTGGGGTAAATTCCAGCTATAAATAAAGCCATGCCCCTTGTTTGCTTCAGTCACCAAATGATTTACAGAGAATGAAAAGAATGTTCTCAAATAGAACTGTGTTTCTCACCCTCTGCTCTGCTGCTGGTTTTGATTACAACCTCCCTAACATTCTAAACTTTGTGAGAGGCTGGATAAAGGAAACCCAACAACATAGGCAACCAATGTTTTATGTGCCAACATTGAGATGAGTCCTGGGCTAGACCTGAAACACCAATCTAACAATTGAAATGAATTATCTGTTGTGTATGCACCCACCTGGCCAAGTCTAGAAGGTGCACTTTCTCATCTTGCTGGATTCACTGGCCAGAAAATCCTTGCTATTAAATTTCTAGCTGATTCCCATGTTAATTTTATACCTTGTGATTTGTTACTACAGAGATGGATTCACTGGCTGGTGAATCCATCCATCTAACCCTGTTTTCCACATTTGCTAGCTCTACCATGACTCTAAAGGTCCACTAATGCCCGGAGTACAGTTGGATGTGGTACTCCTGGTCTGACGATGTAGGTTCTTGATTTCTTTGATCCAGGTATTTATATTCAGCCATGTGTTGACATGTGTCATTTGTGTCATGGGCGGAGGATTCAATGTCTTGGAGATCTAAAACATAGTTCGCATACTTGTATTTGGCAACTATTCAGCAAACCCAAAAAAATTTGACTCGGCAAGACTTGACGAATATTCGGCAACTTAAAATATGCGCAAATTTCTTTAAAAAACATAAATTTTATGCAAAATATAGCTACCAAATGTATCGAATGAGTCTGTAAATCACTATTAAAAATTTAAAATCATTCGCAATTAAATTGAATGCATTTAAAATTACAAAACATATTCGGATACAATATGAATATATAAAATTTAAATAATATAGAACAAATTTGCGAAAATAATAAAAAAACTTACCTCCGGCTCCAAATGACTATTAAAAATTTAAAATCATTCACAATTAAATTGAATGCATTTAAAATTACAAAACATATTTGGATACAATATGAATATATAAAATTTAAATAATATAGAACGAATTTGCGAAAAGAATTAAAATAAAAGAAAAACTTACCTCCAAATGCAATTCTTCAAATTTGCTCTTCGAATTCGCTATAAAATCCCTTCAACTCATGCAATGCATGCTCAATGGCTATGTGATAAAACACAAAGGGGTGTGTTGCCTTAAAAAGAGAAATCGCACAGTATTTTCAGTTTTTTTTTCCCCATGTTTTCCCCATATTTTGCGTCTGTTCCACATTTGGCAAGTTTTATGCACGTCGCTCGCCAAATATTGGCGAATATTCACCGAGTTCTGCCTACGAGTTATAATGGCGAATATTCGTTTCTCAATGATTTTGGCGAGTACTCGCCGAGTTTGCTAACTATGATCTAAAGTATGTTAAATAAGCAGTCTCTAACTGATCGGATACCTTTCAGATCACACTTGCCTTGTTTGGGAGACTTTTGGTCCCACAAAAGATTTTGTGAAAGGAGATAAGGAAACAAGTTTCCCACCACCTCCCTTGGGTACTGCTTAGGATAGTTTGACACTTCCCTTCGATGCCTATCTGCCAATGCTCTTTCTGCCCCCTTTTCGTATTCTTCACCTTCTTTTGCAGTACTACATTTTCTTTCAATTTTACAAGTGCATTTTGTGCAAGTCTTCAATTGAAGTCACACTTTTCATTCCTCTTTGTCATCTAATTTGGACACCAATTCTCCCTTCGCGTCCTAATTCATTGTCATGTAGGAGGGAGAATTTAATTTGAATGTATTGGCATTAGCTTGCTTTATGATCTCAAATGGACTGTTTCTCGGTGGTTCTAATTCCTTGCTTGGCCTTTGAGTCTATCCTTGCTCAAACAGAGCCATACCATGTGACCAACTTTGAATTGATGTCCGTTCTTTTGCTGGTCATGGCATAAAAGCTTAGAGCGACACGATTGTGACAATTAGAGAGCTGTTATTAGGTATAAAAGCTTGTGATTTGAGAAAAATGGACGCCAACAAAAGTGGAAGTGCGAGAGGTCATGGAGAGCGGTAAGTGCCGAAAATTTAGCTTTGTTTTGATTTTATTTAAGTTTTTTTATTATTTTTGGATTTTTTGGAGTTGATAGGTGGCGTGATGGCAACGATTAGGCATAGTCGTTTTCACCGAAGACAAGTTGGCGTCGGTGTCGATGGTATAGATGGTAGAGATTTGTTGATAATGCCAGATGATTAGTGATGATTTTTGAACTAATGGATGCTTGTTGGTTGGTTTTGCGAGCCGAGACACCTTATATTTGCGGGATAAAGTCCTGACCATATTGGGGATGATCAGAGAGGATGTCATAGATGCCGAGTGGGATCATTTGGATATGGCTGGATTGAGTGGGTTCTCGCCATTATCGAGAGTGCTCCGAGATACATGGCTGATCATAGCTTTGGTAGAGAGACAGGACCCTAGGACTAGTACCTTCTAGTTCCGCACACAGGGGAGATTCCGATCACATTGGAGGATGTGTATCATATATTGAGGTTGCGATTTAGGGGGCACTGTAGTGCCCATCACATAGGAGGGTTGGGAGATGCGTTGAGATGATTGTATAGAGAGGAGGCCCCACACATCACCTTTGTATTAGGGGCTCTTCATATCGAGACATTATAATTTGTGGTGCCAAGGAACCGGCTAATATTCTTAGTTATGATGGCGATATCATGTTATGCCATCGCTTGGATTCAAGGTGGGGCGAGATTCCCATGGGCCTTTAGCTTAGCATTTGCATTCGGGGCAGCCCTTTTGGCACAAGTCTACCATGAGTGTGGATGCATGTCTGAGAGAGGAGATCGGTTTAGATGTGGGATTTCTATTGCATTGTTGGTCGTATTAGCATATAGTAATGGTGAGGCCACCAGGGCTTCCATGGGTCCCAAGCGATCATATAGCGTTGACAATTGGATTCATGCGGTGGAGAGAAGATCATGCTCATGGAGATGGGGTGGTGTAGGGGTAGGAGTGGTATGCAGAGAGACTACAAAGCCTCACGATTGATGCCATTAGATGGAGGACAAAGGGTACCCAAATGGTCGAGTGTAGAGATCCATCTTACGATCCGAGGAGGGTGAGATGGGTATAAGGGAGGAGACCGGGCATGGTGGAAGCGAAATAGTTCCCATAGGTGATGAGACAATTTGGATTGGTGCGAGAGGTGCCTGGGGAGGCAATCATATATAGGCGTGATAAGGCGAAAGGGACTTATCCAATCCGGTGATGGCAGATCCATTAGAGGAGGCAACGCCATTGGATACGATGCATACGAATGAGGATGATGTGGGCGTTGAGAGGGGTACATGGAGTGGATGACCCAAATGGGTAGCCCGTGGAGAGGGAGGAGGCAACACAAGTGGGAGGAGAGGAGGGAGTTTAGGAGGCGAGAGGATAGAGAAAGAAATGGAGGTGCAACAATGGAGATAACACGGTTACAGAGTGAAGAGCTTGATGCGATGCACCAGAGAGAGACCGGCTATCCAACGAGAGGATAGGTATCGGGGCAGAGAGGGGCCTTACGACCGAGATATGGCTATCGAGGCACTCCTTCGAGGCGCAGAAGGAGCAAACCGAGGGGAGCTACACAGGGGGGTTGGACAGAAGTAGTGTTGTTGAGAGCAACGACTACGGAGGGAGGTCAGATGCCTCCTCCTAGTTTTGTTACGATGGAGCAATATCAAGCTCTAGGGAGGAGGCATTGTATTACCATCGCATAAGTAACTATGAGACTCGCCGATGTATGCGCTACGCGGTGCATGCAACTAGTGAAAGGAGATCGACACGACGAGCGGCGGCCTCGGGCGAAACGAGTGTAGTGTAGCCTAGGCGTGATTTTGGTCCAAATGGTGGGAGGGAGGAGGATAGGGTCTGCCCAGGAGAGACGAGTCTCGGATTTTGAGTTCACCACTTAGTGGGTGAACAATGTATATGTATAGATTTTGATGCAGATAGAGCCTAGTTGAGGCATATCACGATGTACGAACATACTAATGATATGCGTATATATATGATTTTGTTGTCTCATATGTGTTGTGATATGTGGATGAGTAGATTAGATGTATGTGTTAATTTTATGTTTTGATGTGAAATGGATTATGATTATGTTGAGTAATTTATGGATGCAAAAATGATTTAATGGATATAGATGCTGATTTAGGTATTGATGTGATGTATTGATTAGTTTATACAAAAATGATGTGTTGATTGGATTAGATGTGGAATTGATTGGATAAATTTAGATGTTTTTTATGTGACGTGGTGTATTTAGAGTAGATAATGTATTGATTTGGTCTAAACGTAGATGTGTTAATTGGATGAGATGGATATGTGATGAAATAGATATGAGTAGCTTTTTCAATTTTGAATGTATAAATTAGATGTATAAATTTGATGTGATATGGGCTCATGGGTAGAGCAGGTACATGGATCATGGTTAGGTTATGTTGATTAGATTATGAATGTGTATACGGAGATGATGTGATGGAGATAGGTGTAGATTTAGGATACAATGGAGATGTGGATTTCATTTAGATTTAGATATTGGATGTGCTTTGTGTGAACATAGATGTGATAGATTAGAACATAGATCAGAATGGAAATCCGTGTTCAATGTGGGTGAGTGTGATACGATGGGATAACAAAAATGGTTAGATTGAAAGGTATGAATAGAACATGACCTTGTTAGGGTGATCCAAATATAGGAAGTACACTTTCATCATAGTAAGGAGTGCACGTAGGATAGATGCTTTGGGACTGGATTGGAGGTAAAACGTGATAAGGAACACGAACAAAGCAATGCACTTTGCAGCCATATGAAAGTGTTAACACACAACTAACGATAGTTAGTCACATGTAAGATTGTGAGGGGAAGATGGAAGGTGTGCTTATATACCTACTGTAGACATGACAAGGGGTTTATGTGTAGTTTGTATGGGGAAATAGTTTCTCCTTAGGTGGTTTTCCTAGGTGTATGCCCCAAATCTTATCATTATTGCACAAACTGATCAATGCGGGAAGTTTTATTTTGATGGGAAAGTTGATTGATACGGGAAGCTTTCCTAGGATGCGTGCTTTTGGATTGATGCATTTTTATTTTGATATTTTGAAGGTTGATGACACGGGAAGCCTTTACTTGCCATGATATAATAAAGTAGCCATCCTTCGAGGGAGTGGTCTACAATTATGGATTTTGGATTTTTGGCTTTTGATTTTAGATGGAAGGATAAAATATGCGATAGCTTGTCCTTCGAGGATCAATCTATACTTTTGATAATATTTACTTTATTTGAATTTAATTGTCCTTTGAGGGAACTGTCTGTATTTTGGATAATATAGCTTTGATTTGACAATTTGTCCTTTGAGGGAACAATCTGTATGAGCATCCATAATTTTTTGATTTTATGGTTGAGCTAAGGATAGCCTAGTAGACCACTGGGGAGGGAAGTAATGTGTACAAGCTACACATGTGGACCCTTATCATGGTTCCAATAGGTAGATAAGAAGGAGATGAATGTAATGATTGTGGGGTTCCCACCTAAAAGGAGGAACTTGTCCATAAGAATATGCTATGAGTAGAGCCGTGGTGCTCATATTCAAGGTCACAAGATAGGATAGTGATGGAAGACCACATGATTCCAAATCATTATGATGGGAAATGGAGAAGGTTAATGATGAAAATGAGATCGTTAATGTGACTAATGACATGTTAGTAGGTGTGTTAACAATAGAAAGGCCATGCAAGTGCAAGGCATTGAGAGGTTCCTTTTTAGGTTTACCATCGAGGGAGGCTAAGTGGTAAGCCCTGAGACCCATACTTATGAGTGATAATGTATGGTCCAATCCTAGTTTGGAGAAAACTTCCCACGTTGGCTCCTTTCCAGAGTAGTGACATTCTGATTCTCTTTTAAGACAAGGTCACCAATGTTAAAGTCATGTTCTTTGATATGTTTATTATAAGCATGTTTGATATGTTCTTGATAGATGTGATGATGTTGGAGGGTGATTAAGCGATGTTCATCTAATAATTCAAGTTGTGTTAGACGCTCTTGGCGATAGTCCTCATCAGAGACAAAGTCACGAAGAGAAACACACAAAGATGGGATTTGAATTTCAAGAGGGAGGATGATTTAGAGCCATAGACAAGAGAGAAGGGAGTAGTGCACCTGTAGGAGTGTGGATGCTAGTCCGATAAGCCCAAAGAGTGAAGGGGATATGAAGGTGCCAATCCTCGACCTACCTTATTGATAGTTTTGGAAAGAATGTTGTTGAGAGTTTTGTTAGTAGCTTTGACTTGGCCATTAGCTTGTGGATAGTATGGAGAAGAGAAGCTAAGCTTGATATTGAAGGTGTCATGCAAACTTCTTAAGTTTTTTTTTGAAGGACTTTTTGTTTTCGTGATGATTTTGTGAGGAATGTCGAAGTGACAGATGATGTGTTGATAGAAAAGTCGATGATTTTGTTAGCTTTGGTTGATGTGAGTGGAATGGATTCCACCCATTTAGTGAAATATTTGGTAGTGGTGAGGATGGAATGATGATGTTGAGAAGAATGTGGATTAATGAGACCAATGAGGTCGAGTCCCCATTGTGAGAAAGGCCATAGATCTTGAGCGGTTGCAAAGCCTGGCTAGGGATATGGGTGAGATTGGAATGATGTTTTGGCACTTGATGCACTTCTTAACATATTCACAACAATCTTGGTTAAGGGTGGGCCAATAGTAGCCCATCGAAGAATGCGCTTGGTGATGACAAAACCACTAAAGTGTCCACCACAGATGCCATCGTGGACTTCTTGTATGGCTCGGATAGATTCATGGGTTTTAAGGCATCGTAGTAAAATACCATCAAACCCATGTTTATAGAGGATGCCACCAAGATAACATAGTGGTTGGCATTGAAGGAATGACCTCCTACCATTTTTGGATAGGTCGAGGGAATTTTGGATTGAGAGAGATAATCAAAGAATTGGGTATACCTAGAGATCAGATTGGTTGGTTTCGATGAGATTGATAGAAGGAAGCTCATTGGTATGGGATGGTTGATCAAATGATGTACAACAAAAAGAGTTTGGATTCTTCCATTGTCAAAGGGATGAGTGATGCAAGGGATGTCATGGTGTCTGTAAAGTGGTTGGATGAATGAGGAATGATTTGGATAGTGTATTGATGAAGGATTTGAGGAGAAAATCAATGATGTCCTTGTATTTTTGGAGGACTTCATTTTTACATTGATAAACTCCCTTGATTTGATTGATGATAAGTTGGGAATCACCATAGATGTCAAGGATTTGGATGCCTAGCATGATAGTGGTTTGGAGGCCTAAGATAAGGGCCTCATACTCAACCATGTTATTGGTACATTCAAAGTTGAGCTTATAGGTGATGGGGATAGGAGTCCCCAAGGAGGAATAATGATGATGCCGACACCTCCCCCTTCCGACACTTAGAACCATCAAAGAACAATGTCATTTTAAGGGGAGAATACTCATGATCGATTGTGTTGATGGATTGTTAGGAAATTTCTCATGGGGAGTTGATTATCAAGAAGAGGGGCTTTGGTGAGTTGATCAACGATAACTTGGCCCTTGATTGATTTTTGGGAGATGAACTCTAGGTCAAACTTAGTCATGAGCATGAGCCATCGAGTGATGTGATCATTGTGATAGGGTTTGGAATGCATGGTTTTAAGGGGGTTGAATCTAGTGATGATGTATGTCTTGTGATTGAGAAGGTAGTGGTGAAGCTTGGAAGTTTGAAGTAGAGCAACACAAATTTTTGGCTTTGGTGTAGTGGGTTTCATAGTCATGAAGAGTGTGGCTGATATAATAGACAACCTGCTCCCTACCTTGCTCATCGTGTGTGCCAACATGACACCTAGAGCATGGTCGGTGGTAGAGATGTAGAGATAGAATGGCTCCCCCTCACATGGAGGTGTGAGCACAAGTGGTGATAGAAGATATTTCTTAAGTTCATCAAAAATTTTTGATAATTGCTATCCCACTTGAAGTGGGTGTCTTTTTGAGAGGAGATGATGGAAAGGTTGGAAATGATCAAAAAGTTGAGATGAAGTGATGAATGATTGAAGTCATCCTTGGAGACTATGAAGTTTCTTTAGATTGATAGGAGGAGGCATCTCAAGGATGGCCTTGATCTTGGTGGGGTCAACTTCAATACCCCGATGGAAATGATGAAGCCAAGGATTTTTCTTTAGAACTCCAAACACACACTTGGTAGGATTGAGGTGAAGGAAGTATCGGATAAAGTGTGCGTGAAGAGGATTTCAAGGATGGTAAGATGGTCAATCATGACACTTGGATTTACCCAAGAGGTCATTGACATAATCCTCTATGATTTTGTGGATGAGATCGTGGAAGATATAAGTCATGGTGTGTTGATAGGTGGCCCCTGCATTTTTCAAACCAAAGGGCATAACGTGGTAACAAAAGGTTCCCAAGGGGTGATGAAGGATGTCTTATGTTGGTCTTTTGGTGTGATAAGGATTTGATTGTAACTAGAAAAACCATCCATAAGAGAAAGCATTTCATGGCTAGGCCAATTGTTAGGTCAACGAGCTGATCGATGTTAGGAAGGGGGAAGTCATCCTTGGGACAAGTGAGATTTAAGTCTTGAAAATCCATTTTGTAAATGAAGCTTCCTAAAGGCTTTAGCAATGGGCACGATGTTAGAAACCCATTAGGATAATCGATGGGTTGGATGAAGTTGGCCAAAAGAAGACGTTGTAATTCTTCTTTAATGAGGAGGGCTACGTGAGGATGCATGTGACATAGCTTCTACTTAACTGGCTTGGTTTGGGATGGTGATGATATTATGGATGATGATACTAGGATCGAGGCCGACATGTGTTGGGTATATGACCATGTAAAGGCTTGGCTATGCTTAGAGAGGAAAGTGGTGAAGGCTTCTATCTCTCGTGGATCAAGAGATTGGACGACTTTGAGGATGCGGGGCTCTTGTGAAGTCCCTATGTTGATATCGATGGTGGATTTGTTAAGAAGGGTGGATGTGTCGGAGGTAAGGCCTTATGAAGATGAGAATATTCCACCCCCATATAGGAAAGGATAGAGTCATCATCGCTGCATTGAAGAATGTTGATGGTAGGGAATCCTCCTCTACCATCTTGGGAATTTAAGAGGAAGGGACCTAGTTTCACCTTCATCTTGATAGGTGACTAGTCCTAGAGTGATCATAGAGATTAAAAAAAGTTAGGGGAAGGGACACGGTGTCATCCATGTCCATGGGGATCGTTGGATGAGGAAGGGGATGATGGTTTTGTGTTCATGGGGATTCAAAAGAAGTGTGTGCAAGAGAGTCGGTGGGGTGCTCTTGGAATCCCAATCCATACTTCTCGTGGGGTTTGTGGGATTGATCAAGGACAAGATCATGTATACCTTGTTCGTAGCATCCCAGACCAAATCCCTTCCACACACAATGGTGGAGATAGGTGTAGGTGAAAGACTTTTGTAAAGGAAATCAAATCCATTAGTGTATGGCTTGGTATGGGGTTGATTATCGGTGTGGGAAGAAGGGCGATCAATGCCACCGTAAACAAGATTGGTTTTCAAGTAAGGTGGTGAAGGAAATAATATCCCCGATGTTAGATTGGTACATGGGAGATTTTTCAGGTCTACCAAATTGATTGAGTGTGTGGGGAGAGCATTAAGAGTGAGGAGTTGATACTCCCCATCGAGAGATGTTGCATCATGGTGTCGAAGGATTCATTCATTGGGAAACTTAGATGCAAGGTACAAATGAACTAGTGGAAGCTTGAGAAGATGAGTCTTGCTTGGGGATGAGCACGTCATTTGGCTTATAGGTCATATGACATGCTTTGAAAGGAGGAAGATCGGTGGGGAGTGTGTGGATTTTCCCCTTGTGTTCATACTTAAGACAATGATGAAGGGTGGATGGGACGCAACACATAGCGCGGATCCATGGGCATCCAAGCAAGATGTTGTATTGGAATTCCCCTTCTATGATGTAGAAGAGTTCATGAAGGAGTTTCTCACCAATGCGGATAGGAAGGATGACCATTCCCAATGCAGGGAAACAACATCGTTAAAGGCTCGAAGGACCATGGGTGATTGGGCGATAATAGTGTCGGGAAGCTTGAGTTGATTGAATGTGTGGGATGAAATAATGTTAATGCTAGCACCATTATCAATCATGGATTGTTTGATGAAGGTGTCATTGATATGAATGGTGATAAAGAGGGAAGGTCATGATCTTTGGGTAGAAGCTTGGGGATCTCAGAATCATTGAAGGAAATAGTGGCAAAATTTGTAAGAGCTCTAATGAGGGTGCGAAAGGTTGGGGTTCATTGGTTGTGATTGGGATGTATTGTAAAGCTTTGATGAGAGCTTGTCGATGGTGAGGGAGATTTGGATAAGCTCATAAAGGACATTTTGATGGGAGCCTGATGTAGTTGTTTCATGATGCTTTGTTCTATTAATAGGCCTTTGGGCTCAGTGGAGTGACTAGAATAGATACCTTAGCCTTGGATGAAGGGAGATGAAATAGGTTCGTTAGGAGGAGCAAGCGATGATAACTCTGGTTTTTTTTGGTGGATGGTTGAGAGTCATGGGGGGAGAGTGAGTGGTAACATGAATGACATTTATGTAAAGAGGGGACCCTCTTTAGAAGGGGTAGAATTTGGTGGTGGGATTGTGACTAAAGGTGTGGATGGAGGGCCAAATTTAAAGGCCTTAGAAGTTGTGGATTTGGTTGGGGGTTGTGCTTAGGTGTAGATGAGCTAGTGGATGGAAGGGGTGGTCTTCTTTGATGAGAAGATCATCCTCTTGTGCGAGGTTGTTGATAAGTATTTGGAGAGCCTTGCAGATTGCTCTATGTGTCATGCCCAGGGACACGATGATGATAGGACAGACAACGTTGTAATCAAACCACGTGGGCTTCCACCCACGTGAGTCAAAGGACTTGATGGGGGAAAGTAATCGTGGATGCTTGGATAAGTGATGGAGGATTTTGAGTAAGACCCAATAGGGGTTTTGGGAGAGGAAGTCTCGTGGATTTTGGATTGATTTGATTTAGGGGGGAGGTGAAGGAAAAAGAGGTGCCTTATTCTTATGGGATTTTGTAGGGACCTTAGACTTCAGATTTGGATTTGGAAATAGGAGTAGATGATTTTGGTTTGGATTTGGTGGTGATGGGAGACTTAGATGAAGGATATGGTCCCAAAATGGATGGTCGAGGTCCTAAGATGGATGGTTGGATATTGGGTTATTTGGATTCATGGGGATTTGGAGGGGGAAGCTCTAATTTCTTACATGGATGAGTAATGGATCTTTGGATGGGGTGTCAAGGCTCTTAGATGTTTGTTGTGAAGTTTTACCTTTGGCAGGGATAACAATGATTTCGATAGTGGAGCCGTCTTTAGAAGTGGGATCAGATGGTTTGGATATGGGTTGTGTTGTAGATGTGATGGTTGAGGATGGGGATGATTCTTGAGTAACACCATTGGTAGAATTAGAAGGGCTTGTGGATTTTATTGGAATTTAGAAGTGTTGATATAGGAGTTGTATTTGTTGGAGGTAAGGATGGGATTGAGACATTACTTGTGACAAAATGAGGGAGATGTCATTTGGTAGAGGTTTGAGAAGATGATGATGTAGATGTGGATGTGATGTGGATGTGTATGTGGATGTAGATGTGGATGTAGATGTGGGTGTAGATGAGGGTATAGATGTGGGTATAGATGCGGATGTAGATATGGGTGTAGATGTGGATGTAGATGTAGGTATAGAAGTAGATGTGGGTGTAGATGTTGATGTTGAATGGACCTCAAGTGTTGATTATGTGGGCATCAGGCGCTTGAGATGTGGGAGGGTTGTCTTGGTTGCTTGGTGGATGATTCGGAAATGGTTGTTTGAAAACATCCAATGGTTGATTAGGGGAGCATTTGGATTGTCTAGTTGGAGGTCTCGCGATCGATAAGCCATTGCACTAAATCCTTAAAGGTATGACATTTCTCGATGTCATGGCCGTGGACTTGATTATTTTTCAGTAATGATCCTCACGATACCATGCAGGTTTAGGACGTGAGTCATCAATAGAGGTGGATGGGAGGAAGTTGGATAAGGTGTACGACCATGAGCTTGTCAAAGATGGAGTTGTATGATTTTCAAGAGGAGTATAGTTGGGGGATGGTCGAGGTGCTCTTTGCGGAGGCTCGGTATGAGATGTGGATTGGGAGGAAGTTTTGACGACAATATAATTTGCACATTCTTGGATTTTTCATTGTGGGTGAATGGTTTTGTGAACTCAGTCTTGGGTTTATTAGAGCGAAGTTTAACATGGCCTTGCTCAAGGGTGTGTAGTTCTAACTTGCGAGCCATAGTAAAATATTCCTCAAAGGTTTGGAAGGATTGAATTTGAAGGGTAGATGAAATGTGCTTGGGTGCATGATCTAGAAAAGAGCTCAATCAATTCGATTTGAGGTAGTGAGAAGGATAGTCTCTCTCAAAGAGAGTGGCTCAAATAAACTTACCTTTGATTGGATCTTCATTTGTAGATTAGAAATATGTATCTTCCGTAACGAGAGAAGAAGAGACCTTGGCCTTGGGCTCCAAAACTTTGAAAATTTTCTTTGCATTCCATAGGCATATCTCATTTTTCTATTAGTTAGTGTACATTAGGTATACAATTATAACTTTCTCAACTAATGTAACTTATTTTATGTTTAATAAATGACGGACACACAAGACGCAAGTGTGCCATCTGCCGTATTGCCTTCGTTTCTCTTCATTCTCTCTCTCTCTCATCATTTTCTAAAAGGATTCACACATGCCAATTTGGATAATAAGAAACATAGGAGGGCAAGTGATGCCTCTTTGTATTAGATTGATAGTAAAAATGATAATGGATACAAAATTTAGGTTTTTTCCAACTTAATCTCCATGGGAAGGAATCCTTACGAAACCCTTATTACATAATGACATAACTTTACCTATGTTGCCAAGAAATGAAACGGGTATGAGTTTGAAACGCGAAACGCCGATTTTCAAAAACCTTGGGTACAAGCGTTACGAAACGGGAAATGTATATATATATATATATATATATAATATATATGTATGTATGTATGTATGTATGTATGTATGTATATATGCATAGTAGTCATTTTCAAAATTTTAGTTTATGGACCATAAGAGATAAAGCACTCAAAATCTTTTGTATTCATTGAAGTTCTAAAGATTCATCATTCAACATGGTTACAATTTCATGATTATAATCTAGATTCTAGAATATATCATCTAGATTTTCTTCATAATCATCTGTCATGCATCCATGTTTCAAAAATTATTGTTGTAACCCACTTCATTGTATTCATTTGATTGAGGATTCCAATGGAAAATTCTATTCTAAGGAGCAGTAATACACTGAGTCAAAACCTGCTTTCTAGCCTGGCATTTCTTGGTTTCTGCTAGATTCTTCCTACTTTCTTTGGATTACTATTCTGACCCAAACTATCTTTAGGCTTGTTTAATGTGCCTCCTTGTTAGTATAGTTTTAATGTTATAAGACTTTACAATTGAGCACACTGTAACTTAAACCTGGGTTTGGAAAATTCTCTGAGCAGAAATATAGGCTATATTTGAAAAGATTAAGTGGAGTGACACAACAACAAACTGGAATAAACTCTTTCTTATAATATATAAGCCGTGAAACGTCCCAGAAACTTCTTGGAAACACCGGAAACTTCCTGGAAATGCTGTAAACTTCCTGGAAATGCCGGAAACGCTTTCGGAAATACCCTGACGCGTTCCGGAAACTTCCCAGGCATTTCCGGGATGTTTTCAAGGTGTTTTGTACCTGTTTCCGTACCGGAAATGTTTCAAGGTGGATACGGGTGGGGGGCATTTCCTGGCAACAGAGAACTTTACTAATCTAAATATAATATGACCTCTAATACAATATGATACATCATAGGCTTAAGCGCATGATATAACCCTTACTCTATGTTGTGTCTAGGTACAGAATACAGGTATACATACAAGGATAAATGAGACATAGTGCATAATGTCATTTTCTTAATTTTGATTCGGTAACACTTATGGGTGAGTGCAAGCTCTCCTTAATTTAATGGGGTCCTTGTCAGGTGATCTGACATTATCTGCTTAAGTAGGTCCTTCACTTCCCTTTCGTATCAAGTCAGTCTGCAGTCCAGAGGCTTGAGACAGGCCTTCATAACCAGATTCTTTTAGATATAGAAGGGGCTTTGGTTTTGAATGCCAAGAAGTGCATATATACTTCAATAACCAGTAAGCAAACTCATGGGAGCTTATTACCTCGTACTGTTCTGTTTTTTCGGAATTGAGGATGTGATAGATGGTCTATCTAACAAATTCCAGAAATTTTATGATCTGTTTTTGATGAGCTAGACACATAATACCATTAAGAAACCTCCACAAAATTGTCTTCAACTGCACACATTTTGAACTTAAGTAATATCAGTGGAATTTCTTTATTTCTTTCTTTTGTACTTAATCAACAAAACCTTGTGAGAAGTAACACTTTTAATTTGAGTATGTAACCCTGTAAATTGGCAACTCCCCATCATATGATTACACTTATTTTTTTCATTGCTTAGAAATCTGCAGATTCTCTTTACAACTTTGTTTCCTTCTATTACATATTTTTGTTTGGTTCGTAGTTTTGGAGTGTAAACCATCGATGAAAATGTTTTCTGAAATGATGCATGAAATTACGTTATTATAGTTGACGTAGACCTCATAAATTTGGCTGAATATATTTTGTTGTTTGGCAGGCAAAATCCTTGGACTATATAGAGAGCATGAAGCTTGAAATAGAACGTCTGAAGTTGAATCTATCAGCTGCTGAAAGAGACAGAGCTCTACTTTCTATTGGCCGTGACCCTGCTACTATCGATCCTAATAGGCTTTTAGAACCCTCATACATGGTACAGCTACGTAAAGCTGCACAAAGTCTCGCAATGTTAAGTGAGCTTTTTTTTCGAGGACAAGAAGTTATCAGCTATTGGTCTAGAGACAGAGAAAGAAGATGCTTTTGACTTTTGGAATGTGAATGGTTTTGAAGATCATTGTGCTGATCCTAAGTGTGAAGTTCGTGCTGAAAAGAAACAGATCAAAACCACGGATTCTGAAGTCACTCCTGAAATATGGCCCGAGCTTTTGGTTTGCTCTAAGTGTGCAAGAAAGGTCTGTACTGTGTGCACGACAGGGAAGGGTAGTATGTTGCTTGCAAACAATAGTTCACTTGATGCAATAAGTCCCAGAGTTGTTCCTGGCCAAGGTGGATCCAGTCATGGTGGTGGTACCACATTCCATTCATTGGTTGCAAATAAAGCCCTTTGCAAAACTTGCTGCCCACAAATCATCCTGGATGCTCTTCTTTTGGACCGTGTCAAAGTTCTCAGTTCTTTGCGGCAAAGGTCTCGTGTGAAGTGTGCAACTTCAAAATCTTTACAACTAGTAGTAGGATATAGCTCAGAATCTTCCAGTGTGGATCTTGGAAAACAAAATGAGACTTTTGATGTGACTGGAAAAGATCAAAGTGGGTTGCACACTGTGTTTAAAGGAGAATCTTCACTTGCAGAATATCCACATGCAAGTTTGTTGTATCCGGTGAGTCTTTTGTAGAATTAGTTTCATGTCCTTGCAAATTGGAACACCTTTATCTTGTGTGAGTTAGTTTGCAGTAAGATGTCTCAATGAGGTATTGATGATTGCTGTTATCATTTTTGTCTCTTTCTGTATATTGGATTTGATATAGGGGAAGTTTTACAGGCTAAGTTAGATTGGATGTTTTATTTGTGACCAGGATCACTTAAAGAGTTTTGGAAGTAATTGCACGCTTCCTAAAAGTCCTTCCATGAAAACAGTATATAATAGTTTTTGATAATTCCTTGTAATACTTTTAGTAGATTGGCAACCCTTATTATCATTTTTTTCCATTTACAACGCGACACCATAAATTACCGCCTAGAAAAGGAATGGCCCAAATAAGACACCATTCTATAACCTAGAACATGACATTTCTTGATATAAAGCAAAAGGAAGTACTCCTCCTGGGAGACTTCAATCCAGGAACTTCAAATTGTCGAACAGTATTAATATCTTATGGTAAATTACCTTAGATGGAATCCTTTTATGTCTAGTAAGCTGTCAAATGTATTAGAAATTGTTCTAGTGACCTATATGATAAAATTAAGTTGCTATCATGAATATTTGCAAGTGGGAAGATAAATTGATATGATCCTAAAGACTCTAAATGTTTCAAAAAGAATGGTAATTGTGTTCTAGATTATGCAGTATCATCTCTAAACCCGCACCCTAAAATATCAGAATTTAGGGTTATGTCATTATAACCAAAGTCAAATCATTTAGCCGTCTATATAGATAGCTCATAGCATAAGTATTGAATATATTTATATACACATGGTAGTTGGTAGTTCTCTAACTGATCTCAACTGTTCAACTACATTGTAACTACTCCCAATATAATAAAATGATGGACACACATTCATTGAAGGGTGCATTCCAGTTTCTCTCCATTCTTTCTTTGTTTACATCTTCTAACAATAAGCCCATATGATAGGTAACATCTTTAGAACCAGAAAAACAAGAAACTGGATATTTAATTTTGACAAGAATTATCCTTGAACTTCATACATGCTGGTGCAACATAAGCAGTGCCCACCCAACAAGTGCTTTTGACAATAGGAGACTCTAGCTAGTGATGGCCTTTTACCAACATTCTCATTTTTCAGGCTACAGCTTGGCAGAAAGATCATAGAGATTACCAAAAATATTTTAGGAACCTCAATCTTAGGGGTTGTCCCCAAACTGACCCGCTCATTTCATTCATGGAATATAATTGGCCTATAATAGCTCCTGCAGTACATATTATTACTGGTTGAGAGAGTATATGGAAATTCGACCAAGGACTCAAGATTGACTAACTAAAGGACATACATTCAGTACTGGCATAGTTAAACTTAATAATGTAGTATAATACCTATCAAACATGTGCTAATTCCGTCATTGCCATATAAAATATCCAGTTGATGGAGCAGCTGTATTTGGAGCTCTGATGATAGCTTCAAGAGTTCTTTCTATTTATATTCTCTATTATACAATTTCTTTCACTGGATGATGTGATTTGGAAGAGATGTTTATATCTACATTATTTAATTGTTTAGCTCCTCATGTATGATTTGCAGGTTGAGACGGCAGAGGATCAGCGCCATCCCTTTCCTTACTTGCTCCTGTAGGTCTTGGTTCAGCAAAGTCTTATTGGAGAGCTCCACCAAGTGCCTCAAGTGTGGAGTTTGCTATTGTCTTGGCCACTGTGTCAGTTGTATCTGGTGTAGCTATACTTGTCAGCCCATGTGGCTATACAACATTGGACCCTCCTCTCGTAAGAACACATTTGCCAAAGTCTTTCTTATAATTCTTTTCCTAAATCAAATTAATTTTATTTGTGCTTTCTTGTTGGTGAATGAGTATGCTCTGCTTGTCTATTTATTTGAAGCTTTTTTAGAAGTGATGCTGTCACACCAAATTAATTAATGTGTCTGGTTTACTATGTCAACAAGGCATACATTCTCAGTCTGTTTGGCATCCTAATGTGCACGCACGGGCTTATGTGGACTTTGTTAGTGATTTAGTTTTGATCGAAGTCAAGTGTTATATTAAACATAGTTACCATGTTCAGCCGAACCAGGGAACTGTTTGGTTCAGACTGACCTTTTGGATACACCAAACTGAAATACAAAAAATACAGTTTTAATTCTTTCTGCACACATTATATGAAAAAATATACGGTATTTGTTTTGGTTGCAAATGACATTTATCTGTTTTCTTTTTGTATGCCACGATGAGTCGGTTCAAGGGTTTAGAGGCTGAGGAGTATATGTTAACAAGAAACACCTGTTTTTGTAGAGGTCCTTAAGGGCAGAGTGGGGTGAGAAGAGGCCCATGGAGGTTGAGTAGGGCTTGAGGAAGGCCTTGAGTCTTGTAGAAGTGTGAAGGGCCTTGAGGCTGAATGGGCTTGGAGATGCCCTTGGGGCCTTGAAGGGGGCATGAAGCCTCCATATGCTTTCAAACACACACCTATACCTGCAAATCAATAACAAGACAAACAAAACAAACAATTCATACTTTGAAAATAGATCCGAAAAAAATGGAAACCCTCTCCTCTTGTATGAACACGTTTTCTCAAGTCTTTCTTGTAACTATTTTCCTAAATCTAGTCAAATACATACTTTGGAAATAGATAAAAAAATGGAAACCCTCTCCTCTTGTAAGAACACATTTTCTCTAGTCTTTCTTGTAACTATTTCCCTAAATCTAGTCAATTTTAATTGTTCTGTTTTGTTTGTGAATGAGTATGTTCAGCTTGTCTATTTATTTGATGCTTTTTTAGAAGTCATACGGTGACACCAAATTAATTAATATCTCTGCTTTGTTTTGTCAACAAGGCATACATTCTCAGTCCAGTCGTCCCTCCTAATGCACAGCAATGGGCTTATGTGGATTTTGTTATTGGGTTATTTTTTTGATCAAGGTTGATTATTGTATTAAATTATTAATGTAAAAAGAAAGGGTACATTTGTGACCAGCCCATGAGAAGAGCAAACTCATGGGCTGGCATTTTACTCTTATGGAAGAGAGAAACTAGACTGCACCGCATGCAGGTACGGTTTCGGTACACTAAAATGGCAATTTTTTAAAAATCTTGGGTATGGTGCACTTTTGAGTACGTTTTGTATATATATATATATATATATATATATATATATATCTATGTTCCACGGGGACGCGTCCCTATACCGGGACGTTTGAACCTCGGGGACGGGTAGGAAATGTCCCCTTCCCGTCCCCAAACTCTGCGAAAAATCGGAAACATCTCTTGGGGAAAAAAACAGAGGGACAGCTGGACGTCCCGGTATGTTTAGGGGACTTCTAGAAGTCCCTCGACCGTACCGGGGATGTCCAGCCATCCCCCTCGTCAGTCCCCTACACATAAAGCCTTTAAAAAATGTTTAAAAAAACACTTTTAATTAAAAGTAAAGCAATGTGGGGGCCCACAAGGACCCCCACTTGCATTTCTAAGTGCCCTAAACCTAAAACAAACATCAAAACAAAAAAAAGAAGCTCATTTGACTCATTTCTCATTTTGTGAAGGAGAAGACAAAGAAAGAAAAGAGCATAGAGAAGAATAGAGAGCAGCAGTGAGAAGAAGGCAAGAGAGCAATATTCTACTCCATTAGAGGTATGTTTATCATCCTTTGTTCATTTTACAAATTTGCACAAACTATTTCTTCATTGTTTCATTTTTTTATCATAGTTTCAAGCTTCACAAACTTAGGGAAGTTTATTTTTGTTTTTGTTTTTGTTTTCACTTGCAGTTGCAGGGTTGTTGCATTTCCAATACAAAACAATGAGCAACAGTGAGGGTGAAGAGATTCAATTGGCAATGCAACATAGAGGTAGAACCAGAAATAGGGTTTCTTCAGGGAGTGAGAGTGTTGCACCAACAGTGGGTTCAAATAATCCGTTTGATTGCCCTTCACAACTCCTCAAAATCTATGCAAAGGGGCCATTCAATGCTAAAAAGCCTCTTTCACAATTTGTAACAGCCATTGACAAAGAAAAAAAAGAATTCAGGGGGGAGTAGAGTGTGGTTATGCCATATTTGCAACAAAGAATTTAGGGGCAGCTACATGCGGGTTTATTCACATCTTTTGGGCATAACTGGACAAGGGGTAAGAGGTTGTGAAAGAATATCATTAGCGGAGAAGACCGAGGTGACTAGGTTGCACATGGAGGGTGAGACAACGAAAAAAGGGATGCCATTGGAGACTACACAAGTGCCTACCCAATGCGTGGATGTTGAAAGTCAAAGAGGGGATTATGCCAAGGGAAAGAGAAAGACTTCTACTGTTATGGGTATGTTTAATGTGCAATCAAGGGAAGTAGCTAACTCTTCTATTGCCAAATTCTTCTTTGCCAATGCTATACCATTTCATGTGTCACGTTCCCCTTTCTTCAAACAAATGTTCAAAGATGTAATTGCTCTTTGGTTCCTCATATGTCCCTCCTGGAGAACACAAACTACGAACCAACCTCCTTGATAAAGAATATTCTAAGGTGAGTGTGGTGATGGAGGAGATGAGGCAAACTTGGATATGGGTGGGTTGCTCTATCATCATGGATGGGTGGACCGATATTAAACATCGGCCACTCATCAATATCATTGTCACATGTCCTGTTGGCCCTTATTTTCTTAGAGCTATTGATTGTACAGGAAGAGGAAGGATGCAACCTTCCAATTTCAAATTTTGAAGGATGCCATAGAGGAGATTGGGCCCTCTAATGTTGTAAAGGTAGTGACTGATTCAGCCTGCGTATGTAAGTTAGCTGACATGATGGTTGAGGGTGCTTACAAGCACATTTTTGGACTCCATGTTGTGTTCATGCGTTGAACAACGCATTGAAAGACATTGGAAAGATAGATTGGGTGAAGGCAGTGGTGGCAAAGGCTAGACACATACAGATGTTCATTTGCAACCATCACACCTCACTTGCTCTATTTAGGTCTTTTTCGAGGAAGGAATTCCTCCAGCCTGTGGACACTAGATATGCCAACTATTTCATTTTGTTAGAGAAGATGCTTGAGTTGCAAGAGGCTTTGCAATTAATGATGGTTAATCAGGAGTGGGGTAGATGGCTAGAGGCAAACACCTGAAGGAAAAGGTGTGATAAAAAAGATCCTCGACAATGATGATTGGACCATAGTCAGGTAAGCTATTGCTGATTTTATATATGTAAGTTTAGTTTTTAATTTTTAAATATTTTTATCCATGTTTATAACTTGTAAATTAGTTTAGTTTTTCATTCTTGAATCTTAATGTTTTCTAATTTTTTTGTAAATTGTTTGTAGATATGTTTACTCCATCTCACCTGTAGTGGGGGTCATAAGATATGCCGATCTGAGACTCTCCTATTCTTAGAGAGATTTATGAGACATTTGACATGCTTGGACAGATGAAGCAAGCCATTCATATCAGGATCCTACTTTGGGATTTTATGAGGAGCATATCAGGCCCATTGTGACATTGCGGTGGAACACAATGAACACCCCACTTCATATGGTAACCTATGCTCTAAATCCCAAATGGTATACAACACGATTTGAGAGTGCCTCCCATCTGATGATGAAGAGGTGAAAGAAGGGCTCATGAAGGCCTTTTGAAAGATGTACACTGATGAGGAGTCCACTTTATTGCAGACCTAATGGCTATCCTTTGTCAATCTCTGTGGACCAACATTTAGCAAGCCAGAGGCGAGGACAGATAGACCCTATTGGATGGTGGACATGGCATGGCAAGGATGCACTAGACTTGAGGATTCTTGCCACTCGCCTCCTTTCACAAGTTGCTAGTTCCTCTACTGCAGAGAGGAATTGGTCCACATATGGCCTCATCCACATAGTTAAGAGGAACCACCTTACCTCTCGACGAGCAGAGAAGTTAGTAGCCGTGCATAGTGCCTTGAGACTTCAGGATCGACAGACTCCTTAGTATCGTCAGACTCCAGCCACACGTTGGGATGTTGATTTGAAGATGCTTAACAGATTGATGAGGAGGAGGCACAAGTGGGATTGGTTGGGGTTCCATTGGATGAGGCAACCCCTCATAGTTCCAGTGACTCAGACTCAGAGTCTGATTTTGATGCCACTTTAGCGGAGTTTGATTAGGGGCAGCTATATATTTTCATTTTGATTTTTATGTTTCGAGACATTTTGTTGTTCTTGGGCATTTCATTGTAATTGAAACTTGAATCTTATGTGCAATCTCAATTCAGCTCCAGTTTTATGTATTAAAGTTTTATGATGTGTGTGATCCATGCTTTATTAAGTTTATCAATGTGTTATACTTATCATTATTCATATGAATATTTGAAATTTCCTATATTTTTAAGGTTAAATCTTATGTGAAATCTCAATTCAACTCTAATTTTATTTATTAAGGTTCTATAATGTGTGTGATGAATGCTTTAGCAATGTTATCATATGAATATTTGAAATTTCCTATATTTTTTAAATTTTCCCTTATTTTTTAATAGCCGTCCCTTGCCGTCCCCTAAAAAAAAGGCCTAAAAAAATCTGTCCCGAAACACGTCCCCCATCCCCTACCGTCTTTGTTCGTCTCCATCCCGGAAGCTTGGTGGAACATATATATATATATATATTATAAATTTAAAGAAGCATTTGCATACTTATTGAAATTTAATTCTCATACATTGCATACTTATTGAAATTTAATACTCATAGAGTCATACAACTTAAAATCATTCATAGAACATGAAAACAAAATTGAAATTTCCAATACTTTGAGAATTGAGACTTGAGTTTGTATTGATTCATAATGTTCAAAACATGATAGTAAATAACATAATACATTCAAGTTTTTAAGTTTTAATACTTTAAAATTAAAAAAATTAAAAAAATTCTATACCAATTTGGAGTAAAAATTCTATTCTTATATGGTCTTAACAAAACCATAACTGATAACAAAATTAAACACCAGTGAATAATACAAAAGTCTCTCTTCTGAAAAATCTTTTTGACATTTATAAGATATAGAAGATTTTACACAAGTAAACCCCCATCCACATAATTTGAAGGCCTCTGGTGATTTCAATTTAACCGCTTAAAACTACAGAGTAAAGGTTTGAAGCTTGAAAGTGATGAAGGATGTAGCTCAGAAGATTACAATAATGGCTTCATCCTATAATCTTTCTACTAATACAACATTTCTAATTTATCAAGATGTACATGAAAATCAGGAGCAGAGATTATAAAACATGTACTGAATATAATTTTGAGTTCTGAGCATTTCATTCAAGTTATGATAGTAAATAACATAATACATTCAAGTTTTTAAGTTTTAATACTTTAAAATTAAAAGAAAAATTTAAAAAATTGCATATTTTTTATGTTTTATTGAGTTGTCTTTTAAAAAAGACGTATTGAGGCCATGGGTACGGCTGGGTACGTACCCACAGTGGCAGGGTATGCTACGGGTATGCGGTTTTTCCGTACCTGTAGTGTACCCTACCACTGTGGTACGTACCAGCCGTACCCACAGTGTACCAATACTCGTACCAGTACCTGGTACGTTTCCAGGCTGGTACGAGGACCCCAAGGGCGTTTCCATGCAGTCTAGGAGAGAAACATAAATACTATGAACAGACTTGGCATCCTTTCCCTGCTAATACACAACAAGAACCAATCATTACAGAACTAATACTAAGACTCTTTGCAACAAAATGTATACGATCAGCTATGAAACTATTAGGAACTTGCTAAAAGTAAATACATATCCAATGTTTCTTGGCTCTCCACTAGAGCCAATCTCTTATGATAGTGTTACTTGGGGATGCGTCCAAATGGGGATGTCTCGAGATTTTAGATGTCCCCTTGTGTTTGGCATGTCAGGACCTCCCTGAAATGTATCTGAACAGTTGAGCCTGTTGTTTTTCAATAATGTTATTTGTAATTTAATGTTCAAATTTAGATTCCAGAGAAACACTGACACTTTATGTAGGGTAACCTTAAATTTATTATGACTACCTTTTATTTGTTTATTTATTTTTCCATACAAATTTGAAGTCATGTATTTGGTTTATAAGATATTGATTAAAGAATTTGTTTTCCGATAATTCTACATGTTGAAAAGTCTGTTGTTTTATTTTATTTTAAATTTTTGTTCTATCCATTTTGGCCGATCCTTGCCCTTGCACCTTACCACTCCATATTTGTATGAAAAAGCTATTTATGGAATTCGGACTACTGGTTCCTCAAGCATTGGCTTCATGTCTTCTCCTTGAAGATGAATCTAGTAGTGAGATCTGAAATTTTGGAAAAAAACATTGTTGCACTGTTGAATCCAGAAAGAATTTAATATATAAATTATAGTATTTTTATGTATAGTTTTAGTGGCCATGCCCAAAATCTGGAATTTTTCGCTGTCCCAGGAAACATGCCTTCGTGTCCTGGAAACTTATGTAACATTGTGAATTCAGGACAAGTTAGATTTTTCAATAATCACACTTTAGCCCTATAGACTTCCATGTTCTGGCCCCTTCACGAGCTCCCCTCTGCTTGGGATCTCTGTTACCAGGAAACGCCCTGAGGGCCTTGTTTCCGCATACATATGTACTAGAAACGGGTGCACGGGTGCGGAAATGTGCCAGAACCATTGAGCAAGTCAGAGAGGACTACTGTTTGTGTTTTCATTCGGACGACTGTATTGCCCTTCGGTATTGCTCGCTTTTTCCTCAAACTAGGCAATTTTTTTTTGTTATTTGCAAATGCATTTGTATGGCATGTTATGCTCTCTAGAAACCCTAAACGCAGAGACGTTAAACGAATCATGAGGGAAGAGACTGGGATTGACATGGAGAAGTTGTTAGTCGTGAAGAGTAGCAATGCTTCGGAAGACTGAACACTGATGAGAACAGCAACCTAATGACAATAGTGACATTTTCCTTAATATCTGGAAGAGATTCACATGGAATTTGTCTCCACTGCCCCTTCGAACAAGCAACAAATGCATTCTTTGTTTGTCCAGAATTAGACTCACTTGCTTGAGTATGTTTTGTTCGTTTTGCAACAAATAGGAACTAATCTGATCAAAAGCTAGTGTATGGATTTCCATCGTCAAGTGTAAGGCCTCCACGAATGTCTTGTAGGAGGGTCGTGAACTATTCAGAACAAGCACAACATGATCATCATCATCCACCTTTTTATTGATGGCAATGAGTTAGTCTCTAAGATCTTTCATCCATAGAAAATGTTCTAAGAGGAGTCACCCTCATGGATCTTGCTGGAAACTACAAATTCTTTCAGTACAATACCTGACTTTTCTCAAAAGTTTGATACTTGTTCTTCAGACTGGTTCGAAGTGCACTTGCCTCAGTGGCATTCCAGACCTTGGGTATTTAATCTTGACATAGACAACTTCAATAACAATAAGGCCTCCTTATGACACTTGTCATAATCTGCAATAGGTTTTCCATTAGTGCGAGAATGATCTTATCTCAGTCTTTGTATAATGTGATTTTTGAAATTTTGCAAATCCAAGCATTGTAATTATGAACTTTTAACTTTTGCGCCTCCGGTAGAACTAAGGTTTTTAATATTGGCCATAATACACATCTTTGACCTGCAAATTAATGCAAAAGAAAATGAAATGCAAAGTTAATAAAGTAACTGTTGACGATGATTTTTAAAGCACATCCAATATTAATATTGATGAAGTCATAAATTTTATCGAAAATGGCTCGTATGAGTCATGTTTTATTTAGTCTGCAAAAATAGGTCTTCCTTTCGAGTTATTCTCTTGGTCTCCAAACCGTCAAATCCTCCAATATTCTCATGTTCTGTTATACTCTATCACAATTCTTGTGCCCTGTCTCTTACAAAGCACTAATCCTCCTGATCACGGATGAAACATCTGTCATCTCCTATTAGTGAAGCATCTGCAGCATGCAAAATGCTTCGATGTCATGCCCTTCACTGCCGTTCTGGTCGGCAAACCCATATATTGCGATTGGAATACAAAAAGTCACATCTGGTCTGTGCTTTGGTATTCACGTCCTGGAGATCATGATTATAACTGGAGTTTTGGTCTTCTCTGCAAGTTTGTGGTCTTTACATCCTATGATGCCCTCTCTTGCCGTCAAACCTTCACGCTCCAGTCATGAGCGTTATTCTGCTTGTGTCCACCTCAGTCATGCAACTCGTTCAACATCTGCAACTTCATGTCTCAATCTGTCCTTGCTCTCTGGTCTTCACAACCCCTACATTTCGTTTTCCTTGTCTTCACATTTTCTGAAAGTTGTGACTGAAAAAGTGGTAATAGTGATTCCTCCTGCACCAGGACTGCTATAAATCTTCACAACTTCTAGTGCCTTAGCGTCAATCAATATGCTTGTCTGGAACGTTCCTATTTCTGCAACTTTATTCTTTGTCTCAACTTTGTCTTCCTTCTCGTGATTAAATCTCATGATCTGCCTCTATTTCGCTCATACCCTTCTCCTAGGGCTTCCCCAAACATCTGAACCTCCTCTTCTCTTTACTGCAGTTCATACCCTCTTCCAAGGCTTCCACCAATTTCAATCTTGCTGTTCTTACCCTGCTCTTAGGGCTTCCTCAAACCTGGTTCCAATACCAATGTTAGAAGATAAAAAGAGAGAATGAAGAGAAGCTGAAAGGCACTACGGCACTTGGCACACAGCACACATTTATCTTGTGTGTGTCCATCATTTATTAAACATAAGAATGGTTACATCAGGTGAGGTAGTTATACATTGTATAACTAAAGTACATTAACTAATATTAAATTAGTTAATGTTTACATATTAAACTTAGTAACTTTAATAACTCTGCCATTGTCCACCCTTTAATTAAATCCTTCTTTTCTCCCTTGGGAATAGTTTTGCAAACCTTAATTTGTGTTGTTTTTCCCATACCAAGCAAATGGCAGAAACTCGTTCCACTGAGTTGGTTTTCCCTATTTTGCAAAAGGGGCACATCTACGATCTACTACCTGAACTGCTATAATTGCCTCTTGGATAGGTGCAGGTTACTGTCTCCATACTCCATACCTGTTGCTCAAACAGTTCATTGCATTATATTGGGGGTGTTTAGACCTCCTCTTCTATGAGATTGTACTGTTGTGGGCCTTAAAGAGGATACCTCCAATTCTCTACTTATTTGAATCTAATAAAAAAGCAAACCAAAAAATAGACAATGAAAACACAATATCAAAATTTTTAGCAACTTTAAATTTCCTTTTCAATATTAAAAATAAATGTTAAAACTAGTAAAATGATTCCCACATTTTCGTTAAAAGCATAATATCTTATCCCACTGCTAGTAGCCTAGTACCTTAAACTTCGTGCCAACTGTAAACAAAACGTAGGAAATAGTAGCAAAAGTGGCGGAAAAGTCTAAGTTAGCGAGGCAATATCAATAAATCATAATACATTTGCTTTCAATTTTATTAACCAAGGAAATTGCCAACAACTTCCATCACAAAAACACAGACCATGTGTAAACTGCTGTTCTTTATAGATGCATTATTTTGGCAATCCTCTTTGTTTTGTTGTTAATTATTGTTTTGTCAGCTTTGGGTATTGTTTTAATAAATTTTTGGTCATAAACGGCTGGATCAATAGTTGGATCTCAACCAACAATCATTAGTATCATTGTTATTATAAATAGTCAATTGAATGTTAGGGTAGGGGCACTAATAACGGTATTGTTCTCCCCTATTTTGTTGTTTATGTTTAAAATGTGTTTATAATACTATAAAAAAATTCTTCGATAGTGTAGCTTTTGTAGCAAACATTTGCCTTTGCAAAATCAGTTTAGACCCAAGCGATAGTCAGTCGACAATAACTATTGACAACGACACATTACAACATGGAAGTGTAAGGAAGTGAATGGTTCAACCAATGTAAGAAGCAATTAAGATTAAATAAAAATTGAAGGGGGCCAAGTGCCTGTAGATTCTATCTGGTAAACTTGGTGGTGTCACAATAAGTTAATTGAATGCTTGTTTATTTTCATAGACTACTTGCTAAGCATTACATTATCTTACAAGATCTTCATGCCAAACATGACCTCAAGGCACAACGAGGAAAATCATTTTACAATGATACAAGAAGAGGTGTCATTGAGAAAAAGAGGAAAGATCTGAAGACTTCCGTCAAATAGGAATGAATCAATTCCATTGAGCCCAAACAAAATGCTGTAGAAGAAGGCAACGTGATTAGGGACTGGACCAAGAAATCAGACGGTCTACGCAATTGATGAAACAAAGGTTGCAAGAGGCAGCAACTTCTAAATATCCATGAAGAGAAGTTTAGAGCACAAGTTAAAGTCAAAATGGAACCCAAGGTCAAAGCGTGAGTACAAGCTAGAGCTGAAGCCAAAACCAAGGGTCTAGCTGGAACAAGAGGACCCTATGCCACTCATGAGTGACGAGTAGGTATACATTGTGAGGCAATTTCCTCTTCTGGAGGAAGTGCAGACCTTGCCAACAAGGCTAGGTTGGAGGGTGATGTAGAAGAATCAAGTGAAGAGTCCATAAAGACCCCTCATTCAGAGGGAAGTATGTAACTTGAAGCAGAGTTTGATTACTTTCATTTGAGCCGAAACGGAGATGCCTACGAAACAAGTATTCTATGCATTGAGGTATTACTGATTGACTAGGTTGAGCCAAGAACACTAGAAAAGTCAACATGGAAAATTAGAGTGAGCAATGGAAGATATTTATTTGACGGTGCCGAAGGGAAAGGGTCAAGTATAGTGATGTGTCCAACATTGTTGAGAGAGAAAGGAATGTCTGACATAAACCTTCTTGAGGAGGGTCATAAAAAGTCCAAACTTAAGTGACAAAAGTTACCAAAGTTTATTTGTGATAGATATGAAGACTAGGTGTGGCATTGTGGAACAAGCATTACCATAAGGTCTGCCAATGGGAAGATAGATGAGCAACATTGGTTGTTGTCATTCCCAACCACACTAGGAGGGTTGGCTATTGATTTGGTTATGGACGAAACAACAATTGTTAAGATTTCTTGGAACAAACTATGGAAGGCATTAGAAAATTAAATTTAAGTTGCTCAGAGATGAAAATGAAATTGTTGCAAATATTTACAACTTCTGGAAAGGAAAATTTGAGAGTACGAACCCATAATAGATGACTCAAAGAATTGTTGGGGAAACATGAAAAGGAACCAGCCAACAGTTTGAAGAAGTGGTGGCCCATTGAGGGACTTATACCCTCGTTGTAGAGGAAGACAAAGGTAGTCCCTCCTTCGTCATATGAAGATGATGATTTAGAGTACAACAATGACAACCAACCTAGATCGGTGCTTAGAATGGTGAAAGAGCTAAAAGGAGATACCAAGAACACAAAAAGGATCTCTATTGTATAAACAAGAAGGTAGGTCACACCAAGGCCAATTGGCCAAAAAAATGTTATGTGAGATTTGTCAAATTATATGGCATTCAATCAAGGATTGCCCGTACAATTTGCGAATCAAGAGCATGTAAATGATCTTCATACAACAAGAGCAATTGACTCCACCGACCTTGTAAAAAAGCACAAAATGATTTAGCAATTACATTGAAGCCTAAACATAAAGTACAACATACACCGAAACTCTTTACTTGGGAGAGCTTGCCTACTATTGAATCTTGTAAATGGTGTGAAAACAATCCGGATGATCATGAAGTAGAAAGTAACATTACGAGAGGGTTTTGCTAAATAAAATTTTCAAATGTCATTCTTTAATGTCATACACTTGAGCCATAATTGGTTTGCATGGTATCTAGTTACGATACGAGCAACAAATTATTCTTAAATACGCTATAGGGGCAAAGAGGTTTTAAACAATAGAGGATTTCACTTGGGTATATGGAGTACCCTCCCATTGCCATAGTAAGGCAACAAGTTATCACATTTCACAAGCCCAAGAAACGTCATTGTGTATACTTCATGAAAACCTAATTTGACTATTACTATATTGACATGCATGTGGTCTAAGGAAATAAAGGGATCAAAAAATAATATTTGGCTTCTAAAGAGTGGAGCTATCTCTTGGATGTAATCCGTCTTGGGGTGGTGGGCACCACTTGGGCCTCATACATTCGCAATACGAATGATTGGCTACATGGTGTGGTTGCGAAGAGAAGTCTATAATTGGAGAGAGTTGTTGTCGACCGAGAATCCATGAGTTTCTACAATCAAAGTAGGGTTTTTGCAACATAGCTTAGGTGGAAGGATTTGACTTAGAACTAACTTCCGGGGGAAAACCTTGATCATGTTACCAATTACATTGCACCGGTTGAAATGCGATATAATTTGGAATGGGACTCCATTACATTATTAGTGTCATTTCAAAAATAGAAGTGTGAATCGGGGATTGAGGAGAGGTTTTAGAAGCCCGGATGGAGAATAAAAATGGGAAAAGAAAAGTGATGAGGGAACCGATAAAAACTAATAGCAAGTGGAAGATTGAAGTGGAAAGATTGACACTCTTTTGACAAAACAAAGGCTTTTATATGACCTATCATGCCATTGGGTCATTTATGGATGCCATGTATACTTAGTCCACTTTGGAGGGTTATATGAGTTTCGACACCTCTTGGCCATTGGGTCGATTTTAGTTCTTTAGTATTGGGTTATATGAGGATAATGAGAGAAACATTTTGTTGGTTGCAGCAAGGGTTGTTACCTCGGGCAACAACCTGCAACTGGCCCAGAAATGGATCCTTCATGGTTTTGGTCACAAAAGGTTTTGTTGCAGCCAAGAAGTGACCAACTCTGTTTGCAACACCCATTTCTCATTGCGGACAAGATGTGGCCCAAAAACGTGAAACAAGCATGTCCCATTAGGTTTCTTGCAACATAGCATAGGAGATATTGATGGTACTCAACTTGTTCAACATTTAGGAAGTTGTACTTACCGGATATCCACTCGAGATAGACTAAGTTGGTTGAACATTGGTGTATTTCCCCTTATGCGTGGTTGAGTGCCACCCTCATTATCCTCATCATCTGATCATATCGGTTGGCAATCATTTCCCACAAATGATTCATTTTGGCAGTGCACATTTGAGGATTGTAGGGCAACATACTTAACAAACTTTTCTTTCTCATATAAACTCTTAACAGTTTTATACCCTCAAATAGACAAGTGCAGTTACAATAATCCCTGGTTCTATTTATAGACTTTTCCATTAGTATTGGACTCCTAAGTCTCATTCTCTAGTATCCATGCCAAGAGACTTGAACTCCTCTCACATGATGTCATCTAAACCTTAACTTGCAGAGATTGCATATCTTCCAAGTGTTGTTGCCTTAACTTTTTCCACTGCTGTTTGAGTGCCTGAGCCATCACTCGTCACAGGTCAGGTTTTGTGAGTGCTGATGGAGTCAATTTGGAAGGGTGTTTCGTTGCCCAAGACCCTTAATGGCTGAGAACAGACACAAAGAATGTACAAGTCATCACCATTCCCTACACAGGAATCTAGTTTGCATTAAGGTGGTGTTATTGGGTGGGTATTTTCACAAGGAGATAGGTGCAAGAAATCTTAGATCTCAATGCGAAAGTTAAGCATTTGATGATGAATAAGAAATCCATAACTTTGGTTTCTGGAATTTGTCATCATCACTGTGTTATTAAAAACTCTTCATGGCCATGTATCAATTGATTTGCTGCTTTTTAAAACAAGACATTTATAGTTATCTTTCAATTGGATATCAACTTCTAGGTGGGCAATTGGGATGAAAAGAATTTTAGTGTGAATGGATTGATTTATATGCACAAGACATTGTGACCTTCACCGTGTCGATGGGGGATGTATCGTTAGAGGGGGATGAATATTAATGGTGTTGATTTTATACCCAACAGGGTGACATTTCAAAAGATGACCATGGGGAGAGGGATAGTTAAAGTGGTTGATAAAGATAATGTTGAAGTGAAATGGGTAAAATATAAAGGAGACATGACATGGGATAGGGGGTACCTTGACACATGTAATGGGTAATGTTGTGGGGGTCTTGGGGTGTTTATTTTTATAACGAATGGGTGTGGTAATAATTCTCATGTTAGGATAGGTCATATGCCATAAAAAGAGGTGGGTAAAGCTGTCTATGAAAGAAATATATACAACACGGCTCTTTGGAAGCCAAACATGATAAGTGATAGGGTTAAATTCAACACTAGTGTGTCATTGTTGGTCCTTGTTCTATGGGTGTTGAACATGTATGAGTAAAAACGGCCATGTTATGAAGTTGGAAGAAATTAGTTCAAAACATCAATGTAAAAGGGATGGGGTGTGTCGTGGACCCTAGATGACCTTGTTTGATAAGTGATATGAATACATTGATATCCAAATACCCCTTCAGCATGCCGAGTGCAATGCTTACCAGCGTTGGCATGTGTCCAGAGCCTATGAAGAGGATAGTTGAGTTGCCTTGTGTGGTGCTTAACCATTGTTACCTGTGTTAATGAGTGGTTTCTCCAAGTCAACCGTGTCTCTCATTTTGGTTGGGAGATTGATAAGCCTCGATTTACCTCTGCTTTTCAAGAAGATTGGCTACACAATTGTGATTTCTCTTCTCGTGTTACAAGTGTATCTCTCGGCATATTCTCTAGGTTCTTTACTATTTGATGAACAATTTGAGACATTTTCCATTTTACCTATAAAATATGAGGATAGTCAATGCCCATATGTGAATTTTCCTTGAATCTTTTAGCCTGCCTTGGAGTCACCTTCAACGTGGATCTTAGTGAAACCAGAGCCGAGTTAGGTGCCTCTGTGTAGATCCAGGAGCTCCGCAAGATCATCTCAATCCCTATCTTGTATGTATGGTACAAAAGACCCACCCTCTCTATCCCGTAGTATCCCTCGTATTCCAGCTTGCCCTGGATTGTGTTTGGCTGCTCCATCAAAACTGAATTTATGGCAGCCTTGGCTGGTGGAATCTAGGTTTGTGCTAGGAAGCATGGATACGCCCAAGACCCCTTCGTATCCCCTTTGATACGTATCGGATACGGATACGATATGGATACGTACCAGATACGTACGATACGCACGGATACATCAAGATACGTCACGGATATGTGTTAGAATTTGCGGAGAGAGAATAAACCAAATAAATGTGTAAAGAATGATTGAAGAGAAAACCGGAATACACACTGTACAAATGGGTTGTGTGTCCGGGTATTTATTATGCAAAGACGGTTACAAAATTAGTTAGCGGTTACAACCGCATAACCATACAAAACAATTATAAAAGGGGAAGTCTTATTCATTTATTCCTACACCCCCTCTTAAGACTTACCCTACATAACTCAAAAAAAAACAATCTAACAAAACAGAACTACGCAATCTTCAAACACTTTCACTTTGAAAGCAATGCTATGATAAGGTAGGGCTCCATCAAGTTGCTTTGTAACCTTCGTAAAGGTGTAGCTCCCGAGCTGAATTCCCGAGTTCCCGGATTCCACCTCCCGAACTCCCGAATCACAGATCTCCCGAATTATTGGACAACCATCCATACTAAGCCATCCACAAGCTCCATCAAGTTGTTTCATGACCCTCGTGAGGGTATAATTCCCAAGATCCATAGTCTCCCAAACTATCTGAGCAACCATCCATACCGAGCTTCATCTACCTTGTATCCTTTCTTGCCTTCAAAGTTTAGAGCATCTTTATAGCACGTATTCGTCACTGTCCTCACTACCTTCTGCATCTGGTGGGTCTTCAACCATGGCTATATTGGTTGTATTTGATATGACTTTACCCTTGAGCACATCATTGGCTCGAACACGACAATCCCATGCTGTGTGACCTCTTTTCTTACAATAATGACATTCAATCTCCGACTTATCTGATCTTCTATGATATTTTCTGGTTCTAGAATAGAATGCACTTTCTTGCTGGGAATGACCTTCTGCATCCTCTGTAGTTCGTTTTTCCTCAGCTAGAAGAGCTGCTATCATATCATCCAGAGATTGAGATTGAATTTGACTGAGGGTAAAAACTACATTGCTATATTTTGAAGACAAACTATTTAATAAGATAGCTTTGGCATCTTCGTCCTCAATTGCAGCTTTCACTTCTGCTAGTTGTCTGATCAAGGACCTTAGATTATTGATGTGGCTTGACATAGAGACTCCGTCATCCATTTTGAACCTATATAACTGAAGTTTCAGGGAAAATTTGGCATTGACTGCTTTCGCTCCAAATAATTTATTTAGAGTATCCCAAATTTCCTTCGATGATTTGTCTAGGTCTACATGATGAAGTTTAGAGTCAGAGAGAGCAAGGCCAATAATAGCTTTCGCTCTACCATCTCTACTTTGCCATTCTAACAATTTCAATGCATCGGTAGGTGTTGTCTCTTTCCAGTTGCACAGTTTCGTGCCCTAGCGCAGGTAGTCTTTTTGCTTCTGCGTCTTTCCAGCCTTATGTCTGTGAAAAATGTTTGTGCCCTAGCAATTCGTGACTGTAATAATGCACCATATTAGCGCAAATCGCGACTGTAAAAATGTCTAAAATCACGATTTTTCGTGGCTATTAAAATCTGACTATTTGTGCTCGAAAATGCTGTTATTTTCCTGAAAAACGTGCCATTCGCGACTGTATTTTCGTGCTCAAAAATACTGTTAATTTCTTGAAAAACGTGCCATTCGCGACTGCATTCGTGACTGTATTTTTGTGATTTTTTTAGAAAAACGCGAGTACAGCGTGATTTTTTCTGAAAAACGTGAGTACAACGTGATTTTCGTGACTGTATTCTTCTGATTCGCGACTGTACAGCGTGCCCTAATGGGACTCACGAAAATATCTTTCTTCCTCCCTCTCTTTGCTTGCCCCACGCTCTGATACCACTGTTAGAATTTGCGGAGAGAGAATAAACCGAATAAATGTGTAAAGAATGATTGAAGAGAAAACCGGAATACACACTGTACAAATGGGTTGTGTGTCCGGGTATTTATTATGCAAAGACGGTTACAAAATTAGTTAGCGGTTACAACCGCATAACCATACAAAACAATTATAAAAGGGGAAGTCTTATTCATTTATTCCTACAATATGTACAGACGTATCTGTGACGTATCCCGTACGTATCAGGCACGTATCCTGCAATAAATGTCTTTTTTAAGTTTTATTTCATTTTTAAGTAAATATGTATCCTGCAGTAAATATGAAATGTAAAATCTTAAGTATATATTGTATATTTTGAAAATTTGAACATGGATTCTAGTATATTTTTCAAATTTCAAGTTTTGTTCGTATTCATGTTGACATGATATTCGTATATCATATGTATGGCAGCCACATGATCAATAAAAATGCAAAGTCTTAAGTAACTGTATATTGAATGCTTTGAACATTGATTCAAGTTTTGTATTACTATTTCAGTTTTTTATGGACTAAAAAATGAGTAAAATGAGTAGATGTACATAAAAAATTATATATATATATATATATATATATATATATATATATATATATATATATGTATGTATATATATACATATATATATGTATATATATATATATATGTATATATATATATATGTATATATGTATGTATGTATATGTATATGTATATGTACGGATGTATATATCGTATCCAAGGGTTTTTTAAAATTGACGTATCTGCGTATCGTATCCATATCCAAACCGATACTCATATCCGTATCCCGGCAACATAGGGTTTGTGTAGGGCGTTTGGCTAGACTTTAAAGCAATTATTTTTATAAAGGAATGTAATATTACATAGGTGGGCTCTCTGAAAATCTATCATGCGGACAGATTCAAGCATACCTGAGGTGTCGTAGTGTAAATAGATGTTGTCCAATCCACCATATACTCTGTGAGTTGTCTACTGTTGAGAACTTGCCATAAGTGATGATCTATATAAATGCTCTGATCTTTGGCCACACTTGCAATGAACATAACTGACTCCATTTTCTTTCCTTGGCCTGATCCCTTAGATTGAAAAATTGATATTTCAATGCAACCCTACATTCACACTATTAAGTGTTTGGCCAGATCAAAATCTTGTTTGTTGGAGTGAAATACAGGCCTGTTCATTAGCTCCTCAGAACCAGTTTGCCTGATCATTTCTGTTGGAATTGAGTCTATTGCCATTCATACCATGGTAGGAGTCATATATATGTAGACAATCCTGATTTTGTATGGTTTATTGCAGCTTCTTGAGTTCTGAGGTTTTTAGGGAGGGGCAGCCAATCCAGCTGTATTCCCAGAATAAAACCTTTTTACCTTTGCTTGCTTGCCAAGTGAGTTTGCTCTTAAGGAGTTCCAATCTTGTTCGAAGAAGTCTTGTCGTGCCTGAGATGGCAACTTGCCATGTAACTGCAAGGATATTCTCATACGGATGAATGAGACATTTTTGCCTAATAATAATGCTACATAAAGAGATTGAGTTTTGCAAGATCTCCATGCTGCTTTCATCACCTGTATTCTGTTGAAGAATTTGATGTTTCAGGTATGAATCCCACCTTTCTGTTTAGCAGTAGAGATTGGCCTATGATACCAGGGGGTGTGAGTTTTTCCTCTACCCATCTCCATAAGAAGTTCGTCTGGCTTGTTGTAATTCGTTCTTCAACCTGCTTAGGAAAGAGAAAGTAAAGTGAGAATATAATTGGGAACAACCTGTAGAGCTGAATTGCTCCTGCAAACGAGAGCCACCAGTTTGTTCATTAGGCTAATAGTAGCTTCTGAAAGGCCCTTATTGGATTTCATTTTTGCTGGGACTCCCAAATACTTATTGGCAGCTTACCCTCCTGGAAGTACAGAATGCTAAGGATATCCCACTTTCACCTTGCTGGTATACTAACAAAGATGATGTGTTGTCCTGATGCTAATTGGTGTTTGGACAGGAACTGTTAAGATTTTTTTGATTTCATGCAAAATGAACATTGAGAATAGAAGCATATCATTAGCAAAAGTTAAATCAGAGTACCTTGGCTCTCTTTCCATAGCCGGAAGTCCATGGAGTTGGCCTTTGGTTTTAGCCTCTTCTAAAATTCTGCAGTGTGTCTCTCATAATTATGAACAGGTATCGGTTTGATGGATCTTTGTCATTGGCCACTGGAAGGAAAATATGGTTTCCTTGTTTCTCCATTGATAGAGATTGAGTAGATGGGACTTGTATTGCAACTGCAGATCCAAGCAAGTACAGATTGATACTGAATACAAAAGCCTGAAGAGTATACATGATTAGCTCCCAATTACAATGGTCAAAAGCTTTGCATATATCTAACTTGATTAGTTTGTCTGGTCCTTTTGTAGCTTAAGAGAGTTGAGGACTTCATGAACAACAATAATATTGTCTGCGATCTATCTTCTTGGGACAAAGGTGGATTGAGTTTCTGAGATCAGTTTTGATACTATTGGCTTGCGCGACGCAATTGGTCTTTATTGATCCATTTTTTCCACCTGTGGTACTTGGGAATGAGAGCCATCTTTGTATTTATTTGTCAGAGCATTTTCTATTCTGACAGGACTCTTTGATCAAAGCCAGCAACTCGTCTTTGATTAGTACCTAAAAAGTTTGATAAAACAAGGCTGGGAATCCATTCGACCCTGAGGCTTTATCCAGTTGGAAGGAGACTATATTCTTTATTTCTTTCTCAGTGTCAGGCCTCCTTTTGCTGTTATTATCCCCCTCTTTATTTAATTTTGGGATCTGTATGAATAAATTTCTGTGAGCCCTTGTTTTTTGATTTGGAGGTGCTTCAGTTAGAGTGTCTTGGAAGAAGTCATTAGCATACTCCATCATATCATCTACAGTTTGGATAAATGTTTCATCTTCCTTTTAATGTGCTGTATGGAATTGATTTGTTGTCTTTGAAAACTGATTTGTGAAAATGTTTGGTATTTAGGTCCCTTTGTTTTACCCACTGGTCCTGTGAACTTTGCTGCCAGTATTTATCTTTGTTTTTTGGTATATTGGCTGTGCCGTGGATGAGAGATTGTTCCTGATTTTCCACGGCACGAGAGTAACCATTTTTCCTTATTTGCTTCTGGAAATTAGTGAGTTTGCCACTGGATCTGTAGACTGGGAAAAAATATTTCAAAATTCGTCCTTGTTCCATCACTTCAATTTGTATTTTGATGCTGGAGTTCCCCATGATCTTGTGCATTTCATGCCATTAAATGTTTGTAGTGAATGTGTGTGTAGTCACACTTATCAACCGCAGTGAAAATCCGGACAATCTATTGTTCTACATGGTTATATTAAATACAGAGTTGTTGCAGTATTTTCATATAAATTTTTGGTGAAATTTACCATCAATCAATGTGCAGGTTCAACTTTGGTGCAGCAACATGGTCATGGAAGAAGAGCGTACTTTTATAGGAAAATGGGATGTTCGCTCAGCAGTTGCATCCTCATCACAGTTGTATGGACCTGAAAATTTGGACAGAATTGGAAATGTTCCTCGGCATTTGATGTTTAATTTTGAAATCCTGTGAAGTGTCGAATTATATGGATGAAGCTTAGTCTTCGGAGACCTGGATCATCATCAGTTGGCTCAATAGAAAGAGGTTTTGATCTGTTATCTCTTGAAGGAAGCACTTCCTTGCCACCAAGTCGGAGATCCTCCTTTGGAAGTCAAGTTGCAGTAACACCATATATTCACGCAAAGAGAATTCTAGTGGTGGGAAAGCATCTGCGAGATGATTTGAGATCTGATGCCTCATTCCAATCGTCAGAAAAGATAAAATTGAGGAGTTTAATAGAAAGGCCTTCCCAATATGGTCGCTTCAAAGTATGGTTGCCGTTACTGTTCTTTTACACTATTCAGTTTTATTATTTGCTCTTTCCGGATGCAAACCTAAATTTATGTTGTCTATTTCTTATTCAGGTCCAAATTGAAGCTGAGAGGCTGTGTGATGGTGATCGTGTGTTAGAACAATACATATCTCCAATGGCCCCTACTATAGCTGGTTACCGATTGGATGCTTTATGTGCTGTTAAACCTTATAAAAATCATTCCCCAATTTCTTCAGAGAAGAGCTATGTCGGGAACTCCGTCAACTCTCTGGAAGCTGTACCAACAAATCCACCCGTCCTATTTATTCATGTGTCGGCTCTGCAGGTAAAGACAATTAGATGATGATTTTTTTTTCTGTAACTTGAGATACTTTTTCCTTGTGAATTGAATTTACTTTTGATACTTTCCTTTTGAAGTGAATCTGCTTGTGCAAGTTTCTGCGTCATTTGTTCTTATACGGTTTCCCTGTTGTTATAGAATACCCTATTTACTATTCTGTTAAATAATATAATTTTTGCTAATAAGCTCTTCAAGCTGTAACTTTCAAAATTTTTCTGAGAGAAACATTGCCCTAAATTAGAGTTTATGCCTCACAAAATGTGAAGATAGAAACCAACAATATGCCAATTTCAAGATTAATTTAATATCTCTTATTGTAGATATTCTTAGTACCATCTTTTTCTCAGTCGGTGGATATCAACATGTCAAAGAAGACACTATGAAATATTATTTGTGACACTCCTTTAAGTTTATCCTTGACTTTATTGATTTTAACTTGGAAAAACTTTCTTCTGATGCTGCTTTCTGTGCTATTCATTTCCCTTAGAAAGTGTTTTCTGTGAAGCTTGCTTGGACATTGTGTACTACATTAGACAGTTTTGCTTAATCTGTCCTAAGGCTGATTCCATTACCTTTGATGCATATTATATCATCCACCAAGTAGTCTTAACTTCTAAAAGTGCCTCCATATGAGAGCATAATGACATGCAAAACCTTATAAATACACTGTTGCATACCATATTCCCCATCTGTAAAGCAGGAAGACAAGAAAGTAGATCCAAACTTAGAATGTATGCAATCCTGCCCAGGCACTAAGATTACATGATGTAGAAGATCCACCATTTCTTGTGCAGAGGGATGCCTTTGGGAGAATCCTATATGGCAAAAAGTACCCATGGAGATCCTCCAAATTTCAGCACCATGCAATGTATAATGTTGTCTTGCATATGTGTCTACTCTTTCATTCACACAATATAATGTACAATTTTTTTCCTATGGTTCTTGAATCTCATCAATTGGTTTTAGCACATGGGTCCAGCTTCTATATTTTTAATGAGATTTTGACCATGACGTGTGGACAGACACTAGTAATGCTTAATTATGCGCAACTAAACATGGCCATAGGCGAGTAACAATATGAGTTGTCCACATCTCATGTTAGGTTCCATACACCAATATTTTTGTCTCATTAAGACCCACTGTTATACAGCATAGTTCAACTCAATGCATATTACACCATATTAAGTGTTTTTGCTATTTCTTTATGTTGAATAAATATCCATTCATAGTAAGTAACAATTGGATGCATTTAATCCCAATCACATTTGCACATCATCATCGTGCCTAGAGTTGGCAATAACAAGGAAACAAGAGACCATAATTTCAGTTATTGTTATCGTAATCAAGAGGATAAATTTTGTGCATACATATTCAATTCAAACTAGCAGTTATTTTGTAGTATACTTGCTATCTATGTGGACTTCACTCTCATAAACATAACCATGCTGATCCAAGAGGATCTGGTACTTTGATCATCTCGTAGTACAATGGTGGTGCTCCATGCCACATGCCATCTTCACCACCAACTTTGGGATCATCCCAAGTACATGTGGTCATACCGTGAAGTGTTAGAAGATGTGAATAGAGGAAGGATGAAGAGAAACTGGAATGCACACATTGTAGATTGTGTGTCCGTCATTTTATTATGCAAGAGATAGTTACAAAATGGTTGAGAAGGTTACAACTGATCTTTAGTTAATACATAACTAATAGTGACTTAATAATAAACTATAAGCCTTATATTCCAATATCCCCTTTTAAAGCTTACACCACAAAAACAAAAACTAATACAATGATAGGAAATTGAAACAACCGAACCAAACAAAGCCACATATTCTTCAAAAACTTTTTCTTTGAAAACAATTCTTTGACTAGGTAGAACTCCATAAAGTTGCTTCATAACCTTTGTAAAGGTGTAGTTCCCGAGTTCCTGAATTCCACCTCCCCAAACTCTTGAATTATGAACCTCCCGAATTATTGGACAACCATCCATTTTCCGCAACATCCATAGTGCTCTATCAAGTTGTCTCATGACCCTCATAAGGGTATAACTCCCAAGATACACAAACCCCCAGACTAACTGGACAACCATCCATGCTCAATTTCATCTACACTAGATCCCTCCCTATCTTTAAAGTGTGGGCTTCTTTAGAATACATATTCTTCATCAGTGAATTCCTCACCATTGCATCCGGTGGATCTTCAACAATGGCTATATTAATTTCATTTGATTTGTCTTTCATCTGGATTTTTACTTTGCAAGTATAAAAGTTGAGGCCAAAATATTTGTCTAATGGAATTTCCATTCTCAGACAAAATACCTCAGAAAATAACCCTTTCACAAAAAATAAAATGATCCGCAAATTAATGTAGTAAGATTTTAAAAAGTGAATTTTTAATTTTTTTAAGCAAAGAAAGGAAACTGTACCACGTAGGTCTGTGCCCTAGATAATTGGATGTAACTGAAAATCGCCAAACCACGTGCCCTACAGTGAAAGACTTGAAAAATTGCAAATCTGGAAACGGGTGACTGTATTTTCTTTGTTTTGCCCCATACACTTTCAAAAATCTCAATTTTCATCTTCATTGTGATTTTGGACTGTTTTCTGCATAAAATATGCCCTAAACTATGTGTTTTCTGCTGCATTCTGCCTGTCACATTTTGTCCTGAAAACATCTTATTTTCATGCCCTAACTGCATGAACAACCCTAAAATATCCTTCAAAAATGGTGACTTCTTATTTTTGTGCCCTAGCACTTCAAAATGCTCTCAAATTCATCTGAAAACATGGAAAATTGTCATCAAATGGTGTTTTATAGGTTTAAAAAAAAAAAAATTAGTCCTATTTTGTACTGGCCAAGACTGTATGTTTGCAGGAATCCTTTCGAATCTGTTTTCAACTCATGCCTCTCTCATGCCTCGAACATTTCTCCAATGATTGTTGTGCCCTTGAACACTTATTTTTTTATTTGCACTTTAGCAATGGCATCCACTATGTTTTTGTCCTTGAACCTTCATGCAGCCACGTCCTCTTCAAATTCTGTTTATCTTTAGTTTGTGCCCTAAGCTCTGATGCTGATGTTTGAAGATGTGAATAGTGGAAGAATGAAGAGAAACCAGAATGCACACAATGTAGATTGTGTTTCCATCATTTTATTATGCAAGAGATAGTTACAAAATGGTTGAGAAGGTTGCAACCCATCTTTAGTTAATACATAGCTAATAGTGACTTAGAAAAAACAATAAGCCTTATATTCTAATATGAACTCCTAAATCTTCATATCAGATAATATACAACTCTGACAATCATCCTTGTTTAGCACAATTGTTCCAAAAAATGACAAAACAAAGGATATGAGCTGTTAGAAGGCGAGCTGTTGTATTTCTTGTAATCGCCAAGTTGTCTCTTTGTCGTCCTCACTTGTATATTAACATATACTCACCATTCTTTGAATAGGCAATGAAGTAGCATAAGATATAGACACCTTTGGTTGATACATCCAATCTCTCAAATATTTGTACACAAAATTTGCATAATGGAATCTTGCATTACAGTTGTAGCATGGTATTATATCGATCAGTATTCTCTTTGTTCCCAGCACTGTGATTGTTGTAGTCACACTGTCACTCTCAAAATTGTTTCTGCACATAATACATTAAAATCTTTTATAGTGTGCTGTTTTCCAAATCATCTCTGGGCCGCTGATGTAGTATCCGACCATATTTGATATCTCTTAGCTGTGATATTGGAACGAATGTCTCATTTAAATCTTTTTCTTTATTTAGTATGTCCAATCACATGCGGTCTAACTATAGGAAGCTTGGTCTCAAAACTCACAACCCTTTCTATTATCTTCTTAGTGACTTTCCATGACCTGAGCAGATGGCAGACAAATTGATGCAATAAATGCTGACCTCATGAATGCTATAGAAGATGATAAAGAATTCTTTGCAATGGTAGAGAGATGATTTGGAGAAACACTATGCATGGGAAAAGGTGGGGATCGTTGATAACTTTGCTCAACTCTTGCAGCATGTTCAAACCCCTTTAGAGTTATCTACTTCATCGGCCGGAGAGATGATTTGGAGAAACACTATGCATGGGAAAAGGTGGGGATCGTTGATAACTTTGCTCAACTCTTGCAGCATGTTCAAACCCCTTTAGAGTTATCTACTTCATCGCCAAAAATTCATTTGGAGGTACAAGGTAAAAGTAAGATATTCCTATATTTAAAGGAAAAATAGATGCCTATGCTCTTCATAATTGGTTGAATCTCATATGCTCTATTATGAGGTCAAGTATGAGGTCAATTCATTTTTGATCAAGGAAAGATTACGTTTGCTCTTCTAAGAGTGAGTTTGTTTGTGAAAAATGGTGGAATAATTACTACACTTCCCATGAGAATTATATTACGCCTCGATACATGAAATAGTTGTATTGATGCTTTGAAAGAAACCTATTACCATGTTGGAAACCATGGTAACTAATATATCAATTTTTTCGAACTTCATTAAAGTTGTGACCAATCTGTTCAATATGCATTGATATCTTCCATGCTCTATCTTCCAAGTTGAATGTCCAACAAACATATCATAATCTGATTTTGAGTCATATGTTAGGCTTGAGTTTGTACATCTAGACCAACATGGATTTCCTCCATATGCCTTCTTTAGGAGAAGCCTATAAGTATGCTTGCACGTTTGAAGCAAAAGTCAAACACGCATCTAAGAATGACGATTCCAAACCTCAAGGTAAGTGGCAGAATAAGAAATTGAAATTTGGAGAAAAAGCAAACTCAAAACAACATGGAAAAGAACTTCCTCGTCACTCCCATAGAAGAGCACATTGTTAAAAGAGATAAAGAAGCAATCCAAGACTGGAAAGTGGTGCATAATACAAAATTCCAGTGGTCGCTCTAATGAGGAATGTTGTGCTAGCAAAGTCTTTTTTTGCACAATTAGAAGTGTTGAGTTCTACCACAATGACACAAGATAAAGGCAAGAAGATCATAGATTGTGAGCCCATGCCATGGTAGAAACCGACAACATAGCCTCTTCTTCCAGTTCACATCAAGAAGAAGCATAAAGTTTATTCCATTTTCAAATGTGAGTCAAAGGACAACTTGTACACTTCATTGTTGAGAATGGGAGTTAGAAGAACCCAATTTTACATGAAGTAGTTTGAAGATTAAACTTGCCACCCACGCCTCATCCATGACTATACACTATTTGATGGTTTAGCTCTAGTTTAGAGAAGTGCGTCGCTCGTAAGTGTCACTTGGTTTACAACATCAAGCCCTTTCAAGATGCAGTTCGTCGTGACATAGCGCTATTTGTGGTATGTTATGCTTTTCTTGGCCAACCATATACTCTCCAACACTATGCAATCTATGAAGCAAATCCCAAGAATGTTTTCATAGATGTTGAAGAGAATAGATACTGCATCCTAGAAGTAATCCCCAAACATTCACTTATCAACACCAAGAAGTTTAAAACATTATAAGTTGTATGAAACTTGTGCTCTTGATGATGAAGCCGAACACAAGAAATAAATCCTTGAGGTAGAAGCTAATGCTGCAGCTCCTTTAGTAGAACCACTACATTTGAACCAAGTAGAGGAGGAACAAAAGGAAAATTTTCAATCCCCATTAGAATGCCAAAGATATGCATGTTAAAGCTTACTATTGTTCTAAATCCAAGATTAACTCTTCCTAATGGCTCTTTATAACGCCACTATTTTTTAGAAAATGAAGAAATCAAATGAAAAATGGAGAAAGAACACATCAAACCCAACTTTTTGCCTTGTGGCAGACCACTTATGCTCATGCCAAAGAAGGATGGCACATGGAGGTCGCGCATTGAATATAGAGCCTTGAACAAGATCACTGTGATGAATTCCTTTCCTTTCTAAGGATATAGGACCAACTGGACTAGCTGTGTGGTGCCAAAATATCACCAGGATCTCAAATCGGGGTATTAGAAAATTCTTGTTAAACCCTTAAATGTTTGGAAGGCAACATTTAAAGCCAAGGAAGGTCTGTTTGAAGGGTTGGTTGTGCCCTTTGGCTTGCCTAATGATCCTATGTCATTCATGTGAATTATGAATGACATCCTTTGGTCATTCACTTCTACATTTGTTATTGTTTATCTTAATGATAGAATCATCTTCAGTAGAGCATGGGAAGAATTTCATCATTCAAATCGTGTTCACTTCGCAACTACACAAATTGCATGCACAGTTGGAGAAATGTTCTTTTTCATGAAGGATACATACTAGCAATTGCACCGAGGAGGTTCAATGGACACACTGATAAGGAAAGGGGAGAAAGGAATCGTTGTATGCACTTCTTGGGTACAACAATGGGAGAGGAAACTGAGGTGTATGTAAAATATTAGGGAAGATCAGCAGGAGGAGAAGCGGCACATGTACATGTAGGGGTTGGAGGGTATCCCAATGGGCACCAATGTGTCTGTTATTTACTGGTAAAGGAGCCACCATGTATGAGCAAAACGCACGAAAGGAAACAAAACCATAAATAATTTTTATTATATAAAATATAAACCATTTGATTAAGGGGTTTGAAATTGAATTATCTAGAGGTCCAATATGATTATCAAATACGTGTGCGTGTGCGTGTGCGTGTGCATGAGTGTGCATGAGTGTACATGTGTGGGTGCACATGTGTGCACATGTGCGGGTGCGTGTGCATGCGGGTGCGGGTGCGTGTGCATGTGTGGGTGCGTGTGCACATGTGTGGGTGCGTGTGGGTGCACATGTGCGTGGTGCATGCATGCGCACATGTGTGTGTGGTGCGGGTGTGTGTGCATGTGTCACATAAAAGATTAAAACTGTATATATCACTTACTCCCACACTAAAGAAACATTGAAATAAGAACAAGTCATGCCGATCATGGAGCTGCGCATCCCAATGCCCTCCATTCTCACTGATCTACAACAATTTCTCATATTGCCACAACTGCTTTTAGTTATAGGCTTGCCATGGGATTCAATAAGATCTACCTTTAACATTTTCATAAAAAAATTTATAATTCCTTAAAGTTTTCAGATCTGCTTCTCTATGCAAAGCAAATCCACATCTTATATCAAAGCAAACCATTGAACAGCTTTCTATCCATTGAAATATAGATAAAATGGGTACAAAATAAGTAAATGAATACCCTTTGTGTTGTTGTTGGTGATCTCCACCACTATATTACCAAAAAAGTTCCCCATCCTCTACAAATACATTTGGTACATGGATGAAAAAGAAAATATCTAAGCTCTTTTTCTTGATAAATATATAATTTCTTACTTTATGTCCACAACTTTATACAGAACCATGAAATAGATGCTTGCATCATCCTCACCCTCCTCATAGACCCTGCATCTCACAGAACTATTCAAAAATTACCAAATCTTAGTGAGGCAAATTTTCAAAAATTATATTCAATCCTTATGTGGCTTTGGAAACAATCAACCTGAAACTTTTCCTCAGCTTCTCCCCAACCTTGGATTTCTCCAAACTGACCACCCCCATGTGTCATTTATGGCACAAGCCCAATGAAAAACAAAATAACTGGAGGGCAAATTAACAGATTATAGCACCAATGGGAACCCATACAAAAAGACAGCCTGGCAAATGTAGACTCCCCATCTCTAGATGCCGAGCGAGAAACAAGATCCCAAAACCTGGCACCCTTCCCACAAAACAGCAGATGTGAGAATGTTTTCCAGAATCTAAAGGCAAAGGCGCCAGTGACTCTGGGTTCAAACATAATATCAACAAAACAACCAGAATAATAAATCCCCGTATATATAGAGGCAACCATCTCCAAGGTGCTGACAAGGGTTCCATTCGGACTGGGGCAAGGCCACCCAAAGAAGCAAACCCAGATCCCCAGGACTGCAGGGTATAAAAGTGCATCTGCAACACACATAAAAACTATCATGTTTTTCTATTAACACCCAGCAAACATTCTAACATGTCACCGCAAAGTACAAACAAAATTCAATTGATTCCCAACATCAGATTCACATTCAACAACTACAGTGATCAAACAGGGCCCTCCGATAGTTGACTAAAGGCACCAGCTGGCAGCTGCCCTGTGTCCACTATAAAGAATGCCTTTGGCATAAATATCTTAGCTACATTGTTGATGCACATGGAGTACATGTGGATCTGGCCAAGATCCATGCTATCCAAGAATGGTGTGCACCAAAGAACCTCATAGAACTTTGCAGTTTTTTGGGGTTCGCAAATTTCTATTTGAAGTTTGTACATTGTTTGTCACATATCACTTGGTCCTTGATTCAAGTTACCAAGGGTTGTATGAAGGCAACTTTTAGCTGGTCAACCGTACAATAGAAACATTTTGAGGAATAGGAATGCCAAATTTGTTCTGCGCCAATGCTTGTGTCACTAGATCTTCAGCAACCATTAGGTTGAGGCTGATGCATCAAAATATGCACTTCGAGCAGTCCTCACTTAATTCTATCACTCGGTTGTTTACCACATGGAGACATTCACTGCTGTGGTAATTTATTAACCCACATATGACTGAGAGCTTTATGGCATTGTCTAGACAAGCATTGGAATCATTACACACTGGAAGGAGACCAACATCCATGAGGATCAAAAACAGTTTCCTTTCTCATTGACGCATAAGAAATTACAAGAAGAGTGACATTAGAAATGATTTTCATAACTTCAACAGTTCCTTTTAAACATTAGGAATAAATAAGAAGGAAAGTGCCAATCTGATGGCAGATTGTTTGAATAGATATCTGGTTCAAGCCCTTCTCTCCGTGCTTGATGCATGTGGACACAAGATCAACACTTGGCCAAAATTTTACGCATTAGATTTAGACTTTGCAGATAGTCAATTCCAGACTACAGCATGCAGGATGGACTCATCATTTGGGACAGTTGTGTGTACCACACTAGACAAAACTCCAAAAGTTGATTTAGGAGGCTCAATTTAGCAAGATTTCAGGTCATTTTGGAGTTGAAAATGCCCTTATACTATTGAAGAAGTATTTCTATAGGCCATATCTCAGGTCAGATGGTACAAAATACATTAGATCTTGTATTGCCTTTGCTATAGCCAAGCCAGCCAGGAAGCAAGGTACCAAATAGACCTTGGGAATCAGTTTCAATTGTTTTTGTTTATGTTTTACCTACTACCAAGCATGGAAATGATTGTGGGTATGTAGTAGTTGATAGTTTTTGAAAGATAGAAATCCATGCTCCTTGTAAGAAGACAATCTCAAGCCTAGAAACAACTCAACTATAATTTCAGAATGTATGGATTCACTTTGGATTGCCATCTACCATCATATCTGATAGAAATATTATATTCTTGAGAAAATTTTGAAAACTTTGATCAATGGTGGACCCAATGTAGAAAAAGTCTACCATCTTTTATCTTTAGATTGATGGACCAATGGAAATGGTGAATAGGATGGTTGTGCATCTTCTTTGGATGTGCAACTCTAAGAAGCATCACATTTGCAATGTAGTCTATTTTCCATTCAACAAAGCTACGACCGAGCTCTTGTGCTTCGCAACTCTACTAAAGAAAACCCTTTTGAGGTTTGTCAGGGTTTCCAACCATTGGCATCTATTAATGTAGCTTATCATTTGCTTCCATTTACAACAATGCCTTCAGCTTAAAAGGAAGTTGAATAAGTCAGCATGTTTGTTGAGCACATTCAACAATAGGTGCAAACTATTATGCCAATGCTAAAGACAACCAGCACCATGATCAGCATTGAGCGACACATGATTTCAATGTTGGTGACAGATTATGGCTAAATTTATAAAAGGAAAGACTCATAGTGTCTTACTGCAAGATTCTTCCTCTTCAGCATAGCCCCTACACCATCACTAAGAAGATTGAAGTTAATGCATAGCTTTTCTTTGGCTTATCCAAGTTACATCACAAAAATCTTGCTCCATCACTTTCCACCTTTGTTGGACATGCCATTTGTTGCAAAAGAAATTTAGTCAGTAGAAATCAATCTTGATTAAAGCATGCTAACAAATGCAAGTCAAGTCATTAACACCAAAGTCAAATGCACAAGGAACCAAAAGATCACTATATACCAGATTGTCAATGTAGGTCAATTTCTGTAACCACCCCCCCTTGTTTTAGATCACATAGAAATAAAACATTGAGTCCTATTTCTGATTGAGGAGTTTATCCCTGTCAAATGGTTGATGAGGAGGTTTTAGTTTTCTTAATCCTTAGGATCATACCTCCCATGAGGAGATGCGGGGAAATTTCTTCCACCACCTCTTCCTCCTCCTCTAGTCTCTCCAACTTTAGTCTCTCACCTCTACACTCCTTGCGCCCCTATAGAGGGTAGCCTAACAAAGTTTTCTATAGAGGGTAGCCTTGTCCTTGTTCTGCCTCATCCAACACAAGGATGCAAGTTCTCACAATTTAATGAATGGGGTAGATCAAGCTGAAAGCATCCTCTCCAACTTGCTCCAAGATGGTGAATGGCCCAACCTTAGGCTTTGAGAGGATGCTATTCACACTAACCCTTGCAAAAGTGTTTGGAAATAAAGTCACCATCATTTGCATTGTGGAATTTTAAAAGAGCCAAAACCCAACCAATCTAGCATGTTCAAAATGAAATCCCAGTTCTATCCGATCATAAACTTTATCAAAATCGATCTTCAAGAAATAGCCTTTTGCCCAAATTTTGTTGCCCATTCCATACCCCCCCATGCAATAGTAAGCTTATCCAATATAAATGCTCTTTTTATAAAACCTATCTACTTTTTCTACTATTCATCTGCTGAACCAGCCTTGCTACTAATAGCTGAATCCTTCTAGCAAGAGTTTTGGATAATTTTTCTTAAGAAACATTAAGGAGGTTAATAGGCCACCAACCACTTAGACACCCCCTTTTGAGTCCTTTGGAATGAGTTTGATCAATCCAACATTGAATAATTCTCCCATGACTCCTTTGTTGATTGACTCCTAACACATTGTAAAATAGGCCTAGCTAACAATAAGTCACATTTTCTTATAGAACTCCATTGGGAGACAACACTATTAGGCCCTGATTCTATGAGATTTGTAATTCTTCATATCTTTTAGAGTTTCTTCTCTAGCTCCTCTAGTTCCAATTCTCTAGATTAAAAAAACTTCTCACAGACTTTCCACCTTTTTATGAACCACTTACTCGACAAGTACCCACAAATGTGAAAATCTTGTAAAAGTGGCGTCAAAATATCTCTCATATTTCAAGCTCATCCTTTGATAGATTTTCATTAGAGTCTCGCTTTACAAGAATTCATTTTTACATTATCCTTTCGTTTTAGACAATTGCACGAGCAGCCAGAAGTGAAATTTGAAGGGCATATCACCTTCTGCAATTCAATGAAGGCGCCCACTAACTCTAGCTCCTGTGCCCTATATTATTCAAATTTTCTAAGTTGAGATTCCAATTCACTATTAGAATATAAGGCTCACCTTTTATAATTACGTCCCTATTAGTTATGTATTAATTAATGTTCGGTTTAACCATTTTGTAATTATCTCTTGCATAATAAAATGATGGACACAATCTACGATGTGTGCATTCCAGTTTCTCTTCATTCTTTCTTTGTTCACATCTAATGTTGGTATCAAAGCCATTGGTGCTTAGTAGGATTTGCAGGTGCGAGGAGACAATCCTATGAACGAGGAATTTGTGAGGATATATTTCAAGGAAAAAGTTCATGAGTTTTAAAGAGAAATTCACGATTTCTCGGCTTTTTGGAGGTTGTCGTGACATTTTTAAAGGGCATTCTCACTGTTTTAGTAATAAGCAAGTGCCCACAAAAAAACACCAAAAATGTGAGTAAAATCATGAGTAGAGTTGTCATTAGAGCAAAATAGTGAATTGAAACACAATTGAGAGTCACAAATTTGATGGGTATTATAGCCATCCAATGAAGGCGCCCACTAACTCTAGCCTAGCCTCTTATATTATCTCAATTTTTCAGTGGGCAATCGAGACACTTGAAAATGTGAGAATATTCACTATTAGAATATAAGGCTCACCTTTATAATTACGTCCCTATTAGTTATGTATTAATTAATGTTTGGTTTAACCATTTTGTAATTATCTCTCTTGAATGGTGTAAAGTGCATAATCAAAATTGGGTGTGAGAAAACACGGATTTAAGGCACACAAAGTAGCAATTTGGAAGGATTTTTAGTGTTGTTTAGTGTAGTTAGGGCACAAAAATAAGTTTGCGTCAAGAAAAAAAAATGACAACAAAGAAAAAATGTGATTTAGGGCACTTTTTGCATAAACAACCCAAAATTAGGAAGAGGGAAAACATGAGTTTTGAAGGTATCTAGGGAAAAACAAAGAAAATATGCTCACACAATTCTAGATTCGCGATTTTTCAAGGTTCATTCATTGCTAGGGCACAAAGTTTGGCGCTTTTTAGTCACAACCAGGTTGTCTAGGGCACATGCTATATAGGGCATGGGTAAAATTCGACTTGGTATTTGGTTTCTTATGTAAGACACCAACTACCAATAGAAGCTGCCATTGTTTCTTTGATTATTTTTGTTGTGTGATTTTCAAGTAAAAATTAGGTTACATAGCTATATTGTTGCATTTATTTCCGTGCTTGAAGTTAGAAATTTAGAATATAGACTATCACTTTCATTTTGCTACATTAATTTGTGGGTGGAAATTAAAATTGGTGTGAAAAATGGCAAACATTCAAAACCTCGTTTTTTTGGAGGCATAGAAGTTGATGGGTCAAAACTATAATTTCTGGAGTCATAAGATTCTGACTATTGCCAAATATCGAGACTATAATAAAATAATACTTGGCACGAAAGGAAGGCCGATTATAGCCATTGTTGAAGATCCACTAGATGTTGAAAGTGGTGAAGAATTCACTAACGAAGAACAGTATTTTAAAGAAGCCCACACTTTAAAGACAGGAAATGATCTAGTGTAGATGAAGCTCAACATGGATGGTTGCCTAGTTAGTTCGAGAGTTTGTTGATCTTAGGAATTATACCCTTACGAGGGTTATGAGACAACTTGATGGAGCACTGTGGATGTAGCTCACCATGGATGCTTGCACATGAACGAACGTTACACCAAAACCTCGAGGCGTTAGTGAAATCCACACATGAGGATCATAACATCCCACCACGCTTCCGTAGAGCCCGACTTGGGCTGGGTTTGCACCCGCACTCCCATACGTACGAGCCTCGCTTCACCGACGTTTAGGTGCCCCACGGGCCCCGGCTACACGGCGTAACCAACCGAGTGGGATTCGAACACGGGTGGTTGCTCTGATACCAAATGTAACAAACCGTTACACCAAAACCTCGAGGTGTTAGTGAAATCCATACATGAGGATCATAACATTGCCCAATAATTTGTGTGGTTTATAATTCGAGTGTTTAGGGAGGTGGAATCCGCAAACTCAGGAATTCAGCTTGAAAGCGACACCTCTACGAAGGTTATGAGTCAACTTGATGGAGTTTTACCTAGTCCAAGAATCGTTTTCAAAGAAAAAGCTTCTGAAGAGTATATGGATCTATTTGGTTCTAATGTTTTTAGTTTTCAGTTAGTGTGTTCGTATGTTCTTTTAGTACAATAAGCCTTAAGAGGGTATATTAGAATATAAGACTTACCTTTTATAATGAAGTCGCTATTACTAATGTATTAACTAATATTCGGTTGTAACCTCCTCAACCATTTTGTAACTATCTTTTGCATAATAAAATGTTGGACACAATCTACGATGTGTGCATTCCGGTTTCTTTTCATTCTCTCTATTCACATCTTCTAGCATTCACTAACTACGGTTTTTTGTTCTACATCAAAGGATCCAATTCCAACCTACGTCTAGTTTGTTCAAGCTGAATCCGTGCTTCTTTTTCTCTCCCTTTTCATTTCTTGGCAATCATTTGGGCCCATCCTTGAAGAAACTTGATAGTGTGTTGAATGGCTGCTTCCACGAAAGAATGCACCCTTTATCACTATTTGGGGACCAAGGACCAAATTCTAGCAATAGCCTGTAAGCATTCTTCGAACTCAAGAAGGGAGACATTTAGTTTGTACATGGAATGCACATCTTCTTGGATGTCAACATTAATTATTAATTGCGTGGAAATTGGTCAATGATCAGATCTAGTAATAGAAACATTCACAAAAACCGAGCGCTGCACAAGATGAAAAAGTGGTAGCTTGAGAGTTTGCATAGAACCTATCCAGCCTAAGCCTAAATTCGCTTGCTTACCGCTTGTTGATTAGACCAAGAATACCTTTCAGCTGAATCCATATCCTTTTGCCCCCAATTAATATTAGAAACACCAAATTTCCTCTTCGCAATCATTCCAAACTTGTCATTCTTCGGTCAAAGAGTAATTTTTGCCCTCCAACTTTGTCCTAGGCCCACTCAACCATATTGAAATGAACCCCACAGCCCATTCAACAAATGGGAATCGAGTGGGCCATCTACTCCCACAACTGACTTCTACCAATTTTATCATTAGGTTCATATAGTGAACAAAAGCCAAGAGACAAGTGACACACACAACCCCTCTTTTACCATCCTCATGAGAGGTGGCAATATATTCTCCATTCAATTGGTCATCAACAATCGTAGCCTGAATCCAATGACTTTTATTTCTTGAAGGAAGAGTACATTTGTATGAAGGTTGGCAGGGAAAATCGAATAAGAGCTTTGTCTACCACTTCCAGATGTTCCCCTAACATTCTAGGCCAATAGTTTTAGCTTCGTGTGTAATCTATCTCATGTCCCTATCGGAGGAGTGTAAATGAATTTTTATAGAAGCTTCCGGTGCCGTGCAAGGTTTCATTTAGTGGTGGTTGGCTTGTGGGTTGGTTGGGAGGGGCCTGTCATTGTTCGATGTGGCATTCATTTCTACATGTGTTGCTACCACGGCTGGTCCATAAAATGTTGGAGAAGTGTTTTATATTAGATTTGAATACAAATACAATACAAAATCGCATCATCATGCGAATCTGATAATGGTTGATAAGTAATATGAATTTATGATGATTGACATTGAAAAATATCATCATAAATTTCATATCATATCTATGCAAGATTACAATATCTGATAAGTTACATAATTTACATTTTCCTCTTCCCGTTCTAGAGAAATATTGGGGAGAGGGTCTAGTGCCTCTACTAGGCCCCACACTCGGTTGCGTCTCCTCGCTCCCTAGAAGGTTGTGACTCTAGCTCCAACCTGGAAGTAGATGGTGGTGGCTCCTCTCGTTGCATGTTGGAGATCACCTCCAAAGATGTCATCGATCAATATCTCCTCGTAGTCTCTTAGTGCTTCTCCCTCCATAGCTTCCCTCTCAAAAGAAGCAATCTCGTCCTCTGTGAACGTAGGGATTTCCTCTTCTCGCCTAGTCCACTCATTGTATGGATCTATCTCATCCAAATCAATAAGCTCCTCTGATGTGGCCTCCACTTTTCTTGTGCGAAGCCGGAGATTGTATTGCACAAAAACCAAGTCGTTGAGCCGTTTTGACTCAACTTGTTGCGCTTCTTCGTGTGAATGGCCTCAAACAAACTCCAGTTGCGTTCACATCCAGAAGCGCTACAAGGTTGAGATAGAATTTTGAGGGCTAGCTTTTGAAGATGTGGGGTATTTCCTCCCCAATCCTCCCACCAAGAACCTACAAACAAGATAATCAAAAGTTTATAAGTAATTAATAAAATCAAATCTGTAACTAATAAGTAACTTGGTAAACATTCTAATTTTTATTACTTGGTGTTTGTGTGGTTCTCCCTCGGATAGCTAACACCGAAGAAAAGAGCCTCCCCGTAGCATGTTTGTAATTTTGCAGCTCTAAAATGACGAGGTCCCTCGTCTCAACATCTGGTATCATCCTCTCAATACATGTTGAAAGGCCCTCCATAACCTCTTCGTTCACATCTGTGAAGCCGTCGGAGAAGAAATACTTGGGGTTGAGGTAGTACCCCATTTGCATGAATAGGTTGGTGGAGTTGATTGTTCCACCTCGATCAATAATCTCCCAAAAGGGACCATATCTGACGATATCCCCCCTGTAATAGTTTTGGATAGACTCTTTGGCCCTATCCATGGCCTCATAAATATACCCCATAGGGTTTTGCTCCCCATCAACCAAACGCAAAACCCTCACCAATGACTGACACCTACACACAAATTAAAATGTAAGGTTACAAACTTACAAATAAAGTAAAAAAGTAAAAACAATATATTTATAATTTAACAAATTAAAATAAAGGAATGAAATATAAATCGAAGTTTGAAATTACCTTGATGATCTCTATAGCTCTCTTTGCAAAGATATCATCAAAAACTATCTTTTGACCCTCTCTCCATCTGCTTTCTTTGAATATTGTGAGTCTAGCCATGCTTGACTCACAAACATTTGCTTCAAAGATGTCAACAAACTAGAAATACTTTGCAACGTCAAGAAGTTAGTTGCAAACCTTGTGACACCGGCTCAAACAAACTCTTTCCCCTTTGTGTGTTCTCTCATCAAGCTCAGAACCCAAGGGTGATTGTATATGTACTTTGTTATGTTTCTTGCATCTTCTACAACCGGCCTCACCCAATCAATTTTGCCTATGTCCTCCAAAAAGAAGGTCAAGGAAATGAGTTGCACAAGGAGTCCAAAAGAGTGATGGATGTCTCTCTGCAGTAGTCTCCTAGCCGCCACATATGTTGTTGCATTGTCTGTGACAACTTGCACAACATTTTGTACACCAACCTCTAATACAACCGTCTCTAACATAACACTCAAATTCTTTGCATTTTTTACTATGTTAGAGGCATCAATAGACTTCAAAAACACCATCTCACCATTTGAAGCCACTAAAAAATTAATGAGGGTGTGGTTCCTTCCATCCATCCACCCATCTGAAAGAATGGTGCATCCGTATTTGTTCCATTGTTTCTTTTGCTCTTCTAGAATTGTAGTGGCATCTGCAACTGCACCCTATAGCAATTTCCCACTCAAATCTTTTGGAGAGGGTGCCTTGTACCCTTTCCTACGCATTGTCAACGTTGTCACCAAGTACTCCCAGTATGGGCTCTTTGCCACATTGAATGGAAGGTTGTTGTAGTACCAAAAATTTGCACATGCTTTATCCGCTTCCTCGTGCATATCCTTGTTCCAAGTTGTACCTTGCAATGAAGGTTGTGCTCCAAGTGTGTTCCTTGGCACAAAAAAAGCTATGTATGCCTTTGCTCGAACTCGATGAAGATGTGCCTCTTTCCGGCTCTTCCGGTTCGTATGTCGTGGACCACGAGTAGAGCCCACAATTGTTGCCGCATCATCCTCTGAATCCTTTGTCATTGCAGCCCCAGGTCTAATAGCTTGTGCTATGGCTGCTGCACCCTTTCCCTCTCTAGTTTCTTCTCCTCTAGCTCTGCCAGCTCTGCTCTCATCTCTCGCTTTGCCTCTTCCGTAACATTGGGGCAAACCACAACATCCGACAAACAATAGATGCAAGGTGATACTTCAAACGATTGATGCCTCAGACATTGTTCTGCCACAAAAATTGTGCAAGTACTTGCTCCTGCAGCTGCTCCACATACACCATACTTCCAAGCTTGGTATACGGGCATTCGCAAGAACGGTTCCTGCTAGTGATGTTGACCCGATGATGCCGATGCCGAACTTGATGCCATTGTTAACCTCTAATCTGCAACACAATGCACATTTAAAAAATTAAAAAACGTAAGCTTAATTAAATTAAAAAAAAAAAACGTGCCTGAATAACCATATTTCACCGTAATTTAATAAAAATGATATACCTACGGTTGCAAATGAGTATTAAAAATTTAAAATGATTCGCAATCACATTGAACACATTTAAAATTACAAAACATATTCAATGAATTGATTACAATACACATACATAAAATTTAAATAGTTTAGAATGAATTTGCGTAAAAAAAAAAACATACCTCTCGGCTGCAAATGACTATAAAAAAATTACAAGCATTCGATTTTACATTACATGTATTTAGAATTACAATATGAATCGATTACAATACGCATACATAAAATTTAAATAGTTTAGAATGAATTTGCGTAAAAAAAAAAATACATACCTCTAGCTGCAAATGACTATAAAAAAATTACAAGCATTCGATTTTACATTACATGTATTTAGAATTACAATATGAATCTATAAAACATAAATAATATACACAAAAATTTGTTCAACACAAAAACTTGAAAAGAAGTGTAGGGCCTTAAAAAGGGAAAAAAAAAACTTACCTCGTTTGGTTAAATGAGCAGTTTTCTTACTTCTCACAAATTAAACTAAAAGGTTCTCTTGAACCCGAAAATGTTTGGGGAGGCAAGGGAACTCCTCCAAAGAACTTATGTTGGGAAGCAGATTCTGGTTTGAAATCCTCGTGCCACATCTGGACATAAGCTAAAGATCCAGAAATCATCCAAACACCATCTTGGTAAACACCATAAGTGTCAAGAAGGATACAAACAAAGATTTTCTGTAGGGTGTGGAAGCCTCTCTTACCCTCGGACCTGCTTGTGACTATATGTGAGGTTTTTCCTTTACGACTTCGTTAGAGGAAGGGATGCTTGGTGATTTTAGAACAGATTGGTCCTTATGTTTATTAGTGAGCTGCTTGAAGTAGCTCTTTTTCTTTCAAGAAATCTCCTGTTGGCGTTGTCATCGAAGGGCCATACCCTTAATTTCTTGCTCTGAAATTCCCTATATCGCAGAGTCTTGAAATACGTTAATCGCTGCAATTTTAAGGCCAGCACCTGAAAGAGGGTTTCAGCAATAAACTGGAGGTCTCCAGCAGAAAACCCACCTTTGCCCTCTTTCTCAGCTTCAGCAATAAAACCCTCAGGAGACATCATCTCCTCAGTAGCCAGTTGGGTCTCCATTGAAGGCATTCATTCAATGTTCTTGACTTACTTGTTGAAGGCCTGCAAAAAAACTTTCTTGATACCAGCAGAAGAGGCTTGTGAGATATAACTTGCCTGCTGATTGCGATCCTAGAAAAAACCGTCTGCCGGTCTCACTTTCTGCATCCCTAGTAGTGAGTGAAAGGAGGTTAGAAATGAAGTGGAAGACGCGTTTGGTCTGTTCGTGACCTAAAATGGCTCCACAAAAGATTCACGAGTGGAGTTTTTCTATGCAATATTTACAGTATTTACAACAGTGATACCATTATTACAGGTGGATCTTCACAGATACACAGGCCTAGCTTGCTTGTCGCAAATGGTCATCACCCTGAAACCCTGTTACCCGTGCTTAAAAAAGAGCTATTCGCTAAAGTCATTTTGATCACTGAGAATTCTTTTTCTCTGCAATGCAGATCTATCCAAGGCTTCTTTGATTAATACAACCAGCAGTTCTTCACCATATGGCGATGTCAGAAAATAATTGATGCAGAACTAAGAAGCAAAAGATTAAGGTGTTGAGATGAAATCTTCTTAGTGTTTTGACCTTGAGTCTTATGAATGATCATGATTAGAGTAGATATTTTTAAATCACATCGAGACTCTATCTTTGTTTGTCATCACAAGCTCAGCGATATATACAAAAACAGTGAGCTAAGCCAATATCAAGCAGGTATCTTTCAACTTCATCATTATAAGTTTGCTCCTGGCAGGTATCGTTTGACTTTGTTTTTCATTGTCCGACTCTTATTCTCACCCCAAAGTAATAGAAAAAGTTGCACCACATTTATGTTGACTTATGCTGTGCGTATGATCCCATTTTGGATGCATCATGATTACTATTGACTGATTTAGCACACCTTTTATTTTGACCTTGCATTTACTCACAAATTTCGCATCATATTAAGTCATGATGGGTATTAACATATTTTCTTTATTTCGTTTGTTTCCAACATAAGATTCTATTTGTAGTGTTTCTTTGTTTAAAGGTACTAGGTTTTCTTTGAGTTTGCCTAGAAATAAATATAATACATTGCAGACTTCAGAATGAGAACAAAAGATTGGCTTTTGGAAGGAATTGATTTGGAAATTATAGCTTGTTATCCTGCATTTTACTTGCTCCTGCATGATTTAGTTAGTTCAATAAGTGGTTCTTTCATCACAGTGGGTTATACTGTTTTAAGCACTTCAAACATATATTGCTATAGTTTTGGAGGCCTAGTTTACTTTATGAATCTGATTCATATTATGACTGATTCGGGTTTCTCAGGAATCCAATGCTGTAGTTCCTGTTGGGGAATATAGGTTGCCTGAAACTCGACCAGGAACTCCTCTCTATTTTGATTTTCCAACACCAATACAGGCGCGGAGAATAACATTTGAATTGTTAGGAGACATTACAGCTTTTTATGATGAGCCAACAGAACAAGACGAGAGTACTGTTAGCTATCCCCCATTGGCATCTGGTCTCTCTCTAGCAAACAAAATCAAAATATATTATTACGCCCAACCTTTTGAGCTTGGAAAGTGGGCAAACCTCTATGCTGTGTGAAGTAGGTTTTGGTTCTCTGTGATAAGCACCTGTAATTTGTGGATATTCAGATTGTATCCAAGGTCTCAAAATGATTCATCAGTGTTTATATGTATTAAATATCTTTATTTGTTTATTTATTGATCCTTCCATTCCAATGCATGATGTACCATATAATATATGGGGTCCAACAAGAAATGTAGACAAGGACCAATTATCCATTGAGGTTATTCCAGTGTGTTTATAACCTGCTACTACTGAGTACCATAAGAAAAGTGTTTGTATTTCATTAATGATTTTGGAATTTTCCATCTTTGAGTAGTTTAGCATTAATAAAACCCATTGAAAACAACTCAAATACATTTCGTAGTTTCAGGTGTCTTTATGGCATGCTTGATTTGTATTGGACTTGCATACTCTTGATCCTTAAGTGGGCCATTCATGTTCTTAATCTTCCACAGTTAAAATGTCAGATTCATTAATTTCAGGCAGCACATATTATGCTCACAGAACAGTAAAAGTATTCGTGTACATTTGATGGGTTTGATTAGTTTTGGTACTCGGGAAACTTGATGCAATGTTATTTTTGACAATCCTAAGAATACCTCAAAAGATGGAGGCTTTAGCGATGAATGATGGTAGTTGGGCAATTGATGCAATTGGATTGTTACTTTAAATCACCAATTTGTTTGAGACACTAATGTCTTACATATGCATGCATAGTAATAGCAGACATTAACCAAATCTATATGTTTAAACACAGTCTATATTTACCATTTCCATTCAAGCATGCACGATAAATCTTCTATAAATGAATTCTCTATGATTCAAGGCCTCTTGAGTGCAAATCAACATTGGTACGGTTGGATATCAAATGTCTGCTAATAAAATAGTTTTATTTGATACCAAGTAGAGAAGAGCTCCAAAATGACTTTGTAGGAGTTTGACCTCATAATAGATTCAACTATCCCAAAAAAAGTTGTCTTAGTATTATTTGATTGAGAGAACATCCGCCCTAGAATGTTCTTTGTTTGATCCAATGTGTATACATTTTATGAGGAGATATTGATAGCACATAACTTGTAGGTGGTGTTGTTGAGGAGGTTGAGATAGAACATTTTCTTGCATTCCATCTACTATGAGATTAGGAGCTTTAAAATTCAGGGAAATCCTAATGTTCTTCCATTAGACCAAGGATGCCGTGCTTGACTTTGTTGTAAGAGAGATAATGACATACACTAGTTGTTACAAAGACGTCATAAACCTATGAGATAGATTGCATCCTTTTCCCTATCCATCTTATAGTGGAGATGCCAAGGGACGTGTGATTCTGATGGAAATTGATGTGGATGATACTATGCCCATCAGATGGTGCTTCAATATATTTCAAGTTTATTGAAGGAGAATAAATCTTTTAACATTACTACACTAACTGCAATTTGCACTACATTTTTGGTTGGAGTCGTGTTGGAAATCAATAATTTCAGGTGATTTAGTGGTAAGATTTCCAATACTAATATAAACAATCCAAATAGTGTGTAAACGTAATGAAGATCATACAACCCAAGAAATGTTTGGGGGCCAAGATGTCATAATATCCAATATATTCTGAAATAGAATGAATAATCTTAAGGCGAGGCAACACCGTATAATATTCCTCTAGGAAGGAATAACTCCACAAAATCGCTGACATGGGAATGCCACTTTGAGGGGGACACCTTCAATATGCTTCTACCGAATAGGAAGGCACTCCACTTACTTGACATCCATCATAATGAAATTCAACTCTTTTATATAGACCTCTAGTACTCTTAATGGGTGGGTAACAACTAATTTCAATTTAGGTTGATTCATTACCCAATATAACTATTTCCACAAGTTTTCTATCTAACATGATAATGTTAGACCAATATAGCTACCTAAGGGATATATGTGCTACATTCAATTTCTCTATCAACCCTTATACATCATAATATCATATCATTAGTTATATAGCATTTGGATGGTGAAAATCTTGAGATTTATACCAATGTTGGAGATGTAAAATTGGTGCAAAATCTATGCGACTAAAAAGTTTTAGTTGTGTTGCAAAACATTTGAATAATTATGTGATGCAAATTTGTTGTAAATAATGTATGAACCGTAAAAAATATACACAATATACTTGCTTATGTTGAATGAAAGGACCCGAAGGCAACAACACGAAGAACTCGAGTCTAGTTGATGAAGTGTGACATAGGTCTAGCAAGAGAGAGCCAAGGAACCGAAGGTAGTACCACATGTGCGAAGCTGTCGAGTGAAGAAGAGGAACACCCGTAGAAATGATGTCCAAGTGATGTGAAGGCAACACAACCAACCCCACGACAGAAAAGAGATCCACAAGCAAGGGTGGATCAATGAAGGTCTCCATAAAAGTGGAAGTGATAAGATTCCCAGAAGGGGAACTCCCAATAATGGAGATGATGAACCCCTCCAAAGCACTTGTAGACGGATGAGGAACTTGTAAGTGCATCACAAGTGGGCTTGTGAAAAGACGACCAAGGTCGGGTAGATTCTTGTCCCAATGAGGGGGCTCAACAAAGCGAGAAGAGCGATGTCGATCGGGTATAAGTCATCCAATGAAGGTAGAGGAGTGGAAAGGGCCTCACACATTGGAGTGGAAAGGAGGCCGGTGCAAATGACTGTATAAGGTGAGTGGGAGAATGCACAACATCCGATGAGATGAGGGATGTGTCAACACTTTCTGGATTAAGGAGAGGAGGAGAAGAGTCCTTGGTGGTACTCTTGGCATCAGAACTGGGAGCACAATCCTCGTCATCAAAAGTAGAGTCAAGTCACTCGTGTCAGGGGAGCTGCCATCACATGAAGAAGAAAAGGAGACCACTAGATCAACAACAACAATGACAATATGTGAAGGGTCTCCAAACAAGGATTGAAAGATGCTCTAGATATAGCGGGAAGATTCGAGTACATTATGAGAATGTGGCGAGGTTTGGTGACAAACAACATCAAGTGACCAAAGACATGTTCGCAAGTTTCAAGAAAGTCCTCAAGACAACTAGAATCCATGGGTGTAGGAACTGGCCCAAACAAGAAGTGTGTAAGACCCTCATAGGTGAAGTAACGTTCCATGGAAGCACGTCATGTTGAATAGTTCTCTCTTCCAAGAAGTGGTGGAGGCGTAACACAATCCGCAACGCTCAAGTCTGAAAAGAACATCCTCCATGATGCAAAAGAGGAAGTAAGAAGTGCAAGGTGCACAAGAAGAAGGGTGTAATAATGCAAGACGCGGACTCACTTCGATAATGCTCTGCGAACAACAAGACACCTAAGAAAAACAATGATAATCCCCTTGTCTGCGACACTCTATAAGATAATGTGTGACTACAATAGGATGTGTACATGCGATGTCGACAATTGACCACTCACCTCATAGTAGGCGACAAGTCACGCGAGAGTGGAGGCCACAATGAAGTCCTAGTCGAAGTAGAGGAACACACACAATCAAACACAAAAGACACAAAGCAATAAAGAGAACATTGCTCAATGTGAGAAAAGGGTGCCTTACGTCACAAAAGAGAAGGTTGTCTTGGCGCAAGGTTGTGGCGGACGCGTCCACAAGCCACAAGTGAAGAAGAGCGTTACAATGCAATGAGCCAAAAAATGGCTCGGAAAGCCCAATAACCCTATAAAATGAGCTAGATAAAAAATAATCCCCCTTGAAATGACTATGCAAGCATGAAAAAGGAAGAAAATCGAAAAATACAAAAAAAAGGGTCCGGGGGTGTCGGAGAGCTCAAAGGGTGTGAGGGGGCACTAGCCAACTCGGAATCGAGCTAGAAGGAGAGGCGAGCTGAAAGTGGCTCGATTAGATGGGGTGTCTGAGAATCGAGCTGAAATGGCGAGCTCGTCGGTGGTAGAGCGGGTGATGACCGGCGAGTCAACTTGGGAGGTGCGGGATACACGAGTCGGTGGGAGTGACATGGATGCAACTCGACGAATTGCGTGGAAGCCGCCAAGTGGAGATGCTGCGCCAAGGAACATGAGCCAGTTCGAGTTGGATGTGTCGAGAGTAGGTGAGTCAGCGGGAAGCACGAGGAGTGTCAAATTGGTAGTGGGGCGAGCACCTGACGGAAGTGAACACGGGAGGGTAGGTGAGCTCGCGTTGGATGCTCTGAGAATTGAGTTTGTCGGCGATGAGGATTGGACACGGATCCACGTGCTAGGAGTTGCCCGAGTTAAAACAGCGAGAGACCAGGTTGGACTAAAGGCTGCGCATTGAGCCTGACAGTGGCGGCAGGAATCTCAGGAGCTGCAGGGCCGAGGCGAGACGTCCAGACACCCAAGGCAGGTCCAAACGCACGCAACTGGCGAACAACGAGCAACATCGAGGAGCCACGAACCAGGGCACGGGAACTAGAGACCAAGTGGAGGCGCCAAAAATGGAAACAACTCGCGGGACGAGGCTCTGACAGAGTAGCACGGGAGGTCGTGCCGTGGACAGGGTTGTAACACGGCCAATGCAAAAAATAGTGCAGGGATAAGGCCGAGCACAGTGAAAGCAGTGGTGGCATCGATCGGAATAACATTCAAATTGTTAGGAGACATTACAACTTTTTATGATGAGCCAACACAACAGGATGAGAGTACTGTTAGCTATCCCCCATTGGCATCTGGTCTCTCTCTAGTAAACAAAATCAAAATATATTATTATGCCCAACCTTTTGAGCTTGGAAAGTGGGCAAACCTCTATGCTATGTGAAGTGGGTTTTGGTTCTTTGTGATAAGCCCTGTAATTTGTGGATATTTTGATTGTTTACAAGGTCTCAAAATGAATCATCAGTTTTATATGTATTACATATCTTTATTTGTTTATTTATTGATCCTTCCATTCCAATGCATGATGTACCATACAATATATGGGGTCCAACAAGAAATGTAGACAAGGACCAATTATCCATTGAGATTATCTAGGGAACATCCATGGACGTGTGAATGACAATGTGACAAGATCTCAAGAGGAGCTAGCATCAAGCGAAAGCGCATGCAAAGATCCACAAAGGGAAGAACCTCGTCACAATCCACAAACTCTCGCTAATCTCATAGATCCGAAGGGGTGTACATATGGAGGGTGTTGAGTAACCCCAAAGATCTCTGCAATCATGACAACTCAAGTTGAGAGGGGGAGTTACATTCCCAAAATAGTAAAGTAATTCCTAATGACGCATATGACACACAAACGCGTAAGGGAATATCGTAATGACCCCTAAATGACATGCAGACCTACGATCTCACCTAAGTGAGATGATTTGCTGATGATGTGGAAAATGACTCACACAAACACCTATTGCCATAATATTTGCATTTTAGGGAGAAAAGGTAGATGTGATTCCACACATTGCTCATAGATGGTTGCATTCAAATTATATTCATCCTTCAATATGGGGAAGTGCTTTAGAAAATCACATGAGTGATGAGGGTGGATTGTATGGAATTGAAGATGTGCATTAGTCAATTTTGAGGTTGTTGCCATGTTTTTTGTATTTTTCCCTACCAAATCCCAAATAAGTGTATTGGTCAAGCTATAGTTCAACATTTCATTTGGGAGGAGCACAAGGGTGGCCTTGAAAAAGCAAAGTGGAGGTGGCTGTCATGTTGGTTCTTCGAGAGTTACTTGTTTTGGAATTGTGTGGTTTTGGTGTCAATGGCTCATTTTCAAGACTTGGAATGCCTTTTCTTATGCTTGCTAAATGTGGAGCAAATATGGACTTTTGCATTGTGGGTTGGGAAATTCAAGGGCGACTCTTTCATTGATCAATCTCTCAACCATGTGTCACGAGTGTCTAGCCTACCCACTTCCTCATGGAAAAGAAAGTGGTGGCTTTGGCCATCAAGGATGCGAAGGTCTTTATGAGGTTGGTCAATCTTCTGAGCATCTTTGTTGTTGCGAGGTTTCACTCTTCGATTTGGTGGCCATATTGGTGAGTCCTCCTCGGCGGGCATGAGTGGCGGTCTTGGTGGTGTGATCTTCGCGGCTAGTATAGGTGGCGGCTTCCCTCTTGATTTTCTTAGCTTGGTTAAGACTCTTGTAAGCATATGGTTTCTTTGGTTGTTTTTTTGGTTTTCTCTCTTGATGTTATAGATAAACATTGGTTCATGAGTCTTATTACTATTTTGTAGTATTCAATTGGTTATAGGTGTAGTCACAATTGTTTTAGGTATTTAACATAGGTTGCCAACTCTATTTGATTTTTAGTCTAACTATAACCGATGTAATGGACTTTTTAATATCTCACACACACACACACACACACACACACACACACACACACACACACACACACACACACACATGTGTCTGAGATACATTTTTGCACTCACACATATGTATGTATATATACATGTACACACACATATCTATACATACATACACATTTATAACATTCACAAACCGACAAAATAAAATAAAATATAAACTTGGAAACATTATATATCATTAATGTCTGCAATGAGAAAATAAATAATTTCTCATCTATAATACAATAACATTGGAGGCGATTCTAGAAAAGTGTTGGAGCAGAGTGAGAGTTGACAAGGAGAAGAGGCGGTAGAGGATCCAACTAATGAGTGAATAAAGGCAAGTGGGCAACATGGTGTTGTATGCAAAGAAATACTACATAATAAGAAGAAAACAACACAAAAGTGCAAACATGATCTTTCGTATTTTTTGCAACCTCAGATGAGACTACTAAAGCTTGGAATGAAGCACCTAGCTTGTTGAATCTCAATGATCAAATATTTATGGATGCTCTAAAGATGTTCCGAATGGAAGTAGATTTCAACTATGAGTAAAGTGATTGAATGACTGGTTTTGATTGATGGATTTATGATCAAATGGATAATGGTGTGTAGAATTGAATGGCAATTGACACAATAATGCTATAAATTTAGAGCTTCTAAAGATGAAAAATGGAGAGGAATGAGTGTTTATTTATAGATGAGGGAAGAGAATCCCAAATCCTTGATTTATGTGATTGATTTTATGATACGAAACTAACTAAAATATGATTGGAGAGATTTGTTTGAGTTTCCAACTTGATTGGCAAGATAAACTACTATTTTGAGCTTGATTGAGTGAGTTATCATTGAGTTGGCATGTCTTTTGAATATTTTTAGATTTTGCATTGAAATATTAAATTCATGTCTTTTGTTTTATTCACCCAAAAAAGTGACGTGAGTTTTAGCTTTGGGGAGATTTGCTTTAATTTTGGAATGTCATGCTTTATGGGATATGTTTAGTTAACTCAAATGCATGATTTGATTTAATCTAAACTTGTCCTCTTATATATCTTTAATTGATTTGTTTTGCTCTAGTTAACTTGAGATGTTAATTAGTGAAGTGAAAGTGGATAAGAGGTGAGGTGGAAATGGATATGTGTAGGATTTATTTAATTATTTTAATATGAAATTAGCTAATAAAATTAGCTAATGGGATAGGGGATGAATAATAAGAGTGATAGGATTAATTAATTAATCCTATGAATGAGATATGAGTGTAATAAGGTTTATAGTACGAATATTTAATTATTTGAGACCATGTGTGAGTGATATGAATGATAGAAGTGTATTCGAGACAATGTCGTAAAATGTCATTAAAGGTCGTAAAATAGCAAAATATATCAAAAGTAGTCAAAAATGGTCGTAATGTATTGTGTAGTGGCTACGCGATGATTTTAGAGGTTTAGAATGTAATGAGATATTTTAGGGTGTTTACATTTTTCCCTCTTTAAAGTGTTATTATGAACTAATATCACTTTAAAGATAATAAAAAAGTGTGCATATCGTAATGAATGATAAAGAAATGTGTTGACTTCCTAATTTGTCCCAAAGAAACATTTGAATGCCCCAACGGGTCCGGATTCTGCTAAGGGATTGCCACCTCTAGTGGATGGGTGGCGTGATTTGCGAACAACCGCTTGATAAGAGGAATATGAGAACATTGGAGGAGTGACAGACAAAATAGGCTCGGAAAATGAGAGACGAAGGGTAAAAGGCCAAAATTAGGTTTCTGAGACCCAAATTATGGTTCTTTTAGAGGTTAAGAGATGATGGAGGATAGACACGTGATGATGTTAGATTAATGAATTATGTTGATATGATGTTTTTTGAATGATATATATGCATGAATGATGATGATATGACTAACATTGCTCATAGCTTGAGCTTCCATTCAGATTTTATATTTTGGAGCAACTTGCTTTACTTTTGCACAATAGAGTTAACACCATGATTATTAAAGAACCATGATGATTAACCCATTATGTGTGTAATCATACATACAAACAACAAACAAAAAGGTAAAAACAAATCTAATATACACAGTAAATTTTAGCAACATGATTATAAATGAGCTAAGATGATAAACATTAAACTTGTGATTGGGAAAAAGTAACAATGCAAAACAACTTGACATAAATACATTTAACTTTATCCTTAATGTGTTCCACAGTGATGATTGATTGATTGATTTCCCCAAGAAAGGATACATGGAAGGGGTAAAATCGTGTCAGACGGAATATTGGGGTCGAGCGACACTCTTGTTGGATCGATGAAGATTGATTTGATTTAGGTCATTTCCTCCAAACAATGTTATATGCAAGGAAGAGAACAAGAGCTTGAGATTCCCCCAAGTGAGGATACACATGCAAGGTTTTGGATTTGAGGATTTTGATTGTTGTAGGATATTTGGAATGGACACCAAGAATAAAAGTCAAATGTTCGCATTTTTGGATGATTGTTGATTTGTTTGCATAAGTTTAGATTTATCTCGTTGATTGTTGTTATGATGTTTTTAGTATTGTTTGGAATAATACTTCATTTTTGTGTGATATTTGGTCACATTTGTGTGGATGTTTAGTATTTTGTGGACAATGTTTGGTCTGATTTTTATTTTATTTTTGATAGATTTTGATGTATTTGATTTTTGGATAAAAATATTTGTTGTTTTGGATTATTTGGATTTTTAAGAATTTTTGTAATTATTTTGATTTTTTATATTTTTGACTTGGTAAAGGGTGCCTTTATTGAAATCATGTTCAAACAATCACAAACATTTCATTCCATTAGTAGAATATCATTGTAGATGATAGAGTGATAGGATGCTTGACTCCACCCTTGACTCCACACAACTAGTAAGATGCGAGGGCTCAACATTGAGAGCCAAGAAGGACATAAGACAAATGAGATAGTGATGTGAAAATGAAGATGATGGATGCAAAGACACGAGGTTAACAATGGTCCATTTGGGAAAATGTGACTCATCTCCAATTAATATTATCTGACCGATTCCAAGATGATTTTACTTTATAGATTTTGACTAGACTTAGACCGGTAGGTGGCCTACTGATTGGCAAGATCTGGTTGAAGGGATGGTTTTCTATCTTAACATGAACAACTAAATTGATTCTTTGGGATTTTTATGATTAAACACTTTTGACTCATATTGTCATAAGGATGTCTTTTGTTTGTTTTTTCTTTTTATTTGAATGAGCCCCCTACATTTGGTCCAATGCCACCAAGTAAGAGCCAAGGGCTCAACATTGAAGAAAAAACGTAGGTGAGTAAGGATACCTTCCTCCTTTCCCAATCTTACATAATTAAGAAGGGTGGGTCTCATCACTAACAACTACGAAGGAAGAAATGTGTAATGATTTGCATGTTTGATTGATTTTTGCTTTTTTTTGATTGTGGTTGTAGAGAAGGAACATTTTCCCCAAATCTCAGCCCCATACGACTAGTAGGATGCAAGGGCTCATCACCTTAGATTGAGATGAGAAGACAAAATATCCAAGTAAAGAAGTTTAATGCTTTCTTGTTAAGGAGAGAGCTTCTTTGAAAGGAGGATTTGCCATCAGGAAGCTTCTAGACAAGACCATAGGTAAAATTATCTGAAATGGGAGAAACCATAATAGGGATGAGATACAAAATACCTAATAGGAATAAGATTAACTTGTGTATTATAGGTGAAGAGTGTGAAGATATGGTGATGTTATGATTGAGATATTTGTTAATGGACGAAATGTTTAGAACTATTTGTAGATGAGATGACTATACAAACAACCTCCCCAGTGTGGAGAGTAGTACTTGATGATAGGTGGTTTTTGCTTCGTCATTTTTATTTTCAAATATCGCTTTGATAAAGTGTTGGTTATGAGAGATCTTTTTTACTTTTTCTCTTTTTGATTTTTTTGATTTTTTCATGGATTAGGGTTTGCAATGGAGTCATCGTTTTGGAAGAGGTATATGGTTATGTGATTTGATTGGTCTTGATTTATGGAACTTGGGTAGACGAGGTCCCAATCAAACGTGTGGATGGAAAGGATTTTGATGAATAAGTTATGTGTGGATAAAAGTAATTTTTGATGTCGAGAGCATTTTGGAGTTCATACTCTCAAATACCTTTGTCAATGATTTCCAGCGTAGGTGGAGTAGAATATGTATATGGTTGGAGTTTTAAAAGGATCTTAGCGTCAAGCGTGGTTTTCATTCGTGAATGGAATGATGCGAGAGAGTGAAGGATTGATCTGTAGATGGGCATCAAGGCATTTTAACGATTTCATAGAGAAAATATTCAATTTGCTCTGTTTGTGTATAATCTTGTTTTGATTTTATGATTAGTAATGAATGCTTCAATTTATAAGAAATTGGTATTGATGATGATAAGATTCAAACATCGGGAGGACCAAATGATATTGGACTATTTGATGAAAGATTTGCGATTAAAGCTTGAATGTGTTGGTATCCTTAGGAACACATGCATTGTGGAGTGCGTTAGTAAGGATGTCTTGAAGTGTAGGTGATATTTTGAGCAAATCCATGGGGGATATTTATGTGGATGTCTTCTCTAATTGTTTGATGGAATTAGATGAATATTTTGCAATTGATGACTCTTGTGCAACAACATTAGATTTAGTGTTGTTGGACGTTTGAGGTATTATGGACAATGTCCACACCTATTTTTATGTTTTTCCTAACAACTAGGGGTGTTAAATGTATAATCTTGAAATGAAATGAAAAAATCAAACTCAACGTTGTTTGATGACTGACCCTTGTCGTTAGATTTTTATTTGTACCATGAGTTGGAAAAGGGTCCTAAAACACTTTCAATTTCTCATTTGGCATTTTGGTATTTGATTTGTTTTCGATTTCAATATCTCTGTTATCAATTAAATCTTGGATATAATGACGGAGCCTCGAACAATGATCCATATGGTGGCCATTAATATGATGGTATTCACAATATTCTAATTCTTTATACCATGGGTTTTGGTTGCCCTTCTACAAAGGGTCTTGTGATTGGATAGATTACCATATTAGCATTTGCTAATTGATGGAGTACACTAGAAATACTTTCTCCGAGAGGTGTGAATTGTCTTTGTTTGAATTCACATGGAGTAGTTTCTTTACTAGAGATTATGATTGGTTGATTGATTGATTTGTTTGATTGGTGGTTTTCAACGACTTTGGATATGACAAGAATTAGTGATCACATCATTTACAATTTTTTTTTTGTTTCGATTGAAGAATTTTTATTTAGCATTGACTTTGGAAGCCATATGAAAAAGTTCTTTTGACATCTCATGAAGTTTTTCTAAGAAATCTCCGTTCGATGTGTCATGTGAATGACATGTCGTTTGATTTTTCTATGTCCACATCTGAGCTCAAGGGGTGCTTGATTTGATGTTCAATTGCAAGGAAGAAGAGACTCTGTTTCAAATTGAATAGCTTGATATTCTGATTTTGATTCAATTTGGTTGGGATTGATGTGATTTTATATTCTGGTTGGATTGATTTGGATTTTCTTAGATTTGAATGTAGGTATCCAAAGTATAACAATTTGATTTGAAAAGGATTGATCTTAGAGTCTGGTTGGGTGACTTGGATTTGCTTAGATTTGGATGTGTGTATCAAAAAAGTATAAGACTTTTTTTTATTTGATTTGAAAAGGATTGATTTTAGAGTCTTGTTGGACCGACTTGGATTTGCTTGGATTTGGATGTATGTATACAAAGTATATTTATTTGATTTGATTGGAAAAAGATTGATTTTAGAGTCGATTTGGATGTTGATTGCTTTAACTTAGATTTTGTGTATCAAAGGATAAGGCTTGGATTTGGTTGATTTGATGTGCTTAAACTTGGATTTGGTGAATCCAAAGGATAAGGCTTAGATGTGGTTTGATTTTGCCTTGGATTGGATATCCAAAGGATAAAATTTAGATTTAGATTTGATAGAACATAAGTTCTGAGTTGATTGGATAGAACACAAGTTTTTATTTGATTTGGATAGGGTTGTTTTAGATTAAGATATGTATTTTTGTATATTTACAAGTCTTAATCTTGATTGGATTGGATTTGTGTTTGTGGAACACAACTTCTAATTTCAACTAGAATGTAAAATGGTGTTTGTATAAGATAAGTTTTTGAGAGAATAACTTGATGTAAACTTTCTTGGTTACAAACATCAAGTAGCAAGTATGATATGATTTAGATTGTTTTGGATTTTAAAGACTTGAAATCCGTCGGTAATGCAATGTTTTATGAAAAATACAAACAATCAAAATGTCGTGAAATGGGTGGATACAAACCTCTTATCACTCCAAAAAGATGCATCTTTTGATATATCCTAGTCATGATATACCAAATTTGTACGGGGACAAAAGTGGTACAAGGAGCCCTTAGAATACTGAAAGAGACTCACCTAATCACTAGCCCTCTTAAAGGAGTGAATCACCACTCCAATGATGGGTTTCATGACTAGGTGGTAGGGTAATGAGGGAATGAAATGTGAATGGTGTCCTTATTTTTCCCTAATATTTATAGGGATGATGCCACATACTTTTTGTTACATCTATTTTAGGCATATACTCGTAGTAACCCCAATCACGACAACTTCACTGTAAGTGAGGAACAAAGGAGAGGAAAGCGTCGAACCCTATTTTGAGACTAGGTCTCAAGTGCAATGCAATATGCATGAGTGATGTGTGGTAGTCAAGTCTACGTCACTCGTGTAGGTAATTGGTGTTGAAATCTACATCACTTACGTGTAAATACAAGTATGAATGGTTATAAGAAAATTCTTTCCAACTTGAAATGAGTAAAATAAGTGCGTAATCAACAAGTATAAATGAAATTATACCTGAATTTCAGCAATTTTTTTAGCAAGTTTCAATTTTCTTTGACCAAGGAAACCTGCATGAAAATGTGTTAGTAGTTTGTTTCTTGATTTCTACTTTTCACTTTTATTGCAATCTCCAATATTCCTACAAAACAAGTTAGCTAAAAACAAGAAAACAACTTTAACCATTTCTAATTCTCAAATTCACCCAAAGGGCGCAAGAGAAGAGCATATGCATCTTGGTTGTGAAAAACTAAAAACTTATAAAATGAGTTAGATTTGAGCTAGATTAGACTATGAAGAAAATCACTATCGCTTTTGATTCTCAAGATCACCCAAAAAGGGTGCGAGAGAAGAGCATACATGATTTTGATTCTAAGGAAATAAATGTTATAAATGAAGGAAAGACATGGAAAATAAGGAAAATTGATTAGAAAATGTATTAAGAAAAGAGTTAGATTAGAAACTGAAAATGAAGTGAAATGAAATACTTTAAATTTCAATTTTGACAAGGGTAACTTGCAGAAGGCATCACTTTTCACTCATTACTCCATTTGAGGTCTACTTTATATTGTTGGAAAGATTAGAACGAGATCTATCATGTGAAGGGGCCCAAAACTTTGTTTTCGGTTATTTGATACCCAAAAACCCTTGGGAAAAGGTCAAAAAGTTGAGATAAAGTTGTAGTAAATTTTTCTTAAAAAATAAAAATAAAAGTCAATTTCAAAAATGTGAAAAATGAAAGAAAAACAAGAGAGATGATTTATATTGGTTAAAAAAATGATTAATAAGTGAATCGATGATTTTGTTTTTTTGCGTAAAACTTCTTTGGATATAGTCGGAAAAGCAACATAGAAACAATAAACAAAGAATTAGTTAAAATATGAAAATTTGTTGTAAATTGTAAGTTAAGACACAAAACAACAATGCACACAATTAGATTGGAAACAAACCTAATATATACGAAATACACTTGTATTAGCAAGGAAACACAAGTATGAAGAATGCTAACACAACATGTTTGTGAGATACGTAGGTAAAGTAACATAGACACATGTTGTTTGATGAAGACAAAGATACGTGAAAAGTCATATTTTAATAATATCATAAACAAAAATGCACACAATACGAAAAAAATGCACTTTTAATCACACATACGCAAGGATTAGAACAGTAAACATAGTTACGCACAACAAAGCAAAGTAGTATAAAAACAATAACACATAGTATAACAAAAACACAAGTTTAATTGGGGAGACACATGCAAACACATGCTAGCACATGATGTGTGACGGAGACACATATCTGGTGACACTAGCACAAATTACGTGCTACACTAGTGCAAATGATGTCGCAGAAGTGAAAATCACCTATACTTGCACAAAAATATTGGATCACAACCAAAAATGACTTTTTTTTGAAAGCTGCTCACAATCTACTCCATGAAATGCCACGAAAGTTTGTCAAGTAGCCTTTAAACAAGACAAACAACATGAAAACAAGGTTAGATTTATACAAATGAATAAGAAATGATATGTGAGTCCACCGGATGTGGCATAAATGTATACAAATAAATACTACACAATAGAAAGAAAACAACACAAAAGTGCAAACCTGATCCTTCCTTTGTATCTCCTTGCAACCTTGGATGCGACTACTGAAGCTTGGAATGAAGCATCAACCTTGTTGAATCTCAATGATCAAACGTTTGTGGATGCTCCAAAGATGTTCTAAATGGAAGTAAATTTCAACTACTAGCAAAGCGATTAAATGACTTATTTTCATTGATGGATTCATGATCAAATGAGCATTGTAACAATTTGTAGAATTGAAAGATAATTTGACACAATAATGATGCAAATTTCAAAGCTTCCAAAGATGATAAATAGAGAGGAATGAGTTTTTATTTATAGATGAGGGAAGAGAATCCCAAATCCTTGATTTATGTGATTAATTTTTCTAATATGAAGCTAACTAAAGCATGATTGGAGAGATTTGTTTGACTTTCTAACTTGATTAGTAAGATAAATTGTTGTTTTGATCTTTATTGAGTGGGTTATCATTGAGTTAACAAAGGTGGGCATGCATTTTGAATATTCTTAACTTTTGCATTGAAATATTAAATTCATGTATTTTGTTTTATTCACCCAAAAAAGTGACGCGAGTTTTATCTTTGGGGAGATTTGCTTTAATTTTTTATCGATTGAGCAATGCCCAATTGGGCATTGGATTACATAGTTTAATGGCATCTCTGCCTAAGTTCCGGAGGGAACATATAGATTGATACAAAGTATGCGAAGAAACTAAACCAGTGAGCACCTTCAACTAAGCAGCTATGGGTAAGGGGCATCCACACCATCAAAATCACTCAGGGCATGATCCTAGCCTCAACTGTTTGACTCTTCGTGTCGGATATTTCTAGGCCTTGCACTCAGCAAGACTTGATCCCTAGTGGGCTCTATGGGAGCTATCATCATCACCAATAGACCAAGGGCCTTTCGATGATTAGTTAATTTTGGAATGACATGCTTTATGGGATATGTTTAGTTAACTCAAATGCATGATTTGATTTAATTTAAACTTGTCCTCTTGTATATATTTCATGTTTTTATCTTTAATTGATTTGTTTTTCTCTAGTTAACTTGAGATGTTAATTACTAAAGTGGATAAAAGGTGAGATGAAAATGGATATGTGTAGGATTTAGGATTTATTTAATTATTTTAATATGAAAATAGCTAATAAAATTAGCTAATGGGATAAGGGATGAATACTAAGAGTTATAAGATTAATTAATTAATTAATCATAGGAATGGGATATAAGTGTAAAAAGGTTTATAGTATGAATATTTAATAATTCGAGACCATGTGTGAGTGATAGGAATGATAGAAGTGTATTCAAGACAATGTCGTAAAATGTCATTAAAGGTCATAAAATAATGAGATATATCAAAAGTGGTTGAAAATGGCCATAATTACTATGTAGTAGTTACTGTGGTGATTTCAGAGGTTTAGAATGCGTAATGCAATATTTTATTATTGGTGTCTACCTTTACCCCTCTTTAAAGTGTTATTATGAAGTAATAATGCTTTAAAGATAATAAACATGTGTAGATTGATGAATGGATGATAAAAAAGTGTGGTGGACTACCTAATTTTCTCTAGTGAAACATTTGGATGCCCTAAGCAAGTCCAAATAGTGTTGAGGAAGTCCCCCCTTGAGTGAATGTGTGACGAGATAAAGTGGTGGACAAGCGCTTGATAAGAGGAATAAGGGAATATTGGAGGAGTGACAAACAAAACAAGCTCAGAAAATAAGAGATGAAGGGTAAAAGGAAAAAATTAGGTTTCTAGGACCTTAATTATGGTTCTTTTAAGGGTTAGGAGATGATGGAGGATGGACACATGATGATGTTTGGATTAAGTTGATATGACATTTTTTTAATGAGATATATGAATGATGACAATAATATGACTAACATTGCTCGTAGCTTGAGCTTCCATTCAAATTTTGTATTTTGGAGTAACCTACTTTGTTTTTGCACAATAGAGTTAGCACCATGATGATTAACCCATTATGTGCATAAACATACATACACACAAAAAAATAGAAAGGTAAAAACAAACCCAATATACATAGTAAATGTTGGAACCGTGATTATAAATGAACCAAGATGATAAACATTAAAATTGTAATTGGGAAATAGTAACAATGTAAAACAACTTGACATAAAGAAATTTAAATCTATCCTTAATGTGTTCCACAATGATGATTGGTTGGAAGCAAGGATACATGCAAGGGGTATGATCGCATTAGACTAAAGAGTGGGGTCGAGTGACACTCTTGTTAGATATACATTGAAGATTGATTTGATTGGGTAATTTACTCCAAGCAAGTATATATGCAAGGAAGAGAACAAGATCCGAGATTGCCCCAAACAAGGATACATGTAAGGGTTTGGATTTGAGGATTTTGATTTTTGTAGGATATTTGGAATGGACACCAAGGATATGAGTCAAATGTTCTACGTTTTTGGATGATTGTTGATTGGCTTGCATAAGTTTAGATTTGTCTCATTGATTGTTGATTGGCTTGCATAAGTTTAGATTTGTCTCGTTGATTGTTGATTGGCTTGCATAAGTTTAGATTTGTCTCGTTGATTGTTGTTCTAATGTTTTTAGTATTGCTTGGAATAATACTTCAATGTTTGTGTGATGTTTGATAGTTGTGTGGATGTTTAGGATTTTGTGGACAATGTTTTGTTTGATGCTTTTGATTTTTGACCGATTTTAGATGTTTTTTATTTTTGATAAAAATAATTGTAGTTTTGGTTTTTTTTTATTATTTGTATTTTTAAGGATTATTGGAATATTTGATTTTTTTGGATTTTTGACTTCGGTAAAGGGTGCACTATTTGAACTCATGTTCAAACAATTATAAACATTTCATTCCATTGGTAGAATGCATTGTAGATGATAGAGTGATAATATGTCTGACTCCGCCCTTGACTCTACACAACTAGTAAGATGTGATGGCTCAACACTAAGAGCCAAGAAGGACGTAAGACAAATGAGATAGTGATGTGAAAATGATGGATGCAAAGACACGAGGTTAACAATGGTCCATTTGGGAAAATGTGACTCATCTCCAATTAAGATTATTTGACCGATTCCAAGATGATTTCACTTTATAGATTTTGACTAGAATTAGATCGGTAGGTGTCTACTAATTGGCAAGATCTAGTTGAAGGGATTGTTGTCTCTCTTGACATAAGCAAATAAATTGATTCTTTGTGATTTTTTATGATTAAACACTTTTGACTCATATTGTCGTAAGGATTTCTTTTGTTTCTTTTGTTTTTTGTTTTTTTGAAATGACCCCCTACATTTGGCCCCATGCCACCGGTAAGAGGAAAGGGCTCAACACTCGGAGATAAACCATAGGTGACTAAGGGTACCTTCATCCTTTCCTTATCTTACACTACTAGTAAGAAATGTGGTTTCATCACCAAAGAATGTGAAGGATGAAAGGTGTAATGGTTTTCATGTTTGATTGATTTTGCCTTGTTTTTGAATTGTGCTTGTAGAGAAGGAACATTTGTCCCCAAATCCCATTCCCATATGACTACTAGGATGCAAGGGATCATCACCTTAGATTGAGATGGGAGGACAAAAGATCCAAGTAAAGAAGTTTAATGCTTTCATGTTAAGGAGAGAACTTCTTTGAAATGAGGATTTTCCATCAAGAAGCTTTTAGACAAGACCATAGGTAAAAATATATGAAATGGGAGAAACCATAACATGGATGAGATACACAATACCTAATAGAAAAAATACTAACATGTGTATTATAGGTGAAATGTGTAAAGATATGATGATGCTATAATTGAGATATATTTACCAAAGTGGATGAAACATTTAGAACTATTTGTAGATGTGATGAATGTACAAGCAACCGCCCCTGTGTGGAGAGTAGACGACGATAGGTGGTTTTTGCTTCATTATTTTTATTTTCAAATAGCACTTTGATTAAGTGCTGGTTATGGGAGATCCGTTTTTTCTTTTTTCGCTTTTTGTTTTTTTATGGATTAGGATTTGCAATGGACTCGTCATTTTGGAAGAGGTCCATGGTTATGTGATTTGATTGGTCTTGATTTACGAAACTTGGGTGGACGAGGTCCAAGTCAACATTGTGGATGGAAAGGTTTCGATGAATAAGTTTGTATCGAATAGATCATCAAAGATGTTATGTGTGGATAAAGGCAATTTTCCAAGGTGGAGAGCATTTTTGAGTTCATACTCTCAAATACCTTTTTCAATGATTTTCAACGTCACCGGTAATGTCTCAAGTGTAATGAGCTGCGTCGTGAGTATGAGTGGTATTCAATTCCACGTCACTCGGTGTAGGTAAGTGGTGATGAAATCCACGTTACTACATGCAAATACAAGTATGAATGGTTACAAACAAGTTCTTTCCAACTTGTAATGAGTAAAAGAAATGTGTAATCAACAAGTATAAATAAAATTAAACCTGACTTTTAGCAAATTTTTAGTTTTATTTGATCAAGGAAACTTGCATGCAAATGTGTTAATAGTTTGTTGATTGATTTCTACTTCACTTTTTTACAAGCTCCAATGATCATGCAAAACAAGTTAGTTTAAAACAAGAAAAACAACTTTAAATGTTTTTATTCTCAAGTTCACCTAAAGAGCGTGAGAGAAGATCATATGTGGCTTGTTGTGAAAAACTAAAAACTTAGAAAATGGAGTAGATTTGAGCTATATTAGACTCTAAAATAAAATCACTATTGCTTTTGATTCTCAAGATCGCGCAAAAAGGGTACGAGAGGAGCATACACAATCTTGATTGTAATGAAATAGATGTTAGAAATGAAGGAAATACATGGAAAATAAGTAAAATTGATTAGAAAAGTTATTAAGAAAAGAGTTAGATTAGAAACTGAAAATGAAGTGAAATGAAATACTTTAAATTTCAGTTTTGACAAGGGTACCTTACAGAAGGCATAACTTTTCACTCGTTACTTTGTTTGAGGTCTACTTTATATTGTTGGAAAGATTAGAATGAGATATATCATGTGAAGGGGACTATAACTTTATTTTGGGTCGTTTGATAACAAAAAGCCTCGGGAAAAAGGTAAAAAATTGAGATAAAGTTACAGTAAAAGTTTTCAAAACAAATAAATAAAAAACAATTTCAGGAAATGCTAAAAATGAAAGAATAACAAGAGAGATAATGTATCTCTGTTAGAAAAAATGATTAAGAAATGGATTATATTTTGTTTTCAGCGTAAACCTACATGATATAATAAAAAAAACAACATAGAAACAATGAACAAAGAATTAGTTAAAATATGGGAACTTGCTGGAAACTGCAAGTTAAGATATAGAATGGTAGGGCAGATAGTTAGAACGGAAACAAACCTAATATATACTGAAACACACACAGTTAGAGGTTTCGTTGTACCTTGGAATCCTCATAAAGTCTCTAGATTTTCAGTTAAAATATAGTGTCAATTGGTAAGTAGTTAGAATTGATGAAATTGGTACACATTTAAGCTTCATCTACCTTAATATCTATGGCCCAAACTCAAGACATGGGTGGGAAATTTGATGAGTCTCTTTGAATGGTCTTATAAACTTATATACGAATGAGAAATGGATTCTTGGTGATGTTTTTGATACCATCATTTATCCATTGAAAAAATATGGAAGTTTTACGTTCTCTCATAATCTATGTGTGATTTTGGTCAATTCATTGAGGACATATTTGTTCTGTAAGTAAAGCCCACAAAGGAAACTACACTTGGATCAATAGAAGATTGAGTAGAAAATTTGTTGTTGAAAGGCTGGATAGGTTTCTGCTAGGTATGGAATGTATTCATCTATTTTAAAGCTTTGAATATGAGATCTTATTGGTGGTTGGTTTAGATCATTGGCCCATTAGTCTCTATTTATTTCCCACAACTCCTCTTAATAGAAGACCCATTAAGTTCGAGTTCATGTAGACAAAGGATTATTCCCTAAAAGACAAAATTAAGGAATGGTGAAACTCAAGGGCGACAGGTACAATGATGTATATCCTTGCCAAAAAATTGAAGATTGTGAAAAACCTTGTTAAAGCACAAAAACTTAAAGAATTTTGGACAACATTCAACTAAAAATTAGAGCTACAATGGAAATTTTATAAAGTTGAATCCCTAATCCAGCATATTGGCCAGAATGGTGGGATAAAATATGAAGAAGAGAGGCTATTAAATGGATAGAATAAACTCCTTCAAGAAGACATCTATTGGAAACAAAAATATACCCAAAATTATCACTCCAATTGGGGAAAACACTATTGGAAAATGATGAGAACATTTCTACAAAGATTTCTTTTCCAATTCTATCTAAGCTTAGATCTACGACTAGAAATGAAATTCTAAGGTATATTCCTTCACTTTTTTTGAAGCAAATACTTGAGAACTTACTGCTACAATAACTACTAAAGACGGCAACTTGTTGTATTTTATTTTAAGCCAGACAAATCAACGGGCCTGAATGGTTTCCTGTTGACTTCTTTCAAACTTATGGGATTCTATGGAAAGCGATGCAATGACATTAGCTCAAGAGTGTGACAGGAGCAAAGAAATTATTAAACAATTAAATTTTATATTTATTTCTCTAATCCCCAAAAATAAAAATTCTAGCTGTTTTGATTCTTACATAATCATCTTCTTATGCAATGTCATATATAAAGTCAATCATAAGATTATGGCCGATATACTGAAGAAGATTCTTACTAAAATCATCTCTCCCGAGTAAGGTGGATTTGTGGCTAGAAGACATTCTTGATGATATATTCATTTCCCATGTGTTAGTTAATTCTGTCTTTTCTCAAAATCAAATCAATATTCTCATCGAATTGGATACTAATAAATCCTTTGACGGGGTAAATTGGGAATTTCTAATTTGCATATTGGATAAGTTTGGTTTTGGCAAGGACTAGAGAGACTAGCTTTTTAGTTGTGTAAGCTCTCCAAAATTCTATGTGATCATAAATTATGAACTTGTTGGTTTCTTTAGTTCCTCTAAGGGTCTTAGAAAAGGATTTTCTTCATCTCCCTACCCCTTCATAGTTGTTATAGAATCCCTTTGGTGGTGGATCGAGCATGTTAAAGATTTAGGGTCTTGGTAGGGTGTCATGGTAGCCAAGAATGTTCTAAGGGATTTTGTTTGATGACATTAGGATTGTTGGGGATGCAACTATCCTTGAAGGCCAAAAATTAAAATATCCCTATACTTTTATGAAGAAGCTTTAGGTCAATAAGTGTAATGAAATTACTAGTATAATTCAGATTATGAGCAACAATAGAACACCAAATAACACAATATTTCATAATAATGATCTCAATATGCAATTATAATAGCTTCACCACTTCGAGGGGGCAACCTCCAAACCATATAATAAGACTCAAATGCTCAAATGATAATGAACTACTACCTACAATCCCCTATATATACTATTCATATGTTATGGCCATCACCAAGGCCGACCTATTAAGCATGAGAAAGTATAAATGATATGGTAAGCCACAAGTCGGCTACTCATATCCTAATACAAGCAATAGGTTAAGGGCATAGCATGCCCTTCCCCTTCAAACCAATGTTGTCCTCAACGTTGAATAATCCTGGATGTTGCTGCAGAAAACCTTCATCCTCCCAGGTTGCATCTTCTATGCTCAGATTCTTCCACTTGATCAAATATTCCTTAATGTCTTTGGTTCTTAGCCTCTTAGTATGTGTTTGTAGAATCTTCTCTGGCTCCAAAATGATTCTTCCTTCCTCGTCAAGTTCTAGTAACTCTGTTTGGGCTTCAAATTTCTATCCAATAACCTTCTTTAGGCATGAAACATGGAATCTTTGGGTGTATGTGTGAAGATGGAGGCAACTCGAGTTTATAAGCAACATTGCCAATTTTCTGTAGAACCTGATAAGGGCCATAGTATTTAGGAGCAAGTTTTTGTCCTTTTTCTGTTGCTTTAGAGACATATGTTTGTAAGGCTAGAGACGTACAAAAACCCAGTCACCAATTTCAAAATGTCTTTCACTACGATGTTGATCTTATTGTTGTTTCATCCTGTTTTGTGCTAATGCTAAATTCTCCTTCAAACTAGCCAAAACTTGTTGTTGATGTTGAATGTGTTCCTCAACATCTTTGACCTTAGTTTGCACCATCAAGGAGGAAGTGATAGAAGGTGGATGGTAACCATATAATGCTAAAAATGGGGTCATTTGAGAAGAGGTATGAAAATATGTGTTATACCACCATTCTGTAAGTGGTAGCCATTTAATCCATATTTCTGTTTATCCGATACTGAGCGATGTAGGTACCCCTCTAAGCATTTGTTGACCACTTCCATTTGCCCATCAGTTTGAGGATGATAAGATGAACTGTGAGCTAGCTGAGTACCCAAACATGAAAATAATTCCATCCAAAAATTACTTGTGAAAATAGGATCATGATCACTTACAATTATCTTTGGGGTTCCATGTAGCCTTTGAATTGTCTCCAAAAAAATAGCTGCGACTGTACTAGCTGCAAATGGATGTGATAGGGCACAAAAATGGGCATATTTTGTGAGCCTATCCACAATCACGAAAATAACATTCTTACCCTCTGAACAAGGAAATTTGGTGATGAAATCCATGGATACCTCCTCCCATCTCTGGCTAGGAATTGGTAAGGGTTGCAACAGACCTGGTGTCTTAATTGTTTCCCCTTTATTCTGTTGGCACACTAAACACTTTGATACAAACTTTTATACATCCCCCTTGAGTCCTTCCCAAAATAATTCTCTTTTTATTCTATGATATGTCTTCAAAAACCTAGAGTGTCCTCCAACAGGCGAGGCATGTAGCTCTGCAAGAATCTTATGCTTCAACTCAGAATCTTTACTCAAGTATAACATGTCCTTGTACCATAGGGCATTACCTTTCCACTCAAATTTTTTAGATGTCATAGATCCTTTTCTTGATCCCATTCCAATCTTGCTTCATCCACCTGATTGATTTTCGTCAACATGGACATTCCACATAGTAAGGCATTTGCGGATGTATCCCTTCTAGACAATGCATCAACTACTACATTTTATTTACCCTTTTTGTATATGATTTCAAAATCATAACCCAACATTTTTGTTACCCATTTTTTTGTTCCTCAGATGATAACCTTTGCTCCAAAAAGTATTTGAGACTATCATGATCAATTTTTACCTTGAAGTGTCTACCCATGAGATAGGGCCTCCATTGCTTGACCACATGAAGAATAGCCATCATTTCTTTCTCATAGACAGGTTTGAGAAGATCTTTTCCTTTGAATTGGTGACTCTCAAATGTAATTGGTCTTCCTTCTTGCATTAGAACTGCTCCCAATCCTGATCCTGAAGCATCACATTCAACAATGAAGGTTTTTGAGAAGTTGGGAGTAGCCAAAACTGGGGTGCTTTGCACAAGGCTTCCTTCACTGCTCAAAGGATTTAGTGGCTAAGTCTATCCAATGGAAGACATCCTTCTTTAGCAATGCAATGAGTGGGGTTGCTATTCTACCATATCCCCACACAAATCTTTTGTAGTACCCTGTTAGTCCTAGGAACCCATGAAGATTTTTGAGAGTTTTGGGCCTTGGCCATTCCACCATAGCTTTGATCTTCTAAGGATCAAACTTTGACACCTTCATGGGATACTGATGTGACCCAGTACTCTACCTCTTGTACACCAAAAGAACATTTAGATGGCTTTGCATAGAGAGTATGTTTCTCCAAAACTTCCAACACTTTATTTACATGTTGTAAGTGTTCTTCCCATGTCTTCTATGTAAATCAATATGTCATCAAAGAAAACTAATACAAATTTCTTTAAAAATGGCCTGCGAAAGCAAAGTGTTCATCAAGCTTTGAAAGGTTGAAGGCGCATTTGTAAGACAAAAGGCATTACCAAAAACTCATAATGGCCCTCTTGAGTCCTAAAATCTGTTTTATGAACATATTCCTCTTTTATTCTAATTTGATGGTACCCGACGAAGATCTAATTTTGTGAAATAAATAGCACCATGCGATTCATCAAGTAAATCATCAATTCTTGGAATAGGAAACTTATCTTTGATGGTGTACTTGTTGAGTTCTCGTAATCTGGATACATCCTCCATGTTTCATCCTTCTTACATACCATGATCACTTTGGTGAAGAATATGCACTCTTTAGGCACGATGATACTTGCCTTCAACATTTCTGAACCATTTTCTCGATCTCACTTTTATGGGAATATGGGTATCGTATGGTCGATGTTAGGTGTTTGGCTCCTTGGAATCAAGCTGAATGGCATGATCATGATCCCTAAGCGGTGGTAGTCCCTTTGGAATTGCATCAAAACAAATGAGTGAGCATCAACAATCTTCGAAGATCGGGTGGCATTGAAGACTCGTATTTTGTACTTCTATGGAAAATAACTTTGCTATAAAACCATCTACTTCTTTTAAGAACCTTTCGCACCTTGATGAGAGCTAATAATCTGTGGAGACTTAGCTACCATCCCATTCATTTGTATTGTCCTTCCATCTGAATGAAATTACATGAAAAATTCTTGATGAAATTCATCTCTATAGAACCTAAGGTTGTGAGCCATTGGACACCCAAAACAATATCTTCCCCCCCATAGAAATAACAAACATAGGTGAGTCTAACATGTAGTCTCCATGGAAAGCTTGATCTATGGAACTTTCTGATCATGCGTTGCCATGACTATCCCACCATCCACAATCATAACTTGCATTTACGGAGTGGGTAAATAAAACAATTGAGGTGGGAAGCTAACTTACTATTTAAGAAGTTATGAGTACTCACTGAGTCAATCAACACTGCTTGTCACCTTCTATTTTTGAGATAGCCAATAACCTTGAGTGTTTGAGGAGTACTAATACTGACTGAAATGTGGCAAGAAATTGTAGGTTGGTGATCCTCTACTTCCTCTTCTCTTGGTTCCTCGGCCTCTCCTATAATTTCGATGGCGTCCTCATCATCCTCATTACCTCGTCGATATAGAACAACTTCTTCTTAGCACATTTATGTCCCGGTCCATATTTTACTATCACGGTTAAAACATAATCCTTTTGCTCTCTTTTCTTCTATTTGTTGAGGAGTTAGTCTAATTGGCCTAGAAAATGAAGGGGAAGAGATATTACGGCCTTTGGTGTTAATGAAAGGCAACCTCCTACTACAAAGCACTTTTTTCCTCTCAAAGAAATATTTACTGAGGAGCTCGATGTGCCATGATAATAGAATCAGAAATCTTGAGTGGATTAAACATACGTACCTCATGCTCGATGTGGTCCTTAAGATCCCCAAGAAATAGGTCATTAAGATTCTCTTCTGGTGTATTCTCCACCCTTAAGGATAGGTTCGGAATTGATGCACATAATCTTTAAGCGATCACTCTGTTTGTTGTAACTTTTGCTAATTGACTAAAGTAGTTCTCTAAAACACTTTGGAACTATAGTGCAATTGCAACTCCAAAGTAAAAATTGTCAAGTGACACACGAGACCATTCTTACGCCTCTCGAGCACATAACCATCGATACCAAATGAATTAGTGCGGTTCAAGATATAGGGATGCCAACGTCACCTTTTGTCCGATGGTGTTTTATGTAGCTCAAAGAATTTATCCATTTGATTTATCCAATTAGCATTTATTAGGATCTTTACCATCAAATTTGCGCATATCCACTTTCGGCATCATGTTCCGTGGATTGTTGCGAATAAGTTGGATTTCGATTGGGCTGGAAAAGTGATCCAACATGGTTATTTTTCCATGATTTTGAACCGAAGATCCTCCTTGGTTGATATGGGATGGATTTGGGCCATACTTATTTACCATTTACATGTTCTTTGAAGTAATCATGGAAAAATGATGATATCATCCAATCGATGATTGATTTGGGCTATTTCTCCTTCTAAAGCAAAAGATATTTTTACGCTTATTTCAAGACTCAAGCTTATGAGCTTCTGAGGATGTGAAGAAACAGAGAGGAGAGCTCCAAACCCGAAGGAAGCCAATATAGATGCCGACATTACTGTGAACCCGATCTCAGATTGTACATTTAAGTAGCTCATACTCAAGTTGGCTCACCTTATGATCAAGCTCAAGTAAACCCTAGTCTTTGAGGAATCTATATTTACCTCTTTTGAATCCATCTCTTCAATCATTATCCCATCTTTATCCGGGGTTTTACGCGAGTAATCAGATTCTTTTTGCTCTTGTGGAAGGCCCATGATATCAAACCTTAGGGTTTAGGGTTTTGATACAAATTGGATCCTCCTCTATGAGAAGAGTTGCATAAAACAGGGAAAAAACAGAGAAGATACTAATACTATTTTTTTAGAGCTTTATGATAATGTAAAGAACTTGAAAAATTCCACAATTTGCACCATAGAGGAGCGATTTTATGAAAAACCCTAAATTTTTAATAACTTGTGAAAAATAAATTAAAAAAGTCTAAAATTTTCAGGGAACCTTACTTGAAATGTTTCACAACTCTGGTAAAAATATCTCCCACCAATTCACTCTGGTTCAAAAATATATTGCGGAAACAAAAACTTAGAACTTACCACCTTAACATCGATAACAAAATTATTATTATTATTTGCCCTAATTTTGGCCCAGATCGCAGCTCTGATACCACTTGTAATGAAATTACTAGTATAATTCAGATTATGAGCAGCAATAGAACACAAAATAACACAATATTTTAGAATAATGATCTCAATATGCAATTATAATAGCTTCGCCACTTCGAGGGGGCAACCTCCAAACCATATAATAAGACTCAAATGCTCAAATGATAATGAACTACTACCTACAATCCCCTATATATACTATTCATATGTTATGGCCATCACCCATGCCTGACCTATTAAGAATGAGAAAGTATAAATGATATAATAAAATGATATGGTAAGCCACAAGTTGGCTACTCATATCCTAATACAAGAACTTGAAAAAAATAGGTTAAGGGCATAACAATAAGTCCATAAAGATAAGTGAACCTTTTTTTAAAGACTAATAGTTATGCTCAAGCTTCATGCATGTAATCCATAAATCAACCTACTCCAAGAATAACATAATCTACAACTTAAACAATGTAATCCATAAATCAACCTACTCCAAGAATAACATAATCTACAACTTAAAAACAATAAAATAAAGATAAAGCACTAAGAAGAGAGACCATTATGTATAAACGCAAACCTCCCCTTATTGTGTGGATTTGCTTCAAATGTTTGTGGATGCTTTAAAACCAATTGTGTAAGATTTGGCAACAAGGTTGTAAGGAAAAAAATGATGTATGGACTTTTTCCAAATTGGAAGGATATCTAGCTTTGGTAAGTTTCTTACATAAGAAGATTTCTCAATTTAGGTAGGTTTCTAAAAATAGAAAGCTTGTATAAGAGGTGTCTCATTATACCTTTGGAAGGTTTATTATATAGATTTTTGTTGGAGGATGTTGGTTGATTTTGGTGAATGTGGGATAATGGAGATGTATGATTAGTAGTTTGTTAATTGTGATTAAGAGTAATTATTTAGGATTAATTGACCTTGGGATGTTAATATAATGAAGGGGATTTAACTAATTAATGAAGGTGTGATTCACATAATTTAAGTGATTTTAGAATGATTTGTGAGTGATTTATGAGTGGTAAATTTGGGGTGTCTACACTATCGTATTCAAAATTTTAGATAACATCCCTAGAAATTTTCCTTGCACATATTTGAATATTCCACTTTTTGAAGGAAAAAATGCCCTCGGGCTATAAAAGTGCATAGTTGAAAATTCTAAGAAAATTGGAAGAATGGAGGGGTAAGTGGCTTTCTTTTGTAGGAAGAATCAAAATTAAAAGATCTTGTTTTCAAGTGATGATATTCCATATGATGTCAGTCTTGCAAATCCCTTCTAAAGTGGGGAAAATCTTAAAATCCATTCAAATCAAGTTTCTTTGGGTTGACATGGATGAAGTCAAAAATTAGCTCTTATAAAATGGGATAAGCTTAATTTTCCTCATGATTATGGTGGGTTGGGGATCAAATTAAAAGAAAAGTGAATTTAGCACTTAGTGGAAAACTAGCTTGGAGACTTTATTATGAAAGTCAATCCCCTTGAGTATTATTTGAGAATAAAATATTTGAATATCATGTCTTTAGAAATTATTTTCACTTTTAATGAGCACCTAAAAGGTTTTTATAAATGAAAATTGATAATAAAAGCTTTAGTTTTTATACATCACCTTCTCAAATTGAATGTGGAGGGAACAAACCTACAATTTGGCGAGAAGTTTGGATTAAATATTTACCTTTGAATAGCTTGGATCAATTTCATAATTTTCAAGATTAACATGAAAGGAGGATTGGAAATCTAGTAAAATATTATTTCAATGAAAATACAAATGGATGGAAATATATTCTTATCATTGCACATTTGTAGGAAGAGAATAAACTCTTTTAACTATGATCAAACCTTTTCATTTTTCAATCCATGATGACAAGTTGGTATGGATGGGTTATAAGTACGATAATTATAATGTGAAGGTCATCTACAAAGTAATTATAGCTTTAGACTTACAGATCAAAGATCCTTTTCCCTCAAAATATGTTTTGATTGCCAATTTTAAGGCAAAATTGTTCATTTGGATTCGTATTTTGGGATAAGATTCACACTTAGAAAAATTCAAGAAAAAGAGGATTTTAAGGAACTTTGAAATGTGTCTTTTGTTTTTGTATGAGGAAAACAACAAAATCTCATGATTTACTACACCACCGCTTTTCAAATCTAGAGCTCCCTAATACATGGGTTTCATCTTTAGATTTTTTTCCACAAAAATTAAAGGCATGATTTAGGGTTGATACTCTAAATTAAATCTCCTCCTATGTTACAAATTTGGAACTCTATTCCTATTACAACTTGTTGGAACATCTAGCTTGAGAAAAATATAAGAAATTTTAAATGCGAGGCTATAAATGAAATACTCGTTCTCTCTATTTTCCTAAGCTTAATCAATGAGATTATTCTCACTAGACCTTAAAAAGATGGAAAGATCACCACAAAAGACTTTGAAATTATTCCTCATTGGAAAAGTATCCTTTACGAGGTCCCCGACAACACACTCAAGTTTGCTGCAAAGAATAGTTGGTCACACCCTCTTGGTGTGGCCATCAAACTAAAATTCAATGGTCTAGTGAAGGGAATCTAGGATGGGTTGGAGATGGGGGCATTTTAGGAATGATAAAGGCTCTCTTCTTCTCGACTATAGTGAAGCATCGAGAAAGTGCACTAATAATTTTGATGAAGCTAAAGATTGTGTAGAGGTTTGAAGATGTCCCTAGATAACTAGATCAATATTAATATAGAAGGGATTCAAAAATCATTTCGGATACTTTTCGAAAAGATAAAAATGGGATTTGACAACTTTCTATGGTTATAGATGATCGCACAAATATCTACTTGGGAACATTTCTATTCAAAAAATTATCCACATAAGAAGGGAAGGAAATCTCGCCACCAATCTCTTTTCCAATCTAGGTGCCGGTCTAAACTCCCATGAACTCAAATTAAATTTGGTGACCCCTCTTTCATGTGGTGGCAAGGCCAAAATTTTCATTGATGAGGATACACATGATCATGCTAATCATAATTGTTCAATAGGAAATTTTCATCCTAAGCTCAAAATTATTTTCTCAAGCCTTGAAGAATCCAAGATGACAGAGTACCTTATTTCTCTAATTACGGAGGATGAAGTGCATGATGGTGGTAAATGTGTTGTAGTTTCTAGCCCTAGTGAAGATCTTGATCCTTATTACTGTAATGACCTATGGGTTTTTTTTTATCGCACTAGCCTTTCCTATGGTAGTTAGGCATATAAACTTTATATTCCTAATTTTAAGAGGTTTTAAATTATATTATTTTAGTTTAGCAAAAACCTTTTTTAGAAATTAAAAAAATGGAGGGAGTGAAATTCATGTCCTATCCTTTCCAAAATATAAACAAAAACTACGTATACAAAGTTCTTTATAGTGTTCGCCATGATCATTATTTACCATAATATTGTTGTAATAATCTCATGAAAATTAAATGATCATTATCTATCAACTCATTTATATTTCCAATCCATGCATTTAATGCCTAATCTAGTAAAAATCATCACCATCATTTTCAAAATCAATACCATCAACTATAAGACATGGTTTATTGACCTATAGTAATTATTTAAGAATTGAAGTTATTATTTGTTAAATAACTAATTAAAATTGGAAGTTAAATAGTTTGATACTAATGTTTTTCAACTAAAACGTGAATAATGTCTTATGGGTACAAAATCCTTAGAATGAACCCACTGATTAATGCTTTGGTGTTTCATCAAAGAGATTTCATCTACTCCCACACTTTCTTTCTAGCCTTATTATCATATCGCTTCTCCTACAATAAAATGCAAGTGTTATATTGGGTCTTAATCAAAATTATAAACTAGCGTATTTAAATAAACTTACAAAGTTGTGTGAGTCCTCTCTACACTCATTTGGCCCAAGAATGAGTCGTTAAATCCTCTTGACATAGTCAAGCTTTGTGGGCTTTATCTTGGCTACTTTCAACCCCTTCATTAATTTATACGATTACAATTTATTAACCAAGCAATATAAGTAAATAAATTTATTTAGATGCCAGATTAATTTTTAAAAACTTAGCCACAATTCAATATTTACTTTTCTTGAGCCACTCATCACATAATTAATCCCATGAAACTATGTTTATACCCAGAGGTTAGAGACTTCACCGCTCCTTTTCATATTTTATTTGTAATTATCCTATAAATAAATATTCAAGAAATTATTTTCAACCTATAAATATAAAAATAGATTATTTGAAATAATTATGCAGTCTTACCCATAAATTTCTTCTCATTCGCTTAGAGTGCTTATGTTGCTTAATGTTTCGATAATCACTATATTATAGTGGGCTCTGCCAAACTCTATTTGAAATACAATAATCAATTATTTTTTTGCTCAACCTATAAGTATTTGAATTTAAGAGGACAATTTTCTTGAAACAATTTCTTAGCTCGAATATTAAATATCTAAAATACGATAAACTTATTTAAGTAATTCTAAAAAATTATTATAATGTAGAGAAATTAAGAAATTTAATTTATTGGAAAAACTATAAAACAAATTAAAGTAACACTTATTTTCCCGCGACATCTTGTAAAATGGCCATCTTATCATTTGCATATGGTTTGACTTGAAGAGTTCCCAACTTTCAATGTCTAATGTGAGGTGAGATGGTTGATTCAAAAGGAGGATTTTCATCCCCATCAATTTTTAGGGAGCAACTTCTCATAAATGAAACCATCTCTCTTACAAACATGTGATCGATGAGGTTGCAATGCATGCTCAAAAGAAAAAGGATATGCAATTAAATGATAAGGCTAAAATAACTATAAAATTGATAATTAAAAAATTAAGCTAAATAAAATGATTGCAAATATGATAAAATAAAAAAGGTTTACCTTCATGGTTCGTGTGGAGTAGATGATGCTAGATGGATTGTATTGCATTGTTCCATCTCATCACTACATAGTCCCACATATGTAGCAAACTTGTTGATAAAACTTAAAAAATTGTATCAAAAATATAATTAATATTAAGTAATACAAAATATAGTTTGAAAATTGCTATACATAGAAGTCGAACTATCCTTCACTTGTAGACTATCGAGGCGGTTAAAGGGTATGGTACTCAAATGATTTTGAATGTGCAATTGATAGACAAGGCACTTAACGAGTGTTGTAGTTCTTTTTCTTTTTGACATACAATTTATGAAGAGTCTCTGAGGCATGTGGTAGTCCTCTTCTATATATTTTTGATGACTCTACAAAGGATATATTGGCTACACTCCACATTATGCAATTCCCTTTTAAAAATACGGTGATAGGTAAGGGGTTTAATTTTTTTTTTTCAAGACTGCGATATTAAAAAAAAAGAATATGTAAATTATACATCTTAAATAAGGAAAATTAAATAAAAACAATTAAATACATAAGGACTTAATTGGTTTTTTGATAAGATTTTTTCTAAAATTTTCAGGAGTGTTTTTTCCTATACTTTTGCTACATTTTTGCGTAGGGTTTATGTTACAATTTTCCAAGAGATTTTACTTAGAATTTTTCTAGGGTTTTTCTTATGCTTTCTGGCTAGACTTTTTGCAACAATTTTTTCCTAGGTTTTGTGCCTAGGGTTTTGCCTAAATTTTATGCTACAATTTATGTGTAGGGTTTTGCCTAAGATTGTAGCTATAGTTTTTACCTAGATTTTTGCCTAGGGTGTTTGCTTAGGTTTCTACTAAGATGTTTTTTTTTTGGGTTTTGTTACAATTTCCCCTAGGGTTTATGGTAATGCTTTTGCCTAGGGTTTCTACCATGAATTTTCATTAGGGTTTTTATAGAATTTTTGTCCCCTAGGAAAAAGCATAAGAAAAGTATTGTAGTTGCACCATGTTTTTCATAGATTCTTGTATAAAAAAGTATTATTCAGATTTTGTTGTATTTGTAAGATGGGTTCAAAGTTAATATAATAAGAAACATTTTTTTCTTATTGTTTTTACTTGAAAGGGTTTTCTAGGATAAACTCATGGTTATATCTTGTGTGACATTCCTTTGTGCTATTTAGATGTTATAAAATATTTTATATCCTTTACAAGCTTATTGGGATAACAAATCTATAATATCTTGGTTGGGTTAAGGACAATTTTCTCAACATATGGTATTAGAGCTAGGTTTATAGCTTCACAAGGTCTTAAGGGTAAATTCGTAATAGGTAAGTAGACTTTGAGTATGTCCATGTGTTATTGAAAGTCTTGTGCAAGTAATATATGCTTAGAAGCACTAGAAAAGATATTGAAAAGGTCAATAAAAAAGTTAAGGAAGGTCAATACGGAGGATCTCTTAATAGATATAGATCGGTGGGTCTTTGTCATAAACCATACCTTTGGGGTTAAAGAAAGGGGAATGTGATTATATTGATAGAAATACTAGAAGCTCTATTGGACCATTTTATCATATTCAATTTTATTGAATGCACATGATGAAAATATAACAAATGGACTATGGGATTGGTTAGGAACATTATATTGTGCTAAATATTTGGTAATAAAAATACTTATATGAAGGAATATATATTCCTTGAGAATTAATGATGTTAACTCGGTTATAGAGCACTTAAATGCTTTCAATTTTCTAAGTTAGTTATTTTGTGGATATAAAGATGGATGATGAAGATATGTGTATTAAAATTCTAATCTCTTTTCCACACTCTTAGGATAATATAGTGACGAAAATCACTAGTGCCTCATCTAAGATAAATATGGATGAGATTTTTGTGGCCTTATTATCAAAAGAAGTGAGGTGCAAATCTGTTAAAGATCACCAAGATGATGTATTTTTGGTGCGGAGAGAGAGTGTAGGATAAAGGAAAGTAGAGAATAGGGGATAAGTGTGTGAAGTCTAAAGGCGGATATAAGATTTGTAGAGAGACTTTCTTTTAAAAAGTATTGGAACTATGGAAAAATAGGGTATTTTAAGAAAGATTGCATAGTGAAGGTGGACAAGAGTAAACTATGAGACACTTCATCCTCAAGAGAAAATAGATCTAATGATGAAAATGGAGATGTGTCCTTAGTAGATTTTAGTGTGCATGTTTAAAATATGTGGTATGTACAATACTTGGTTGGTCAACTCTAAAGCATCCCACCATATGACTTCTCATAGGAACTAGTTATGGGAATATGAGGATTATGATGGTGGTAATGTATTTTTAGGAGATGATTCTACTCACTATATTTGTTGAAGAAGTGTAAAGATAATGTAATAAAATGTGAGAATTAAGACTCTCCTTGGATTTTTTTCACATATCGGTATTGTGAGAAATTCAATTTTGGTTAGTAAGATGTATGATGTTAGAGTGTAGGTTTCGTTCCCATTAGATGGTTCTAAAATGGTGTGTGAAGTAACATTCCTATCAAGAGGGGTGCACACTAGAAACTTGTTTATATTGAATTCGAGTAGAATTATTAGTGTTTGTAACAATACTATTGTTCTTGAGGCCATTAAGGTACATGAGTAAAATAACATACTTACATTAGATAAGATAATTCTATGACATGAGAGGTTAGGTCAAATGGGAAAGAAAGGGTTACAAACAATACAATCTAAAGGAATGGTGAATAGAATTAATGAGGGTCAATTGGAGTTTAAATTTTGTGAGCATTATGGGTATGTAAATAGAGAAAATTCAAGTTTTCCACAAGCACTACGCACTTGCAAAGGGATCTTGCAAGTTATACATATTTATGTGTTCAAGTTAATGAAGGTATCATAATTTTTAGAGAATGTGTACTACGTGTCATTCCTAGATGAATTTTCCAAGAAGACATAAATATTCTTTCTCTACAAGAAATTTTAAGTTTTCAATAAATTTAAGGAGTTCAAAGTTCTTGTTGAAAACTAGGAGAAGAAGATAAACGTATTTCAAATGGAAATTGAGGTAAAATTATACTCAAGGAAACTTGTGTAATTCAACAAGTAATGTCAAATTTAAGGAAAAATACAAGTCCATACACACCTAAGAAAATGGAGTTATGGTGTGGATGAATAGGGTGTTGATGGATAAAGCCTTGAGTATGTTTAACATTGCATGTTTGGAGTATAAGTATTGGGATGAAGTAGTTATTATTTCTTGCTTCTTGGTGAATCACTCACCACCATCGACATTATAAAATATGACTTCATTGGAAGCTTGGATTAGTAAAAACCATTCCTTAGAAACATAAGAGTTTTTAGTTGTGATGCATGTGTTCATATTTCAACAAAAAGAGGATAACACTTGAATTTAATGATGAGAAGTTAATCTTCATTGGATATGGAAATGGTGTGAAAGGGTACAAGCTATAGAATCTCAAAATAGATAATATTTTCTATAGACATAATGTAGTATTCATATAATTGAAGAGGATTCTTGCATAAGAGGATGCGTGCAATGGAGAAGAGATGAAACATCTAAAGGATCATCTAAAAGAAGATACAAGAAGAATGTATGGTGAATTAGAGTCTAAAGAGACTATATCGCATATGAATTCTTTGATGAAGAAGAGGTGCTAGAGGAATATGTAGAACCTAAAACCCCATTTTTATAGGAGATCATAATAAGTACAAAAAACACCAATAAGTTAGATTCTAAATGAATTTTTTCTACATTTTCACTTTTAGTAAATGATGGTGATGATCCTAAGATAGTGTGGGAATATTTTGTATCCAAAAAGGTGTTTTTAAGAAATCCATGCGGGGAGGAGATTAAGTCTCTAGATAAGGATAAAACTTGGGATATAGTAAAGTTACCTACTGGAAGAAACCTTTGGGTTGTGTTGGAGGTTGAAATTTTTAATGTGCAAAATGATTTCTTAACCACAACATGGGATTGTTTCACAAGTGTGGGACCCACGCAGATGAAGAAAACCCTTAGAGAGAGCTAGTTCTCTTCTAATTTTGTACTTAACACTATCACTAATCTACCTATTCTAACATATGCATGGGAAAAAGAAAAGGAAACAACATAAAAGGGAAGGAGATGCACCAAGAGAGAAACATGGATATTCTTTTGCCACATGTTTGGGAATAAGAATATAAAAATAAATGAAAATATAATATACACACACATTTATCACATATAAATAGAAGGCAAGATGGATTAAGAAATAAGAAGGGAAGATATAAGACACAAAACTGAATTGATGTTTAAAATATGCACAAATATATTAATTTACAATATAGACCTTAGAAATATTACACTTCCTAAAGCATTGAGGCCGATAAAGAGAGAGAAGAAGAACCACCACAAGCCATAAGAAAAAGAGCCCAAAAGATGGCTGAAATTTTCTAAAATGGATAAGAGCCTAGATGATAGAACATGCTTTATTATTTATCAAGGGAGGAAGAAGAAAAGAGAGGGATCATGGTCATGTCGAGAGAAGGGTGGAGGATTTTTACTTATTGTTGAAAATTTGGGATCCTAGATTAGGAATTGAATTTAGAACTTTATTTTATAGTTGGATCCTCTAACAATGAGTACTTTTATCATCATCTTGCCTTTCATCGGATATAAGAATTAACTTATGCAACCAATCAAGAAATGACGACAAGTTCCAAGGTTGTCTGAAGTTCATGTGTTGTAGGAGTGACTAAAGCATTAATTGATCGGTGGCTACCAAGTAAAAACTTTTTGTTTCTTAAGAATAAATGTGGAATAAGTTCAAGTGCATGGTGGAATGGGAGATTGTTTAGGATAAAAATAAACCCCAGAGGTTCTTAAACAAATAGAAGAATGCATGAAAGGAAATATTGCACGAGAATGCAATTGAAATGATTGAACACAACTTGCCAAATGGTTAGCAAGTCATAAAGAAGAGTGATCTAAAAATGTAGTGTGTTGTGGCATGAGAAGAAAAAGTCAAGTACTAATTATTGGTTATTAAAAATGTGCATCCTAAGATCACTAAGAGAAATTTGGTGTCCAAAAAAAAACAATGAGAATGTCTCCAAGGTGTGGGTACTTGGATCCTTGAGGTAAACCTTCTGAGAAAGTTGGTTCTTAGAAAAACCACTCTATGATATCACTAATCTACCCATTGCAGTAGAAAATTTGAGAGAAAACATGAAAAATAAAGGTTGCTCATAGTTGACACCTTTAAATATTCAAACAAAAACCATTTTAAAGGTTTTCAAAGAAGTAAGCTCCAAGTTTAAGAGGTTTTGAACTCCAAAATATAGAGTCTTAACTTTTTTAAAGGCTAAATCATGTTCCCAATGGATGTAAAGGCCATTAATTTATACATTTAATGAGGCAAATTCCCCTTGGAATCACTAAATTGAGCACCATATTTCATTTTGAGCAACTAGTCATTTTCTTGTTTTAGAAGATTTCAAGAATTTACATGGAATAGTTCATTTGGTATACTATTCAAACACGGGAGGAACTTGAATTTTTTAAAAACCAAGCATGAAAACATTATAATATAGTAGAATTTTAGGCTTTCCAAGAAATTTACAAGTCAACGTGAAAATTTTCTCCAAGATATCAAATTCTGCTTAGGTCTAATGTTTAGTATTACTAGGAATTTTACAACTTAAACGCATTTCTTCATTTCACATGAAAAATGTAAGTGTAGTTGGAAAGTCTGTTGTCATGCAAATCACACATCCGTTGAGTTTCTACATGATCCCATGAAATGTTGGAACATCCCCAAGGTGTGGGACCTTGTTGCCTTGTGATGAACCTCCAGAGAAGGCCAACTTCCTTTGAAAGTTAGTGCACTTGATTTATGATCAATGTGCAAGGCTACAACACTTGAAAATAAACTAATCTACTATATTATTGGGATAAAGGTGAGAGAATTTAAACAAATAATAACTTGAAAAGGTGATGCACCAAGCATAAATTGAACAGAAAGATCCACTTTACTTGCACAATTAATATCAAAAACAACTTATGACATGCACATCTCCTATAATCCTTTCAACCATTATTTTGATGAATATAACACTTCGATAATAGAAAGGAAATAAATTATTCCACAACTGAAACATAGAGAGTTTATATCATGTCCCACAGAGATTAAAACAAGATAATCGATCTAAAGGCAAATTAATCTATCATATCCAAGGAACTAAACATCCACAAGCGATAGATAAATCAACAAATAACACAATATACCCGACATTTGATGGAAAAACATTGTTTTGAATATTATTAAAAGGCTTAAAGTTTGTTCTCAAACTCTTCCAATATTGAAGAGTAATTAACAAAAGATCCAAAAGTCCCCATAATAACATAATGCATCTAAATATTTATAGATCAAGGTTGAGCCATTACAACTCCACCCTAACTAATTAATTACTAAAATAGAGTGCATTAAAGTCTTAGGGAAAAACCTCCCAAAAATATCAAAATAAGTTACATAGGTTTGACCAAGTCAACCCTATAACTTTGACAAGCTCGAGCTTGGGGTTGTCCATCAATGGTTGCCAAGCCTAGCTAGGACTAGCAACATCCTTTCCTTGTTATGGTTCTTCTTCATTCTTTTCCCACACGACCATATTGTTCTTGTACTTAGTAAAATGCTTGATAATTCCCTAGACCTCCTCTTCTTCTGGTCATTCATATTGGTTTACCACATCCGCAGTCTCAACTTACCTATAAACTTTGGCTGGTAATCTCTTCACCTTGTTCACAACTTTTTTCAGCTGACTTATAAAATCTTGGTATGAAACCAACTTATAAATGGATTCAATGCTGAAGGTATTTGTTACATCCTCATCTTCTTTAACAAAATTTTGAAACTCTCCACAATTTGATCGACAAGAAGGGCATCAACAATCTTATTGATAAAATTACTAGTGGATATTATCAAACTCTTATGAAATTTCATTCAATCCATCCATTACTTAAAATCATTTCTCATCCAATTTCTTTATCATATCTTGCAACACATGTGCTTTGAACTCCATGGCCTTCTAAAACTCAAATAAATTGGAGACATCATCAACCACGCCCTCTTGTAGGAGTATATCTGAATTAACATCTCTAATTTCTTTCCAAGTATTCAAATTAAGATCCAAATTATTATTATCCTCAGAGAGAATCTCATCCAATTTCATCACAAAAACTTTCTCAGCATATAAATCATTGTACAATTCAACATATGTTTTGATCAATGGATCAACTTCTTGAATCAGGCATTCCATCCATGAACTAATTGATCTTCCTTTCGGCCTATTATCTCCACTACATGATAGGATGTATCGTTGAAGCTCGAAGAAATAGTAAAAGCGGTTGTAACTTATCCGACTATGTAATTTTAGTGAGAAGAGCAGTGAGTTGCTTAACTTTCCCTTTGAACTCATCCTTGGTCACTTTGTCCTTGTCGTATTTTTCAATAAATTTATAAGAGCTACTGTACATCCTATTTGGCTCCTTCGTGAGTAGCCTTTCCCAATGCAAACTAAGAGATTTTATAATCCGCCGCTATGATATTTTATTTTGTTTTCCCTTTGGCAAGGGTAGCTATTTTTACAAATCTTTCCCTGATCGATCTACTGATAGATTGGAAACAATTGTAGGTCTCTTGGCTTGCCTTTTGGGAATAGTATCTAAAACACTTAAGTCAATCACATCGACAATAGGAACCTTTTATTTTGTTTGGGAGTTTAAAGATGTAACTTTTTGGGCATAGCAGGTGATGGTGTAAACGACATCAATGGCATGGTTACGGTAAAACTTGGGGCTTTCGACAATACAATGGCACTAGTGGTAGTTATGGAAGGTGGAAGTGATGTAGTGACAATGGAAGGTGTGATGGAAAGAATATCTTTAGGAGCCATAGAAACGGAAGGGCGAGGAGGAAGTGAAGTGGAAAATGGAGATCCTATTATCTCTCCTACTAAGAGTGTAGGGAGAGAAGAGAATACTTGAGCCATGGAAGGGGAAGGGATGGAAGATACGGGGAAGGAAGAAATAGAAGATGATATTGGAGGAAGGGTGATGGATGTGGGGAAAAGTGGATTTGAAGGTGGTGAAGATGGTAGGGAAGGAGGAAGAGAAAGTGACAATACCTGAGATACAACTGGAGAAGTGCTCAAATCAATTACTTCAGAAACTTGCAACCTAGGAGATGTGATCTTGGTAGTGGAATCCTTTGTAGAAGATGAACCTCCTACAACAAATGAAAATTTTTGTGGATTTGTAGTGGCCCTGTGGGTTGACCTTTACCCCTTGAGGGTACATGATGACATGTATCCGTAGGTTGATATGATGTTTTTGGTGAGATTCCAAAAGTTTTCAGCCAGTCATTTGTTCTCCTTAAAATGGGCCCCACCCTTTCCTTTGTATTGTTACATTCTTCTTTGTACCAATCAATCCAAAGAAAAGGTTGATTGGCATTATTATCCCTTTTATAGGAAGGATCAAGTACCTCCTCATCATCCTCTAACCCTTCAGGAACATATGCAATGCCAAAGCATATTAGTTCGCTCAAATTTAATATTTCAAAATCTCTCTACCTTATAATAGTTTTGTCTCGACAATGAATCCAAATGTCCTCTAATTGGGGGACATGTGTTCTTATCCACCCCTGTCTCACTGAACTTACCCCAATAATCAAAATTAGTTCTCAGATGAAAAGTATTTAGAGTGACTTGAGACATTTCTCCTTCCACATTCTTAGCTTTATAAATGTTGGCACAGGTATATCTCCCTATAGTAATGGGAAATTGAACACCTGCCTTGTGCCACTAATTTGGATTTTGTGATAATATAGCAATTGAAGAACCAACTCAGTAATACCCACTTGTCACTTGGACATCTTGGCAACTTGTTTAGAGCACCTGAGAATCCTGGTATCCTGATATAAGTGAATGTCGGAAATTGTAGATAAATTCCCCCATTCTCGTACTTCTCTAAAAGCCTCATTGAAAATCCTTTGATTATACAAGTCCTTATCGAAATGATACAAAATAACAACAAAGAAAGTGTCATTTACTCTTTTGAAGTTCTTGGATCCTTCTTCCATGGTGAGTTGAGGATAGAATTCATATATCTGGGAGGTTCTCCTAACCCCTTTTGGATTCAAACCCGAATATTCCCCCATTGTAGCTGCTACATAGATGAGAAAAGAGGTCATGAAAAATTTCTTTGAAGTACATCTCCCAATTGGAAACATATTGAGCTACTGATATACTCACCCCACTGGATAAATTCATTGTTTTTCTTAATGGTGGCTATGTAAAGAAACATCCACTCTGAAACTCTCTTGTTGAGGTGAGACCCAAAACCCTACTCAATAGGAAAATGATATCATTGACTTCTTAGATGAAGTCTAAATGGGAATTGTCTTAAGAAGTTTGGTTGTGGTACCTTTAGCTTTAGCTAAGTAACTCTTGATCATGACCTTTGTGCAAACTTCATATTCTACATCCCAATGTTCAATCGCAGACTGGGGGAAATCGTAGCATATTCTTCCACATCAAGAAGCTTAAACAAATCTTCAAAGAAGTCACTGTCCAACCTAATTACAACATTACCATAACCTTCTTTTACCATTCGAGTGTATTTGATAAAGTGTGAATCTGCTGACTAGTAAAAATTTTGGACTTTGCATGGATGTAGGAAAGGAAATGACAAGAGGAAGCCCATTGTCATAGATAGCTTGCATCCAAGGCTTCTTATTAGGAGCCTTCACTCTTTGCCAAAATTCGGCCATATCTATGTGCCCAAGATTGGTGTCCCTGATATTTTCCACATATGAAGATAAACAGGGGAGGAGATACTCCCAAATAAGTATATTTCATCTTGTCTTTTCCCTTCAAAGAAGAAGTAGACATTAGTTCACAAGAAATTCGGATTCGGAACTTGAATGAAATCCTGAAAACCTCTCAGAATTTCAAAACTTGAAGTACAAAATTTTGAAATTGAAAGCTATCCCTAAGGGATAGTCAAGAAATATCCAAACTCTTAAATCACTAAATGTCAAAAATAGAGACTTCCGAAGTTTGAAGATCCGTGAAACTCGAAGATCAAAAGGTCGAGAAAACTCAAACTTTCAAAACACGAAGCCGAATAAGGTTTGAAGGTGAAAAGCTTGAAGTCCGAAGTTATCTATCTCCAAAATCTTAAACTAAAAAGTTCTAAAACCCGAACCCTTGCACTCCCAAAGACCCGAAGCATACACTTCCAAAGTTTTATCTCCAAAAGCTGCAAAGATTTTGGATTTCAATTTCTGAAATTGATAAACCCCGAAAACTCCAAGTTTTGAAGCCTGTAATATGAACTCCAAAAATCTTCAACTTCCACAAAACGACGACTTCTTCAATGATCCGAGGCACGGAGGAATTTGATGCCTACAAGGTATGAAGCTTGTGATGTTGAGTACAAACCACATTTTCTAGGCCAAGGAGAGTTGAGAATGAGTGAAACACAATGGTAGAAGCCATGATTAAGATAAACAACATGATTGCAAAACAATGAAGAAACAAAAACCAAAAAGATAACAGGAAAAAATAACAAAACAAGACCCCAAATGTCAAGCCTAACCCAAAAATGAAGAAAACCTAAAAATTACCTTAAAAAAGATGCCTTGGAAGTACGACTAGGGTTTCAGTAAAAATTAGTGTGTCAGAGTGAATTGCCAGGTGAAAATGACAGGTAAAAATCAAGATTTATATAGGTAAACCAAAAAATTAATGCTTAAAGGGTTGACATGTGTGAGTTCATTGAACAATAAATTCTTGAAGTATGAACGATAAATTTCACGCACATCTATTTTTTTATGCAACAGACTCTTGATGTCTGAAACCTGAAAACCCGAAGTTCCAAAATTTCGTTACTTCAGATTCAGATTTCAGAACTTCTTGCTTGAAATTCCTGAAAATGCACATTGAAAGTCCGAAACCCGAAAACCCGAAGTTTCAAAATTTTGGAACTTTGGACTTTTAGACTTCAAAACTTCTTTGAAGTATTTTCACAAGAAAACAATAAAACTCCGAGTTTTCAAAACTAAGAACTTCAAGTCCGAATTTCAGACTTCGGAGTTCAGAATACTTTCTCAATTTTGTAGATGAAACATAATTAGAAACCCGAAATTCAATTTGTATGATAAGGAAAATTTCTTAAAGTAAAAAATTTGGAATGGAAGGGCAAAGAATTTGTAAAAAAAATTAAAACGGCCCTTCCCAAGAAGGGTAACTTGTAAAGTTAATAAGTCCTTTTAACACTCTCTAGTGTAAGTAGATTTTTCCAACTTAAAAGCATTTCTTCATTTCACATGAAAAACACAAATGGAGTTGGAAATTCCTATCAACACTCTCTAATTTTAATGAGAATTTTCTAAATTAAAAGCATTTTTGCATTTCACGTGGAAAATGCAAATGGAGTTAGACAGTCTTATCAACACTCTCTAGTGTTAATAAGAATTTTCCAACTTAAAAGTAATTTTACATTTCATGTGCAAAATGTAAATGGAGTTGGAAAGTCATATGCACAATCTCTAGTGTTAATAGTACTTTTCCAACTTAAAAGCATTATTGCATCTTACATGGAAAATAAAAATGGAGTTGAGGATACCTATCAACACTCTCTAATGTTAATAACACTTTTCCAACTTAAAAACACTTTTGCATTTTACATGTAAAATGCAAATTGAGTTGGAAAGTCCTATCGACAATCTCTAGTGTGAATATGAATTTTCCAAATTAATTTATCTTTGTATTTTACATGAAAATTGTAAAGTGCAAATTAATTTTGAAAGTCCTATCAACACTCTTTAGTGTTAATGGACTTCTAGAACTAAAAACCTTTTTTTTTATTTTTTTATGCAAGATGCAAAATAAGTTTGAAAGTCCTATTAACACCATTTAAAATCTCGACCAACCAATTAGAGCATGACACGTGTCCCTATTTCAAAAAGTTTTGAAAATGCATCGAAGTTAAAACCATATTTTCTACAAGTTTCATGATATTTTTATTCAGATCTTGATCTTTTGGCCTATCTTTCAAATGAAGTCACGAAATCATGAAAATCATATTTATATGTAAACTCTTGAAAGATTTTTATAGATAGGTTTTGTTCCGTGTCATTATCAACCATGATTTAATGGTAATGGATAATCATTGTACCAAAAAAATCCTATAATATGCTTGGAGGTAGGTTTGAGTGGATATTTTTAGTTTGACATCATTTTTATAGGTTTTAATGCTAGTATGGGAGAAAATGGACAAGAAAATAAAGAATATCCCATCATATTATTTATTCTCTTATCCCTTTCTTTCTTCTCCCATATATTCTACCCATTTCTATAAATATTCCTTGGAAATATTGTAAAATGGTTCCTCCCGAAATCAAGGTTACTTTTCTCTTTTGAGAATTGAGCTTCATGATTTCCTAGATATTTGGTTTTTAGTATTACAAATGCATTAATTCCTTGTATTGTGGGTGTAATAAATTGTGTATGTTTCATACTTAAATAAATATCTCATTCTAGATCAAATCTTCCTTTTATTTTCATTCTATTGTACTTTACCTCCATGTTATTATTGTGGGTTATTGTGTGTAGTTTTACTACATTTTAATTCATTGTGTTTGATATAGGATGAGAAGGAGAGTTAGATTAGTGTATGCACAAAAAATATAACTAAAATCAAAGACAAGAAAAATACATAAGCAAACCTTCTAGTCATTTCTTCCTTGCAAACCTCAATGATAAGGTTGTAAGAAGCTTTTGAGCTTGTGTAACTTTATAAATAATGGATTTTGGGTGATCTTAAATGTAACCTCCAAATTTGGATTTGACAATGTTATGAGCTTGATTTCATGAGGATTGGAACAAAAATGAGCAGAACTTTGTTGCACTTATGAATTTTCAAGGATGAGTCACAAAGGAATGGCCAACATTTTATAGTTAAAGGTGAGGCCATGAAAATTGGATCGAAATTTAACTAAGGTTCAGGTCATAATTGTAATTACCTGAAATAGAAAGTATACTTGGCATGTGCAGTTACAAATTTGAAGGGGTAATGGAAATTTGGTTTGCAGAAGTTACATCTAGGAAGGTGATTGTATGTACAAGTTTATTACCCCCACCTTTTTAGGATTCTAGAAGTGGAGTCCAAGTGGAGTTGATTGGAATGAGGAAGTGGAGTTCAAATGGAACCTAAGTGGCGTTGACTAGGAAAATAGGTGTATTTTCCTAATTAAGTAACTAATTTAATTAGCTACAATGTGTGAGATAATTAATTAACCATTTATTTAATAAATGTTAATTAACTTAGCTAAGGTGTGTTAGGAACTAATTTAATTAATCCCAAGGGGTGAATGTACATGAATTAATTAATTTAATTAATCAATCATGAGGGGATGAATAAAGGATGTGAATTGGGATAATACTAGGAACAAGTATGTGATTTTAGGGTGTCTACATTTTCCCCTCTTTAAAGTGTTATTGTGAAGTAATAACATTTTAAAGATAGTAGACATATGCAAGCTTAACAAGTAGAAGGAATTGAAAACAAGGTAGATGTTTAGATTTTCCTCGATGAAGCATTTAGATTCCCAACGAGTAGGATGGTAAGAGAATGCCCCCTCAAGCGGGTGGGTGATGCAAAGCAAAGTTGTGGACAACTACTTGATAAGAAGAATACAAGGGGTTTGTAAGGTGGATGCAAAGGAATTTTGATCGTAATATGAGTGCCATTTAGAGAGTAAAATTTAGAGAAACTTTATTTTTTGTTACACAATAGAATTATCACCATGATTATGAAAGAATTGTGATGGGTAACCTAGATGTGCGTAAAGAAACACACACACAAAAAAAGAAAAGATAAAAAGGAAAATAGACCCAATATATGCCGCAAAATTATGCACCATGACTATGAAGAAGTCAAGGTGATAACATAATATGGGTAATTGGTCCAAAAATAAAACATCAACAATGCAACACAACTTCAAAAAAGAAGACAATTAACTATGCCCCTAATGCGTGCCATAATGATGATTAAGAATATACAAATCCGACCAAGCACTAAACTTATGAAATGTGTGGGAATATGATCAAACTTGAAGAGCATAGTGATGCTTAGATACTTGAAAAGATACTCTTGTTGGATCCATTTTACAAATTGATCTGAGATAAATTACCCTAGGTGAAGTTATATCATGAAGGAAAAACAATTGTGTAACTTGCCCCAAACAGAGTTAGTAATCATGCAAAGGGAAGAAAGTGGAGTGATAGTCGTAAGATTGGAACAATCACTAGGGTAATAGATAAAAGTAGGACTTTATCAATATTGTGTTGAAATGTTGAAATATTAACTTCATGGGTTTTCCAATTGTAGGATTTATGTGATAAGTGAATGTTTGTTTGAATTTTTTTTTTTTTTTTAAATATATGATTTTTTATGGTTTTACAAAGTTTTAGAAAAATTTGATGCAAAGAAGAGGAGTGGCGTGTTTGTTACACCTAATTTATTATGGATAAATGATGTTGTTGAAAGCATAAAACAAGCATGTCAAACAAACCCAATATGAACATGAAGGAACTACACCAAAGTTATATGTGAACTAAGATGCTAAGAATTTTCCTGCAATTGGTCTACAATAAAGGTAAACAAAGTACAACAAAATAACAAACTAAAAGAAGAAAAATCATTGTCACAATGTTGATAAACCTGCAATAGTACAACATAATTTGTAATAACGACATCTAATGACACTCCTAATGTGTTCCAAATGAAGAATTGGACATATATCAATGCCCCCGATTCATATCTTAGAACACGAGAGGATTGGATCAGCCAAAGAGTGAAGTGATGCTTAGATACTCCAAAAGATACTCTTGTCGATCCCATTGAAGTTTGATCTATATTAGATTAAAATGTGAAATCCAAGTGTTCCCCAAACAAAGTTATATTGTGAAAAGGTAAATGATTGTTTTACCTCGAGCATAGATATACACCAAATGCAAGAAAAATGATTATCGAAAGATGATCTAGAACGATCATGAGGAGTTTTGTCAAATGGAAAAATTTTGAATTGTGATATTCGTTGCTGAAATTTGGTCAAATTTTTTTGAATGTTTTACTTGTCAATTTTATACTTTTTTTTAATTTTGGAACAATTATATATATATATATATTTTTGGATTTTGAAACATATTTGAATGTTTTTGTATTTTATTTTGTGAAACATATTTGAATGTTTTTTAATTTTTGACTCGGTATAAGGGTACAAAGTCCGAACTCGTGTTCAAATAATTGTAAGCATTTCATTCCATTGGTGGAATGTAAATGATGTAATGATAGGATGTCTCACTGCTCGTGACTCCATGTAACTATGAAGATGCGAGGGCTCATCACCGAGAGCCAAGAAGGACATGAAAATGAGGTGAATAGTGATATGATGGATGTTAAGAAAAAGGTGTAATAATGATCCATGTAAGAAAAATATGACTTTTTCTCGAGTCATGAGTATTTGACCAATTTGAAGATGATTCCACTTATGTGTTTTGACTAGACTTAGATATATTGATGGCCTACTGATTGACAAGATCTGGTTGAAGAATTGTTGTCTCTCTTTAACATAAGAAAATTCTTAGGATGTTTTTTATCAAGCACTTTTTATTTAGATTTTTAAAGGATTTATTTTGTTTTTTTAAAGGGAACCCTTCATGTTGCCCCATGCCACCAGTAAGAGGCAAGGGCTCAACACCGAAGACAAAATGTAGGCAAGTAATGACATATTTCTCCATTCATGATCTCATACTATTAGTAAGAAGTATTAGATTATCACCAAAGACCTGTGAAGGACAAAAGGTGTAGAGATTGATTATTTTGTATAATTAATAGTGAATTTTCCTTGTATGTTGATATCATGCTTGTTGGGAAGGAACATTTCCCCAGGAGTCTCAGCCGCATGTGACTAGTAAGATGCAAGGGTTCAACACCATAGACTAAAATGGGTGGTCAAAAAGGAATGGGTAAAGAATTTTATGCTTTTTGTTAAAGAGAGAGCTTGTTTGAAAGGAGGATTTTCCTTGATGAAGATTTGAGACAAAACTATAGGTAAAAATATCTTAAATGGTAAAAACCATAACAAAATGAGACACAAAATGCACAAACAGAACAAGTTAAACCTATGTTTTGAGAGGTGAAGAGTGTGAATAGATGTTAATGATGTGTTGACCGTGTAATCGACCTCCCCTAGTGTGGAGAGAACCCGTGTAAGAAGATGTTTTTGCTTCTACATTTTTATGTTCAAATAGTACTTTAATGATGGGTTAGATATGAATTTTTATTATCTTTTTATGCTTTTTAATTTCTCAAAATTTTGAGGATGAGATTTTGCAATGGACTCATTGGGAGAAAGTTCCATGTTTATGAAAGTGGAATGGTCCTGATTTACAAGACTTTGGCAGGCGAGATTCAAGTCAACGAGGTGAATCAAATGATTCGATGAGTCTTGAGATATGAGACTTGGGCATATGAGATACAAGTCAAATAAGGGGATAAAAAGATTTGATAAGTCCTAAAGTATGAGACTTAGGTGGACAAGATCCAAGTCAAAGGAGTAGCTAGAAGGATTTTCAATGTATCTATGATTGAAGTAGTCCTGATTTATGAGACTTGGGTGGATGAAATCCAAGTTAAAGGAGGGAATCAAAAGACTCAAATAGTCCCGATGTACGAGACTTAGGTGGACAATGTCCAAGTCAAAGGAGGGAATGAAAATATCTTATAAGTCTTGAAGTATGAGACTTGCACGTACAACCACCTTCCTAAATGCAACTTATGCCAACCAAATGTCCATTTCCCCTTCAACCAACAGGTGGGTCAAATTGTAAGAACATAAAATATAACTAAAATGAAAGACAAGCAAAATACATAAGAAAACCTTCCAACCAGTTCTTCCTTGCAAACCTCAATGATAAGGATGTAAGAATATTTTGAGATTGTGTAACCTTGTAAATAATAGATTGTGGGTGCTATTGAATGTGACCTCCAAATGTGGATTTGACAATGCTACGAGCTTGATTTCATGAGGATTCAAACAAAAAAAGAGCGAGGAATTTGTTGCACTTGCTTATGAATTTCAAAGGATGAGTTTACAAAGGAATGACCAACATTTTATAGGCGAGGGTGCAACCATGAAAAATAGATCGAGAATTTGACTAAGCTTGAGTCATAATTGTAATCAAATGAAATAACAAGTAGACTTGGCATGTGCAGTTACAAATTTGAAGGGGAATGGACATTTGGTGGTTGAAGTTACATCTGGGAAGGTGGCTATACGTGCAAGTTTATTTCCCCACCTTTCTAGGATTCTAGAAGTGGAGTTAATTGGAATAGGGAAGTGGAGTCCAAGTGGAACCTAAGTGGTAGTTAACTAGGAAAATAGGTGTATTTTCATAATTAAGTAACTAATTTAATTAGCTACAATGTGCAAGACAATTAATTAACCATTTATTTAATAAATGATAATTAACTTAGCTAAGGTGGTGATTAGGAACTAATTTAATTAATCCCAAGGGGTGGATGATTAATTAATTTGATTAATCAATCATAAGGGGATATGAATTAGGATAAGATGGAAACAAGTATGTGATTTTGGGGTGTTTAAACTAACCTATTTAATTCCTCATTCTATGCCTAAAATAGAATCTTTTAAGCTCATGAGTCATCTTTAAGACCCCATGGTGTGTGAATATGGGATCCTCATGGAATTCCTTTATCACTTGCTCATGAAAATTTCTTAGAACCAAAAAATAAATCCTTTCTTGGTACCTCATAATACCAACTGATTCTAAGGAATAATTAGTAAATCATGATTGTACATGTCAATTGGATTGTTCCAAACAAGTTTCTTGGTATAAATCACAAAGCAATTGTTGTTCGAAACTATATCCGAAAAATAAAACCTTATTCTAGAGATGACATCCAAGTAAGAACATATATTGAGAGCATCATTAACCCTTTTCTCCTTTCCATTGATTTATGTGTTTGACAAGATTTTGCACTTCCTATTTCAGATTAGTGAAAATAAATGAGAAAACAAGAAACCTCAAGAATATGTGAGGGTTTAGGTACTCTCCGATGTGAATGATAATGAAGAAGGTATGGTCACACAAAAGTAGATCCTCCTTGTTGTGAATCAATAACCTTCACAACAATGAATAATAAACACGAAAAAGGATTAGTGATGGATATGGTGGGCTTCTTGATGAAGTCACTTTCAAGAAGCAAAAATTCCTATAAAGGATGTCAGCCCACGTGATAATAAAAAAAAAGGATAATCAATAATAGATAAGGATATACAAATAACAAAATCTGAAATAGGGATATGATAAACTCATAATATAAATGCTATAAATATGAACAAACAAGAGGGGGTTGATGGTGACCCAAGAGTAGATGGCATAGTCGACGGAGACTCGAGAATAGATGGCATGGTCGATGACGACCCAAGATTTGATGGCACAATTAACGATGACCGAAGCAAAGATGATATGAAACTACACAAAATTAGAACTAGAATGCTAATGCAAGATTACAAGAACTGATGTGGGAACCCAAAGGAAGTAAATGGATGTAGAAAGAAAGCAGATAAGAAGTGGATAAAGAGCATGTTGATGATGAATCGAGGTAAAAAAACATGTTGATGACAATCAATTTAGAGTGTATAGAAGGATGCGTAAACCGAGGCAAGTACTAGTTACGAGGTATTGACGTAGAAGATGGGGTACTTGATAAAAGGTCTAGGATGTAGAAGGGTGAGTGGCATGCACAACATGGTGGATAAGATTCAAAAAAATTAGGTTTGATATGCAAGGGGTATAGGTCGACGATGACTGGAATCGATGTGGGATCTATTCAAAAGGATGGGATGGATAACTGGATTCGAGGATGACTAAAGATGGATGAAGGGAAAGAAAAAGCTCCATGAATACATGTAAACCTGCAAAGGCAAAACAAAATAATGCACAAATGATATCCCGAACAATATCCACTATACTCTAAGATTTCTCAATGGCATGGAAAGGGATAACAAAATGATCTAACTAATGGAAAAATCTCCAGGGTGAATGCAAGAAGTAGCAATCACAGAGAACACATGAGATTCAAAATATTTCAGCCCTTTGGGAAGAGGGGTGAGCGTGTTTAAATAGGATAGGGCAGGGTTGACGATGACCCGAGTCAATTGTCGGTATGATCAGGATGGGCAGTCTTCCAAGAGATGTTAAGACCATAATGGGTGAGAGAGAATAGGATAAAAATGGGTGGAATTGGAAATGCAACAACTAATGGGATCTTTTTAGTGATGCACGCATGAAAGGGGTGTTTAATGGGTTATGGGAGGTGTAAGGAATCTTAGGAAAGGGGTGAATGGGTGGAGGGAATCCTAGGGAAGGGTATTAATAAAGGAAATGATGAGGGGGCATGGGAATCCCATGCGGGTATTAAATGGGGGGATTAGGACATGGTTAGGATAATTAAGTGAATTTAGGGTAGATTAAGGGTTAGGAAAATAATGAGGATTAAAATATGGGAAAATAAGAATTATGGAGGATATTAGGATAAATAGGATGTGGGGGAGAAAATATGAATTTAGGAGGGAAAGTGGGTAATTTGAAAATAGGAGGGAAATGAGCGCGCTAGGCGAGGGGTGAGGGTGAGCGCGATGTGAAGGAATGAGGGTTCCGAAAAAAAAAAAAGTGTCTACATTCTACCCCTTTTGTAATTGCGAGACAAAAATAAGAAGAGATGGAAAGGTAATTGATGAGAAAAGGGTTAATTGATAAGGTGCTCCCCCTCAAACTAGGAATTGGTGACACGAAGGGGAACTGATCACTAGTTTGAAAGAGATGGATGGGAAGGGAAAATAGAAAGGATGGGTAAAAGAGAGGATGAGGCATGATGCCCTAGGAAAGAAGGATTCAAGCAAAAATAAGGATTAAAATGTGGCGGTGATTTTAGGAGTCACTTTGGTAGGGAATAAAGTATGACCTCAATGGAGATGACGGTAATGTCCTACGGACTTTTGAGTCAATGAAAATCACTTTGAGATGGGGAATCCAATGGGAATCCACTCAAAATGGATGCTTAGGAAGTAGGACCAACGGGTCAAAGGCGAACATCATGCGCAATGAAATGCGAACATAATAATGTGAAATCCTTCATACACAAGGAATCAAGCGTAAAATGCATCCAGGGTAGACAAAGATGAAGACAAAAATGGTGCCCCAACAAAGGACACAAAGATGGCTATAAAGGCATGATGATAACAAAAGCCGAATATGACAAGGAATAGTGTGTTATGGGTGACACACTAGAAATAAAATGGAAGAAAAGATGATTTAATGGGGAGATGATGAAAAAGGGAAAATGGTGAAAAAATAAGGTCGAGTTGACAACGACCACAAAGGGTTGGTGGTGACCAGGGAAAAAATAGTGGTGTCTCAAAGGGGGTCGGTGGTGACTGGGTTGGTGGGTTATATAATTCCATGAGTCGGGTGATTAAGCTCATTTTCATGCTACAAAGTGATGATCAAGAAATCTAAGTTAAGAAGAAAGTGAGAAATTGAGAGAAATAAAGGCCAAGGGAGAAGTGAAGAAGCACTAGAGGACCCACATGATGGTAAGTGCCTAAACCCTAGCTTTTTTTGAAGTATTTGTGATGTTTTTCTTCAATTTTTACATTTTTCAAATTTTGAGCTCGACACAAGGGATTGTCACCAACAACTTGGGACGATTATTGTCAACCAAGCCTAAAAGGTGTCGACTAGGGGTAAGATAGGTAGAGTTTGTTTGATTTTGTATTTTTGATGATGAGATGTATGATATTTGTATGTTTGATTGATTTTGTAGGCCCGAGAGACCTTATATTTACGAGACAGGTGTCTTTCCTCTTTGATCGAGATGAGAGGGATGTCACGAGATGGTGAGTGGGATCACATGATTGTGGTTGGATTGGGTGGTTTTGACATTACCGGTGAGATTCCAAGAGACTTTGGTTTGATGATTGCATTGGTAGACATATGGGATGTGTGTACAGGCACATTTTGGTTCGGGGACGGGAGAGATGACTATCACCCTAGAGGATGTATATAGGATTTTGAGGCTTCCTATATAAGGGGAGCCAAGACAAATTATTAGATTAGATAGCATATTGGAGAATTTTACATGAATGTTTGGATTTGATGCCCCACATATTAGGTTTACATCCGGTGCATTCTATATAGAGAGTAGATATGCGAGGGATGAGAGTAAAAAAATGATTTGTTTGGTGATGATGGCCATATCCAACTATGCAATCCCATATTCGGGGTACTAGATTTCCATGGACATTGGTAGGGGTAGTGGTGACATTGTTGATCATCGAGAAAATCTTATCGTTTAGGACAAAGTTCTGCTAGTATAGGTGTATTATGAGATGTCGATGTATAAATTGAGGAGAAGATAAGATTATAGTAGGGTTCCTACTTAATTGTTGGGCATATGAGCACATTATAATGATCGGGCCACTAGGGCTCCCATGGGTTATAGGTGACCACATTGAGTTGGCGGTAGGGTTTCGAGATGGTGATCCAATTAGGCTCATGGTGAGAGAGGGACGGGGATGTCGATTGGTACGGAGATAGATTTTGGAGCTAGAGATATAGCATGTGAGATGACGTCCATACCGCGACTTCCATGATTGGCTGGAGTGGATGCATAGTTAGTGAGGATGAGATACACAAGGTGGGTGCAGGTCTTTAGCCTAAAATGATGGAGGCTATTCACTTTGATAGAGTTCGATGAATTTTGGAGTTCTACATACGGTGCCTTGAGATCGATTACATACGGGTGTGACAAGACACAAAGAGATATACCTATCCCTAGCACAATGGACCCATTAGAGGATGTGGGGGCACTATGGGATCATGACAATGATGTGGGGTTGGGGGTGGATTTTTAGATTGAATGACTAGACATGGGCGGCCCACGTAATAGCGAGAGGGGGCAGAGGGTGGAGGTGATGAGGATGAGGAGATGGGCAGAGGAGGAGGATGAGGTTTTGGGAGGCGATCATGGGGATGATAGAGGAGATATGGAGATAGCTCGAGTACGTGTCGTCAAGCGTGATTTGGCTTTGTTTGGAGAGGGACACCACTAGCCGGGGAGTGGGAGGTAGCACGACGGGAGGATTTAGTCCTATGCTAGGAGAGGGATGATGATAGGCAATGAAGGGAAAACTATAGGAGGCAAAGTGCGATGCCTACAAAGTGATATTTGGATATCTCATACCCATACTAGCTGCGGAGTATGAGAGTGGTGCACCAGTGCATCATAGGGAGTGGGTAGATGGGGCCTCCAGGATCTTTCCCTAAGTTTGTATATATCATTAGCGGTGGAGGCATGATATTATTAGATGATTGTGACACATAGGCTGCCACAGACACTTTGAGATATGCAAAGTATATATCTAAACAATGAGGAGTGATTGGTGCAAAGCATAACCAACACTTCTAAGAGTACGGAGAGTGTGGTGTAGCCACGGAAAGAGGCGGGTCATGATGGAAGATATGAGGCCAAGTATTGATTCAGAAAGCAATCTATCTGACTTGTTAGCACTCAGGTTTTGAAAGGAGTGGGTAGCACCTTAAAAGGATGTGATATGATCCTAACTATTTTAGGTTGTGCCTTTCAACCAAGGTAAGAGAACCTATTTTGTAACCTCTATTATTGAAGAACAATGATAAATCCTTCTTTTGCATAAATTTTATAGAGAAGACCTTGGGAAAATATGATCAACACACCAAATCTGACTCTCACGAGTTGTCACTTCTAGATCATGGAGATATTTTCACAACAAGGAAAAGGTTACTAAAGACATTTGGGACCCTGATTGCTTTTGCATGTTTTGGTGATGGAGATTATGCATTTGTATGCACACACATGACAAACAGGGGTAGTATGGGTAGGATTGGTTGTTTTTGAATAAATTTTTTGGTGGGAGGTGGGGTAGGATGAACTTGATTCACTAGATCCTTGAGGAATCTTACAAAATGGAAGGTTAAACCAACAGAATGCCACAAAATAGCTAAAATGTTTCTTTAACTAGAATATGTGCTTCAATGGAGGCCCAGATTAGCACTTTTCACACAATATTTGAGATTCTATCACATGAAGGCTCGAGTTAGAAAATCCAACAAAGCATCAAGATCTGAGTCAAATCACACCTAAGGTACACCCAGAGGCTTACAGACAATCTCTGTCAACAGATGAAAGAAAAGTGATTTTAAATCATTTATTCCAATCCCAGATGAAAGCTCTTTTGAGAAATGAAATTGTAGATGCCACTAAACTATCACAAGGATTGAGGCTTGTGTGATTGAATCAAATTTTAATACAAGATTGCAATAGAAACAAGAAAAACTACTCGCATACATTTAGAAATAAAACAAACACATTTTTCTCAAGACAACACAGAATAACTCAAATTTGATTAAATCTATCAAGCAGGGGAAAGTTTCTAGAATAGTCTCAGAGCTTTTCAATGGCTATACACTTGCAACCACCTTGACATGATCAGATTTAATACAAAAGAGATATACAAGCTTCTCAAATGGCTTCTCAAAATGATGGGCTCTATCAAGCTTTTTCTATTAGAAAATTCAGTCCCGACCCCTAACACTCCAACCATTTGCATGAAAAATTTGTGCCATTTATAACATTTACAACAGGACCCTTTTCCCCCCAAAAAAAAGACCTTGAGTGCTACCAGTGCTTGCCATGATCATGATTGTGATTCTAGAATCAGATCTAAAAGTTCCAGTGCTCGAGGGGGTAGATCTCATCGAATATCTCCCGCATTCAACTCCTTCCTCTGGTAGATCACTCTTTCTTCAATTTTCCAACCACTTCCACCCCTAATCTATCAAATTTGGCTCCTTGTGTGCTCGGGAGAAGAAAAATGGAAAATCTGATCGAGCACGATAGTCAGACCATTTTAATGGTGAAAGATGTCTTCCAGATCTTCCCACCAAACTTAGATATCAACATTAACTCCCTCTCTCTTGGCATGTAGGAAATACCAAGAAATCATGAAGACTCACACTTCCAGGTGTGTTTCAAGTAAAATGGGGGAAAATCAGATTCAAGACTCTCAGCTACCATTGATCTTTACTTTGAATTTGGGTCATCCACATGGAAGATTCAAACTTAAAAAATAGACCTGGGGTTTCCTCTGACTTTTTACAACTTTTGGAAAATGGAAAATTTTCACATTTTGTTCACACCTCCACCCTTGAGAAATGAGCCTGACACGTGTCCTAAGGGGCCCTAAAGGAACCATGACCAAATTTTGCCATTTTACCTCTTTTTGGAAAAAGGAAAATTTTCCAAATTTTCCCCGCAGCTCCGCCCTTGAAAAACGAGCCCAACACGTGTCCCAATGTGGTTCTAGAGGAATTCCACTTCCCCATTTTGACTTTTAACTCTTTTCTCCCAAAAGGAAAATTTTTTCCAAATTTCCCCAAGAGTCCGCACCTCCGCCATTGACCGAGAGCAAGCTTTGACCTTTCCTTTATCGGGCCTGCAGGGCCATTTTGATGTTTTTAGTCATTTTGCATGTCAAGGGCAAAAAAAAAATCCAATTTCCCCCGATGGTCCGCCTCCCCGCCCCTTTGACTTTTCAAACCGCCACGTGTCACCATGGCGCACCTTGAGATGGTCCCAAAAATTTGATACCTTGAATGAGAGCATGGGCTCGCCACGTGTCCTGGCCCTAAATTTTTTCTAAATGCTTGAAGCTCAGCATGGAAGGTGCCATGTGTCATGCTCGAGGTAGTCTCCTTTGGCCATTGAAAAGTCTAAGAAAAATGCAAAGTGAGTGGAGGCCTCCACGTGTCCTCCTGGCGCTTCTAAAAAAATGAAACCCAAAAAGTGGAGACCCCCGAATGAGTCAAAATGGTGCCCAAAGTGAGACCCCTAAATGAGTGTGGGCTCCTCTCCACGTGTCCCCCTTTTTTCCCCACACTATTTTAGCTACATAAAAATTTTCTAAGTCCTGGGAAAAGTAGCGAAAACCTCCACGTGTCCTCTCGCACTACTCCAAGGCCAAACCAAAAAGTAGATCCTCAAACGAGCGTCGTTCCTCCACGTGGACAAATTTTAAGTTGAGGTGATTCATAGAAATTTTGAAGTACCCAGTTGAGCCACATCCAACCAAAAGGTGCCACGTCCCCTGTTGATGCAAGGATGTAAATTTGACAGGAGAAACACCCATCAAACCATAAAATATAGAAAAATGATCATTTGAGCCCGAAAATGAAAATTTCTCCAAGGACAGAGAATTTAGAAATGTTACAAGGCTCAAAATACATCTCGAGATACATCCATTCATTTTTCTTCAAGTATTTAGAGAAAAAATGACAAGGAAGAAAATCTGACCATGGAGAATGGAAAATATGGGAGAACCCAAGTTTTTAGACAAACAAGAGAATGGGAGACCCAAATTACAGACCTTTTCCAGAGGAACAAAGAAACAAGGAGAAAACCATGGACCCATAAGTGATCTATGACCCAGGAACAAATTAAAAATGGCAACAAAGATTAACCAGGCACAACACGGGGAAAAAGAAAGTGACAGAGGCCGTAAATCGATAGATTTTCAAAGGAAAACTAGGGGCGAGACTATTTTGAGCACCAACAACATCGGCTCCGACTCGGGGATGGGCACTCCTGTGAGTGCCACAAGAAAAAAGGTAGACCAAGTGCTAAAAATATCCATTGGGCAAATGGAGTCAATTTGCAGAGAGAGAAACAGAGCCATCTCAAAAAAATGAAATAGAGAAACTAGCAAAAATAGGTCACCGAGGACCAGAATGAGCAAAAACACAAAAGACAAGAACAAACAACAAACTATACACTGTACACAAGATTTTTCCTTGATTAGGGGAATCAATCCAAGAAATGCTTCAAATGCCTACCATTAATAAGAAGCTCAAGCAATTCACCATCTAAGTCCTTGAGGAAGAAGGTATGTTCACCAATCCTAATATCAATGGAGTAAGGGCCCATCCATAATGAGTCAAACTTGCCATGCTTGCCCTTATCCTCATGTCTGTCTATCCCATAGCAACACAAGATCTCCAACATTGAAAGCTCTAGGAGTGACCTTCTTGTCAAATAACTTCTTCATTTTCTCTCTGAACTTTACATGCCTCTGGTGGGATGCCCTCCTCTCTTCATCAAGCTCAACAATCTAGTTAATGTGAGCATCATAAGGACCTACCTCTTGATCTTCCAGTTGTTGCATAAAATGATATGAAGATAGTTGCATATATGAAGGCAAAGTAGGGCTTGAGTCCCATATACCAACTCAAATGGACTCTTTCCAGTGACCCTCTTGACAATGATCCTATCTGCCCAAACAACAAACTTCAACTATTCACCCCACTTTCTCTTGTTTGCTCCAATGTTCTTCTGATAATCTTCAACAAATTTTTTATTACTGGACTCAGCTTGTCCATTTCCTTGGGGATTGTAATTAGAGGCATATGTCAAGTTGATCCCATATTCTTTGCACATTTCCACCAAAGGTTTAGCTCTAAAGCTCATGGCATTATCAAGCAACAATCTTGACTGGCACCCCAAACTATGCAGATGATGTTGTTCAACACAAAGTCCATGACAATTTGGTGTGTTTCCTTTTGGTGGGGATTGCCTCCACCCACTTGGTAAAATAATCAAGTGGCTACAAGAATCCACTTATGGCCAACACTTGAAGGGTCTGAAATCTCACCAATGAAATCCATTCCCCATTGCTTGAATGGGGCTTCAATTGATATATAGGATGCAAAGGAAGGGAGCTGAAGCTTTCAATCTTCTAGAGAAAGCCGCAACTCTCACATCTTCTAACCAAAAGAGTTGTATCCTTGAAGAGAGTTGGCCACCAATAACCAGCCCTCAGGATCTTGTGTGTTGTGACTCTTGCAGCAAAATTCCCCCCACAAACTCCTCCATGGAGATCAACAATTATCTTGGGGCTTCTTCTTCAAGTAATGCACCTTAAGAGGACTCCCTCTGGGTTCTTCCAAGCCAACCCATAATTAGTAATGACATATTTCTGGGAGGCCAACTTAAGATCCCTTTTCTAGTTCTTACTTAAATGCTCAGGAAGTATAAGTGTCTGAGATAAAAATTACATCCTTGTACCACTCAGAACTCATCAACCTTTCAAAAACACCTGCCCTTTCTTCTTCTACCTCATTTACCTCAATAGTTTGCAAGTTTCTCTCAGCCATAAGCTTAGCCAAGCCCAAACCTCTCACCAACTTTGTGGTTTGGATATCCATATCATATTCTTGCAACTTGTTCACCCACCTGCATCTTTTGCTTGAGACCTCCATCTCTGACAAGATGTCCTTCACCATGGTGTGGGGAACATAAGAAACCACTTTAGAACTTAGAATGTAAGGTCTAAAAACCTTTGTTGCTTTTACCAAGGAAAATGCTTGCTTTTCCATGATAGTGTACTTTAGCTCAGCCCCCTGCAAGGCCTTACTAAAAAAGGCAATTGGCCTCTCATCCCCTTCATCATCCTTCTATAGCAGGAAAAAAGCAATAGTGTTCTCTAAAGAAAAGGAAAATAGTTGGAAAGGCTTCTTATAATCTGGAGCTGCTAAAACAGGGCATGCTTTAATGCCTCTTTAATCCCATTGAAAGCTTGGATGGCAGCCTCCTCCCATTTGATGACCTGGTCTTTCTTCAACATGGAAGTGATTGGAATGGTCAACTCAACAAAGTTTGATATGAATCTTCTAATGAAGTTTATTTTCCCAAAGAAGGACTGAATTCCCTTCTTGGTTCTTGGGATTGGGACCTTGTTGATGGCCTCTACTCTTTCTGGATCAATCATCACCCCTTCTTGTGACACAATGTGACCAAGAAACTTTTCCTTCTGCACTCCAAAATGGCACTTCTTTGGATTGAGTGAGATGCCATATTCTCTACATCTTATCAGCATCTTCTCCAAGTGCAGCAAGTGGTCACTTCTCTTTCTAGAAAACATAGTCACATCATCTTGGTAAAACAATAAACTCATTGATGTAACCAAAAAAGCAACATCCATTGCTCTTTGAAAGGTGGCTCCAACATTCATCAGACCAAAGGGCATCCTAACATAAACATAGGTCCCCAAGGAGTAGTAAAGGTTATCTTGATCCTTTTTGATTCCTTCACCACAACTTGGTTATAACCAGAGAAACCATCCAAGGTAGAGAGAAATTCAGAACCAGTCACTAACTGCAACATGTTCTCCATATTTGGTAAAGGATAATTATCCTTCATTGATGCTCTGTTTAGATTCCTGAAGTCCACACATAACCTGATATCACCATTCTTCTTTCTTATTGGTACTAGGTTTGTAACCCAAGAAGAATACCTAGTGGGCTGAATAATCCCTCCATCTCTTAGCTTCTTCAGTTCCTCTTGCATTTTGAGAGATAAGAGTGGGTTGATGGGCCTCTGTTTCTACCTGAATGGCTTTGCATTAGACTCCAAGGGAATCTCATGTTAAAATAGGTCCTCTCTGTATGCTTTTAGTTTAGAATAGGTCCAAGCCATGCAATCTTGGTATTTTTCAACAATTGGATGTATGACTACTTCTCCTCCTTGCTGAGATTACTACCTAACCAAATTTTCCTTGGCTTCTCCTTTGTGCCAAGGTCATGCTCCTCAATATCCCTTGAGGCTGCCATGCATCTGTTAACAATGTGATCAACATTATCAAAATTGGACTCAAGAGCAACCAATCCTCTAGGAATGGTATTGGTTTTTAGTTGGATGATGCCCTTGCCAAACAAGGTTTCTTTTCCTTCTATTGTACATACCATTGGCTCCAAATCAATGCATTGATCAAAAAACTCTCCCTTGTTTCTACAGAAATCTTTTGATCTGAGCATCATCATCAAAACCTACCAATGTTTAATGTTGTCAGGGACAAAAGGTCTTGTCAATACCTCAACATCATATTCACAATATGGGGACATTGTACAATTGTCAAACCGAGACCCCAACACTGCAAGATTTGTCTACCAAGTCATTGAATTTCCTATCATGATGCACTATGTTGAATGAATCAAACATCTCAATAAGATCCCAAAATGCATGTTTATATTGTTTCATTCACGTTGATTCTTTGTGGCATACAACTTTTCTGACTTGTTTTACTATTAATTTTGAGTCTCCTTTGACAATGATGTCCTTGACACCATATTTCCAAGAAATTCTTAAACCCAACAACAATAGTGCCTCATACTCAAGCAATGTTGGTGCACTCAAAGTTGAGTTTGAAGGAAAAACAATTTTTTCCTGACCAGAGAAAGTAGAACAACACCAACACCATTCCCAAACTTGGAGCAAGCTCCATCAAACAATAGAGTCCAAGGAGAGCCTATCTATTCAAGACACCTTGCATTCTTCAATCTTGTGCTCCTTTCCATCAAACAAATCCTACAAAGTTATTGCATCAACATTTGTGTACAATACTTCATAGGATGCATTGTTGGGATCCTCAATAAGGTGCAACATCTTCTTTTCCCATACAACCTGACAAGGCTGCCCTCAATTGGAATGGTGGCATAGGACATATCCATTTGGACACTCCCACCAACACTAGCAGCCCATTTTCTTGACAATAGCATGCCCCACTTGGTTGGGTAGTCAATGATGACAACATCAAGTTTTAAATTTTTACCCTGGGTAAGCTGCAAGCTGCACCACCAAACCCTTCACACATCCACCACTGGCACCTCTCTGGAGTCCATAGCAGTGCACTTCCCATATGTTATTACTTTGATATTCATCTCATTCATAACTTCTAAAGGCATGACATTGCATGATGCCCCTGAGTCAAACATGCAGTTGTGCAAAGTCTATCCTTAATGATCAGGGTAGTGAAGAATGGATCCACATTTAGTTGAGAGTCCACCAAGGATGTCCCCAAATAGACCTCAGGTGGTTCATCTAGCTCTTTTGATGTTGGTGGTGCTTCTGGTTCTTCAATGACTAGGTGGGAGTCTCCACAATGTTTATGTTTCTACCTAGGGAAGTCTTCTCTTCTTTCAACCCCAAGTATTCAAATGCTCTCTTTTGTGCTCAGGAATCCTAAGCAACTCAACAATTGGAACAAAGACTTTGATTTGACTTAAAACTTGGGCAATATCATATGGGACATTCTTGGCAAGGCAAGTATTGGAAGGAAAGCTAACACACTCATTAGGTGGTACAAGGATTTTTGATAACTTGGGCATGAGGAGGGGTATGATTTTTGTTTAGAACTATAGGGATTTTAGTAGATGCATCTTTCTTAGGAGCCTCTTTAGGAATGTTTGAAAGTAAGGGATCTTTTGGCTTGGCTTGAGGCCCTGTCCCTTTGACAACCTTACTTCTTGTGTTATATTCCTTCTCTTGAGCAACAACAACATTCATCAATAATTGTCTATCCTCCTCAGATGGAATTCCTCCATCATACTTCTTTATCATTAAAGCCCTTAAATATTCAAAGTCATTATTGGGAAATTCAAAAGCTTGTATATAGTATCTACTTCTAAAATATGAGAGGGAGGAAGAATAGGTACCCTATGAATGCAGTCCCAAAAAGTGGCAGCAGTCCGGGAACTTATCACCTCAGTTGAAGTTTCCCCTTGTTGTAAGCTTGTGGAACAACCCATCATGCAGACATCATCATCATTATCATCATCTTCTTCTTCTTCTTCTTGCTGATCTTCTTCACAAGGAGCATGAGGCATGAAACATTTGTCACACCAATCAATGACATCTATCTCCTCCACACAACAACTCTAGCAGCCAAAGGATCAGGCACCATTTTATTTTCCCTAGCTTGGGGCTACCTATTTCCAAATCCAACAGGTCCTTTGCCTCTATCATCAGATCTTTGGTGATTTGTGAACTTGTCTTGGCCTTGTTGTTTTGTTGACCTTGTGAGTTCTGCCCAATTCCTTTCTCATCCTGGGCTAGTTTGTAGGAAATTTCTTTGACAACCCCTGCCAAAGTTTTCACAACTTCTTCCAAATCAAGCAAGCCTTGCTTGTTTGAGGTTTTTTAGGTTAACCAACTTTACACCCTCCCTTTTGGAGGCTTTCCAATTTCCTTGATGTTGTTCTCTATTTGCAAAGCCATGGTGAAGGCCTACCTCAAATTTGTGGGGTTTTTGTCTCTTAAGTAATATGCAGCCTTTTTATCAAATGCATCAGAATATTTGATCAAACATGACTCATCACAAGGCCTTATCCTAACAGGAAATCTCCTCAAGGTCTTATTAAACCTTGTGTTGAAATCATGTACTGACTCATTAGGATTCTTTTTGATGTTTTCAAATTTTGTCAAAAGAAACCTAGGGTCAGTTCTATCACCATACTGCAATCTAAATGCATTACTCATCTCAGTCCAAGAATCAATAGAGTTATCTGGAAATGCTTTTATACCAATCCCTAGCATCTTCTTCCAAGGTATGGATAAACAACTTGATATATACATCTTCATGTTCAATCTCAAAATCTTCCATCATATTGATAAAAAGCTTTAGATGTTGATCACCTAGTTATAAGCATTGTTTCCTTGGAACTTTGGCATTTTTCCTTACATCTTGAGGAACTGCATTTGGATAACCAGCCATTCCCACAAAATTTATAGGTCCAAAAGTGTTTACAACAAAATGGAGGTCTAGGGGGGGGGCTTGGGCCATGTTGTTTTGAGGAGGTGACCCTGGAGGGGTGACAAATTGATAAGGGGTAGAGGGTCCTTGGAACACAGGAGTATAATTTTCAAAATGGATACCCCCAAAGGCCTTGCTTCTTGGAAATCCCTATCAACCTCGTAAAAATACAAGTGTAGAATGTGAAGCAAACCTTTCAAAATCAAATGAAGGCCCTTCTCCAGCTAGAGAATTCAATTCCACAAAGAGGCTACCTGATTCAGAGTCACTTGAATGGTAGTCTTCAATGATAGGCCGATCACTTTCATCAATGGAGATCCCTCTTCTTGTCTCTGTTGATCTCCCACAACTCTCTAGGATTTTCTTCCTTCTAATTTTGCTTTTCCTAGCTCTGGAAACAATGTCCTAGCAGGATCCCTAGCAAAGAAAGATCTTCTTCCTTCCATCTTTGCAAATATTAGTAACAAATCTGACTTTGATAGAGTTTTAAGACACTGGTACTCATTAAAAATCAGATCAACAGGGAGTCACCACTAAGGATTTCCACCTTAGTTGTGAAAATGCACTAAATATGATCTGTCAAATGTCTGTCAATGCTAGAAACTAGAAATGGAAAGATTCTAAACTTTCTTTACCAGATTTATCAAATGAAAGCTAGTGCACTAGGTGTGAAAACTAAAAGAATTACACACACACTTGGAGCATACAAGAAGTGTTTTACTAGGTCTTGATTTTGAAAAAAATCCCAATATGTCCCTAAAAAAATGCTGAAGTGTGTTGGTACCCAAATTTAATCTCCTTCAAAGACCGAGAAACATCATGGATTTTGATAGACACTTAGAGGTAGATAGATAATCATGTATGTCATTTTGTAGCTGGGGAAGCAATCTATCTGACTTGTTAGCACTCAAGTGTTTCAAAAGGAGTGGGTAGCACCTTAAAAGGATGTGATCTGATCCTAACTATTTTAGGTTGTGCCTTTCAACCAAGGTAAGAGAACCTATTTTGTAACCTTGTTATTGAAGAACAATGATAAATCCTTCTTTTGCATAAATTTTATAGAGAAGACCTTGGGAAAATATGATCAACACACCAAATCTGACTCTCACGAGTTGTCACTTCCAGATCATGGAGATATTTTCACAACAAGGCAAAGGTTACTAAAGACATTTGGGACCCTGATTGCTTTTGCATGTTTTGGTAATGGAGATTATGCATTTGTATACACACATGACAAACAGGGGTAGTATGGGTAGGATTGGTTGTTTTTGAATAAATTTTTGGTGGGAGGTGGGGCAGGATGAACTTGATTCACTGATCCTTGAGGAATCTTACAAAATGGAAGGTTAAACCAACAAAATGCCACAAAATAGCTAAAATGTTTCTTTAACTAGAATATGTGCTTCAATGGAGGCCCAGATTAGCACTTTTCACACAATATTTGAGATTCTATCATGAAGGCTTGAGTTAGAAAATCCAACAAAGCATCAAGATCTAAGTCAAATCATGCCTAAGGTACACCAGAGGCTTATAGACAATCTCTATCAATAGATGAAAGAAAAGTGATTTTAAATCATTTATTCCAATCCTAGATGAAAGCTCTTCTGAGAAATGAAATTGTAGATGCCACTAAACTATCACAAGGATTGAGGCCTGTGTGATTGAATCAGATTTTAATACAAGATTGCAATAGAAACAAGAAAAACTACTCGCATACATTCAAAAATAAAACAAACACATTTTGCTCAAGACAACACAAAATAACTCAAATTTGATTAAATCTATCAAAGTAGGGAAAGTTTCTAGAATAGTCTCAGAGCTTTTCAATGGCTGTACACTTGCAACCACCTTGACATGATCAGATTTAATACAAAAGAGATATACAAGCTTCTCAAATGGCTTCTCAAAATGATGGGCTCTGTCAAGATTTTTCTATTAGAAAATTCAGTCCCGACCCCTAACACTCCAACCATTTGCACAAAAAATTTGTGCCATTTATAACATTTACAACAGAGGACCCCTTTTCCCCTCCAAAATCAAACCTTGAGTGCTACCAATGTTTTCCATGATTTTGATCATGATTTCTAATCAGATCTCAAAAAGTCACTAGGTGCTCGAGGGGGTAGATCTCATCAAATATCTCCCACATTCAACTCCTTCCTCTGGTAGATCACTCTTTCTTCAATTTTCCAACCACTTCCACCCCCTAATCTATCAAATCTGGCTCCTTGCATGCTGGGAGAAGAAAAATGGAAAATCCGATTGAGCACGATAGTCAGACCATTTTAATGGTGAAAGATGTCTTCCAGATCTTCCCACCAAACTCAGATATCAACATTAACTCCCTCTCTGCTTGGTGTGTAGGAAATACCAAGAAATCATGAAGACTCACACTTCCAGGTGTGTTTCAATAAAATGGGGGAAAATCATATTTAGACTCTCAGCTATCGTTGATCTTTACTTTGAATTTGGGCCATCACATGGAAGATTCAAACTTTAAAAATAGACCCGGGGGCTTCCTTTGACTTTTTACAACTTTTGGAAAAATGGAAAAATTTCACATTTTTTCACATCTCCGCCCTCGAGAAATGAGCCGACGACACGTGTCCTAAGGTGGGCCCCAACGGAACCATGGACCAAATTCTGCCATTTACCTCCTTTTTGGAAAAGGAAAATTTTCCAAATTTTCCCACAACTCCACCCTTGAAAAATGAGCCTGACACGTGTCCCAATGTGGTTCTAGCGGAACCATGCTTCCCTTTTTACTTTTTAACTCTTTTCTCCCAAAAGGAAATTTTTCCAAATTTCCCCGAGAGTCCGCACCTCCCCATTGACTGGAGAAAGCTTTGACCTTTCCTTTATCGGGCTGCATGGGCCATTTTGATGTTTTTAGTCATTTGCATGTCAAGGGAAAAAAATCCAAATTACCCCGATGGTTTGCCTCCCCCCCTTTGACTTTTCAAACCGCCACACGTGTCACCATGGCGCACCTTGAGATGGTCCCAAAAATTTGATACCTTGAACGAGCGTGGGCTCGCACGTGTCCTGGCCTGGGAAAATTTGTTCTAAATGCTTGAAGCTCAGTGGAAGGCGCCATGTGTCATGCTCGAGGTAGTCTCCTTTGGCCATTGAAAATTCTAAGCAAAATGCAAAGTGAGTGGAGGCCTCCACGTGTCCTCCATGGTGCTTCTTCAAAATGGTGCCCAAAGTGGAGACCCTGAATGAGTGCGGGCTCGCCATGTGTCCCCATTTTCCTACCACATTGTTTTAGCTACATAAAAATTTTCTAAGTCAGGAAAAGCAAAGTGAAACCTCCACGTGTCCTCTCGGTGCTACTCAAGGCCAAACCAAAAAGTAGATCCTCAAACGAGTCGTGTGCCTCCACGTGGACAAATTTTAAGTTGAGGTGATTCATAGAATTTTTGAAGTATCCAGCTGAGCCACGTCCAACCAAAAGGTGCCACGTCCCCTATCGATGCAAGGATGTAAATTTGACCGGGAGAAACACCCATCAAACCGTAAAATATAGAAAAATGATCATTTGAGCCCGAAAATGAAAATTTCTCCAAGGACAGAGAATTTAGAAATGTTACAAGGCTCAAATATGTTTCTCTTAGAGATACATCCATTCATTTTTCTTCAAGTATTTAGGGTAGAAATGACAAGGAAGACAAATCCTGACCATGGAGAATGGAAAATATGGGAGAACCCAAGTTTTTAGACAAACAGAGAATGGGAGACCCAAGAAACAAGGAGCAAACCATGGACCCATAAGTGATCCGAACCCGAGACATGATTAAATCTGTGACGATGTATAGTATATTTGGATTTTTGATGAGATATATAGATGCATTGTTGACAGTTAGGCCATTATGTGTCGATGTTTAATTTATGGTTTTTATTTGGATGATTATGATTATGGTTTGGATGGATGAACAGATATATGCATTGTTTTAGATGGATGTGGATGAGACATGATGATTTAGATATAGATATGATATGAATATGATTATGGATTATGATGATGTTTAGATTATGGATTTAATTATGTTTTGGAAAATATGAATGTGATAATATGTTTAGATTGATGGATTTAGGATGATTATAAATTATATGTGGATGGATGAGATAAGATATAGAATGTTGTTTTAGACTTGGACATGGGATATATGATTTAGATATAGATGAGATAATGAAATGATTATGGATTATGGGGATGATGTTAGGAAATTATTATGTTATGAAAAATATGAGGATTGAGAGATAGAGAAGAGATGGGATGGAAGAGATAAGATATAGAATTGCAAATTGTAAAGTGAAATGGGAATCAATAAAGATATAGATGAGATAATGGTCAGGTGTTTGGGGACAATAGTTAGTCACAGAGCTTATAATCAAGAAGGATGGAAAGGAAAACTTGATATACCTAAAGAATGGGTCAAGATATAAAATACACCATAGAAATAGTTCTTCTTAGGTGGTGGAAGGAAATGATCCAACTTTAGATATAATGATGTAAATTGATTGATGAGGAATTAATTTTGATGGGAAATTTGATCGATACGGGAAGCTTTCCTAGGATGCTTTTACATATGAAAGGATGATCAATGCGGGAAGCCTTTTACTACCATGATATAACAAGGTAGCCATCCTTTGAGGGAGTGGTCTACATTTTGATTTTTTTAGGTAGGATACATGATAGTTGTCCTTCAAGGGATCAGTCTATATTTTTACATGATTTGATTTATATGAAAAAATGTCCTTCGAGGGAGCAATATGTTTTGGGAAAAGATTAGCATCATTGATATTGAATATTGAATTTGATAAAAGATCTATGGATAGCCAAGTAGAACACTTAGGAGGGGATAAAAAGATGTGCAAGCTATACTTGAGGTCCCTTATCATGGTTCCAGAAGGTAGATAAGAGGGAAAAAATAGTAATTATCATGGATTTCTCACCAAGAAGGAAGAGCCTGTCCATAAGGAACATGCTATAAGTCGAGTCATGGTGCCCATATTTAAGGTCATAGACATGATAGTGATGGTAGACCACATAATTCTAAATCATTACAGTGATAGATGGAAGAGGAAACTAATGGAAAGAGGGGATCACTAAGGTGACTAAGGTCATGTTGGTAGATATGCTAACCATAGAAATGTTGCAACGGCTGCAAGGCATTGAGAAGTTCGGTTCATGTTTTCCATCAAGAGATGTTAAATGATAAGCACCAGACCCATACTTATGCGTGATGATGTATGGTCCAATCCAATTGGGAGAAAACTATCCACATTGGCTCCTTTCTAGAGTAGTGACATTATGATTTTCTATAAGGACAAGGTCACCATTATTAAAGTTGTGAGGCTTGAGATGCTTATTGTAAGCATGCTTAATCCGATCTTGATAGGTTTGATGATGTTGAGGGTGATTAGGATACGTTCATCTAATAACTTGAGTTTTGCTCGACACTCCCGACAATAGTCCTCATCAAATATAAATTCACGAAGGAAACATGCAAGGAATGGATTTTAACTTCAAGAGGAAGGAAGACCTCGGAGCTATAGATGAAAGAGAAAGGAATAGCACCCGTAGGGGTGTGGATGCTAGTCTAGTAGGATCAAATAGTGAAAGCAATATGGAGATGTCAATCACAACCGGACCTATCAATAGTCTTAGCAAGAATGTTATGGAGGGTCTTGTTAGAGGCTTTGTCCTGGCCGTTAGCCTAAGGATGATAAGGTGAAGAGAATATAAGCTCGATGTTAATAGATTTGCAAATCTTCTTAAGGTCTTTATTTTTAAGGACTTTCTATTGTCCATGATGAGCTTGTGAGGAACACCAAAATGGTAGATGATATGTTGATAAATTAAATTAATGATCTAGTTAGCTTTGGTATATTTGAGTGGAATGGATTCCACCCATTTGGTGAATTAATCGGTAGCGGTGATGATGGAATGATGTCATTTGGAGGAGCACGGGTTGATGAGGCCAATGAGGTTGAGTCCCCATTGTGAGAAGGGTAACAAGTCCGATCCGGTGTAGAGATTGGCTAGGGACGTGGATAAGATTAGAATGTTGATGAAATTTAACATACTCACAAAAGTCTTGGTTGAGTGTAGGCCAGTAATAGCCCAAGAGAAGGACACGCTTAGCAACACCCAAGACACTAAATTTTCCACCAAAAATACCATCATGGACCTCTCGAATAACACAAATAGATTCAGAAGATTTAAATAAACGTAGGAGAATGTTGTCAAAACCACATTTGTAAAGGATGCCACCAAGGATAACATAATGGGTTACACATTGAAGGAAGGACCTCCTACCATTCTTAGATAGGTTAGAGGGGACTTTATATTGGGATAGGTAGTCAAAGATCTAATAATACCAAAGATTTGATTGATTGGAATTGACATGATTGATGCGAGGAAGCTCATGGACATGAGATGGTTGATTGAGACACTGAAAAATGACTGAGAGCTTAGACTCTTCCATTTTCCATGGGATAAGGGATGCGAGGGAAGCCATAGTGTTAGCAAAATGATTGGATGAACATGGGATAGCTTGGATGGTATAGGATTCAAATGCTTCAAGGAGAAAGATGACGATATCCCTATATTTTTGAAGGATGTCATTTTTACATTTATAGGTGCATGTAACTTGATAGATAATGAGTTGGGAATCACCATAGATATTAAGAATCTAACGCTAAGTATGAAAGTGGTTTTAAGGCCCAATATGAGGGCTTCATACTCAGCCATATTATTACTGCATTCAAAATTAAGCTTTTGAGAAATGGGGATGGGAGTATCCCAAGGAGGAATGATGATGATGTTAGTGCCTCCCCCTTGTTAACACTTAGATCTGTCAAAGAAAAGGGTCATTTTAAGAGGAGAGAACTCGTGATCAATAGTGAAGATAGATTTTTCTAGGAATTGTTCATAAGGAGTTGACTTTCAAGAAAAGGGGCCTCAACAAGTTGATCAGAAATAGCCTGGTCCTTAATGAATTTCTGGGAGATGAACTCTAGGTCAAAATTTGTCATAAACAAGATACATCGAGTGATACGAACAAGATGATAAGGCTTGGAGTGCATGGTTTCAATAACATGGAAGTTGGAAATGACAAAGTTTTTATGGTTAAGAAGGTAATGATGAAGCTTAGATGTGGCGAAGAAGATGTTGTAACACATGTTTTCATATTTAGTGTAGTGGGTCTCATAGTCATGAAGGGTACGACTCATATAATAGAGAGCCTACTCCCTTCCTTGCTCATTCGTAGTGCACAAACATGGCATGTAGAGCATGATCAAAGGTAGAGACATAGAGATAAAAAGGCTCCCCCTCGCATGGAGGTGTGAAAATGGGGTAGAGAGAGAAGATGTTGCTTAAGATCATCAAAGGCCTTCTGATAGTTTTCATCCTAATTGAATTGGGTGTCTTTACGAATAAGGTGATGAAAGGGTTGGAAAAGTCGAGAGTGCGAGATGAAGTGGCATGACTTATTGAATTTGGTCTTGAATCTGTGAAGTTTCTTGAGGTTAGAAGGGGGATGCATCTTGAGGACAACATTAATTTTGGCGGGATCAACTTCAATACCCCTGATAGATACGATGAAGCTAAAGAGTTTACCAGTTAATAGTCCAAATACACACTTGGCTGGATTAAGATGAAGAAGGAAGTAGATAAGGCACTTGAAGAGGACTTTAAGGAAAGAAATATGGTCATTTGAAACTTGGATTTACCCAAGAGTTCATCAACATAGTCCTCTACAGTTTTATGGATAAGGTCATGGAAGATATAGGTCATAGCCCACTAGTAAGTGGCCCCAGCATTTTTCAAACTGAAAGGCATGACACGATAGCAGAAGGTCCCCAAGGGGTGATGAAGGAAGTATTATGTTGGTCTTATGGGGCGATGAGGATCTGATTGTAACGAAAAAACATCCATAAGAGAGAGCATCTCATGGTCGGCCGTGAGCTTGACGATCTGGTTGATGTTGGGGAAAGTAATCCTGGGAAAATGATACTTAAATCTTGGAAATCAGTGCAAATGTGAGATTTCAGAAGATTTGGAAACATGTACGATATTTAAAACCCATTACGGATAATCGATGGGTTGGATGAAGTTAGCAGAGAGAAGACATTGCAGCTCTTCTTTGACAAGAAGGGCAATGGGAGGATATATGTGGCACATATTTTATTTAATAGGTTTGGTGTCAAGGATGGTGATGATGTTATGGATGATGATGGAGGGATCCCGACCGACATGTTATAAGTATGACCATCCTGGATACCCGGCTATGTTTGCATAAGAAGGAGGTAAAGGCTTCGAGCTCTTAAGGATCAAGAGATTGGCCAACTTTGAGGATGTGGGGCTCTTGGGGAGTCCCTATGTTGATGTTAATGGTGGATTCATTAAGGAGGGTGGAAGTATCAGGAGGAAGGAATTTTGGATATGATAATCCTTGACCCCATGTAAGAAAGAATGGAATTGTCATCGCTGCATTGGAGGATATCAATGGTAGGGGAATCTTCCCCTATCATCTTAGGGTACTTAAGAGGAAAGGACCAGGTCTCATATTCATCCTGATAGGTGACCAGATTAGAGGGAAACATTGGAGACTAAAAAAATTTAGGGGGGATAGATATAGTGTCATCTGGGTCCATGAGATAGTCGGATGGAGAGGGGGAAGGTGACTCAATGTTGATGTGAGAAGAGGAATAAGTGCATGGAGGAGGAGTGGAGGGATATTTGTATCCCAAGCCAAATTTTTCATATATGGTTCATGGTATTGTTTAAGAAAATATCGTGGATACCATGTTCTTAACATTCTAGACCATATCCCTTCCATGCACAACGATAAAGATAAGTATAGGCGAAGGATTTGTTAGAGAGGAAATTGAAACCATTGGTGTATGGTTTGGTGTGAGGGTGGTCATCAACATGAGAAGATTGGTTTTGAGGAAGGGTATTGAACAAGATAACATCCCCAACATTGGATTGATACATAGGGGCCTTGTTAGGATAACCAAGGTGGTTGATAGAAGGAAGGTAATTAAGAGTGAGGAGTTGATACTCCCCCAGGGAAAAGTGCTACATCACATCATCGAAAGATCCATCATGGGGTAACTTAGATGCAGGAACAAAAGAACTAGTGGATGCTTCGGAAGAAGAGTCTCTCTTAAGTACAAGCACATCGTTCAATCGGTAAGTCATGTGACATGCTTTAAAGGGATGATGGTCAGCAGGGAGAGTATGGATCTTCCCTTCATGTTCATATTTAATACAACGGTGGAGGGTGGATGGGATGCAATGCATGACGTGAATCCAAGGATGTCCAAGAAAGACATTATATTGAAACTCCCCTTCCATAATATATATCTCATGAAGGATTTTATGGCCCACATGGATGGGAAGGATAAATGTGCCCAAAGCAAGGGAAACAACATCATTAAAAGTACAAAGGACAACAACAGATTTAGAAACAATGGTGTCAGGGAGTTTAAGTTGATTAAAGGTATGGGAAGAAATGATGTTGATACTAACACCATTTTCAATCATGGATTGGAAGGTGAAGGTGTCATTAATACGAACCGTGATGAAAAGAGGAAGATCATGGTCTTCAGGAAGAATGTTGGGGATTTCAGAATCCTCGAAAGATATGGTGGTGGAAGCTGCGAGAGCTCTAACAAGGACCACAATGGGCGGGGCTCATCGAGATATTATTGGAATGCATTGTAAAACTTCAATAAGAGCATTTTTGTGGTTAGGGGAGCTTTGGATGAACTCATAAAGGGACATCTTAACAGGATATTGGTGCAACTACTTTATGATTGTCTACTCGATGGAGGTAGAATTGGGCACTGAGATAGGATAGACACCTTAGCCTTAGAGGAAAAAGGGGGTAGAGATAGTAGATGTGGAGAAGGCTCACCGGGAGAAGAAGCGATGATGACTTTATATTTGGATGAAGTGGAAAGTTGTGCCTTGTATGCTACGCCCTTAATCATATATCTTATATTGGATGTATATAGCTGACTTGTGGCTATCATAACTTCTTATCATTGTGTATCTCTTTAATTTATGTTATATTTTCATTAGTGGATTGGTCTTAGTGTTGGCCATATCATAGGAATAGTATATATAGGGGTTAGTAGGTAGTAGTTGATCATCATATTCAACATTTGAGTCTTATTGTTTGGTTTGGAGGTTTCCCCCTCGAAGTGGCTAAGCTATTCTACTTGCACATTGAGATCATTTATCTAAAATATTGTGTTCATTGGTGTTATATTGCTGCTAATAATCATATTTATACAAGTAATTCCATTACAAGTGGTATCAAAGCTTGAACTCGGCCAGCATTGCGTCAAACCCTAATTGTGAAGGTTCGTCCATATCTCAAAATTGGTAGCAAATTTTTATGCAATTTTTTTGTGGTGTGGAAAAATTAGTCAAGTAAGCTCCCCTCCAAATTTTAAGAATTTTTGACTTGGTTTGCAAAATTTATAGTGGTTTTATGTTTTTCATAATTCGGCTACCTAGGGTGCAATTTGTGGAATTTTTCAAAGTTATTTACATTTCCAAAAATAAGATTAAAAATTAGTTTGAGTTCATTCTTTGAGTTTTATAAAAATTTCCAAATTCCTATTAAAATCCCAAACCCTAAATTTTGACCTTGATCCTTAAATCTTACCATTTTGGGGCATCATGGTTGGGCCTTCGACAAGAGGCAAAAATAATCCCATCACTCCGGGTAAAACCCATGATAAGGATGAGATAATAGTTGAGGAGTTAGAGTTAGAAGGGGTATCTACAGAGTCCTTAGGGTTAGGGTTTACTTCAACTAACCATAAGGTCAGCTATCTTGAGTTAGAGTTACGAAACCTCGAGGGTAGAGTGGCCAAGCAAAGAAGATGTAGACAAGATTGGACAATGATTGGAGGATTTCATTCACCAATTTAGTTACAATATCATGGGTCATCATATCCTTCCTAATCAGCCACAACTCAATCATACTCATATTAACCAGGTGGATCTTCATGTCAAAGTAATAGATAAACTAGTCAGGGTGGATCTACAAACATGACCAATCCAAATACAAACACTCTGCAGGCCCATAACATGATTCCAAAAGTGGAAATGCGTAAGTTTGATGGAAAGGATCCACTCAATTAGATTAACCAGATGGAGAATTTCTTTGATCTTCATTAGATTCCATCAGGACAAAAGGTTACAATGGCATCGTTGTATCATGAACATGGTCAATTCATTTGGTATCGATGGTTATGTGCTCAAAGGAAAAAGAGTGGCCTCAATGTTACATGGACATTCTTCACCGAAGAGTTACAATTGCACTATAGTTCTAGTGTGTCAGAGAATTATTTCAGTCAATTAGCAAATCTCAAGACAAACAGGAATAGTCAAAGATTACATCCATCAATTCCAAAACCTTTCCTTACGGGTGGAAAATATTCCTGAAGAGAATTTGAATGACTTATTTCTTGGGGGTCTTAAATAACAAATTGAGACTGAGGTGCGTATGTTTAATCCTCATAAGGTTTTAGACTCTATGATCATGGCACGTAGGGCAGAGGAAAAATTTATTTCCAATAGGAAACAAACTGTCAATAATATCAGAGATCGTAGCACCCTTCCACCATCATTCCCTTAGCCAGTTAGACTAACACCTCAAAAAATTGAAGAAAAGAGAGCCAAAGGGTTATGTTTTAATTGTGACAACAAATTTGGACCAGGACATAAGTGTGTTGAAAAGAAGTTGTTCTACATTAAGGGGCTTAATGAAGAAGAAGAAAATGAAGAAGACGAAGAGGTAGAGCTAGAGGAGGAATTAGGAGATCCCCAACCAACAATATCAAGCCATGAAATTTCAGTATTAGCACTCCCCAAACTCTCAAAGTAGTTGGATTCTTTTAAAAATAGAGGGTAACAAAGTGTTGATTGATTTGGGAAGTACTCACAACTTCATCAATCATAAGTTGGCGGTACGCTTGAACTACTTTTTTTATCTAGCTCCAGAATGTCAAGTCATGATCATTGATGGGAAAATTGTTAGTTGTTCAGGAAAATGCCATAACATTAATCTCGCCATGGGATATTACTTGCTAACTAGCAATATGTATGCAATTTTCATGGGAGGAGTAGACATTGTGTTAGGAGTTCAGTGGCTTACCACCTTGGGAACCATTGAAATGAATTTCCAAGATTTGTTCATGCAATTTCAGTTAGAAGGGAGGAATTTTAAACTAAAAGGACTAAGAGAAAAGTCCCCATAAATGGTAAGTTCTCATCAGATGCAAAAATTTCTTAGAAAAGGTGCAGAAGGGTTTGTGGCACAACTATTTTCATTGGAAGCACATCATTCCAATACATTTATACCCACAGATATGCAAGTAGTTATAGATGAGCACTCAGTGGTGTTTGGAGAAATGCCCAAGGGTTTGCCTCAAAAAGAGACCATGACCATGCCATCCAGCTAGTACCGAGAGTCAACCACCCAACATCAAACCTTATAGGTACCCCTATATGCAAAAGAGTGAGATTGAGAAGATAGTTCAAGAGATGTTAGAAGAAGGAATTATTCGTCATAGTCAGAGTGCTTACTCTTCTCCTGTAGTGATGGTATGAAAAAAAGATGACAATTGGTGCATGTGTCCAGATTACAAGGAACTCAATAAGTACACATTAAAGATAAGTTTCCTATTCCTATAATTGATGATTTTCTAGATGAGTTACATGGTGTTGTTTACTTTACAAAACTTGATCTTCGTTCTAGATATCATCATATTAGAATCAAGGATGAAGATATTCATAAAACAACCTTCAGGACACATGAAGGACACTATGAGTTCTTGGTAATGCCTTTTGGACTAACAAATGCACCCTCTACATTTCAAAGCTTGATGAATTCCATCTTTAAGCCATTTCTTTGAAATTTTATTTTAGTGTTCTTTGATGATATATTAATCTATAGTAAAACATGGGAGGAACACCTGCATCATGTAAATAAGGTGTTGGAAACTCTTGAACAACATCAACTTTATGCAAATCCTTCTAAGTGTTCTTTTGGTGTCAAGGAGGTTGAATATTTGGGTCATATTGTCTCTTATGAAGGTGTTAAAGTGGATCCTAACAAGATAAAATCCATGCTTAAATGGAAGGTTCCCAAAACCCTAAAAAATCTCCGAGGATTTTTGGGGCTTACAGGTTATTATCGTATATTTGTAAGGAATTATGGCAGCATCGCAGCACCACTCACAAATTTATTGAAGAATGACTCTTTCCATTGGAATGAGCAAGCTACTACAACATTTGAGAAGTTGAAGGAGGCCATGTGCACCACTCCGAGTTCTATCCACCCCATATTTTTCAAAAACATTCATTGTTGAATGTGATGCTTCAGGTATGGTATGGGGGTAGTACTCATGCAAGAAGGGAGACCCATTGCCTTTGAGAGCCGCCAATTCAAAGGTAAGAATATATCTAAACCATTTTATGAGAAAGAAATGTTAGCAATACTTCATGCAGTGAAGAAATGGAGACCATATCTAATGGGAAGACATTTCAAAGTAAAGACAGATCATGATAGTTTGAAATACTTATTAGAGCAGCATTTATCATCATAAGAACAACAGAAATGGGTCTTTAAAATGTTGGGGTATGATTTTGAGATAATATACAAGAAAGGGAAAGAGAATGTAGTTGTTGATGCTTTATCTCGGAAGGATGAATTTTCTCGAGGCATTGTTGTGTGCCATATTTGTATTATAGGAGGATTGGATAGATGATGCAAGGTCGGAATGGAAAAATGACCCAGGTACACAAAATCTCATTCAGAATCTCCAATAAGATCCAAGCATGTCAGAAATTTTTTTATGGAAAGGAGATGCTTTATGGTATAAAGATAGATTATATCTATGTAAGAATTCAATCCTTAAAAATAGGGTTCTATCTGAGCTCCATGCTTCTCAGTAGGGGGTCATTCTGGCTTCTTAAAGACTTATCATCGAATCAAGCATGATTTTTCTAGGAAGGGCTAAAAGGGGATGTCCAAAAGTTTGTGGAAGAATACATGGTTTGTCAACAAAATAAGGGTGAAATAATTAAGTCCCTGGTCTTTTACAACCTCTATCTATTCCTAGCCAAAGGTGGGAAGAGGTGTCTATGGACTTCATCACAGGATTGCCTAAATCAGAAGGTAAACATGTAATCATGGTGGTGGTGAACAGACTCAACAAATATGCCCATTTTTGTGCTTTATCACATCCATTTGTTGTGAGTACAGTAGCAACAACCTTCAGGGATACAATTCAGAAGCTACATGGGACACCAAAGATTATAGTAAGTGATCGAGACCCTATCTTTACTAGTAATTTTTGGACTGACTTGTTCTCATGCTTGGGCACACAACTAGCTCGTAGTTCCTCTTATCATCCCTAGTCTGATGGGAAAAAAGAGGTGGTAAATAAGTGCTTGGAGGGATATCTTCGTTGTTTTACATCAAGATAAGCAAGCGAGATGGGTCCAATGGTTACCGCTGGTAGAATGGTGGTATAACACCTCCTTTCATACTTCATCTAAAATGTCTCCTTTCTTGGCATTATATGGGTACCATCCACCATCTATCACTTCATCTTTGAGAGTCCAACCAAAGGTTCGAGTAATTGAAGAACATATTCAACACCAACAAGAGGTGCTTTCTAGTCTCAAGGAGAATTTGGCCATGTCACAAAACCGCATGAAGCAACAAGCAGACCAACATCGTAGTGAAAGACATTTTGAAGTCGGTGATTGGGTTTTTGTGCATTTACAACCATATAAGAAAATGTCCTTAAAACAACAAAAAAAGGATAACAAGCTTTCACCTAAGTATTATGGCCCTTATCAAGTGTTACAAAAGATTGGCAATGTAGCATACAAATTGGAACTTCCTCCGGCTACTCAAATTCATCCAGTCTTCCATGTATCTTGCCTAAAGAAGGTAATTGGACAGAGACAGTATACACCCAGGCAGTGCTACCTGAGCTTGGTGAAGAGGGAAAAATCATCCTAGAACCAGAATGCATCCTTCAGACACACACTAAGCGATTGAGGACAAGGGTCATCATCGAGTATTTGATCAAGTGGAAAAATCTAGACAATGAAGATGCAACTTGGGAGGATGCAAATTTCTTGTAGCAACATCTAGATCTTCTCAACATTGGGGAAAATGTTGCTTCGAAGGGGAGGGGCATGCTACGCCCTTAATCATATATCTTATATTGGATGTATATAGCCGACTTGTGGCTATCATAACTTCTTATCATTATGTATCTCTTTCATATATGTTATATTTTCATTAGTGGGTCGGCCTTGGTGTTGGCCATAGCATAGGAATAGTATATATAGGGGTTAGTAGGTAGTAGTTGATCATCATATTCAGCATTTGAGTCTTATTGTTTGGTTTGGAGGTTTCCCCCTCGAAGTGGCTAAGCTATTCTACTTGCACATTGAGATCATTTATCTAAAATATTGTGTTCATTGGTGTTATATTGCTGCTAATAATCAGATTTATACAAGTAATTCCATTACATCGTAAGGGAAAGAACAAGTGGTAATATGGATGGCATTTATATAAAGATGAGGGATATCTTTGGAAGAAAGAAAATCTGGGGGTGGAATAGTGATGAAGGTGGATTTAAAAGTCTTGGACTTGGTTGGAATATTAGATTTGGATGAGGATGGGTTGGGGGACATAAGGGTGTCTTATTCTTCAACAAGAAGATAATCCTCTTCCATAATACCATTGACAAGGACAAGGATGGATTTACAATGTTTGGTAGTATGGCCTGGGACATGATGGTAGGCACAAATAACATTAGGATCAAACCATGTGGGTTTTGTCTCACATGGGTCAAAGGGTTTGATAGATGGAAGAGTAATTGCGTGAATGCATGGAGGAGCCACTTTGAATTACCTCAAGTATAAGATTCGATGGGCATTTTGGAGGACGAAGTCTTGGGGACTTGGGATGGGTTTGATTTAGAAGAAGTGGATGGAGGTAAAAGAGGAGTCTTATTCTTATGAGGTTGGATGTATTTTTAGAGGGACGAGGTGGTGGATTTGGATTTTAATTAGGTAATGATGGGTGTTTTGGATGAAGCACTGGGGGTCCCAACAATGGAGGGAGCCCCAAGATGGATGTTTAGATACTAGGTGGTTGGGATTGATGAGTTTTAAGAAGAGATAAATCCAGTTTCATATGTGGATAGGTAAGTGATTTTTGGATAGATGTGCCAAGATTCTTGGGTTTACGTTGTGAGGGTTTACTCTTAGCGGGGATGACAATAAAATCAATAGGGGGAACTTTGAGAGGTGGATGATGGGGAGTTTAAGATTGGAGGTAAAGTGGGATCACTAGAAGATGATGAGGATATTCATTTGATAGGAGAGGGTTTAGATGTAGAGGGGAGAGGTAAAATAGCGACGGTGTTTGGATGAGTGTTTAAGGAAGGCATTGAGATAGGAGATGGGGTAGGATCGAGATGTAGGTATAGGGGTGGATGTTAATGGGGTGGTCAAGACAAGGGTATATGTGATCAAGGGATCAATTTTAGTGTCAAATGTTCCCTAAACTTCCCAAAACCATGCCTTTGCAGAAGATCATCTCGAGATCTTTCCAATGACTGTGAGAATGCGACAAACGGAACATCGGGAGCTCTAGTTATGTCCGGTCAAAGTTGAACATCGAGAAAGTCAACTCTAGTCAACTGGTCAATATTGGACCAATCGCACTGTGACACGTGGCGAAAAGGCAAAAGGGAGTTGTTTGTTGGTTTTGATCACCGGTCTTTGATGAGCGTAAAAATGGTGCATGGGAACAAGAGGCTCAACTTTTATTACGGAGGGGAGCCCGGCCGCCGTGTGGACTATGGTATTATCGCCAACGTGGTGGGTCCACAAGCCACCACGTGGCTTGCCACCACAAGTTCGATTTTCCTATCGAGGGTCAAAAGTGGTATTTATTGCCATATTTCATTATTGAAATATCATATTATTGTGTGGTCAAATTTCATAGTGCTTTGGTAATTATTCATCATGCATTGCCATATGGTTCCAAGTCATACGTTTTGAATTGACCGAGTTCATTACTATGTTTGCTCGGTGTTATTTCCACACAAACCAGGATAGACCTAAGAACTCGGTGGATTACCCACATTTATTGGGTCAGCTTCATATTGTTTGGGTCATTTAATATCCAACAGCTCGGCCCATGTATTCAGTAACTTATCCAACAAACCGCCCAACTCGGTTGGGATTAGAATGCACATTATTGGCCCACATTCAGGCAATACAAGCAAACCCATAACCTTTGCAACAGCCAGCTCACCACTATTATGTGGCCAAACAAAACGGTGGTATGTGTGGCCAAAGCCATGATTAAAAGGCGGCCCTTTGTATATTTAAACTATAAACTCACCTTTCACGCCGAAGATGTGGGATCTTCCCACATAAGAGATAACAAAGGCCGCATCAAAATGAAGACCGCTGGGTTTTGAACCCACGACCTCTACTCCCAAAGACTTATCCACCCAACCAATTCGGCTACAAGCCCGGATGAGATGAGACAACGCTCAGTGTTATTTAAACAACACTCAGTAGTGACTGTGGGAGGAAGGAGGCAGTTTTTAGAAAATGCCATTTTTGAAGGCCTTACACTCAGAATGGGAACTTGGAGTAAAAAGATGAAATGAAGGAAATTCTGAGACAATTCCAAAAATGTAAGATTTGATTTTTTTGTTGAGTTTTAACCTATTTTCGGAAGCTTTGAATGCAGTTTTTGACAGGGATCTACAAGACAACTAGTTGGAAAACACGAATTTCAATGCACTTCTGGTCCGAATTGTGACTTGGTGTAAACATGAAAAGTGTTTAGAATTCAGAGATGATCTCATATATATGATTTTTTTCATAGAATTTTTTTAAATCTCCATTTGTAGGTGTTTTTATAACACATTTTCAGGGAGATCACATTGTGAAAACACTGTAGGAGCCACGAATCGTTCTTGGGACGCTTTTGCTATTTTTCGAGTTCTTGGGACATTGATCAGCTCATTTTCAGGTTGTGATTCATTATTGGTTGTTTTTAAGAGTTATTGTACTTAAATTTCAATATTATTAATGGATTAGTTCAATATGAACCCGGGGACGTAGGAATTTCCGAACCCCGTAAACAATCTTGTTTGTTATCTAAGTGTTTTCGATTCGATTATTTATTTACTACACAAGTTTTCCGCACTTATATTGGATGCATAATAATCATAATTTAATCAATTTGTGGAGTTTAGAATACTTAAAATTGGTTAAGAAAATCATGATCTTTGGAAACTTATAAAAGTGAAAAAAATACAACACACGTTTTCGAGATCAATATGCAGTAGGTGTGGTAGGTAATATAGAGGAAGATGCGAATGAGGAATCTGATCTAGAAGTAGGCATAGGAAAAACATGAGGAGGTATTATGGATGTGAGAGAAGTAGGCTCGGATGTGGTAGATGTAGGGATGATAGATGTAGATATGATGGGCTCGGGGGTAGATGTGGATGGGACAAATGAGGTGGGTAAGGATGATGATGTAGGGACCTCGACCTATGATACATCGATGGTATGAGTGTTAGGTGTCGAGATATGTAGAATGGGCCACTTGGCTATTAGGTGGGTGATTGGGAAAAGGATGTTTAAATACGTCAAGTGGTTGGTTGGGAGGGGCATTAGGATTACTCACTTGAAGGTCCCCTTGGTTGATGAGTCGTTGAACGAGGTCCTTAAAGGTATGACACTTTTCAATGTCATGCCCATGGACTCAATGATGTTTGCAATAGGATTCCTCTTGGTACCAATCAGGCTTGGGTCATGATTCATCTAAGGGTCAAATTGGATGGAGTTGGATGAGATCAACAACCATAAGCTTATCAAATACGAGACTATAAGACTCCCCAAGGGGATTATAGTTCGAGGTAAGGCAATGAGCTCATTGTGAATGATCGGTATGGGAGATAGAAGTAAAGAAGGATTAATGACAATAGCACTTTCCACACCCTTTGATTTATCTTGATGAGAAGAAGAGGAGGATTTGGTGAACTTTGTCTTAGGTTTATTAGATCTGATTTTAACGTGGCCTTTCTCAAGGGCACGGAGTTCTAATTTACAAGCCATGGTAAAATCTTCTTCAAAGATTTGAAAGGATTAAATCTAAAGGGTGGAAGAAATGTGCTTAGCGCAAGATCGATAAAATATCTTGATGGGCTCAGTCTAAGGAAGAGAAAAAGGATAATTGGTTGATGATGCCACACCACCTTGCTAAGAAATATGAGATGGATTCATCCTCAAACTGTTTAATGGCATATAGATCAATGATAGTGATTTTACAAGCAATGTTGATGGATAAATGCTCTAGAAATATTTGGGAAAGTTGTGTGAAGGAGAAGAGGGAATGTTGGGGGATGTCATTATACCAATCCAATGTGGGGCCAGATAATGACATGGGGAAGGTCCTAATAATGAGGTTTTGATTGTGGGATATGAGATAACATGCATGTCTAAAAGCTCAGAGGTGTTGTTGGGGATCCTCTTTGCTGTTAAATTTAGAGAACTTAGGAAGTTACCAAATGGGGAGGATAAGGTTTGATAGGGACAGAAGGATGGATAGGCTCATTATAAATTTGTTCATAGGTGAATGAGCTTTTGGGACCCAAAGTAGTGGCTTCCAAGTTGTCCAGTCTACTCAATAATGTTTGCATGGGGTCATTAGAAGTAGGTGGAAGAGATGTCGAAGGATGAGGTTGTTATACGTAATAAGTGGATGAGTTCAATTGAGCATGAGGTCGATAATGTTGAGGATGGGTAGGAGTTTAAGGAGGTGGTTGATAAGGAGGAGATAAGTGATAGTTTGGTATTGGACGGGTTGAAAGATGGGCTATTGAAAAGGAACGTAAGTAGGGGACAAGATTAAGGGATTTTTGATGTATGAAAAGGGGTTAGATTGAGGATAAGTATGATAAGGAGGTTGAGATGTATGGATGGGTTGATGATGAAAGATATCGGAAAGTAGTATGAGGGGGGATGATGTGTATTATAAGATTCTAAAGGGATTGGTTGTGAAGACACAACATTAGCATGGATTTGGGAAGTACGAATGTAGATCGAGTTCGGGAGAGGGTGCTTGATCATAAGAGAAAAATAAGTGGGTTCGGAAAGGGATGAGTAACAACATCAATGATACAACGGATGAGGAAGTGATGGGCATAAAGGATGAAGGGATGGTATTGATACGAGGTACCTTTGGATGGGATGGGGACCACTAATTACATATATTGGTGAGTGGACGAATCAAAGGAGGCATGCTCACATTGGGCTATGACAAGCTCACTCATTGCTTGAGGGAAAATGATGGTAAGTTGGGAGGTTAGAACTTGGGTGGACTCGAAATGGGAATGGTAAGCATAGATATGTTGAAAAGGAGGCCCCTCAATGGGAAGGTGAGTAGATTTATGGATGAGGTAGTCATGGAGGGTGACAAATTTAGCGTCCATGATTTATTGGAACTACACACATCCATTGGGGATAACAAGGGGCCCAAAGGCTTCAAATGTAAGTAGCCAATGGAGGAGTAGCTAGTCTGGAAGGGATCAAATGGTGATAAAGGAAGGGATTGGTCTCAATGTGAGAATGAGCGTGAACCATGGGTGGATTAGGATGGGTAACTATAGAGGAGAGACAACATGAGGGACTGATGTCTACATAGGAAGAGAGGTAGAGGCGGTAATGTTGGATGAAGAAGATCGTTCCATTTTTATAATCGTGACCGGGTAAGAGTAGATGTGAAACAAGAAACTAAAGCATATGTTGATAATTACTACACTAATCAAAGCACACAACACAATATTATTTTATCTTGATTATTTAGAAGAGGTGTGAAAAGAAAATAAAAAGGCTCGGAGGGAACCTAGGAAATGGTCGATCTAAGGATGGTTTCAGGATGTTATGGGCTAGAGTCCTCAATATACCCAAAGGTATGTGAGGTCAGTGGTGGTTGATGAGGACAAACAAAAAAAGTATGCAATGCGAAAAGGAAAAAGGATGGGGATAAAAACAAGTAATACCTGGTATTCACTTTTCCTTTTTATTTGATATTTAAGACAAACAAACGAGAAAAATCAAGTCCAAGCAACCCATGATCCAATGCAAGCAATAAAAAGTAAACTCCTACCTACAAGGTTAGTAGAAAAGAGATATGGAAGAAAATATGAAATGAAAGAAATGAAAATGCAAGATACCACACCAAAGAAGGGTAGGTCTCACCATGTGTGCCAGAATTTTTGACAAGATTTCACGCTTCCTATTTCAAACTAGTGAAAATAAATGAGAAATCAAGAAACCTCAAGAATATGGGAGGGTTTAGGGACCTCCGATGTGAATGATGATGAAGGAGGTACAAACACAAAAATTAGATCCTCCTTGTTGTGAATCGAAAACATGCACAACAACAAAGACTAAACATAAAAAGGACTAGTGATGGATATGGTGGGCTACCCGACGAAGTCGGTTTCTAGAATTGAAAGCTTCCTAGAAAGGATGTTAGCCCACATGATAATAACAAAATGATAATCATTGATAGATTGAGATACACTAATAACAGAATCGAAATAGTTATCTAATAAACTAAAATGATAAGCGATAATAGAAATGATAAAAATACACACAAACTAGGGGGTCAATGGACCCGAGAGCATATGGCACGATCAACGATAACGAAGCATAGATGACCTAAAACTACACATAAAAAAACTATAATCCCGATGCAAGACTACAAGAATTGATCCCTGGAACACAAAGGAAGTAAATGGATGTAGAAAGCAACAGATCTGAAGTGGATAAAGAGCGGGTCGACAAAGTGACCCGAGGTAAAAATATGGTCAACGGTGATAAGTGTTGAGTGTATAGAAGGATGCATAAATTGAGGCAAGTACCGGTTTTGGGGTATTGACATAGACGATGGGGTACTTGATAAAATGGTTAGGATGTAAAAGGGGAGTGGGATGCATAACAGGTGGATAGGATGTTAAAAAGGATGCAAAAATAGTTGGTCTCATAGGTGGAGGGTATGGGTCAATGGCGACCAAGTCCAGTCAACAACATCTAGAAGAGATGTGCGATCTAGTCAAAAAGATAAGATGGATAATTGGATCTCGAGGATGACTAAAGATGGTGAAAGGAAAGATAGAGCTCCACGAAGACTGTAAACTTGCAGACAAAACAAAATTATGCAAGAACGATATCTCGAACAATCTCCACTGTACTCCAAGCTTTTTCAATGGCATGCAAAGGGATAAAAAAGTGATCTAAGCGATGGCAAGAGCTCTAAGGAGAATGCAAGAAGTAAAAATTACAGAGAAAACACGAGATTGGAAATATTTCAGCCCTTTGGGAAGAGAGGTAAGCGTGTTTAAATAGGGACAGAGCAGGTCAAGCGGTGACCCGAATCACCACTCGGCAATTGGGATGAACAGTCAACCAAGAGACGTTAGGACCATAATGGGTGAGCGAGAATAGGATAAAAACGGGTGAAAATAGAAATGTAATGACTAACGGACTATTTCTAGCCATGCACACACGAAAGGGATGTTTAATGGGTTATGGGAGGTGTAAGGAATCTTAAGAAAGGGATGAATGGGTGGAGGGAATCCTAGGGAAGGGTATTAATAAAGGAAATGATGAGGGGACATGGGAATCCCCTATGGGTATTAAATGGGGGATTCGGACATGGTTAGGATAATTAAGTGAATTTAGGGTAGATTAGGGGTTAGGAAAATAATGAGGATTAAAATATGGGAAAATAAGAATTATGGAGAATATTAGGATAAATGGGATGTGGGGGGGGGAGAAAATATGAATTTAAGAGGGAAAGTGGGTAATTGAAAAATAGGAGGGAAATGAGCATGCTAAAGCGAGGGTGAGGGACAAACACGATGTGAAGGCAAGGGGTTTCAAAAACAAGTGTCTACATTATGATATGTTTTTATCGTAGTCAATTATAAATTTAATCTATTTTCATTCAAGAGAATTAAAATTCTCTTGGGAGTATATGTGATATAAAATTTTCTAATCAATCTTTTTCTTGAAAGTTTTTCCTACCAAGAAGTGTCTCCATATCTTTAAGGCATGGAATACCACATCGGCTCTAAATAATGGGCTACATAGTTATTTTAATTTTATTTTAGTTTTCATGAATCACATCCATATTGAGTTAATACTCACCTAAACATTAAGGGAAGTGTTAGTCCAAACCGTTAAATTCCGTTTGGGATCCAGGATAGTTAGGATTATGTTTGAGGTTATAATTTCCTTAAATTGTTGAAACCCACCTCACATTTAGGTGTCCATTCAAACTTATTTCTCTTTTGTTGAATGGAAGTAATATGATTATCTACCTTGAAAAATTGTTAACAAATAACCAATAATATTTTGTTACTCTTTTGAAGCTACACACTTTATGAACATTTATTGGAGCATGTCACTCTTATATGGCCTTAATTTTAGTTGGGTACACAAAACTTTATTTCTTAGAAATGAGGTACCCAGGCTACCAAATCTCTTGTTGAAATAAATAACATTTGGATAACTTCACATTAAATGTATGATGCCTTTGCCTTTGCAAGACAAATCATAAATTATGTTTGTGGTCTTCTTCATTCTTTGAGTAAATTAGGATTTTGTGAAGGAAAACTAAAAAAAATCCAAATAATCTCTAAATACTTTTTCATTAAATTCATAAGTTTTGTCAAGGGGTTAGTAAATCCAAAAGGAATAATTTTGAACATGTATTTCCCATAAAAATTCTAAATTCAATTTTATGTACATCCTCCTTGATCTAGAGTTGATGGTACCCTGACCAAACATCAAATTTTTAAACATTGTATTCCCCTTCATTTGATAAAAAGATCATAAATTCTCAATTTAGAGGATATTGTGTCTTAATAGTTACTTTATTAACATTATTTAGTCTATGTACATCATTAAGTTTTCATCCTTCTTCTTTATGAAGACCACCAGAGCACTCAAGGTGAGACACTTGGCCTAGTTAGCCCATGGTTTAAGAGTTACTGAAATTATACCTTCAAATAGTGAATTTCAACTGTGTGTAACTGATAAGGGGATTTTGAAGTCAAATAAAATTCAACCATGATTTTGATAGAAATAACAAACTCATGTATAAGAGGCGTCCTTAGAAGTGCCTCGGGAAATACATTCCTAAACTCCTTAGGGATTATAAATTCTTCCAAATTTTTCTATATATCCTTACTTGATTCCTCAAGTTAGATAACATACAATTGACATCAATTTCTAACTGCCTTGAGTTACATGGAAAATAAAGTTTTCTTTCTCCCATTCTATTAATCCTCATAAATGTGACCCAATTCCCTTGATCATCTAAACATTAGACCTTATTGTTAAAGCATTGAAATTTTTCTTAATGGATTTACAACTAATCATTCCTAGAATCATGTCATAAGAACCTAAAGGAACCAAGTAGAGGTTGAACTTGGTTCAAAAACACCTAATTCTAGCTTCACTTGCTTGATGCAATTTGTAATTGAATTCTTCTTTTAGATGTCAAACATAATCCTTATCTCAATTTAGATGGAACAAAACTACAGTTTGCAGCTAAAGTAAGAGAAATACATCTATGAAATGATCTTGAATCTATCAAACTAGAAATAGAATAATTAAATAGTATAACTCTAGAATCAATTAGAGTGGATTGATTTTCATCTTATTTTTGTCCACAAAAACATGAATCTAATAGTTGAATTGTTGACTAGCAAGGTATTCCAAATATTTCTGCTTGAAATGCACCTCCTGTCACATATCCAATATGTTTTGCAAACATCCAGAACTTGATTGGTACCATAACTAAGATTTTTTCATTTTTCAAAGGGGGTGGTTGCTAGAAAAACAAAATTCCCATTCCGAATTCTTGAAACTTAAAATCTCTTTTCCCTAACTCCTTTTACCAATGAATGAATCCTTTTTTAAAGGAATCTTTGAATCCATTCTTTGAAATTTTTAGGAGTGGGAGTAGTGAAAAACTAGTTTGGAATGTTTCTTGCTCCTAGATTCCCACCTAGCCTTAACTTAGATTTTTTCTTGGCTTCAGTCTTATAGGTTAACTCAATGTCAAAAGTTAATGTATTAGGATTGGTCATATCTACAACATGCATGATAAGAATATTAAGACCCAAAATAATTATATATTTTGGTCTTCTCATCCTACATATAATCCATGTAGAAGATGGGAACAAAATATTGGTTTCATAATCAACAACCAAAGAAGATCCTTACAAGCAACAAAAATTCAATTATTTTTCCATCCCAATATTTCAAAAATAATAGCTCTAATAGAATTTATGCTCAAAATTATCCCATGTGATATTATTTAGATCATAACCTTTGAAACCACCCTTGTGATCCCACAAAAGTGCATCATCTTATTCTAGTTATAAGATCTTGTTATGAGCACCCACATTGTAGTTAATTTCTTCGAGCCCAAAATACTTATTCATTCGACAAGCTGTTAGAGTAGGTATTTACCTTAGCTCATGTTCACCTAGGTACATTATTTACCTTTATTATATTCATCCTCACCCACTTATGTGTGTGGATATTTCTTTTATCTTATTTAGATATTAGGAGATATTATCTAGTTGTTAGGTATGGTTCTTTCCTTGATATATGGTATTGACTAGTTCTTTCCTTGATCTAAGGCATTGACTAGATCCTTGACGTCTAGTTCTCTCCTAAATCTATGGTCTTAACTAGTTCTTTGATGACTAGTTATTTCCTTGATTTATGGCTTGATCTACGACCTTGACTGGTTCTTAGATTGTTATTCCTTGCTATATAAGAAAGGCCCATTCTCATTGTAATTCATTGAGTTCCATAATAATATATGATATTGCTTCTCATTTGTTTGCAAAGGTTTTATGTAAAGTTATTCTAGAAAATTTCTTTCATCTTATTGATCGTGGTGTTTGATTAGCATCTATGTTCTTGGCTTGGTACGATCTAGTTATCGTTCCTTTTAAAGCCAAGCTTCACCACGTCACCTACCTCTTTACATGTATACTTGGGTGGAGGCGATTCTCTATCTCCCTTAAAAAGTGGTCCTACCTCCTAGGCCTTAATTTTTCTCATTATTGTCTTGGTTAATGTCATCTTCGTTTTGATTATTTCTAGCTCGATTACTATCAAGATTCATAAATTTATTATTTTTGGTTTTGGTGGGGTGTAAAAACTCAACAAGGAGGGTTTATTCGACATCAAAACTAGCTTGCATAGATTCAAGGGTGTTAAAAACCCTTTCCAGAGTAGGTGAAGTAATGGATTAACATTTTTCCTATGAGGGTTCCCTTTCCTAGGTAGGATCCATTTAAGGACCCCACCCATGATTTTCAACCCTTGGTGCATCATCTATACCTCTTCTTATTCTCACCATTTTCTTAAAACAATAAACATTAAATTTCAAGTAAGGTTTCTATAGTTTTCCCGAGTTCCCTAAGGATTGAACTTTGCTTTGACACCAAATTTAACATCCCTAAAATTCTAACATCATTTTTTTAAACTTTTACTTAAATTTTAGGCCAAGAGTTGTAGTTTCAACAAATTATCTTAATAGTTCATAAAGTGAACTATTTAAAAAAGTATACTACAATCAAGATTAGGAATGATGAAGAATCTAAAGATTTGATTTCTCATGAGTCAATTAGTCATCACCACCTTTTTTTAGTAAGGATCCACCTCAAGATTCTTAAAAAGTATGGAAAAATTTAGTCATCCCTCTAATTAGGTTGTCCATAATATAATTTATAGCATCCCTTATGTTTAGTTTATCACATTTTAATAAGAAGATAAAATTGTCATCTTTGTTATCCTAAAATTACAATGTATTTAGATGTTATAATCATCCTTTTTTCAATTCTAAAATTTATCTTAATCATCTTCAATATTTGAACCTTTAACTAATTGCATAACCTTGCTACAATCTCCATAGCTATCACTTTCAAGTTACATAATTTTATCCTGGACTCAAGGTCTTAGGCTATTGGTGAGTTAAAAGTAGTTTTTAATCATCAACCCAAGTTCCATTCTCATTGAGTCCATTGGAAGCTTTTAATAAGTGTTAATGGGGACACCTTGAGGTGGGGTCAAAATTCTCCATATGGACCAAACAGAACATAGTGGGGCACTCTAAATGTGGATTTCTCGGCGGATATTAAGGACCCAACCCCGCCCTCATGTCTCACTTAGATAAAGTGCTCCATGACCACTCCATTTCATAGATCCGGTGTAATAAAAGTGTTTGACATACAAAGTTTTCCGATGGGGTCTAGGTGGAGTGGTTAAGTCGGATGGTTGTATCCAGCTCCACCCAAGTTCAAATCCCACTTAGGCATGATCCCCTCTTGGGGTGGTGATGTCAAAGGTGGTGTGGCTGCAAGTTGATTTAACAGAGGTGGCAACTGGTTCGGGATTACCCACGCTAGAAGTGTGTTCAAGTGTGGTGGATTTGGTTCGCTAATTGTTGAGCTTAAATGTTATATCTTGGCTGAATGTACTTCGGTTCATAGCTCCAGTCAAAATCGTTTATCTATCTAAAAAAACTTACATAATTTCATCATGACATAATTATCTAGTTCTAAGGCCTCAATCATCTAGGTTTTGTCTTGTTAAAGCAGATCCTACTTAATAAATTCATCTTAAATACTAGTAATTAAAGGTGAATTTGTACTTTCAAGAAGTAGGATATCTATTCAACATATGTTAAAGCATATCACATTGATAATACTATAACAACCAATTAAAAATGGGTTTTTGACTACATCAATAACCTACTATCCAATAAAGCATTCTTATTATTCAACATAATTTGCCTCTTATATTTTACTAAAGCATGAAATCAATTGCATTGTCCCTTGAGGACTTAATCTTCATTATTAATCATAAGTGAAAGGTATCAATAGTGCATTGCACAAACCATTTCATTCATCAACTATATACCCAAGATAATTTTTCTCAAAGATCATTGATAATCACAACTTTACCTTCCTTTATGTTTACATATCAATGAGGAAACAACATAGTAAATAAAGATAGATATATCAACTTTAATGTGCATGATACTTGAATGTAATAGGAATACCCTAATACTAAAATTATTGTCTCACGAATCACAATGTTTTATAATGCATTACTTATTCATATAATCTTAGTCCTCCTTGAGGGGTATGACTCTTAGGTAGCCATTCTTCCAACCAAATTCTTACAACATATGGTTGGATTATTCTATCGAACCTTCTTACCATCATAACATAAATCCTAATAATTCACTCACAAGTGAGTTTCAATATTAAAATAAGTAACAACATGGTGATCTAAAGACAAACCACTCCACACATCTATCTTGATATTCATAATAATGGGGATAAAATCCCTTCAATCAAAACTACTTCATAGTCAAATTTCATGATCTTGTGTACTAACAATGATAATCATTGGAACATAGAAATATGTAAGATACTACTTCAAAACTACTTACCCTAGCATTGTTATTTATTATAGGTGTAATAGTATTTTATAAAATACCCTAAAACTAGATCACCCTAAAACACTATTCACAAAGAAGAGCTCATTCATTTAAGTAGTTAACTTAGAGTGGGTATGCTTAAGTGAAGGTGTTATGGACCTTCATTTCAACCTCCAGAATTCCCAATGACATTTGTCACGGTCCTAACCCTACATGATAATCCAAAACCCAACTTTTATAAGATCCCACAATTGTCCCTATCATCACAAATCTAGAGACAATAATCAACATGAAAGCAATATTCCAAATTTGGTGACATCTCATGTGAAGTTTATATATATATATATAGTAACAACCTTGTAGATCATGTCAAAAAGGAACATGTAATAAATCTTAGACTACTATCATTGTAAACATAATGAAT